>CP139761.1:14800000-16000000 GCA_034370585.1 Fragaria x ananassa | reverse complement strand
TAGCACCATCAAGCTGTTGTTTGGGCTTAATAGAACCAAGAAGCCCAAGAAGCAATTCCAGACCTGTTTAATGATGTGGAAAAAGTTAGCCACCTCAATAAATAATATTTGAGGGACAAAAAGACAACAATTTTGTTGCAAAAGATCATGACAAAATACAATTTGAAATACAGAGTGACATGCCATTGTTATCAATGAAAATAGTTCTGAGATCCTCTGGGGAGCAAAGGTGAGCAAAGGCCAAAGCAACACATTTTGAGACATTCCTCTCTCCTACACGCATCAAGTATAACAAATGCGACAATACCTACATTAGGAAAATTCAGAAATTTTAATCCCACATGTTTTTCAACAAAAAAATTAGTGCCACAAAATGTATCAACACCTACAAAATCATTAAAGAAACATAGTAATAAGCATGACAATACTCACTCGTCCATGAATCTTCTCCTCTAATCTTTTTAATGTCTTGGTCACACAATCCTTTGTAGCCTGGGAAGTCATTTGTAAATTTTTGTCCATTACGAGTTGTGAAACAGCAAATGAAAAGAGAGGGAGAAAATTTTAAGATCATCTACTTTAGGTACCAAATTATTAGGAATCTTAGTAGCAAGCATTACATTTTCTGAAACTAACAAAGAACTAAGCTTTGGGGAAAGAAAGAGAGATATACCTGGAAAATGAATTCTCCATCCTGCAACTTTTGAACACCTCCATTTCTAATAAAATCGGACACATTATCCTAGAGGACAAAATGAATGGACAAAGCAACATCACATTAAAATGGTATTCAATGTCAACTTGTTGACCAAATCGAAAAAATTCCATGAGTTCATGCTAATCATTAATTATAATATACCTCATTATCTGCAAGGCCATAAAGGGTAAATGCAGCATTGTGTTGCAGAGACCCATTTTTTGAATCCAGAAGGTTCAACAATGGCTTTAAACCACCATTATGCACAATACCAGCTTGGTTGTGTGAGTCCTGAATGTATGATTTGAAGCAAATGAAAATAAACTCAGAAAAGCAGTATCTTCAATGATAATCATAATTGTAGGCATTGGACTGCACACTACCAGGAACCTAAAGAACCAGAAAAGGCATAACTAATTAAAAGAAGGTGAAATAAGTCCTACGTCATATTGATTCCCCAGTCTATCTTTTCCAATATAGCCATGAACTGTGGTCTAATCAGAAAATAGAACAGATCAATAAGAAATAGTAACCTGCGCCAACCTCCCCAACGCAAAAGCTGACATCTCCCTCAGTTGTACATCTGAGGATTGAAGCATCTCAATTAAAGGCCGGACAGCACCCCTCTGTACAATGTGAACCTACACACGACAATCACTAATGAATAAAGATAAGGGAGAAATAGAAGGACTTGAAACACAGAATTATGCAATCATCACATGATTTCAAGAGGAAGGTAACTCCACCACAGGTAGATGCAAAATGAAAATGCTCTACCAGGTTACCAACAAGGGTGAACAAAAGCTTATGTTGATAGTTTTTCAACTAGTCAGTGATATTTTTTTCTCCTAAAACTTTGGCGTGTACACAAAAATCGGGATGAGTTGATCATTCATGTCATGAAAGGAGAGACAAAAAAACTGAACTACCTTGCAATCTGAATCGGTTGCAGCAAATTGTCCAAGTAGCAAAGCTGCCTCTCTTTGGCTCTCAAAGCAGCAGGAACTGTAATTCAAGTAGCAAAGCTTGAGAAACTTTTGGACACTATATGCAATGATGGGTAAAATTTAACAACAGTATAGCTAGTTCAAGGGAAGTGATGCTATTTGGGATGCACCTAAGCAATCCAATAACAGGTTGTAAAGCTCCAGCAAGAAGAACCTCTTTCTTTATGTTTGGAGAAGAGTGAACCAGATTTCCAATTACACCAACCTGCATTAATTTGAAAATCATGTAATACTCCAGCAACATGAAGAGCAAGAACCTAGTTTACAAGTGTTTTTGCTTAATAGCTCACTATATTGACTGTAGTCTCATAAAGACCTTACCGCTTCGTAATGAATAGCAGCATCCTCAGATCGAAGCATTAGAATGAGGGTAGGAAGAGCATTGCATTCGACAATCTGCAAAGTCATAAATTTACGTTATTGGTTTAGTTTCAACCTATCCCTGATAATAGATATACCAAATTTTAGAAATAGATACGTTCACAAGGAATGTCCATTACCTGATTCTTGTTCTCGTCATTTTTAAATGCAAGGGTTCGTAGCGCTCCAGCTGCTGCTCTTTGCACCTTTGTATCGGCAAATTCAAGCAATTCAACTAGAGGTGGAATTCCACCTTCTATCCTGTATATGCAGTCCTCATGATCATTAGAATATTATGTTGTTGATCTCAAAATTAAAATTGGCTACCAGAGCTAAACAAACCTGACACGAGTTTTAATGCTGCTGTTTTCATGAGCAAGATTGGTAATGGCATCAGCAGCTCTACGAATGACGCTATTCAAAGGTCGATTTACGTGACTATCCATACGCCTCTTCAACAAATCAACTAGATGAGACAGTGCACCGTTGTCAACAATGAGTTGTTGATGCTCTGGCTGTTGACACATAAAACAGCAAGTTCAGCAATCACATGTAGAGTGGAGCAATGGTGAAACTATATCTTATCAAAGAGTTCATGTGGCACAAACAGCCGTGCAACATCATACAAGTACGGTTACAAGGATAGGATGTGTACAACCAAGAATCAATAGCATCCGCACAAAATAATAGGGAATGAAGATACAAGACATAGTACAGGTTGATAAGAGAATAGACACAGCGTGGAATAGCCACACCTAGTTTCTATAACATATTAGCAAGTACTAAACCACCAAGCGACCAACAAAAGCTAATCATACTATACCTTACACATACCACAGTCAAATAAACAAATGTTAGTAAACATGCATGCTATTATGACTTTACGGCCTCAGAGTAGCTGATTGATTCATTTGATACTCTTTGACTATGAGCCTCTGACATAGTAAATTTATTAACTCCAATTAATATCCAAGTAATTGTTTCGATGATACTCTTGGTTATATCATGTAGTTTTAGAAGGGGACTGTTAATCTATGTGCAGTGCTCATAAACGTTTCTATCTTTCCGAAAAGATTAGTATCCAAACTAACTTGCATGCTCAATTACACAAGCCACAGGTAATTTCACATGCTCAATCACATATGCTGCTTCTATATTTCTACAAAATGAAAAGGTTCAAGTATTAACTGATTGAAAATTTCAAAAATTACGAAACGTGAAGTGACCTTAACGGCGAGAAGGCCTAGCGCAAAAGCACTGCCCTTCTCAACCTCGTGTTCGCAATGCTTCGTAGAGCTCCGGTCGACCTCGCTGCGCGGCGGCGCTTGCAGATGCTTCACCAGAGCCGGAACCGCGCCGCCTTCAACGATCACGTTCACCACGTCCTCTGCCGACGAAAACACTCAAATCCGTTAAACTCAGAATTTCACAGAAACCGACGGAAAACGAGAAATCAGGACGAGATCGGAGATTAGAGAGAGAGAGACTCACCGTTCTTGGCGAGCTCGGCGAGGACGTGAGTGGCGCGCTTGGCGGCGTGGCGATCAGCTTCGCTCCAGGAGAAGGAAGAGTCGAGAAGCTTGACCTGCTCGGCGACCTGAACGAGAATCGCTTTTCTGGCCTCGTCGCCGGAGTGAGCGGTGGTGATCTCTCCGATTTCCTCTTCCAGCTTCCGCTTCTGCCCCTTCCTCTCCGATTGGCTCTGATCTTGGCGCCGCGGCAGCTCCATCAACGAAATCGGAAGGCGAAGCTGATCCAAACAGATATCAAAATTTCATTTGGATATTTGAATAGAGGGTGAGAGAAGAGAGTGAGGGAGAGAGAAGGAAAAGAGAGAGAGAGAGAGAAACAGGAGGGTAATTTTGGGATTTTAAATAAAGAGAGAAAAAAGTAAAAGGTTTTTCTTTCTTTTTCTTTTCCGATAAAACGGCGACATGATTTCCGGGCTCTGGTAGTAATGTAATTTTAAATTTTAATTATGGAATAATTATGGATTAACGTGCGCTCCCGCTAAAGAGAAAGTACAGAGAGGGACGTGATTACTAACCTGCGCATGGTGTGAAGGGTAAGCTGGAAACGAGAAAGAGGATGGTGGGGCCCAGGGGAGTGTGGGGTAACGCTGCATGCTGTGGCTTTTGTACCAGTATCATCGTGCGGCGTGCATGTAAATAAGTAAATTTAAGATAAATTCGTTTGAATATTATACGAAGTTTTGTTTTTTTATAAATTTTGATGTATCAAATTTTAAAAATATTAGAATGGTATTTTATGTTTTCATCTCAATTTAAGATTGGTATATATAGCTATTAAAATGATTAATTTGTCCTTAAGTTTCATTTTTTTCTTAGTTTTTTTGTTTGTATTCATATTCCAGAAATATTAAAAGAGGTTTTGAAATTTGATGATTTTGGTTGGTCTTTATAAACTTGAAGAAGATTGAAGAGGGAAAACATATAGAAGTTCAATACTTATTGTTACCGCTGACATTCAAAGATCTTGTTGTTACCGTTGACAATCAAAAATGATTAAGATGAATAACTGATTATTAGCAAAGAGAAAATGACGATGAATTTTTTCTCTACGTTCCTAAAAATATAAAAAACCAAAAAAAGAAAATTAGAATATAAAAACAAAGAAGAAAAACTAAGGAAAAAAAAGATAATTTAAGGGTAAATTGGTCATCTATTTTTTTAAGGTAAATTAATTATTTTAATGGCTATATATACCAATCTTATGTTGGGGTGGAAACATGAGATATCAATCTTATATTTTTTAAAATTGATATACCAAAGCTTATAAGAAGTAAAAGTTTGTATACCATTTAAACAAATTTCTCTAAATTTAGAGACTATAAGAGTACTGGTCGAGTCGAGACTGACCCGAATGGAATGGCCCATTTTTATTTTCTTTTAGAAATGAATGATTCAAGCATACAAACCCGATTACAAAGCATGTAGACGTAAGGTAAAAACATAACTAATAACAAAGAGCATGGTCTTTAATTAAATAAATCTAAAAAAAAAGAGGATACCTACATGATCGCTAATCTATAAACCAAATGTCTTATGTCTAAATTAGAAATGCCATAATACTTAGAGAAATTCCTCTGAATGGTATACGAACTTTTGCTCTTTATAAACTTTGGTATATCAATTTTTAAAAATATCAGATTGGTATCTCATATTTCCATCCCGACCTAAGATTGGTATATATAGTCATTAAGATTACTAATTTACCCTCAAACCAAAAACAAAAATGACCAATTTACCCTTAAAATTTTTGTTTTTTTGTTTTTCTTCTTTGTCATATTCCAAATTTTTTTTTTTGGCTTTTTATATTTTTCGGAACGTAGAGAAAAAATTCATCGTCATTTTCTCCTTGCTAATAATCAATTTTTCATCTCAATCATCTTTAAATGTCAACTGCAACAATAAGATCTTTGAGTGTTAGCGGAAACAAGAATGATTGAACTTCTGTATGTTTCATCTTTTTAATTTTCTTTAAGTTTATAAAGGTCAACTCAAATAATCAAATTTCAAATCCTCTTCTAATATTTTTTGAATATGAAAAGAAATAAAAAAAAACTAAGAAAAAAAGAGAACTTAAGGGTAATTGGTCATCTTAATGGCTATATATACTAATCTTAGGTCGGGATGGAAACATGAGGTACCGTTCTAATATTTTCAAAACTTGATATACTAAAGTTTATAAGGAGCAAAAGTTCGTATACCATTCAGACGAATTTCTCTAATACTTACAAACCTACCGCACCCATCACCAAAAAAAGACACATGATTGGGTTAGGATCAAAGACCTCCGCCATTTTTAATCTGACACTCCTAGAAATAGTGTTGGATATCATAGAGTGCTCTTCTTGCGAGTTCTGACTCCACAACTCGTTGCAGTTCCACCACCGAAGCACAAGCAATCACAATGCTCACTAGTTCAGAGCAAAAATAGTTGTCATCTTTCCTTATAATACCAAATCACGTGCAAGAATCGCTCGTCAACAAATTCATGACAAGAACCATAGCATACAAGACGTATCATGTTCAAGGAAAAAGAAAAAAAATTCTTACAAGTTACAATAGTTCAAATAATTTGGAAACAGCTGAAGTCTCATTAATTATAGAGAAATTTGGAAGAATAACCATTTTTAGGCGTTCAAATTGATTTTTAACCATATTTTTAAAAACTAATGAAAAATGATCATATTAAGAGAGAAAAAGTCATAACTATCCTCCTCGTCAAACTTATACTTTCTAATAGTCAGCTTCCATTTGCAACCTTGTTCTCATTGAACCTTGAAAACATTCCGAACACCCAACGTTGTTCATTATTGATCCTTCATCTTTATCAAAGCCCAGCTGGAAATGAATCTGTATTTATAAGAAAGTATAATAGAAATTGAAACTTTTTATTTTGAGATGACAAAACTGTATTCCACATTCTCAATTCTCAGCAGCTATTTTGAAAATTTAAATACCTCAATCCATAAACATTTCAGTCCTTGTTGGATGCATTCACTACTTATCCATTCCCAATTGCTTAGAGAAGTGGTTGTAAGAGGAATATGATAGCTTTAGCTTGGTTTTGTCTAGAGTCACAGTAACAGTCACCAAGATCAACATCCTAGCTTGCCTCTATCCTTGATCATCTCTGCAGAAACTTCTCAAGGGATGCAATTCAACCAACTAACCATAATCAAGGATAGAAGCCACTCACTTGTTCTTCCCCTTAGGGCCAGCAACTCCCATCTTATAATTTCGCCTTTTGACTATGTACTTTATTTAATCGAATCACATAAATTCTGCAGGGATCATCTTTTTTTTTAGGAGACTTTGTAGTGGGTTTTTTTTAAAGGGAACATCGGAGTGGTTTTTGGTATAGGCATTTTTTAGAATAAGGTGTATGTCATGTGAGTGAGGGCATTGATGACTTTTACTCCTTCAATATGGTTAGTTTTCATTAACTTGAGAAAACATGGTCAAAAATCAATTTAAATGTCAAAATTTCTCTTAATTATAGTCGTCAGCCTGATCCGACCAACCAATACAACGGGCTCGTCCGTATCATCATGGTTGTGAATGACTCCAGAGACGACGAAACTCCGGCGCTGAATAATGGTTATGGTCGATTTTCAAAAGCGTTCACATCCCCAGCAAATCAAAAATGGTCAAATACCACCGGAGAGGATGACCCACAATTTGGCCAAGTTCCACGTTGGTCATTTCATTATCATAAAAGAAAATGACAGCTGCGGGTTCGAGCCATTAGGTTATGGAATCCAATGATGATTAGGTGATAAAAAGGAGGACGTGCCTGGACCAGCCAGAATTAAGGTTTGGCTCCATTCTCCCCAGTAGTGCCACACTTCAATTCCTCTCCTTTGGACTTACTCTAGCTAGACTTGCACTTATTTTGCCACGTCCATCCATGATCATTCTTCTCTGATGACCCCTATCAGTTCTGGGTAACGAAAATATATATATTCGGTGAGATCTCGACAAACAAACGATCCTATCAATTTTAGTGAAGTCTTCAACAGATCTATTTTTTGCAATTTCAAGATCACGTATGGAGAAATTCTTCTTCTTTTTCATGACTCGGTGGACTGCATCAGTTTAATATTTTGCACGTCGGCTGAAAGAGGTAACCGTAGCACATTAGTGTTCACTATAATAAAATGCTAATCAGAAACGTCCTCACACAGGGCAATAATGCCCCCAATCCATAGCCAAAGAAAATATTTTTGATCTGAACAGCTCATTCACCTTCATGAATTGACGACGACTACAAACCGTTTGCCATGTTTACATAATGGTCGTTCGGTGTGTACATTGGTGTTGTTAGATGTTGCAGCTTCGCTAGTTCTTCTGTTCCTCGATCTCCTATTTATGCCCTATGCCTTCTAGTAGCAAAATACCAATGCTAGTGATTAAGCCTCCGTCAAAACAAAACCGGCCAAGGCATGTATGACAGTGTGTGAGCAGTTGAAGAAGATGAATCGGTTGGTTAATAAGTGGAGCCCGCAGCCCACCTACCGGCGCTGACCCGGCCCTTATTTTCCCGCGTTTACCAAACCAATACCTTTCCTCTTCCCTTACTCCACCTTCTTCTATCTCCTTCTCTTTCCTATTCCTTCCTTCCCAAACCCACCCAATCACTCCTCCTCCCTCCACCATGCCCCTCCTCCTCCTCCTCTTCCTCCTCCTCTCCCTCCTCCCTATCTCCCTCTCCCAACCCAAAGGTTCGTAAACTCCCATCCTTTCTCTCCAACGCTATCATTATCTATATTATATAACTACTTATTTTCGATCACAGGTACTTTGATCAACTGCGGCGCCGAAGTCGAATCCGAAATCGACGGCCGCCACTGGCTCCCGGACTCCTCCTTCCTCTCCGGCGCCGGCGCCTCCAAAACCCTCAACAAGTCCGGCCTGGTCCCCATTCTCTCCACCCTCCGGTCTTTCCCGAACGTTCAGGGCCGGAAGTACTGCTACAATGTCCAGGTCTACCGCAACGCTAAGTACATGGTCCGGACGACTTACTACTACGGCGGAATCAACGGCCAGAACTCGCCGCCGGTTTTCGACCAGATCATCGACGGCACGTTGTGGGCCGTCGTTAATACTACCGAGGACGTCGTCAACGACATGTCGTCATATTACGAGGGGGTGTTCCTCGCGCAGAGTAAGACCATGAGTGTTTGCGTCGGGGCGAATACGTATACGGATTCCGACCCGTTTATATCGGCCTTGGAGTTTGTGATTCTTGGAGACTCGTTGTATAACTCTACGGATTTCAAGGCCAATGGACTCAGCTTGGTTGCCAGGCACGGGTTTGGGTACAATGGACCCTTGATCAGGTATGTCTTTGACTCTTTGGTTTAAAGCTTGAAATTTATATTGAAGTAGTCAAAGTTGTGTAGGAGTTAGAGATCTGAAAAATTGGGCAATTCTTTCAGATACCCGGATGATCAGTTTGATCGATTCTGGGAGCCATTTGGAGAAACTAAGCTTAATGACTCGAGCAATGCAAATGTGTCTGTTTCGGGTTTGTGGAACTTGCCTCCTTTGAAGGTTTTCGAAAGTGAGCTGACGACTAACCAGTTACATGCGATTGTGTTGGGTTGGCCTCCGAAGCAGGTTCAGGATGCAAACTACTACATTGCCCTGTACTTTGCGGATTCAAGGGATAGAGTTTTTGATGTAACGATAAATGGTGTGCTGTATTACAAGGATTTGAATGTGACAGAAGCAGGGCTTGTTGTCTATTCCACAAAGTGGCCTCTTGCTGGTAGTACAGATATTACTTTGACGCCTTCTGCCGGGTCAGTACTTGGTCCTTCGATTACTGCTGGCGAGGCTTTTCAGGTGTTACCCCTCAGAGCTAGAACTCTTACTCGAGATGGTATGCTGCTATGCTTATACTTTGGTTTGATGTTGTTTGGTTGCATTTTGAGTTTTGAGCTAAGAATGTGTGGAGAAAAATCTTGATGGAAATGTAGGAAGGATTGATATGGGGGAAATCTATGCAACCATTGAATGTCATTTTTCACCTAGGCTTATTCTTATAGGAACTAGCAAGCATCAATTCACAGTTTTTAGCAAGTCATTTGAATAATTTTTATTCTTGATGGGAATTGCTTTTCTTCTCACAGTTATTGCTTTGCAAAAAGTAAAAGAGAGTCTTGAGAACCCTCCCCCTAACTGGAATGGTGATCCATGTCTTCCCCGTCAATACACGTGGACAGGCATTACTTGCTCTGGAGTTCGTGTGGTATCTTTGTGAGTTGAAACTTGTTATAATCTTTTTCATGCTTTATTTTGTATTGCTTCAACTACTTCCTTTTTCTTTCTCTTTTCTTCAATTAGTTTTCTTAACATGACAAAAGCTTACTTCTATTTCTTCATGCTTCCAGAAATCTAACAAGTATGGGCCTTTCTGGTTCCTTATCACCAAATATTGCCAACATGACTGCATTGTCTGACATGTAGGTTTCTGAAAATTTGCTTCCTTTTTATATTAAGAATAAAGGACGTGTTTTCTAAATTATTGATGGTTCAATTATTTTGATAGCTGGCTTGGGAATAACAACTTGTCAGGACCAATTCCTGATCTCAGTCAATTGAAGATACTGGAAACACTGTAAGTTGTGCAACATTACTTCCCTCATACTTTCTTGTTCTTATTTTTAGCTTGCAATGAAACATGATGGCCTAGGATCATTAGCAAATGAGCCACTCTGAACTGTAACGTGATATTGAGGACCTTTATAATGATGGATATTACTTGTGGTTTGGTAATAATCAATAGTGTTTATTCTATCTTGCACACATCAATTGTCTCACTTGAATAAGCTGAATCTAAGTTTTTACATGACCCTTGTGTAAAATTACTTTCCTCATCCAATGTTTGTTTCCTTTTCTTTCTTTAAGGCACTTGGAAGACAATCAATTCAGTGGAGCTATCCCCTCATCGCTTGGTAACATTGAGAGCTTGCGTGAACTGTAAGTAAATGTTGACATCGGTTTCTTTTGCTGGTTTTGGTGTGGATAAGAGATAGTTCAAAAAGGATATTTGTTTGAACAAATGAGCAGAATATGATTTGATATATTATAATTTTGAGCTGCCAAAAGACCACTTGAAATTGCTATCTCTGTTAGATTTGAGGTAAAAACGATTTCTTTGAAATAGAAACCCTGTAGCTCATACCCTTATCCTTTTACTGGAAAATGGTCGTTACTAAAGCATATCAGAATCAGAACTACTGCGACTAAAATGTGTAGTAGTTAATAGATAAACATTGCGTTTATCTGTCTTCTTGGTGGGAGAAAAGGCTGCCAATAGAAATGTTTGATGGTCATTCAGTCTATACCTTGTCACTTGAGATTGTGGTTCACTAGGGTGGACGTATATATAGTACATGAGTTGTTCTGTGTATTGTTGGTTTCAGATCTATCTACTTTAGATGACAATATATTCTTGTTTTCTATTTCATTTTTGTTTCTTCTAATTTGTCTATCAATGATCTGACTTGTGTTTTATATATCTTTTCAGCTTTTTACAAAACAATAATCTGACTGGTCAAGTTCCTAACAGCCTTACTGGAAAACCTGGATTGGATCTAAGGTAGTAGAAATACCCACTGGTCTCAAATTCAGAACTTTCTTGATGGCAGTTTAAACTGATCAATTTGATTTGTGATTCAGGTTTTCTCCAGGAAATTCTTTGTCAGCACCCCCACCTTCTTGAACAGCTAGTATTTTGCCTGCATTTTTTCGGGGAACTTGAGCCAAACCTTCAACCATAATTATGCGTAAAGAGCTTGCAAAAGTTTAAGTTGGAAATTGACCCTTGTAAGCTCCTTAATCCTAGAGTCCAGTTCTCGCGCTTGCTGTTTAGTTTTATTTTTTTAGTTTTCATAGGAAGTGAGGTCTTAAATGAAATGTGAGACCTACAGTTTTATCATCGATTGTTCATGTACACAGAACACAGTCAGTGACTCGCTTATATTCATTGATTTGTTGGCATAGGTGGTTGATGCTCTTAGTTGTTTTATCAGTTTTCTTGTCCATGTTAAATTTTGTTATACACAAATTTATTTTAAATGTACACTATGAATTCTTGTTTGTTATATTTCTTTTCTCTGACTTCATTCCTCGCGTAATTCGATATATCGTTGACATTTTACCTAATTGCTTGTTTTGGAAGTAGTCAATTTGCTGGAATAGCTCCATGCTCTGAACTGGTCAATTTACATAATGGTTATCTCATTGTCTTCAGCCTCTAGAAGATTAGAAATCTGCAACCTCTATTCTGTGAAGTCTGTGAAGAATACCTCTTTTTTATTTTAGGAGACTGATTGATAAATCTGGAAAGAAAAGAAACAAAAATTAGTAAATTACAACAGTATAATTAGTTCCAGATATATAAATCCCCTATTACATTCACTCCATGTACTATTTTCACTTCCATTTTCAATGGAAAATCATACCAATATGGTCGGGCCTGTTTCTCAATAAATTAAAATTTCATCAATGCTACAGCCAAAGATCAGATTCCTCTTGCTTCTATTTTATGCCTTTCATCTTGAACAACTGTTTCACATCTGTCAACTCTGTACTGCATGTTTTCACTGTCTAGTTTCCTATCAAGGAGAGCCAGTTTCCACAAAACGAGTTATGTGCTTTGTGTCTATACAAGAAGTAAAAAGCTAAAAGATAACTAATCCAATTTCTTAATACTCTTCCACAACACTAGAAAGTTAGCATTTACATTATGATTCTTCAGATTCACCAAATCAACAAACACTCTAAGCATGATACAGGAACTTTAAATAAGTAGAAGAAATGAGAAAATTAACAATGAACATGTAGAACAAAATCCTGCTGATCAGCTCAAATTCTAATACCTCTCTTCCCCATCCCTCACCTATCTAGTCTTCCTTTTCTGAGAGGAAACAAAGTTGGTAAGGCACTGTTCTTCATCTGTGTGCAAATCGGCACATTAACCATCGGCCTTATTCTTATGCTGGCTGATCTTGTTCTCTCTAGGCCTTTCTTTATCCTCTTCATGTACTTTTCTTTGTTTCCCATCGCCTCCTTCACTTGATCTGCTGCTGCGGTTACATCAGCAATCGAGTTTGAAGAAGATGATGAAGACGAGGATGAAGACGAGGATGAAGAGGAGGGTGACAGAGTTGAAGCACGTTGCTTCTTCAACCTGAGCAACTCTTTCCATAAAACAGTGCACTTAGGTGGCCTTGGAGACGGGTCATCATCGACAAACCAATTCCCTCTGCTCTCCTCCTTGTTCACTACCTCTTCCTCCTCCTCGCATATTTCATCGTCTTTACTTTTAAGGCGGATCTTGTTGAGCCTTTCGGCATGCTGCTTTTGCCAAAAGGGAAGGAGCTTTCCTTCAAAGAAAAGCTCATCTGCAGTTAGCATGGTATGGCTACTCACATTGTTTGAGAGAAACTCAAAGTCTGCATTCCTTGCCTTCTGGTCACACTCCATTTTCTTGTCTTGAAGTTCACCATGAGCATTTGGGCTAATAGTGATGAAGTCGTTTTCGTCGAGGAAATAGGCTGAGAAAGAAATCCTGGGACTTGAAGATGGCTCGATGGATCTAGAGGTTGTCTGAACAACTTCCAGAGATACCATTTTGGTTTGTTTCTGAAATCCAGGGAAAGTGGTAATAATGAGGACTGGGGGGTGTCAGCTACTGAACTGTGGCTTCTGAGAAAATGCAAGAGGTATGATATATATAAAGAGAAGCAAATGATTTACTGTATCAGTAGTTATTAGTCTGTCCATTTTCGTTATTGCCAGTAACCGTTTGGACGGGGAGATTATAAAAACCTGGTGGTCTGGTGTAGGTGAAACACTAGAGCACAGTTGCTGTTTAGAATATAGAAGCAGCACATGCAGACCTTGGAAACTTAAAGACAAATTCTTTTTTACCATACTTCTTTCAAGTAAACTAGTTGGATTCATCGGTAAATTTAATACTATGTACAGGTATACTAGTTTGATTTACTATCGAAAACTTATCTACAACTACTAGAAATCTTGTCTACTGTTATATGAAGCTGATCTACTGCATTAAACTAGAACTGCAGTATGAATTACCTCGAGTGAATCAGTTCAATTTACAAGCAAATTGGCTCTTTGTATAGATAAACTAGTTTGATTTACTATTGGAAATCAGTCTACATCTAAAGAGAGCTTGTATACAACCAAGACCTACTAGACTTTTCCTATAATTTTTTTACCATAATTCTGCATGCAGCTCTGAATGATTTGGTTCTTGTTCTTCCCAATTGTGATAAGGAAAGGTTTAGTTATTCAAATTGATCAATGACCTATTAAGCTATATATGCATGCTACTCCAGAATGTACTGCTTTGACAGGGCTCTTTTGCTTTTCACAGAAAGAAAGTTGGGTGGAGCAAATAATTTAGATTAGGGGTATCTTATATACCTAGCAAGCTTAGTGGCATTTAAGTTTATGCAAATAATTTTGGATTAGTCAAAGAGAGATGAGCTTCGCTAGTTTGACTCCCCAGCTTACAAGGGCTCTAACATGGAAAGGGTCCCGAACAGAGACATGTGAGATCTGAATCCATAGATGTGTTTGCTCATGATTCATGACTACCATGCCCTTCTGATGTGCTTGGCTGGTTCTGGTATTTCTTGTGAATTTTCCCATCTGGGTATGGTTTTCTGGTAAATCTTGGAAGGTCTTGCAGTGGTAGATATCATGTTCATAGCTTCAAAAGCTTCCAATAAGATTTGGGCAGTTGTAATAAAATCAAAGACAGCTAATGAACATTGGGGTTAAATTAATCTTTGGTTAATATTATTGAATATAATGTAGGTATTCGCTGTGATTATTAATCTTATAAAAGCACATAGCTCCCTAGCATTCTCAGTGGTCCACCTCTCTTCTCCTCCCTCTTCTATAATTTTCTGGGTTGGTTTGTCTTTGTTCTAGGCTCAAGGGGGACAATAATGTGTTAAAGTTCTTGCTAATCTGATAAACAACTAAAAGATCATGTGGTACTTATTACTTAAATTATGCTGTTGCATGCAGTGTGATGGATTAATGCACTTGAATTAGGAGATGAGTAATGCTAACTACTATCTTCATTCTATTCGGTTTTTTTGTCTCTGTTTTGTTTTCCACATTTGATGTTTGTGTCCGATCGACATTGAATGATTCTGGATCAGTACTCTCTGAAAATTATGTCTTAGTAGTCTTATTGTTGTTGAGCTTCTATATCTAGCTACTATATCTACTGAATCAAAGTTTGAAGAGTACAGGTTTCGAGTTTGTTAGGTTTTTGTTCAAATGATGTAGAAAATAGTTCGATCTTGAGATTACATTCAGGAATACGAAAGCAAAAGAGAAACGAAAAAACAAAAATATATATAGGTTTTCTCTTATTTCTCTTATTTGAGTAGACCTTAGGTTTTCGCATAATATCTACTCATCACACATTTCTCAATTGATAGAAAAATTGTGAAGAAATATGTGTTGAAGTCGTTAATAAAGAATTGGCTAGTCATTTTAAATTACAACTAATATATACAACAACTAACTAACTAGCTGAACATCAAATATTTCATAAAAGAGTGAGCACTGATGCTACCGGACCAAACGATATTGAGGCAAACTCATTAAATTTATAACACTACAAACCTATCAATAGAATGTTGAAAGATAACTAGGTGAATCTCATACTTAATGCGTATTTGTTGCACCCGGTACGATGTCATTGAAAATAGATGTGAATCATGAACCGACGAGTAGAGTGTTTCCCCATAACTATGGTTATGAAGATCATAAATGATACGCTCCTTGGGCATGGACTAGAGCAAAGTAGGAGCTTGTGGAATTGCAGAAGAAGCTGGCTACCTCACTACTCTATTCTGACAGTAAAGGATTAAGAGAGACATCATAGTACTTTCTTATCACTCTTGTGAAGAGGACCACAAAGTTTTGGGTGTTCTAGGGCAATGAGGGATTCAATGTGCACAGAAAAAAAAATGAAAAATTGAAAAGAGATCTCCAAATGCTAAGCAATGTGGCTGGCTAAAAGAGAGGGGGACTAAAGACAAATGCAATCCTATTAAATCTAAGAGGGGTTTACTCTGGTTTCATGTAAATCCCAGCTGTAAACATGGATAAACCATTTAAAATTGCTTCAGATTCAGAACCATGTTGTGTAATGTATATGTTATATTGTGTGTTTGAGAGAAAGACAACCAGAGAGCATTGACTATGTCATGGTTTAGTTGACTGGGGGAGACTTGGATTGTCAGGCTCATGCAGGCAGCATATATAAACACTGGTCATTACAGAATAACACTCATGGGACAATCATATTATACAGTGGTGATCAGTCATGGATTAAATCGATCGAGCTACGTATATACTGTATGTAGAATTGTAGATGAGCAGTGAACATTATCATTGGGCCGTGATTATAGGATTACCTTGAGGAGGGCTTAATTATTAAGTAAGCTCTGCAGACTAGTCTGCCTGTCTTTCTGCTGCTATGTCTGTACGTATGTCATTAACTACTAAACGTCTCTTAATAATCATTCTAGCTAATTAAGCTTTATCAGTCAAAATAAACTCTAAGCAAGCTATACAGAAAATATATATGCTTCATACGTACTGACGTTTCTTCAATGTATGAATAGTTTAAAGGTTGCTTTACTTCCAAGAATTATTCCAAAAAAAATAAAAAATACATATACCCAAGTGTAAGTTGAATTTGTCCAATTAGCAATAAGTGGAGTGACACAAACTCTTATCAACCCACAAGCAAGATCTCATATTTTCGATTTGGAATTGATATCTCAACACGCCCCCGCACATGTGGAGAATTTTCAAGTCTAACACGTGGACAACATTTTAGTAACGTGGAATGGGTGTTGTCATTGAGCTTCACACGTGGACCTGGGTAACCCGCTCTGATACCATGATAAATTAGTCTGAGGTTCACATCCAAAACCAATTAACAATAGGTGGAGTGATCCAAACCCTTATAAACCAATAAGATCCTCAATACAAATACCTAGCCTCTATGGAAAAGTTTGATTTTTAACACTATAATTCTTCAGTTGCTCTTTTGTCACCAAATTCACAGTGATCTCACTTTTGTACAGTTAACAGCAACACAAACTCGATCAATGATATTCGAGCACTCTTTGTTTTTTTGTATGTGATGAAGTTGGTCGTCAGCTCGAGAAATCATCACAACTATAGAGCTTGGTTATCCAAGATATTTTTTTTTGTCTTCGTTAATTTTGAGCCTAACGTAATTGATGTCACTTCTAATTCTTGTTTAGCAAGGTCAGCAAAGATTCACAGAAGGAGAACACCAAGTAATCGGTGAGAACAAAATTTGTTTTTAGGCAATGAAAATTGCAGTACGTACAGGACGTCATATGACTTTTGTTAGGATCGATCTAGTTTTTAAATTTCTTAGAGTTTCATAATGTACCATGAGAAGGAATTTGATTTTGTTGCTCCCAATTCCCAACTTTTTGAAAATGATTTTTGAGTTTTTTATTATCAATAATATTTAGTCGAAATTATTTCATGAGCTTCCTTCTCTCCCACCAGGAAATGGCTTTAACTTTTAAAGATATATCTTCAACAGCGCACCCAAGTATTAACTGCAACTACTACTCGCATTATTAGAGCGAAGAAGTGATCGAGTTATACGACTGTACGAGTAACATGCACGCAAATACATTGATGAACATATATAGCTTTACACGATATATGACAACAAAGAGCACTGTACAATAGTTGAAGTATCATATCATTGAGACTAATAAAACAATTGAACTGAAAGTGTATCCTACTATATATATGTTTCTATCCAAAATGACATTAAAGTGTGAAGTTCCTTATTTGACTCACTTTTCGGTCATAGTTTTACATCTTCATCGTTCAGTTTATTAGCACTAATGTTTGGATCGTAAAAGTACCGAATTAGATTAAATCAATGAATAAATATGTCTAATATATATATATATATATATATATATATATGTGTGTGTGTGTAAATAACAATTACAAATATCCAAACGATCATCAAATTCAATGAAACTTTGCATAAGTGATCTACGCATTAGGTTTTACAAACTAAACGGTGGAGATGTGCAAATATGAACTAAATTGAGTCAAATAAAAAACTTCACACTTTAATTCCAAACCTAACCTTCGAATTCGCTCTAAATATATATATCAAATCAAATTAACTATCAATGAGAGGTTGACTTAACTCTAATTCGCAAATTAAATCTTCCATTTGTGATGTTAAACATTTAGGTTCATGCTTGTATTTTCATTTTTGTTGTATCTTCATTTTTGAAAAATGAAAATGTGATGAAAATGTGTTCGGTGAGACATTTCTGAAAGCGTTAAAAATGAAAAATGAATTTTTTTTCAACTTTTACAAAGAAAAATTGAAAACTGTTGTAGAGTATGAGAATATAAGAGAAAAATGTCTACTTATTCATTGATAGATCGGTCTTTATATAGGCATCACACAGAGAATTCCTGTAAATCAAGGATAAATATCTAAGAGATATTCTAGTCTAATAAGGAGAAGATTCAGTCAAGACACATCATCAAGGATAGAAATGTAAATTCCTTCAACTCTTTCCCTTGTGTCGCGTACCAAAATCACATGGCACATGAACGTTGCCTCGGTAAAAACCTTGTCAAGTAAAACAAAAACATCTTGGGTAAAAATAAAAGACTTGGTTGAAGGGAAAAAAAGCAAACGTGTCAACTACAACTTGAATGTAAAACATGTGACGTAGACTCCCCTGGATGTCTACATAATCAACTCCCTCTGATAATTAAATCAATTATGGAGTTCAGATAAGTGACGCATACCAATACTTCGCACATGCTTCTCAAGAGTAGATTTGAGTAGAGACTTGGTGAACAAATCTGCTACATTATCCTCGAAACTCACTAGGTTCATTTGGATATTCAAAAGTTGTTGTTGTTGCTGATTGTAGAAGAACTTAGGCAAGATATGCTTAGTATTATCACCCTTGATGAATCTCAACTTCATTTGTTCAATGCATGCCGCATTGTATTCATATATACAAGTTGGTGCATCAGTGATAGATGTCAACCCACTTGACTCTCGAATATGATCTACCAGAAAGTGAAGCCAAACACTTTCTTTGACTGCTTCATGTAGTGCAATAATCTCTGAATGATTCGAGGATGTAGCAACAAGGGTTTGCTTGGTAGATCTCCAAGAAATCACCGTAGTCCCAATGGTGAACACATAACCAGTTTAGGAACGTCCTTTGTGTGGATCAGAAAGATACCCAACATTAGCAAATCTGACCAACACATTATTCGGTGTTTCAAAATAGGGGACAATACCGCATTGCGTCAATTTTGAGCTAGAAAGATCTTTAAAAGCTTGATTTTGGTTGGGGAACAAAATCTGCTCGTTTGCGGCATTGGAAGCTCTCGAGGACGTGCAGGGGCATGGTCGTGGGCGACAGGCGCTCGGTTGCTTCGCTGCAGCATCGGTAGGAGCACTCAGGGGTGTGCTAAAGCGCGACAGGCTAGGCAGGGTGCGGTAGGGTGTGGCAGAGGTGCGATAAAGGCGCGCTGCATGCTACCGGCCGAGGCAGATTACGGCAGGGGCGTGCTGTGCACTGCCTAGTGCTGCCGAGGCACTGCTGGGCACGGCAGGGGCCCTTAGGGGCTCAGCCAATGTGCTGGCAGTGTTGCCATCAATAGTGACATCGACATTCATGTCTTCCACTTCAGTTTTATAAGGGAAAAACAAGCCCAAATCAATTGAACCTTCAAGTACATGAAGATGTGTTTAACACCGGTCTAATGGACATAAGTTGATTGATGAATTAATATTCCAGTCTCTCGATGCTCTAGCTCTAGGCCTAGGTAAAATTGAGTTTTCCCAAGATCTTTCATCTCAAAATCGAGTTTCAAATAGGTCACGGTCTCATCAATTTCTTTGAGATTACCGATGATGTTCATGTCATCAACATAGACGGCTACTATAGCAAATATGGTACTTATTCTTTTAATGAACATGCATGGCTAAAGATTGTCATTCTTATATCTCTTCCCAATCAAGTAGTCACTTAGACGATTATACCACATTCGTCCGGATTATTTCAATCCATATAGTGAACACCGCAATTTAATTGCAAAGGCACTCCGTTACTTAGAGTCACTTGACTTGGTTAGTGAAAGTCTATCAGGCACTTTCATATATATATATATATATATATATATATATATATATATATATCTGAATCAAGATCCTCATAGAGATATGCAGTAACCACATCCATAAGCTGCATGCTCATTTTTTTGGATACTACTAAACTAACAAAGTAGCGAAAGGTAATGACGTCCATAACGGGAGAATATGTCTCCTTGTAGTCAATTCCAGGGCGTTGAGAAAATCCTTGCGCCACGAGTTGCACTTTATAGCGCATGACTTCATGTTTTTCGTTTCACTTTCGAACAAAGAACCATTTATGTCCAACAGGCTTAACATTCAGTGGGCATGACACTACCGGACCGAAATCTTGTCTTTTTGCAAGAGAGTCTAGTTTAGCCTGGATTGCATCCTTCCATTTCGACCAATCTGCTCGACGTTGGCATTCTGCAACGGAGCGCGGTTCAATCTCATCGTCGTCGATAATATCTTGAGCGACGGAATAAGCAAAAACGTCATCAATAGTCGTGGAAGTTGTTCTTTCCATCATACCATGTGCATCGGTATACTTTAGTGAGATATATTTGTTCTCTAACATCAACATTGGATTCGAGGCGTCCCCCAGATACACTATCATTGATTCTTAGACATAACTATAGTCAGAGACAATCTCATGTGAAAGATTCACAGTGTTGATGATAAGTGGATCATTTAGTGCCATATTGTCACGCCTTTTTTCTAGGCACAGTATATGTTGAACCAATAGGTCTCCCCCTCTTTCTGGTGGGAGCAGAGGCCGCGGCCACGCCTCCACCATTGGCATCTGACACGTCAATGACAGCATTGTTGAGCCCGGGTGCGGCCGGTAATGTCCCTTTACTTGGGACATCTAACCTTGCAGGAACATTTGCAGTAACTATAATTGATCTTGTCACTTTCGCGATATCGGTAAAAGAGTCAGGCATCGAATCTGCACCAAGATCGAGAATATGTTGAACTTCTAAATCACTATTAGAAGTTTTTGGATCATAATGAGACATAGAGGGGTCAGACCACGTTTATTCTCGATGTTCAATTGAAACGAAAACGGTCATGTCTCCCCCTAAAGGCAGGACGAATGTCTCATCAAAGTAACAATCTGCGGATCTCACAGTAATGAAATCTCATGTCAAAGGTTCTAAATAGCGGACAATCGTAGGATGTTGATAGCCAACATAAAGACCTAATCATCTTTGAGGACTCATCTTAGTACGCAGTGGAGGCGTAATAGGCACATAAACCACGCAACCAAATATGCATAAATGTGAAATATCATACTCATATCTAGTTACCGACTGGCACCACTATATGGTTAGGTTGCAGTGGATGTAAAATGAATAAGTGCAGCTGCATACAAAATTGCATAACCCAAGGCAGAAACAGGCAGGTTGGTGCGCATCATCAAGACCCGTGCAATCAATTGTAAGCGCTTAATTGTAGCTTCTACAAAACCGTTTTGTGAATGTACATAGGGTATGAGATGTTCTACTTCAATCCCGATAGACATGTAATAGTGGTCAAAAGACTTAGACGTAAACTCTCCAGCATTGTCCAATCGAATAGACTTGATTGGATGATCAGGGTGGTGAGCCCGAAGCTTAATAATTTGAGCTAGGAGTTTAGCAAATGCAGCGTTTCTTATGGATAGTAAAGCAACGTGTGACCAACGCGTTGATGCATTAACCAGAACCATAAAATATCGAAATGGTCCGCACTCTGGTTTGATAGGTCCATAAATATCACCTTGGATTCTTTGTAGGAATGAAATGTTTTGTTTAGAATCACTAGCAAAAGATGGTCTTGCATTCAATTTGGCTAGTGAACAAGCTTTGCAAAACGAGCGGTGAGAATTAGAGATAGCCAAAGAGGCATTTGGAGTCTCGACAATGGTCTTGGAGGCCGAGCCTATGGCAGGTCCGGCATGCATGGCCGCATCACCTATTTCGGTGGAAGGAGGAGCTCCAACACGCTTCAATGCTCGGAAAAATGGATGTCCATGTGAATTCTTGAGAATTCGGATCATCATATCACATCTGGGATGTCCCAAACGATCATGCCAAAACTTGTATGAGTGAGAGTCACAGAAGTTACGAGAAACTGCATAGGATTCGATGATCCTGATGGTTGTAAGATACAAACCGCTGGTTTGACTCATGAGCTTTTCTAAGATAAGTTTACGACCACAGTCATTAAAGGTGACAAACAAAAATTATTGTCCATTCTCATTGAACATTTCTAAGTGAAATTCATTGGCACGAATGTCCAGAAATGATAGCAAGGTTCGATTAGCCTTAGGTGCGTAAAGCGCGTCAGTGACATGTATTATTGTGTCATTTGGCAATAAGAACTACGCATTGCCTCTGCCTTGAATTACAGGCGAGGAACCAATCATGGTTGTCACTGAAGATTTGTGAGGCATAAACTCTGTAAATAATAACCTATTCCGTAGAATAGTGTGGGTAGTCCCACTGTGAGATAGACACTCAATTTCGTCACGAGACATCTACATAAAGGTGTGAAAATAATTAGTCTAGGATCAAGACAAGACGAACACTCTAATGAAACATAGAGGGGTTAATCGGGAACTGAACCAAGTTGGAATCCTGAATGAGTGCAATTACACGGCATGAAAATTAATTTCATAAAGTTATAGCAATTTGGTCAGCCAAGAGGCTCTGCAGTAGCATAAAAAAAGGCGCTGGAAATGCGCTTACAGCGGAGACGCGCAGGGGCGCGGGAGTACAAGGCGGCGGGCAGGGGTGCGGGAGTAAAAGGCGGCAGGCAGGGGCGCGGCCGGAGCGTAGCCGGGGCTCAGTGACGCGCAGGAGCACTCAGTAGCGTGCAAGGGCTTACCGCTAGCATAGGCTCGGCAGGCTGTGGTAAGGGCCCTCTAGGGTTGCAGGCAGCCGCCCAACGCTCACAGCGCCCAACATAAACTCTCAGGGGTGCTTTAGGGGCGCTGTGACAGTACCAAAACACGACATTTTGCTGCCTTAGTGTTTTTTCGCTGTTTTTTTTGTAATTTTTGCATATGTTTTGCCATTATTTATGCCATAACCAATTGTAAGACTACGAAAACATGTGTATTTAGTATATTTTCCATGTAATGAAGCTTATAGTTTTGTACAATTTGAATCATTCATAAAAGAATAAATTCTCAATCAACTGAACATTGTGAAACGTAAATGAGAGATTTAATTAATGCCAACTCAAAAATACATCAAAAGATGTCTAATTCCATAAAAAACTGACTGAAAAGTCAAAAATAACTGTGGCTAAACAAGTGCCAAACTGAAAATAGCAGAGAAAAAAACATCTAATCAAAAAAGTTTAATCAAAATCTGCAGCATCCATGTGCGCAGGACCAGCTTGCTTCTTAGCTTCGAAATTTGCTATGGTGAGATTGGTGGAAGGCTCAGCACCAATGTCATCTCCCCCAATAAAGTTAGCTTCTTAAGCCAAGTATTGCTTATGTCTTCTATAGATATCAATAGCTTCTTTGCTAGCACGGCAATCATGATGCAAGTGAGCGGTAGATCCGCAAATAAAGCATGGAGATCGCCTCTTCTGGTTCGAGTAAGAGGGAGGATTTCGGCCTTGGCCGGATTTCTCACATTGGCAGCCATGGATGCAGTTATTGTTTCTATGAGGGGCAGAATTTCCGTCATCACGCCTCCAAGTGTTGCTACGGTTGTATCCACGCCGATTATTGTCATTACCGCGACCACGTGGCTGATTCTGCTCACGTTCATATGGTGTAGGTTTTCTGTTTCCTCTTTTCCTTGGAGTTTTACCTCCACTAATTTGGTTGGACTTAGGAATCTTCTTAGTCCCAACCGGCCTTGCATTGTTATTGATGATAATCTCTTGGTGCCGTTCTTTCTTCGCTAGCACGCATATGAGGTCACTGAACGACGTAACGCGGTTCTGCTCATACTCAAGGCGATATTGATGGCTAAGTAAGCTCATCGATGTCGGAAAAGTGTACAAAGTCTTATCAATCATATCTTTGTCAGTCTTGTAGACGCCACAAAAGCTTAGTTCTACTTGGAGATCCAAAATAGCTTGGTTGTAATCCTCAAGTTTAGCAAAGTCCATTAGTCTTATGGATTCCCAACGAGCAGTCAACTCTGGAATGAGTACATCATGTATGTTGTTGAAGCATTGCTTCAAGACATCCCATAGATCTTTGGGGTTTTCCCCTTTTCAGGTATTGTTTCTTCAGAGTTGGATGAATGTGGGCCTCAGGATCATGAGGGTTTGTGCCTTGGCCTCGTCACTTGCTAGAGGGTCATTCGGCAGCGGAAAGATGGTGGTTGTCAACTGCTTACCGATGAACGTATTAGTCACATCGGACACCCATCAATGATATTCCTTACCTCGGTTATCGAGGATCTTGAACTCGAGCCTAGATGGCTCAGTCATCTACAAAAGACAAGGGGATTGGAATTAGTCAATAAACCAAGGATGTGGTCATAAAATTGATGCAAATAAAAGTATGTGACGTGTTAGCGCAGTCACAATCGATTCTTCCCTTGTAGGCGACCCTCACAGCTATCGCAGCTACGCATAATTGCAGTTGTAAATATATAGTAACGCGTATGTCGCAGTCACAAAGTTAAATAGAGGATGGGAGCCCCAACAAAACTCCCAAACCATATTCCCCCCCCCCCTCAAAACACAATCCTGTCATAGAGAGGGGATATGAATTGAAATTCGGAAAGCAGTAACCTTAATTAAAAATTTACCACTGATAAGTTTGACTCGATGGCAGGCTTCGACCGAGGGTTGGGAACCTTTATGACTTTCCTTAGAAGACTAGCAATCTTGAGATCTTTGGTTTCTAGAGGCTGCCGAGAGGAGAAAACAACTTTTCACCTACTTTTGCTTCAATTTTAAAGCTAAAATTTGTCAGGAGGAGCATTGCTGGAAGAGGAAGCTGCTGTCCAAAAATAAGGTCGATCGGAGCAATGGAAGGCGGTGAACCGGTGGTCGGTGGCGGCTACGGTCTGGAAAATTTCAGCGGCCGGTTCAGGAACTTTCCAGCCAGTTCTCTAGGTGAGACTGGTGGGGTTGGGACTGGGACGTCGAGGATTTTCTGTGGATATGTAATTCTGGCCGTGGACAAGAAAATTTAGCCAGAAATCGGGAAAAACGAAACAGGCAGATTAGGGTTTTGGGAAAAAGTTTGGGTTTTCAAATGTTTTAGGGTTTTTTCGGGATGGTTGGCCTATTATCTCTTGGTTAATGCACTAAGTCTGATAACATGTTGTAGAGTATGAGAATACAAGAGAAAATGGTCTACTTATTTATTAATAGATTGACCTTTATATAAACATTACATAGAGAATCCTTGTAAATCAGGGATAGATATCTAAGAGATATATTATAGTCTAATAAGAAGAAGATTCGGTCAAGACACATCATCAATGATATGACACTACCAGAAAATGAGTCTTGGGCGACGAAAAAAAAAAAACCGGGCGACTATTTTTTTTTTCGTCGCCTAAGAGGAAACTTAGGCGACGACTTTTTTTTTCGTCGCCTAAGGAAAAAAAAATCGTCGCCTAAGTTTCCGCTTAAGCGACGAAAAAAAAATCGTCGCCTAAGAATACATTTCGTCGGCCAAGATAGAAACTAGGGCGACGAAACAATATTTCGTCGCCTAAGATATTTATATCGTCACCTAAGTTTTTTATCCTTAGGCGACGAAACTCAAATATTTCGTCGCCCAAGATTTTTTTAATCCTTAGGCGACGAAACTCAAATATTTCGTCGCCCAAGATTCTTCTATATATTGAGAGGCCGGGATAGAAGAATGAGAACTTTGAAAATTTGAAACATAAATTTCTCTAGTTCTTCAAATCGTTCGGTGTTGTGGAAATTTGTCCATACATAGTTTGTGGAGCTACTCCCAGGTACGTACATATGCATATGCACATATATATATGCATATATATATATATATATATATATTGATTTTCAGTTTTATTTGAGTTGAATTAATGATATATATATATATATGCATAGAGTTTGTTCCAAGCTGAGTAAGGGGCCGTTCTGTCATAGATATGGTTCACAGGTTTGTTTAACTGGATCTCAAGATCACAAACTGACCACTCTTCTCGGTGAAGGGGTCGATAGGGGTTCGCCTCCGTGATCACAAACGAGTCCTGCCTGGTTCCTGTAGAGGGTTCGCCCTCCGTGACATTGACACTTGCCTTCTGAAACCACGGAATCCGCTCGAACTAGATATATATAATTAATAATTAGTATGTTGTATTACATTAATATATATATATATATATATATATATAAAAGATATGTTCATTAAATATTGATATATATATATATGTGTTATTTTCAGGATATGGATAAGAGTTGGATTTCTCTTCCAAGATATCACAGAAAATATTCTGAAGGAGTTTGAGATTTTATGCAATATGCGCAGGCCAATGCTGACGGGAGTGACATGTTCTATTGCCCGTGCAAGATGTGTAAGTGTCGCAGTGATATGCATCGATTTCCGTTTGATACAGTATGGGACCACCTGAAGAGTAACGGATTCTGGGAACGTTACACATGTTGGATATATCACGGTGAAACCTCAACACGCCCGCATGATCATGGACAGTTTTATGAGACGGGCAGTACATCCAACGATCCAACAACGGCCTTCATCAACGACATGTTTCCTCATGACAGCGGTGTATGCCCTGAACGACAGCACATTCCGCAGGCGCCGATGCAGGCCGTCCCTAGAGGTGTCAACACTGCCGGTATAGCCAAGTACAACAGACTTATTGCTTTCCAACAGACCCCTCTGTGCCCAGGTCATGAGAAGACCGTTCTTCAGTGTGTGATGGAGGTGATGCATATCAAGGTTGACACAAAATCGACCGTGACGGCTGTTGATAGGTATCTACAGTACGCTGCTTCGCTCCTGCCCGACGGTCATCGTCATCCCACCACGCATCATAAGGTCCGTCGTATCTTGAGAGATCTCGGGCTTTCCTACATCAAGATCCATGCATGCAGATATGACTGCGTTCTATTCTGGGGTAAAGATGCAGACGGTAATGACCTTGAAGGCCTTCATCGTTGTCCTGTATGTGGGACCGACAGGTATAAGCGGACTCCCGCAGGCAACATGAAACCTGTTAAGGTACTTCGCTATTTCCCGTTGAGGGATAGGCTGGAGCGGTTGTACATGTCTTCAAAGATGGCCGAAGCTATGAGATGGCACGCTGTGAGGGAGGTGCATGACGAAGACCTCATGGTACACCCTGTTGACGGGGAGACGTGGAAGCATATAGACAGGGAGTTTCCTCATTTTGCTTCAGAGGTGAGGAATGTGAGGCTCGGGCTGTCATCCGACGGGTTCAACCCTTTTGGGACCATGAGTCTTTCGTACAGTATATAGCCGGTCATTTTGGTGCCTTACAACCTTCCTCCATGGATGTGCATGAAGAAGGAATACAACATGTTGACCTTGTTGATTCCGGGGCCCGGTTATCCAGGTATCTACTTTCCCTTCATATTGTATATATTGCTGTTGGTTCAATTTTTTCTCCATTTATTGTTTTTGTTCTATATTGTTGGTCATATATAGTCGTTATCTGAATTTGTTGTTGTTGTTGTTGTTATCCAGGGAAGTGTATCGATGTGTATATGAGACCGCTGATTGAAGAGTGTAAATTGCTTTGGGAGGTTGGTCATCCCACTTATGACTCCCACAAAAAGGAGATGTTCCAGATGCATGTCATGATTGTTGGTACCATCAGTGATTTTCCTGCACGTGGGATGTTGTCCGGCAACGTTGTTAGGGGATACAAGGCTTGTCCTGAGTGCCTTAGCTCCCAGGGGTGCAGCAATCATTGCAACAAGATAGTCCGGATGGGTCACCGTGCTTACCTACCACATGATCACCCCTGGCGGATAGATACCGAGGCATTTGATGGGGCCGAAGAGAGAGGTGTGGAGCCGCATAGATGGTCGGGGGAAGAGATTTTAGCAGTGCTGGATGAGTATGATTTTGGGCAGCTTAGCAATCATCCCGATATTGTGGCCAGAATACCTGAAAGACCAGATAGGTACAAATTCTGGACACATAAGAGCATATTTTGGGAACTCCCATACTGGAGTACGCCGTTGATCAGGCACTACCTAGATGTGATGCACATAGAGAAGAATGTCTGCGACAGTGTGGTAGGTACAGTGCTCAACTTGGAGGGGAAGACGAAAGACGGTCCTAAGGCACGCGTTGATCTTAAGAAAATGGGAATCAGAAAACATCTTTGGCTGAAAGAGGGGAAGAAAAAGATGCCTTGGGCTCCTTACACCGTGAAGCCTGATCAGAAGACCCAGATCTTCAGGTGGATGAGTTGTGTGACGTATCCCTCAGGCGTTGCAGGAAATATAGCCCGGTGTGTGAACTTGCGGGAGAATAAGATATACGGCTTGAAGAGTCATGACTGTCATATTCTGCTACAACGTCTCTTCCCTGTTTTCATTCGACCGTTCCTTCACCTTCAGGTAAATTTGTGGTTAAAATTACGGTTAACCTGTCGTTGTTGGATTTTATATTAAATTTGTGATGTGTGGTTGGCCAGGTTGTGGAGCCGTTAGTAGCGCTGTCAAGATTCTTCATGAAGTTATGCACAAGGGAAGTGAGAAAATCCGATCTCCGGGAAATGCAGGCAGACATCATATACATCATGTGTAAATTCGAGAGGATCTTTCCGCCAAATTTTTTCGATATCATGCCTCACCTGATGATCCATCTTCCCCAGCAATTGTTGCTTACCGGTCCAGTACAATTCACTTGGATGTATCCCATGGAAAGGTATGTTTTATTCACTTACATCTCCAGAATACATATATGTACGTACATGTTCAATAACCATAACGTATAGTTTGCAATCTTATATTTACAGGCAACTTGGTGAGTACAAATATTATGTCACTAATATATCCGCGCCTGAAGGATGTATAGCTGAAGCATATATTGCGCATGAATGCGTCACCTACATGAAGTTGTATTTAGGAGCGTCGTTGGGAGCTCCGCAAGCCATGGAGGAACATGCGTCGCGGTTCAATCTCTCTATAGTTTCCAGTGATGTCGAAGTTGGTGGAGCACGACTGTCCGCTGAGTATGCATTGTCAGATGAAGAGATAGCCATAGCGCACTGGTGGGTACTAATCAATTGTGAAGAAGTTAAATATTGGAAAGAGTTGCACCTATATTTTCCGGAAGTTGATGGTGATCTCGAGTACCACAACATGACGTTCGCAAATTATTTTCGCACCTGGGTACGTAATTTAATCTTCCCTGTTATATATATATATATATATATATATATATATCTAATTATTTTCTATTGCATATATTTTCGGATATTTACAGTTCAATATCCGTTACAGATGGACATGATTAAATCTGATGATAATCCAAACTGGTCGCACGAACTATTACTTCTTGCGATGCAACCGCAACGGGCTAGAGTTTATCCCACTTGCACAGTGAATGGCGTCAAATTTGTATCTGAAGAGAGAGACAGCAGACGAAGAACACAGAATTCTGGGGTGATGGCGGTTGGTCATGGCCTTGACTATTACGGTGTTCTCCATTCAGTGGTCGAATTGGTTTATGCGGAAGGCATGAAAGTGCATCTGTTCAAGTGTAGATGGTTTGATACAGGCGCACAGAGCATGAAGATGGATCAGTACGGCAATTTATCGGTCAACACTGCTACAAGCGCCTACGAAGATGACCCGTTTGTTTTTGCGACATCGGTAAAACAAGTGTTTTATCTTGATGACCTTGCCAGGGGTGATGCGTGGAAAATAGCGAACATTGTGCATCCTCGAAACATTTACCGGGCGGCTACACTTGGAGTGACCATTCCAGGGCCAGAGGCTGATGCGTATCAGGAGCCGAACGCAGTAGGTATTCATGATGTAGCTACTGTTCGCGAAAATAATGTTAAACATGGTCGAGTGCTCAGAATTCGTGACGAAGATTCAACCTTTATTGATGTTGATCCAAATGAAGAAACAGACGACGACTCTGACGATGAATTAAGGCATAGATTACCAGATATTAATTCCGATACCGAAGAAGACTCATCAGATGACTCAGATTACGAGCCTTAGCTTAGTTATAATTGAGCCTTAGCTTTGTAATTGTTGTCCAAATTAATATAAAAATTTCCGGGCGTGTTTGTGAGCCTTCCATGGTAGGCTGGGTTCCAAACCCCTTAAAAGAATATGTTTGTACTAAAAGAATATGTTTGTACTAAAATAAATAAAGCACATTTAAATTTCATTGTACAGGATTTTTTATTTTTAACCTTGGGCGACGAATTTAGAAGAATTCGTCGCCCAAGTATTATCTTGGCCGACGAATTACACTCATTTCGTCGGCCAAGAGTAATCCGAATAATTAAAATAAAATAAAACACATTTAAATTTCATTGTACAGGATTTTTTATTTTTACTCTTGGGCGACGAATTTAACAAATATCGTCGCCCAAGTATTATCTTGGCCGACGAATTACACTCATTTCGTCGGCCAAGAGTAATCCGAATAATTAAAATAAAATAAAACACATTTAAATTTCATTGTACAGGATTTTTTATTTTTACTCTTGGGCGACGAATTTAACAAATATCGTCGCCCAAGTATTATCTTGGCCGACGAATTACCCTAATTTCGTCGGCCAAGATAATCCGAATAATTAAAATAAATAAAGCACATTTAAAATTTCATTGTACAGGATTTTTGTCTTGGGCGACGAATTATTTAAATATCGTCGCCCAAGTATTATCTTGGCCGACGAATTAGTGTAATTTCGTCGGCCAAGATAATCCGAATAATTAAAATAAATAAAGCACATTTAAATTGTAAGGAAATGTTTTTTATTTTTATAGCCCCGTCAGCGTCTCGTCGATTGGAAACTATTCTCAGTTGAAGGTCCGGCCAGATTACGTGATTTGGATGGTCGAATAGCCGTGTCCGTCCGTTTAGGGGTTTGACCGCGCCGATTGACCGGACGGATCGAGCCCTTATCTTTGTCAGATGGAGCTGAATTTTTTCCCACCCACGTAATTTGTTATGCTGGTCATATCTGACGGTCAGTTTTCAGTTCCTCTTCTCCGATCACCAAAATCACGATATTCTGAATTTTATGGTAGAACTCTTGGCCGACGATTTTCTTCATCTTGGGCGACGAGATTTATAGTGAAGAACATCGTCGCCCAAGTAGAGTATCTTAGGCGACGATTTTCAAAAAACAGGGCGATGACTTCAAAAATCGTCGGCCAAGAGTATCTTGGCCGACGATTTTCAAAAAACAGGGCGACGATTTTTATATAATCGTCGCCCAAGAACGCCAATATGAAAGGCAAAAATTCGGAACCCTAACCATTCGCGCAGCCGCTCACCAAATCCAAGCCCTCTCTCTCTCTCTCTCCGAAAATCCACCGAAGCCCTCTCTCTCTCCCTCTCTCCGACCCCGACCCCGACCCCGACCCCGACCCCGACCCCGACGCCGACCCACAATTTAAGGTATAACCCTAAAACCCTAAATTGGTTATGTTGATGAAAATTTTAATTGTTGTTGTTGTTATTTGAAATTGTTGAAATTGTTTGAAATTGTTGAAATTTTTTGAAATTGTGAAATTGTTTGAAATTATTGTTTGAAATTATTTGAAATTGTTGGTGAAATTATTGTGTGTTGTGAAATTGTTGGTGAAATTATTGTTGTTGTTGTTGTTGTAATTTAGGAAATTAATGGTAAATTAGGGTAAATTTGTGTAAATTATGGTAGGATTTTAGGGTAAATTATGATAAATTGTGATGTAAATGATAATTGTAAAATATTAGGGTTTACGGTTTAGGGTTTAGGGTTTAGGATTTGTGGAAATAATTTGTAAATATATTGTAAATGATTAAATAATTTTTGATTAAATAATTAAATAATATAAATTATAAATGTAAATATATTGTGGAAATTTTGTAAAAAATAATGGATTATTTTTTAGTAAGGATGTAAATATTCGTAAATTAATTTTTGTGATGTAATAATTGCGAATTAATGTAAATAATTTGTTATGTGAATTAAAAAAATAATAAATCCTATAATAACTATTAATTTTTATGTGTGTTATTATTGTTGATAAATTTTTCGAAATTTATGGTTATTTTTTGTTAAATTAATTATAAGACGGTAAAATATTTTTAATAAATTTATGGTTATTTTAAACAGGATGGGCATGAGGAGAACTTCTGGACAACGTTCGGGTGCGAGGAGCCAATATTCCTCGGACGGTACCTTAAACAACCCGTCGGAATCACCGTCGATCGGGTTTCCGTGGCTGCTGACGGCCCGACATGCGGCGCTTAGGGGTGGCGCGAGCGGCTCGGGTTCTGCTGGGCAGTCGGGTCCCGCAGCGACGGCCCCTCGTCATCCAGAGATACTTTCCCGGTCGCGATCTAACACCGCCCCCACACAGTCGTCCCCGACAGACGGTGATGGCGGGTCATCCGGGGTCCCTACGGTGCCGTCCGGCCTCTTCCTTCCTCCGACGATACCGGCGATACCTCGCGTCGATGAGGAGGGTCGACCGATTCGGGAGCAGCTCCCGCATGTGGCACCGCACGAGGCCTATATCTACAGGGAGTTTCCCACGCCTCTTCATCCCGTGAGGGTCTCCGAGCAGGCGGACGGAGACGAATCCGTCGGCTCAGCCTCATCCTCAGGTAATTTATTATTACTGTTTTGTCGATTTTAAATTTTTTTTTGTAAAAATGTATTATTAATATTAAATTTGATTCACAATGTCACAGTCGCCGGAACGAGAAGGCGGAACAGGAGAGGCACCGTCAGCAACAAGGGACTCGATAGGGCGGTCGAGTCCGCTGGACGGATCGCCATCCCGTTTTCCAACGGGAAACCGGTGGACGCCGTGTTGGGAAACCGGTACACGCGCGCCGCGGGAGGCACCATCCGCTCCAGACTCCCTATGTTGTGGGGAGTCTGAAGCCAGGTTCCTGATGGAGTGAAGGAGATGCTCCATCAGTCAATGTCGGTGAGTTTACTCGATTAATTACTATTTTTTTAACTAATAAATTATTTAATTATCGAAAAAAATACTAACAAGTGGTAATGCAGCAATGGTTTGTGATTCCCGAGGAGGGACGTGACTGGGCGGACAAGGCCCATAGGGAGAGGTACCTCTATTTAATAATTTATTAAATTTTATTTTTTTAATAATATATTTAATATTTTTTTTGTATATGTAGGTTCAAGGAGTGGAAGCACGACCTCCGGTTACACTGGAAGCAGTACGGGAGCGACCGTTCGGGTACCCCGAAGGAGTTTGAGTATCGGGAGTACGAGTGGCGGTGGCTTCTTGTCACGCAGTTCAACGACCCTCACAAACAGGTAATTCGTAAACAAATTTGAATATTTAATTAGTGAATTAATTATAATTGTATGTTTTTAAATATTTACTAACGATAATTTTTTTTTGAAGCACCTCGCCCGGGTGAACGCTGAGAACCGGCAACAGAACACAACCAACCATCGTGCCGGTTCGAGGCCGTTTTCGGCCATCATGGACGACGTGCGGCGAGAGCGGCCAGAGGAGAACCCCTATGTGGGGACCTTTCAGAGGGCATATCCTCATTCTGAGGAGGACCTTGTAAGTTCCTTATATTTTCTAATTTTTAATTTTAATTACATTTTATTAAATGTATATTAATATATTTTTTTTAATATATCCAATTAGGCGAGGGTGAGGGAGGCGGAGCAAGAGGTCATGAGAGGCATGGTGAACGACACATGGCCGGGCACGGCAGAGGATGACATGTCAGAGGCCATGTCCAGGATCGACACTTCAGATCCTACCGTTGGAGCGCGGATTATGGCCACTGCCTTCGCGCAGCGTTCCAACACCTACTACTGCCGGGGTATGGGAGGCGCTGGAAAGGGGATCCTGAAGACGACGCCAGGATTTCAGCGCAAGGGAGCCGCCGGAGCCTCAAGCAGCAACAGTCGGCTACAGGATCAGTTCGAATGTCTACAGTGTGAGCTGGAAGCCCAAAGAGCGAGGGAGATGGCGGTGATGGCGGAATCATATGCGGCTTCCACGGCTGCGCATATGGAGCGGCTGAATGAAGTCACCAATGCCAACCAGGCGGCTATGGGACAGTGGATGACTGCCTGCATCGCTGCACATGCAGCCGGACTTGATTTTCCGCCCATGCCTACGCCTATACCATTACCTCAGTGGGCCCACCCTCAGTGGCCCCAGCCTCAGCAGCAGCCTCCTCAGCCTGACCAGCCGCCGCCTCAGCCTCAGGACCCTCCGAACGGGAATGATGAGTTAGATTTGGAGTTTCTCCATAGGCAGATGGACTGAATTTTTGTAATAAATTATTTATAATTTTATAAATTTGTGTTATTTTTAATTAAATTTTAGTATTAGAAAAATTTAAAGAAATGCCGAAAAAAAAATTCCAGCAAAAATTAAAAAAACATTATTTATATATTTAAAAAAATTATTTAAATATTTTAAAAAAAAATTTAAATATATCTTAGGCGACGAAATTGCTAAATCGTCGGTCAAGGACTTACCATATAAGACGACGAAAAAAAATTATCGTCGCCTAAGATGTAGTGATCTTAGGCGACGAAATATTTAGTTTCGTCGCCCAAGGTTATAAGATCTTAAGCGACGAAAAAATTGTTCGTCGGCCAAGGTGTTAAATCTTAGGCGACGAATATTTTTGGGCGACGAGAAGTAGATTTTAGGCGACGAAATTCGTATCGTCGCCTAAGAGTAATTCTTAGGCGACGACGGACTAAATTTTCGTCGCCCAAGTTCTTGGCCGACGCACTTCTGGCGACGACGTCTTGGCCGACGACATGTCGTCGCCTAAGTACTTAGGCGACGAAATTTTTTAACAGGGCGACGATTTTTTTTCGTCGCCCAAGATCTATTTTCTGGTAGTGTGAATGTAAATTCCTTCTACAAAAACATCAATTTAACGTTTTCATTTTTTCATTTTCCTAGTTTAGAAAATATGAAAAATACTTTTCACAATTAATTACCGAATACATTTCCAAAATAGAAAATAACAATCTTATTTTCTCATTTTTATTTTTAAAAAATCATTTTTGAAAATCGTTTTCAAAAACGTTACTGGACACAAGCGTGACCGGTGGATCATTTGTATACCGATACTGTCCCAACTTAACCACCTTTAAGGTGTTGGATTTTAATCACAAAGTACCCCGGTACAATTGGGAATGATCCACTTACTTATAAGTTATATTTTATTTGTCACTTATCTGATGTGAGATTTCTCCTCTCCAATACACCCTTTCACATGCAACCTGAATCAAGGTCTGCACGTGAAACAAATTAACAAACTGAACTCGGGCCCTATGACAACTAAAAGAACCAAACCAGGGCCATGACCCTGGAAAGAACCACCCGGGCAGATTGAAAACGCAACTAGAGAGGGACCTGCTCTGATACCATGTTAAACAACGATAAGCATGGCCCGTGGCTCATCCGTGTACCGATATTATCCAAACTTAACCACCTTTAAGATGTTGAGTTTTAATTACAAGATCTCGGTACAATTGGAAATGATCAATCCACTTATAAGTTATATTATATTTGTCACTTTTCTGATGTGAGATATCTCTTCGCCAACTTATAAATGTCATTTTTTTCATCACGTTCACTCAACATATTTACTCATTTTGTGACTTAATTACTGTACATGCTAGTAACAACTGTAACATCTTGATGCAAGCATTCTGTATCTTTTATCCACTTGTATTGAATTTCATTTTACCCTACAAGGGTGCAGGTTGTACGTGCTGGGATCAAGTTTTGTACCTCTCATAACCTACGATTTTCTTGTTTAATTCAATGTTTCTTAAGTAGAGGAAAAAGAAGATATTATATAATTGATAGATTTGATGAAGTGAAATGAAATGGGAATTAAAAGGACCACGTATATGATTGTAGTGTAGGCTTTGCATGTGACTCGCCTCTGCATCAATGTGGAAAGTGGAAGCCCTTTTCATTTTGGTGAAGTAGGAAGATCCGACATGTTGACGTTAACCTCAACCTGAGCAACGCTCCCGGCCCCTTCACCACCTGCCATTTCTGCTAAGCCCTAGAAGAAACCACACAATGTCCACCAATGATCACTGCACATCTGTTTCTAACTTTTCTAATTATTAACTTCTTATGTTTAACATATTCTAATCATTGATTTTTCCGGGTAATATGAGATTCTATATATCCGAAAAAGTTTATAATTTAGAATATACGATAATTGATGTATTTTGATATTAATTCTCATGTAATGTATGTTGATAATCAAGGGAGTGTGTGTGATTTTCAGATCAGATTGTTGAAGGAGATAGAGTTTCAGATTTGGTTACTGTGGATTGAGGCGTGATGGATATGTCCCTTCCTGTCAATGACCCTATGCTTTTGGAGGAGCAGGAAAGTTTTGATCGATCGAGGGCCACCATTGCAGTGTCGTGGAAGAGCTACAGAGATAGATGACGACCCCATGCAGATAGATACATGTTTTTTTTGGAAATGAGATAGATACATGTTAGTGATCGATATTCTAATTTCAACCGAATATAGTTAACTTGAAATCCTAAAACCCTAACGTACTATTGTACTGCTGGACTCATTGTTCTAAAATTTCCAGTTTAGAGCGGATCAATCTCCGTCTAGACGTTAAACGGTGCTTAACCGTTTCTATTTAGAAAGTTAAAAAACGATTAATTCTCTGATTAACCCGCCTAACGCCTAATACATTTTAGAACATTGCTGTTGGTACGTGGTTTGAAAGGGGTGGCTGATGTTCACTCAGATCGATCAAGATCGACGTTGATCCATAGTTGCATGAATGGAGATGAAGAGATTGTGGACCAAAAGTAAAAGGAGATGAATTGGGGTATTGGCAGGAGCCCAAAGACCAACGTTATCGAGAAGGCAGTACTCGGTGGATTAGGAGAAGACGACATGTGCGTCTATGCCAGTCAAGGATCAAACTGAGTGAGAATTGGAACCCAGATGCTCTAATCGAACTGAGCCAACTCAAATCGAGATCCAACTCTCCCAACTCGAACTGAGGAGCTTGCGAGATGCTGGTGATGGTGTTTTGATGATGGTGAGAGGCTCAGGCGGTGAGAAATTGAGAGGGTCAGGTTATTGAGATCGATGTGGTTTTCGTTAAGCTGGAGTTCGAATGTGAGAAGACGGGTTTAGATTTTCGATTCTCATTCAGTCTATATGGTGTGCTTACCTGTGGGCCACATGGGTATTTCAATACCCATTACCCATATACCCAGTGGTATTTTCATGCTAAAATTACCCGAGTTTTTTTTTACCCACAGACAATGGGTACACACAAATACCCACACCCGTGGATATTTATACTATCATGAAGTTATATTGTATCTTCAATGACCATTGTTTGATCTAATTAGCGGTCAGAAGCTGTGAGTTTGACTCACTTACATATACTCTAACTTTAAGATGTCGTTATATAATAAAAAATAAAAAAAAATAAAATAACCATCACATGTCTTGCGCATGTCATTTAAGTAAATGCTGTTATATCTGAGTTATAATCTATAATTTTTAACGAACAAGGTTACTACGTACAAACTTGTACGTACTTTGGCAATCACGCCGTCGTATATATGTGAATTACATTCACCGGACAGACAACGTTGTTCAAGTTTGTGTTTTCAATTTTACAGCTAGCTCCTTTTCAATTTCGGTATCCTACGTACGTACACAAAAGAAAATCTGAACTAGGGAACAAGGTGTATGTCATCAATTTGGAGTAGGGCAGCTGCTATTGCCCACTAGAATACCATTCCTGTATTAAATATCACCGTCTTATCCGATCAGAGAATTGCTCTGAAGCTTCAAGCACATGGCTGCCTACCCCAACTCCAGGAGAACTAAAATCATGTCGATCCCTCTTGCAGAAGGAAAATCAATACCATGTTCGACATGTTAGTTATCACAAAAGTCAGAACTTGTACTTGAAAAATACATATTTCCAGAAAGAAAGAAAGAACGAAAGCTGCATCATCTTCTAATTTATAAGTTATGATAACCAAAGTATATAATCATCACAGGCAAAAAGCCAAAGACCAAAAGCTGAAGAACACAACTTCCATGCTAACAATAATTTACGTTACATGATTAACAAGTTCTCGTCAGAGCAGAACCAAAAGCTAAAAAACAGATTAATATCAAGTCCCAAGGCTACCGTTACTCGCAGAATTTGATTCTCAAACTTCAAACCAAATCCAAACAGAGAGAAGATGACAAGAATAATATTAATTTACGCTTAATCAGTAAGGACGATCATGAAAGATTATTCAAATCTCATTGCTCAACATGGTCTTGTTCTGAACTAAAGAGTTCTTGCAATGAGCGATTGCGCCTTGAATTGCACTCTGAAGCTCCTCCATTGATGATCTGTCCACCATCGTGTATGACGTCGTTGCTCCTGCTTTAATTGTACTCGAACCGGATCCCGAACCTGGTTGACTGGTCCGGGACAGAACTCCCGAGTGGCTGGGCGAGCAGCGCATCGAAGATGGGCAGCTCGCAACGCAGCCTCTCCTTCTCGGGTATCTTAGGTTACCCGAAAAAGAAAAAGAATGAGAATGCCCTCCACTGGTGCTCTCTCTATTTCTCTCGCTGGCCATGACCGATAATTCGTGATCCGTACTACTCGGGAGTTTGTCGGATCTAATCTCGGCCGACGTCGCCGTCGTCATTTTCTGTTGTTTTTGGGAGAACTTCTCATACAGTGGCTTGACCTTCTTCATGTACTTTCTGAGAACTTCCTTGGCGGTGTTGCTGGCTCGCTTGACAGAGTTAGATCCGGAGACGACGTCAACGTTGTGGTCCGCGTCGACGGCCATTCTGTTCTGTTGTTTAGTTGGATCCTTCTTGAACACAGAAGAGAATCTCGACAGAGAGAAGTACTTGCTGTTTTTCTTCATCTGCGACTGTGAACTCAAGCTATGAAGAACTTGCTTGACCACGACGTCGTTGGATGATGAGTACCTGCTGTTGAGGCGCTTGAACTCATCCTCCTCGAGGACGGAGCTAGGCCTGGAGGAGGAGTAGCACGAGTCACGTGAGTCGTTGGAGCTGCTGCTGGTGGAGTCACGTGAGGTGGTGGTGTCGGAGGCAGAGTAAGAGGAAGAGGAAGACGAGGTAGGAAGAAGGAGGAGAGTGCGAACCATGGAGAGGCGAGGAGAGAGATGAAGCGGGAGGAGCTGACCCTTGTAGAAGAGCTCGTCGGCGGGGCGGCAGAGCGGGGTGGAGGATTTGCGAGACGAGCAGGAGATGGTGAACTCGAAGTCGGACGAGGAAGAGGATGAAAAAGAGTGAGTTGGCGACGGCGGGAGGGTGTGGGATTTCTGGTCTAGCTTCTTCCTCCCCATGTTTTTCTTGTTGGAGTTTTCTTCTGCTAGTGGTGATGAGTTGCAGGGTTTGGGATACGTTAAAGAGAGAGAGCTTTCTAATCAGTAGGTGGATATGAGAGGTGTTGAAGGCTCTCAGACACAATCCTCACATGGGATGCTGGGATCGGTTTGGAGTTTGGACTACTCTAGCTTCTTTCTCTGTCACACTGTAATCTATAATGGGGGGAGTGAGTACTTAGGGTTAGGTGTCACGTGCCATAAACGTGAAAGGTGGCATGGGCGTAGTTTAATTGCTTAATTTACGTACTATAGTAATAGTATGATCTTTGTGAATTTACGGGTGTTGTGATTAGGGAGTGTGCTGGATCATGTGACACCCTAATCATCATCATATTGTTGTGCATGTGTAGCAAATTACGGGTCGATCGTATTCGACTTTCAATCAAAGATGCTTTCGTAATTTGTACACTACAAGCTAATTAAACTTTGAATCACGTTTTAGTTTGATTTTGAACACTAAGCGACGGGAATAAATTGTCGGCTAAGTGGTAATTTTTGTCGCCATACAACTTAAGAGACGAAACCGGTGTCGCTTAAGATTCGTCGCATATGACGTGTTTCATAGGCACTTAAGCGACAAAAACATATTATCCGTTGCCTAAGAAAACGGATCAGGCGAAGGGTGAAGCTCATGTCGCCACAGATCAAGGCGACAAAATAATTTCCTTAAGCAACGAATTATTTTTGTCGCTGAACTCCTTAAGCGACGTATGTTATTTTGTCGCTTTATTTTCAAGCGACGAAACTTTTTAGCTTAGTGACGAGTTTCTTTCGTCGCTAGATTTAATGCGACGAATAATTTCCGTCGCTATACCCTTATGCGACAAAACACTTTTTGGCCTTTTCAGCTTTTGGCGCATTATTTTCACCCTTAAGCGACAGAATTAAGCATCTTACGAGACAAAAGTTTCGTCGCTTAGGTTTTAGTTTTTTTGAAAAAAAAAATTATGTTTATTATTATTAAGAGATATATAACTGAAAAATAAATTACTATAAGTAAATAATTAATTACTGTAAAACCAAAATCAGTGATGCTCTCATCATGAATGAAGTACCGGTAAGCTTGTCAAAAGTCAATGCTCCTGTTTTGGCCCACGTCCTCAGCGAAGGGTAGAGAGGGAACAAATGTAAAACTGGTGTGTGCGGGGCGTGCCACCTCACGGATGAGGAAAGGGTTGAGTGAGTGCGCAGGCTTGACTTCTTGATCAGGCGAGCGGAGTTCCAGGTGCCACCTCAGATGAGGAATTTACAGCACAAGCGATCGATACTCACGGCGGGGTGAGCAGAGCAACAATAGGGAAGTTTCCGAGGATCGGGGCGAGTTCCGGAGAGCTCTGAAGGGTTCTAGGCGGCGAGGCGCTTAGAAATAGGGTTTCGAAGAGGCTTCGAAGGGATATCGGCTCCTGGGAGCGCTGAAGGTTTCGACGAGGTCGAGAGAGTTTTCAACTAGGTTGAAAGTTGTTTTGTGTTGTATTTGAGTAATTGTTGTTGTTGTGTGTTTTTTTTTGTAAGCCGTGGAGCTTCTTTATATAGAATTACTTAGGGCCACAGGTATTGGCCCAAAGCATGTCAAAGACTTGTAGGAGTCTTCAACGATAAGATTGCATCGTAGGCAGTCCTTATCAACTCTTTGTCGTTGCTCTTCTTGAAGGTGATAAAGTTGGTTTAGAATACATTCTTCTCACGAACGTATGCATGGATCACACATAGCTTAGGATGGTTGCATCCTCACTTGATTACTTCCCTCCATGCACTAATAGCAAAGTGATATATGCAGATATATACTCATCTATATGTATATAGATAGAATAATCCTTCATGTCCAGGACTCCTAGGCGAAGTCTCTGCTCCGCATATATATGGACTTCTAGGGATGCCTCCTCCACCAAGCAATTAAACAGTTGACCGGTCAACTTGGATAACCCCCTTTGCAATTAAACATGTCTAAACGTGAAGTCCTTCCAGCTCGCATGTATCTCGAGCTCGCCTCATTGTTTTGCATTCCAGGCGGGGTCCGCCATCTTTTCCTTCTCGCCCCGCCTTATACTTCGCATGCAAATAGACTCCTTGTTGAATGCAATTAAGGATGCAACTAGCTAGCCTTCTTATCCTTCTGTTCCGCAAACTTGATAATGAGTAATTATCAAATGAGCAAGCTGGCTACTTGATAACTATCACGTCCAATATATATACATCCCATGCAAACTTTGTCTGTAGCATGCGAACTCCGCACTTCACATGCGAGCCGTATCTTATGCAATTAGAGAATCATGCGGAGCCAATGTTGTTCAGTTCTACATTTGTATGCGAACTCTCTTCCTTTGTTTCTTGGCGAAGGCATCTCGCTTCGCGGAACCGAACACAACTCAAGGAGAAGACTCCTTAATTATACGTGCCTCCTTGTATCACACATCTTCTCATACGTCCAACTCGCGTGATATTGCAAGCGAGGCAACCCACCTTTAAACCCAACATTATTCGGGCTCGCCAGTATGACGTGGACCATGAATTTAATTAATATTCACTAAGACAATTATTGTCCAGTAAAATATTAATTTGGGTGTAAACATTGCCCCCCAGCCTCGAAGTCATGAATGTCAAGAATGACTGAAGAGGTTTATGTTTCATGCTGCCCCAAAGCCACTGGTATTGGCTCGGTTCATACATCAAATGACTGTGAGTAAACAAGCCTGTGAATAGGCTCTAAAACTCAAGTACCCGGTAACAAAGCATTGTAGCGAAGTTGCTGTACGATTCGCCCAGTACCATATTAATCAATTGATGACCATAAACTTAACATAGGTACCTTGGACTTGAATGACTATATATGAATGATGCCGTACGCTTCGCCTGCTCCACTCAGAGAACATAGTACCATGCATGCACCTCGACTAGATAATGTCCTCGAGAGGATGTTCTTCGCATGGATGCACCTTGCGGCCAAAACTTGTTGACTCGCCATGGACTTGTTGACTCGCCATGGACTTGCTGACTCGCCATGGATGTACCTTGAAGGGAAATTTTTTTTTTAGAGGCCACAGGTGTTGGCCTAAATAATGACCAAGACGTCTCAAGAAGGGTCTAAAGTCTGAAATATGTATTTGGAACACAATCTCTATCCCATATGTGCCCCCCAGTTTTGATGTCTGTTCGACGAATAAAGGACATCAAAACTTTAGTATGCCCCCCTGTGAAGGGGTTGTAGTACTTTGAGTAGATCCCAGTGTATGAATAAAGGTACACAAAACTTATATGGATGCCCCCCAGTAAAGGAAAGCATGCTGCAAGGTCATGAAAACACATTGAAAATACACTTTGCAAATTCGCGCGTATCCTGACCTGTCTGCATTCAAACCGCCATAACTCTCTCCAGGAATGGCGAAATGACGAACCGTAAAATCCTCTGGAAAATAGACATCCAGAGCTTTCTAGTGATATAAGGCTCGCCTGCTAGGTCGTCCTGGATCGTTCCAGCTGAACCGGCGAAGTTCTTCCTGAATCGGCGAGGTGGACTGTCTGGTATCCTGACCCGCCTGCATTCAATCTGCCATAACTCTCTCCAGGAATGGCGAAATGACGAACCGTAAAATCCTCTGAAAAGTAGACATCCAGAGCTTTCCATTGATATATGGCTCGCCTGTTGGTGCTTCCTGGAGCATTCCAATTTAATCGGCGAAGTTGACTGTTCGGTAGTGGATGTTGCAACCTCCAGCAACTATTGGAATTTCTTCTCTGACTTGACTTCGCTGGCAGCAATTCAAGGCATATGGAATGCCTGCGGTATTGTTTCCAGGCCTCAGGGATAGGCCTCAAATAAAGTTCAAGCCTTTTGGAGGCAAAAACGTTGTCTTGCATTTCAGCAAAACCAAGGATCTCTTTTTGCTGTTTTCTGCTATTTGATTTTTTTTGTATTTTCTTTTTTCAATGCGAGAAAGAAAGATAAATGAAAGAAAAACAGAAGTAAAAACTGAGGTAAAGCTAAGAGTAAAGGAAAGAAGAGAGTATAGCATGGCTAGTTACCCTTCGTAAGGCCACGGGGGAGGCCACCAATGCTTCACTCCAAGCCTTGACGCCGTTATGTTTCCGGCATGAGAACCTCGCAGTTGAGAATTTCCAAGTGTTGAGCAGAGATGTTGTGCGTCAACCACCTGAAAATTTGAAGAAAGTAGCTCGTAGGGACTGCCTTGTTGCCCCCCAAGCATCTTTGTTATTTGGCAAAGCATGATCTTCAATTGCATTCTTGCGGACAAAATGGTGTAAAGATCTGCCTTGTCACCGACTATCATGTCAGAATGCATGGTCTTATCAGGTATAGCCACGCATTGCTTATGGAAGAGGACCATATCAAGAGCTTCACTGGGATTGAACTCTTGTGGAATATGATTATGAGACAGACGCACCAACATATAGTCTTCATCATATTCATCATAAACTGGCTCTGTGTCAAAATCAAATTTAGAGTCACCATAGTCCAGCGAATCCACCTCTGCCTCTAATGCAAATATATGAAATCCATGAGCATCATGTTTAGATGCCACCAAGTCCCTGCTGCAGACTAGAGTGAGATGACCCTGATAATACTCGACTTTACACCCATGTATAATAAACTTGCAATTCTGGGTGTAAAAACGTTTTCCACATACAATACTAAAGCCATAGTTTGGCCTTTGAACTTGCATGCATAGACTCCAATTGTATTGGAGTGTGAAGCCTCGGATTGGCCTAGGTATACCACCACACCATGTATAATTAAGTTTGTCATGACCTGGGGCAGCTTCTTGATAATGTCCAATAATAGGACAAAACTTGAGTTGATCATGCCCTTGATCATGGTGGTGGATTAAAGAAAGAAGGCGAGTTACGCCGTGCCCCCCATGCATCTGACCTGTGTCCACATATATGTCTTGCATAGGGAAGCTGGCTTCTTGGACACCTTTCATATGAATTTGTGGTTCGCCATCATCAATGTTCGAACCAATTTCATCTTCTAAGATGGACTGTTCTGTCCTATCTTCAAGCTCCGTTTCCTGAGGAACAACGTCAGTTTTCGGGTCAGGATTATTATCCAAAATCTTTGCGGCCTCAACCTCAGGTTCTTTGTCATTGATTGACAAAGGAATTTCTTCTTTGAACGTGGGCTCGTCCAAAGGAAAATCTTCGCCATTAGATTGGCTGCTAGGCAGTTCAATCTTTTTGGCAGGGACATGCTCGTCAACTGTAAGCTTCACATTTAGGCATTGTAAAGCCTTTTCGTTTTTTTCAGCAGCCTCAGGCTCACAAAGTCGCTTGAGGATGGCATCCCATTTCTCTGTAAAGGCAACCCAATCAGCTTTATTCTTTTCTTCAACAGCCTTTATAGCAGCCGTTTTCTTTTCTTTAGCAGCCTCTCTAGCAGCCGTTTCCTTTGCGTGTTGCTTGAGGATGGCTGCCATTCGTTCGGCATGTTTTTTGCGGTTCGCATCTCTTAGTTCGGCATATTTTCTCTCGATGGCTCTTGATTTTTCTTGGAAATCTTGGAAATCAAATGGCATCTCCGTTCGTCGATCCCAACGAAGGTGACGTCAGAGACCACCCTGGTTTCCCTATGGTGTCTCGCTTATGCTCCTGGTCCCACTGGGCGTGCCAATGTTTTGGCCCACGTCCTCAGCGAAGGGTAGAGAGGGAACAAATGTAAAACTGGTGGGTGCGGGGCGTGCCACCTCACGGATGAGGAAAGGGTTGAGTGAGTGCGCAGGCTTGACTTCTTGATCAGGCGAGCGGAGTTCCAGGTGCCACCTCAGATGAGGAATTTACAGCACAAGCGATCGATACTCACGGCGGGGTGAGCAGAGCAACAATAGGGAAGTTTCCGAGGATCGGGGCGAGTTCCGGAGAGCTCTGAAGGGTTCTAGGCGGCGAGGCGCTTAGAAATAGGGTTTCGAAGAGGCTTCGAAGGGATATCGGCTCCTGGGAGCGCTGAAGGTTTCGACGAGGTCGAGAGAGTTTTCAACTAGGTTGAAAGTTGTTTTGTGTTGTATTTGAGTAATTGTTGTTGTTGTGTGTTTTTTTTTGTAAGCCGTGGAGCTTCTTTATATAGAATTACTTAGGGCCACAGGTATTGGCCCAAAGCATGTCAAAGACTTGTAGGAGTCTTCAACGATAAGATTGCATCGTAGGCAGTCCTTATCAACTCTTTGTCGTTGCTCTTCTTGAAGGTGATAAAGTTGGTTTAGAATACATTCTTCTCACGAACGTATGCATGGATCACACATAGCTTAGGATGGTTGCATCCTCACTTGATTACTTCCCTCCATGCACTAATAGCAAAGTGATATATGCAGATATATACTCATCTATATGTATATAGATAGAATAATCCTTCATGTCCAGGACTCCTAGGCGAAGTCTCTGCTCCGCATATATATGGACTTCTAGGGATGCCTCCTCCACCAAGCAATTAAACAGTTGACCGGTCAACTTGGATAACCCCCTTTGCAATTAAACATGTCTAAACGTGAAGTCCTTCCAGCTCGCATGTATCTCGAGCTCGCCTCATTGTTTTGCATTCCAGGCGGGGTCCGCCATCTTTTCCTTCTCGCCCCGCCTTATACTTCGCATGCAAATAGACTCCTTGTTGAATGCAATTAAGGATGCAACTAGCTAGCCTTCTTATCCTTCTGTTCCGCAAACTTGATAATGAGTAATTATCAAATGAGCAAGCTGGCTACTTGATAACTATCACGTCCAATATATATACATCCCATGCAAACTTTGTCTGTAGCATGCGAACTCCGCACTTCACATGCGAGCCGTATCTTATGCAATTAGAGAATCATGCGGAGCCAATGTTGTTCAGTTCTACATTTGTATGCGAACTCTCTTCCTTTGTTTCTTGGCGAAGGCATCTCGCTTCGCGGAACCGAACACAACTCAAGGAGAAGACTCCTTAATTATACGTGCCTCCTTGTATCACACATCTTCTCATACGTCCAACTCGCGTGATATTGCAAGCGAGGCAACCCACCTTTAAACCCAACATTATTCGGGCTCGCCAGTATGACGTGGACCATGAATTTAATTAATATTCACTAAGACAATTATTGTCCAGTAAAATATTAATTTGGGTGTAAACAGCTCCATTTTCCCATAACCCATTCAACTCATCAATCAGTGGTCTCAAATACACATCGAGACACTTACCTAGAGACTTTGGTCCTGGAATTAACAGAGCCAACATGTTATATTCATTTTTCATTAACATCGAGGGAGGTAGTTTGTAACAAACAACAATAACATGCCAGATATTGTAAGACATGTTCATGTTTCCATAGGGATTAAACTCGTCTATTGAGAGTCTAAGCCTTACATTTCGAATGTCTGCAGCGAAATCAGGAAATGATAAATCAAATGATTTACATGCTTCCCCATCTGCGGGGTATATCAGCGCATCGTCATCTTCCCTCGGAATACCGTGTTTTCTCATATCCTCAGCAGTTTTTCCACATATGTAGAGACGTTGCAGCCTAGGAGTCAACGGGAAATAACGAAGCATCTTCATATGAATCCTTTACTACAAGAGAAAACCCTTTTAGCGACAAACCTGATTTGTCACCCATTCTAAAAATATTGTTGCCCATACTAATGAGTGACAAAATCATTTTGTCGCTAATTTTGTCTCTAATACTATGTGACAGATACTTTTTTGTGACAAACTAAAAAATTTGTCACTAAATGGATCATTGACAAAATTTTGTTTGTCCCTAATTCCCTCTATCTTTGTCACAAATACTGTCCATAATTCCCATAAATTCACCATATGGCGGGAAATTGATTGGGCTATATATATATACACACACACGCACACTACTTTTTTATTTCAGTATTCATTAGTTTTATGAACTTAGATTGATGTATAATCAAAACTAATAAATCACATCAACGAGCACAATTAAATTTTTATTTGATAAAAAAGAATTCTACATTCTCTCCATCATGATAAAACATACATTCCACTAATAATAAAACAATTCTACTCGAACTTCATCTTCCTCACTGCCCAGCATGCCTTAACAAATTTTCACCAACATTCTCAAAAGTGTCTCTCATACATCATGCAACCTCCTAGAACACGCTTATTGGTGAGAGCAAGCAATAAATAGGATGAGAGTTTTCATCCATCTTCTTGTGAAATCCCTGTTATAGCACCGCAGAAGCCAAGTGGAAAGACATATAATTAACTAGAGAGAAGAGAATTACACTCTCACAAAAAGGTAACTGAGCAAAAGAGGTTAAATAAATTATATGTGTGCACAAAATTGTAAATTTCAGAAAAATAGGGGATAAGAAGAATTTGGTGCTCAACAAATAAAGGATGAAACAAACCTCAAGCATATTACTCAGAAAAAGGTTCTTCATTGAAATAATCTTTGCCTATAAAGACAAATGGTAACTTGAATGCAAGGCTTCACTCACAGCATCATATCCAAAGACAAATGGTAACTTGATAGGTATTGCTCCATAGTACGTTCATCAGAAATCATATCATATCTATATTATATTTGTGCTTATAAAATGAAAGGACTCTAAATGGATCTGAAATTGATATGGATCAAACATATATGATAGTGTAGTACATTTATTTTTGGAGCTGTATATTTAGATCAAATTGGTACATATACTAACCTTCCTTTATAGCTTTCTGCTTTCTTGTTCATACTGCTACTTTTGAAAACCTTTTAATTAATGTTTTAGACATGAATCAGAGGTACTTTCACATTTTAACTCCTAGCATGAGCACAAATTTTTCCTAAATTTTTATAGTTAATAGAAGATTAAAGGTTTTTCAGTATAAGTATTTAAGAAGTTCTAGTCAAGAAAAACATGTAGAAGATACAGTATGAATACATACCAGGCTTAGCCATACAGGAGGTAAAAACTCCATTTCATTTGATGGCTGCAAATGAGTACAGAAATTGAGAAATATACGAACTACAATTAGCAAAATATGGAAGATAACTCACAAAGTGGTAATCATATTGGAATACTAAGGCACAACAAAATTAATATTAGAAACTGAACAAGCAGTGTCTGGGCAATCAAATCAATACTTCAATAATTGTATAACTATAATAATGTACAATAAGTCATTGTATACATGTTCACCTAAGTTGAGAATGACTAGTTCGACATCTTCTTCAATTCCAAGTTTCTTCCTCACTTATACCCTGGAAAACAGTGAACAACTAAACATTCAACTCAGGGAAGACCCATAGAGAGAAAGGCAAAAAAGACAGGGAAGAGCCACTATCTTCGGGATTGTACAAAAACAACATACTTGGGCAGTATATATTCTCAGAGACAGATCAATAACTCACAGTCAGAAATCAGAATAATCTTCTGCTATCTATATTCAAAATAAAGATAATTACAACAGAAAAGATCAAATTTGAAGATGAAATAACCCGTATGATATCAAATCAATACCATGAGAAAATACAACCATGTATTGGCAGATTTAAAGCTCTGATAAATAGAAATCAGTTCAAGTACCTGATTGCCCATTATTGAAGTATTGAGTAACCCAATATCGTCAATCAGCTGGAGTACATGCGACGGATTTCAACGTATAGCAACACCTAATCAAAAACCCTAAAAACACAATTGAGTAGAAATTTGATCATGCGAAGGATCAATTCATACACCCATATCGAATCAAATTCGCAAAATAAACAAAACTACAATTGATGGATATGAGAGAGGAGACCATTGGGCAATATGGAGAAACTAATTAATTATTTACCATGGCGGTTGAATTTTGGCCATCGAAGAGGAGCGACTGCGAGCAGTTTAGACTAGAGGGAAGAGCGAACTCAGCAAAGACGTGGAGCGCAACAACTGTTCAAACTCTTTTACTTTTTTTATTTTTATAATGAACTCTTTTGCTTATTTTCTAAACACCCGCGGTTACAACGTTGGCTTTTGAGCGACAAAAAGAGGTGTCACACCCATCGTCACCCATGAGAGGTATGGCGACAAATTCAACTTTGTCTCAAATAAGTTTGTCACTAAAAAGGTTTTATCTTATTTTCTCGAGATAAAAGGGTTTTATCTTATTTTCTCAAATAAGTTTGTCACTAAAAAGGTTTTATCAAATAAGTTTGATCAACCTGTATGTTTTTTTATGGACTATTTTTCATAATATTTATATATTACTCACTTATTTACTAACAATTGTGTGTTATTTATGTGCAAGATATGATGATAATGGGGAAGATAAATGACCAAGCCACTAAGGCCAGTGCTTTGATGGAGTCAATAATGTAGAGCATCAGCTTAGCTAGTAGTAGTAACCATCATACCCTCATGCTGGCTGGGACAATACCACCAGGGGTTCCTCCCTTGATTATGCGGCACCCTATAGTTGACAGTAGTTCAACGGGATCTCTATTAGCATCTGCAACCGCACTCGAATCTACAAGACACATCGTCGGCAACGCTCGAATCAAAGTTAGAAGCCCAACAAGTAAGTGTATTAATTTACTGCCCCCAGTAATCTTCTATTGGGGGTCAGTAAACTTGCAGTACAATATCTCTCTTTCATTTTCATGTCAATTACACATAACATATACCCTAATAAACAATTTTATTGCCCCTAATAAACCCAGTAGAAGTTTAATGCTCCCTAGTAAACTTCTACTGGGGGCAGTAAACTTGCATTACAATATGTCTTTTTCATTTTCATGTCAATTACACACAACAAATACCCTAATAAACAACTGTATTGCCCCCTAATAAACCTGGTAGAAGTTTACTGCCCCCAGTAAACTTATACTGGGGTCAGTAAACTTGCACTACAATATGTCTCTTTCATTTTCATGTCAATTACACACAAAAGATACCCTAATAAACAATTTTATTGCTCCCTAGTAAACCCAGTAGAAGTTTACTACCCCCAATAAACTTCTACTAGGGGTCAGTAAAATTGCACTACGATATGTCTCTTTCATTTTCATGTCAATTACACACAACAGATATCCTCTTGTATATTAAGTATCCTAATGTATTTTCACATGTTAATTGTAACTTTGGCCCTGAAAAAGAAGCGGGGTTTATGTTCTGGAAAGAAGGCTAAGGATATCGTTCAACAAACGGGGCAAAAGATCAAGCTGGAGTATTGCCTCCGCGTAAAAGGCCCTAGTGTGAGGGGGATAAACAGCTTTGTGACACATGATATCAGTTGCGCCATACGGAGTCTGATGGGACTGAGGGCAACACATTCTACAAGCTTGATCAAACCAAGAAGTGGAAGGTGTGGAATGCAATGTAGGTAAGTAACTGAAAAGTATATGAAAAGTAAATTTACTTAATTACATTTGTTTGATAACATATATATGATTGCTTATGTAATTGGAAGACATGAACTGACTGAATTGACATATCTCTGTTGATGTCTAAAGATATGTTTGCATAAGGTTGAATTTTCTTATAAAGTGAAAATGTTATGGATATGTGTAAAGTATAATTGAATGTGTGTAAAATATTATGTGTTGATATGAATTGAAAAATTTGTTTTGTGATAGTAATTGAGTGTATTAATTTTTTTTTCAATGCTTAACATGAGAATTTTTTTATATTTCTTACTTAACCAAAGTACGAGTGAGATGAAAATGATGAGCCAATGTTCAATAGGATACTGAAGAGGGCACAAGAGAGGTCCAAAGACTAGAAGTACCAGTGTCACAAAGCTTATATGAAGGAAGAGCCCTCTGGCATGGTTTCAGATTTCATTGGGAGAGAGAACCAGTAAGAGTTTCTATGCGAGCACTTCGAGTCAGATGCGTTTAAGGTGATTTTTTTAAATTACCTTCTTTGTTTCCCTTATATTTTATTATTAGCTTATTCAATACCATAGCATATTTGATTTATATATTGACTATGTCTTATATATACTACCTTGTTTAATTGACTGATCAAGACCATATTTGGTATTACTATGGATATTAATTAGCTTTGAGAACAATGGCTTAGCTAAGCACTTTGTTAACAAGGGTCATATTTACATGTATAATTATGTATTTATAACATGTATAGTTATGTATTTATAAATTGAGATGTCAAATGTGCAAGATGTTAGAACTAATCTATTTAATTTTTTTCCGTATATTAGAGACTATGCACCACCACACGGGGTCTTCTCCTATCATCTACACAATGAAGAGGAACTCAGAATACAAGGGGAGCAGCTTCCAATAATCAAAGGTTTTAAGAAGACCTATGTTAGGGAGGGTGATGAAGTTACAACCAAACATTATGTAAGTCTATTTTTTTTCTATTATGTAAGTTTATCAGTGATTAGTCAAACATGTGTAAATCCGGCTATTGATATATATATATTTGATCATAAGTTGAATGAATGTCATGTTTTCCTGCTTCTTCCAAAACAAAAAAAGTGTTAATAAATGTTTTTGATCAAACCATGCATTGGAAAACTTCCCTGTCTTTTATTAATATAAGTCTATTAATACTTGCACATTTTATTGTCAACTTCCCTGTTTATGATCAAATCATGCATTAGAAAGTTGACAAAGAAGCTTCCTTGTTTATTAGGTACACTTAATAAACTTGACATTTATTATAATGCATGATCAAGTCTATTAATAAATGTCAAGTTTATTAAGCTTCCCTGTATTGTTTGATCAGATGTACCTAATAAGTGAAGTTTCTAGATTTATTATGCAAAATGTCAAGTTTATTACGGAAATGTTGAGCTGCATGTTTTGTTTATAAATGCAAAATTACATAGTTGATAAGGTCAATAAACGAAAGGATGCATTTAAGGAACAACATCTTGACGCGACGGGGTAACAGATTATGGAAAGTGTTCAATCCCAACAAATTGAGGTGTTGGGTACGGTGCTCAAAACTCGTAAAGGAAAGGAGATCAGAGGGATGAGATGAGGAGGCGAGCGAGACTTGAGCCATTCTTCAAATGGTTCCACTTCACGTAGTTGTCCTCCTAGAGTTGCTTAGTAGCAACTCCAAGAAGTGCTGGAGCGCTATGAGCAGAGACTAAAGGAATCAGAGGAGCGTGCCTAGTAGAAAATCCAAAAGGTCCAGCAGTGTGTCCTGCGTGCCGAGTCTATGTATAGTGTTGTGCAGTCCCAAGTTGCAACCATATATGAGCACCTAGGTATGCCACCTCCTCCTTCTTCACAAGTTTCCCCACAGAACAATGATGATAAAGGCGACAACATCGGTTTGGATGAGAATAACAATTGGCATTATTAATTTTGTAGTGCTTCATTCAAAGTTTGGGTAGATTGTATGAACAATTTTCTACCTAATTCATTATTTTGTATGTATGAATAATATTTGTCCATCTAGTGATCATGATCAATATATGAATTTGTTTTCCCAATCCAGTGCTTCCTACCAATATGTGTTTGATTATTGTTACTGATTTGTAATTTTTGGAAACAATGAATAAGGTTACAATTTTTTTTACCCTAAATAAAATCTCTTAGGCGATGGAAACAGTAACATTCGTCGCTTAAGATAAACCACCTATCCAACGAATACAAAGATCGATCGTCGACTAAAAACTGTTATGAATTCGTCATTTAAAACTCTGCCGACGAATTTTCTGTCGCTTAAGGACGATGCAATATTCGTCGGTAAACATACATACCGACGACAATTTCGTCGGCTAAGAACAATTTCATATTCGTCGACTAGAAATCTTTCTAACACAAACATTCAGTTGACAGAGGTTCTTATCGACGAACTAATTTGTCGACAAGGCAGGAAAAGGTCCGTCTGTTAAAAACTCTACCGACGAATATTTTGTTGCTTAAGGACAATGCAATATTCGTCAGTAAACATATATATCGACGACAATTTCGTTGGCTAAGAACAATTTCATATGCGTTGACTAGGAATTTTTTCGACACAAATATTCGGTCGACAAAGGTTCTTATCGACGAACAAGATTGTCGACAAGGCAGAAAAAAGTCCGTCAATTAGGATCCCTTTTAGTCGACGACTAACTTCAGTTCCGTCGCCTAAGTGTCTACCTCACGACACTTAGGCAATGAAATTTAGTTGACGGATAATTCGTCTGCCAAGATTTTAGGCGACGAGTTGTTTCCGTCGGGTAGGACGCGATTTCCTGTAATGACAGTCCGATTCCCATGTGCAGTCAAGTTCATCCATAAGTCCTCATAAATCCGACCCAAAATAGTAGAATTATGCATAGATGTACTGACCAATTTTCGCATAACCTCTTGTGCTTTTGTTTTCATCATAACCATATTAAATCCCTGTTCTGAAGGAAAATCAAAAGTTTTACAACAAGCCACATACAAGCTCTGCATGTTCAGCTGAAATTAATCAAGCTAAATTAATTTCAGCTTGTATATGTACAAAGATGTTCTGTTAATTAGTGCCCTTGAACATAAATTAATTTTTCATGAACATTAGGCTCATTGCCGTTGTGTAAAATGTATCGGATCTTACCATGTATTTATACGTACAGCTAGCTGTTTGAGCTCACAATCCTGTTGATTAAGAATGATTATTCTTCTGATCAACCTGCAGATTTACATGTACGTTGTTTCCTTTATATATTATTATATTGCATGCAGCAAACCAATAAGATAGACAGAATTAAGATCATCGTCTATTTGCTAATTGTTAATCATATAGTAGCATATGGTCTGAACCTACTTAATTATCTGTAGTAATAAAAATCTGATGGCAGCAGTTGGCATGAAATGATAATAAAACCAAGTTGCGTTATTATCTCCCTATATATCAAACTAGTTTTGTTGAACTAATAACGAAGGATGTGACTATGGAAGAAACTTAACATTTGTCATCGATATAGAAGCGGAGAAGCCAAACACGGTAGGATTACAATTATAATTATCATGCACGGCGGATTTAGCTTTTCGTTGCGTTGGAAAGCTATGGTAAGCTTTGAAATTTTTAATATGTAATCAAAGTGGAGATTGTGGCCATTGATGATTGATACGTGAAGTAATTGAGTGGTAACCAGACAATTAACATAAGACGATCATTGCCTCATCGGAACCTTCTCGCCCCGATTATTACTATATAAGAGCAAATGCACCCATTTTAAGTGGGTTGACCGATTTTCAACCTTGATTAATACATTATTAATCTAAATCAGTTTTTGGTCTTCGGCTTGACAATACAACAATTAGATCAATCTAAGAACCAATTGATATGTACATTGTAGAAACAATATTTTTATATTGACATTTGTATTATTTTGGACCAACACCATATGCAAAATGATGTGTATGGGCCCCACATTTATATTGATCTAGACTAATCCACGGGTTGAGGATTACCCCATGAATTGATCGGGTTAGGTGGCCTCCACATGAGACCCACGTCTAACTCGGACTAATTCATCACTGGTGGATAATGTTTTTCGATCCGATCTTTGATCCAACCTCCAAATTGCACCATTGCTCCATTTGCTCTCAACATGACTTTCATATGTATAGATTAAATATATTTCATATTTCTAATATAATTTTCAGAAGGTTAAAAGTGTAATATAGCTCTTCGTTTTTTTATGGAATGGATGTCAAGCTTTTAATAAACCAAAAAAAAACGACAATTATGCCTGCAAGGGCACGAGAATTGATGTCATGTAAGAAAGCTCTAGAGCATCTACTGTAACTACCATGAGAGTACTCAAAAATAATCCAAAAAACAACAGAAAACTAGCAACTGACAGAAAGAATTGGAGAGACCAATCCTAGCAGTCCTACATGTAAGGAACATCCCTAGGATCCTCTATCGCCTCCACCGCCATAACCTCCGGAGTAGTGCTTACAGAACCAAAGGACCTCTTGTTGGAGCTCTTTGCCTCCAACTTCCAAGGATTAATCTCCACCACCCTCGGTTTGTTCTTTGAGCCATATGGTCGTCCCACTTTGTGTTTCTTTGGTGGAGAGATCACCAGAGTACCAACCAAATGAGGGAGGGAGAGTTCAAGGACATGTCTGAATTTTGCAACCCCATTCTCTTCCACGGTAGCACTGCCTTTTGAATGTTCCCAAGATCCTCAAGCATCAACATTGCTACAGATCTTTTCTTACTAGAGAGCATAGGAGCTATAAGTTTCGGTACCACTATCGTTGAAATTAGAACAGGAGCATGTCGAGGCGCTGCCGACTTTTGTAAGAAGTGCAGATAGGCCGTCAACTGAGCCGCAGACACGCCTGGCTTGGACAAGATGAAACCCGAAGCCGGGAAAAGATTGGTAACGCCATTGGCCGAGCTAAGGTTAGGGTTTGGGTTAGGGTTAGCACGAGAACCCTCACCAGAGCGTAGCACCGCCTCCGACATGTTCAACGGGTCCTGACAGCCGCCGGGACAGTGTTCCAAAAGTCCACAAACCCTGCAAAAACCAACATGCGCTCGTACTTGAAAGTGAGCATGGTTGTAGTCAGATCTTTCTTTACCTTCAACAAATTCAAACAACATGGGAGGGAAAGTTTGCTTCACAGGGGATGAAATTTGGTGTTCGATCCGAACCTTAGCCTTCATCCATTGAGCAGTCATTGGTTGTCATGGTGTATGACCTTTCCAAGCATAGTACCCACCATATAGAGAGCCTTCTTCATCCATAGATCCATAGGTAAACTGAATACCTCAACCAAAACTGGGACAAAGGTGATAGGCACCGAGGCGGCATCAGATCTTTCGTCGTACTTCGCCAAAGCGAACACTGTCTTCCCATAGAACCAAGGGCCATTCTCGAGGAGATCTTTGCAATCCGCTTCTACCTTGAACTGTAAGACATACCGATCTCCTTGGGGAAGGATCATCAGACGGTTTCTCAGCCCCCAAAGCACACCCATCGTCGCCATGAAAGCTCGTGGCTCCACCTTCTTCTTAAGAGACATGAGCCGCCCGACCGCGTAAGAGTAACCAGTAAAAGCCGCCGCTACTGTAGCCCCGAATGAGACCTTGCCATTCTCAGATATCGCTAGCGCCGCTGCAAGTCTTGAAACCTCGTCAACCATGTTGTCGAATTTGTGTTTTGCTAAAAGTCTCAGAAACCCTAGAGAGAAAACCTAGAGCGAGAGACTTTTCTTTTTTTAGTTCTTTTGTTAATATATAGTATTGTGACATCTTAATTAAAATTCTATCATTTGAAAATGTGACCAGGTTATAGGATAATATTGATGCTGTGATCTCTTTGTTCTTAGGGTTGCTAATTGGGTTTGGGTCCTTTTGGGCCTAACCTGGTTTGTTTTTTCTGTTTTTGTTTGTTGTTTTTCCTGGTTAGGGTTTTCTGGTTTTTGGTTTTGGCTAGGTTTAATAAGTCTCTCCTCTTTTGAGCGAGGGTTAGGGTGTTTTGGTTTGGTTGGTGTGCTACTTTGGTGGCGTCATACCTGGGGATTATGGTTTATCTCGGTACTGGCTGGTTGTCAACATGTGGGTGGATTACCTTTGCACGTGGTCTGGTGGTCTTTAGACACGGTGTTGAAGAAGGATAATTGGCTCGGTTTATTGTTGGTGACGAGGTTGTATCGTGACTCTCAGGCTTTGGTAGCTCATGTTGAGCATCAAATTTGGTTAGGGGTTGGGCCCTTTCGGCTCATGGATGTTGCTTTTAGTGACGGACCCGTAACTATGGATCTTGTTAGGAATGTGTGTTGTGGTGTAGGCATCATAACCGATCGTTCCATTGTGCTGTAATTTTCTTTATTATTAATGAAATTTCTTCTAAAAAAAAGAGGAAATTTATCAGTTTTAAGTTGGTTCAAAAACATAAAATGAATGTGTTGATCCCAATATATATATATATATATATAAATACTTTTCTTGTGCTACATGCACAATGCTTTTGAGTTCAAATGTGACTCTTGCAAACAGCTGTACGACATCAAAGTCCAATAAGAACTCAATCTTCCAAACCGTGCACTCTATATAAAGAGACACAGAGGAAAAAAAGCAGGGGAGAGAGCGCGAGAGAGAAACAGAAGGCGAAACAGAGAAGAAGATAAACATAGACAGAGAGAGAGAAGGCGAAACGAAGAAGAAGAAAGCAGAGCAGAAGAAGAGCGGCGAACCAAACAAAAGTGGAGCCCCCATTCTAACTATTTCTTTTTGCAGCGTCTTTATCTTTCTGTCTCACTCCGTCGGAAGCCCGGAAGCAAAGTCATCTCCCCTAACGTGAGATGGCCTCGCGAGGTAGTCACCATAAGAAGGCGAGATGACCACGCGAGGTAGTCACCAAAAAGAAGGCGAGATGACCACGCGAGGTAGTCACCAAAAAGAAGGCGAGATGACCTCGCCCCCGCCTCCTCTTGCTGCAATAAATATATGGCCACTCGGCCCTTACTCTTGTACACATGGCCTTGAGATTCGCATAACTAGCCGTACAAAAGAAGGAAACAAGCATTCCAGACGAGTTTGAAGACCAGGCCGCTCGGCCCTTACTCTTGTACACATGGCCTTGCGATTCGCATAACAAGCCGTACAAGAGAAGGAAACAAGCATTCCAGGCGAGTTTGAAGAACAGACCGCTCGCCCCTACTCTTGTACATATGGCTTTGCGTTTCGCATAACAAGCCGTACAAGAGAAGAAAACAAGCACTCCAATCAGGCGAATTTGAAAAGCAGGAACTTACCCTTGATGACTTGGAGAATCCCTGAGCAAATCGAAATAAGCTCAAGTAACGGAGGTGACATGTCTTTATAGAAGGAGCAGTTCCTTCAAGTCCAACTCCCAAACACATTTGGTTTTTCATCTGCAAAAAGGTTTTCATCCTCAAGATGATAGATCATGGAGTTGGAGGTCAAGTATGGTTCAAACTGGGAAAGATGGCCCATCAAAGCTTAAAAGTTCTTCTAGCTGTGACAAACATTCTTGCTAAAATATTATTAGGAGAGCTAACATTCGCGCCAAAGTAGAAGTCCTAAGGGGTGGCGAGGTCACATTCGCGTCAAAGCAGAAACCCTAAGGGGTGGCGAGGTGACTTCGCGTCAAAACAGAAGCCCTAAGGGGTGGTGAGGTCACATTCGCATCAAAGCAGAAACCGTAAGGGGTGGCGAGGTGATTTCGCCTCAAAGAAGAAACCCTAAGGGGTGGAGAGGTGACTTCACATTAAATCAGAGGCCCTAAGGGGTGGCCAGCTAATATTCGCGTCAAAACAAAAGCCCTAAGCCCAGGCGAGGCCAATGTTGTAAAAGGCGCTAGGCGCTAGGCAGGCGGTGACCTATAGCCTAGCGCCTGGACAGCCTAGGCGGGGACTAGGCGGGGATTAGACGATTTACTTTTTTTTCAATTTAATTAATAAATATAAAATTCAAAAATAGTTTAATATGACTATATGAGTAATTTAGAAAAATTTAAGCATGACCTCTCTCTAAAAATGAGCAACCCGTCCTGTAAATTTACAAACATAACACCACATGTCCACATCACAACTTCAAAATATCAAATAATCAAATATAAATGTCACAAGCCGGCAAGTTTACAACTTCCATTAGTGCATACTACATAGCATGATAGCAATATAGTCTCAAATAAAAACAAACTCAATGCAAAATTCAAAATAGTCAAAGTAAGCAAAATAACTTGCAAACCTAAGAATCCACATCTTCTTCTTCTCCATATCCCTCTAATACTCCTTCGGAATTACACTTCAAAGACCGCTCTAGCTCAGGTATTGAATTTGACGCTCCTAAAGATGCGGTACCAGCCATTTGCTAACAATCTGCAAATAACATGCTAACTCCAGAAAACCTCTATCTGCGACTGCAAATCTGCAACAGAAAGCTATGTCAATTTCTGCTATGTCAAAAGAAAGCTATCTGCAATCACATTCTGTCTAATAAGCTCCCCGAACATAAAGGAGACACAAGCAAACTCAAAAAACTCAAGCTAACAGAATGCAGTAATGCAGTAATGCAGCAATGCAGCAACCTATCTGCAATCACACAGAATGCAGAATGCAGTAATGCAGCAATCACACTAAACAAACTCAAGCTAACAGAAACCTATCTGCAATCAGCCAATCACACAGAACAAACTTAAGCTAACAGAAAGCTATCTGCAATCAGCCAATCACACATAACAAACTCAAGCTAACAGAAAGCTATCTGCAATCAGCCAATCACACATAACAAACTCAAGCTAACAGAAAGCTATCTGCAATCACATTAATACAAATCAATTTCACAGAATAGAGTTTACTCGTACCAGAAATTTCCAGTACAAATCTTGAAGTCAGTGAAAAGAACTTAAACCAAACCCAGATTCATCAGAAATGCCAAGAAAGAAGAAAGATGACTCGATCCTCTGTAAATTTCTATTGGAATTCCTGAAACTGAACTAAGAATCCACAATATCAAACGAAACAGAAGAGAAATCTACGTATTAAGCATTTAAGCTTATTCAAGCAAAGATCGTAGGAAGTGACAGAACACAGAACATTGTTTCACAGAACACAGCCAACATCGAAGGAACTACCTCGCCGTTCTCAATCAAATTCATAATCACAGGCTGTCGAATAAACAAAATCGAAGGCCAGAAATGTCGAAGACTGAGAAAGTGAGAAGTACCTGATGTCGAACAGTCGAAGACGGTTGCGGCACTGGTCACGGGGGAAGTAGTTGATGTCGAAGACGAGAGGGGTTGGAGGTGGGGACGCAGGCGGCGACCTTGACGGAGGCGGGGCGGAGGCAGAGCCGCAGAGGCAGAGGACTTTAGGTTTACAAATGAAGGGGCGAACAGAATGCAGACTGAAATGACTCGCGTTTCAATTTGGGTTTTCTCGCCACGCCTCGCCTCGCCCGCGCCTCGCCTCACCCTCGCCTCCCTCGCCTCGCTCGCCTCGCCGTCGCCTGGGCGGTCACTGGGCGATGAATCGCCTGGGTGCAACGACTTGCCCAAAATCGAGACGGCTTGGCTCCGCCTATAGCCTAGGCGGGGCTAGGCGGCGCCTTTTAGAACACTGGGCGAGGCGAGATGACGTCACAGGCGAGGCGAGATCCCTCCATGCAGAAGAGAAAGCGAGTCGCGGAGCCCGCTCAGCCCGCTCACAAGTATACACGCGGAGCTCGCTCACCAACATACGTGCGGAGTCCGCTCATAAGCATACATGCGGAGTCCGCTCACAAGCAAACGCGCGGAGTCCGCTCACAAGCATACACGCGGAGTCCGCATGAAGGGGGAGTCCGCTTACACGTGCAGATCACCTAGGCCACTATCAAGAACTATGGCTAAGGCAATTCATGCCTCTTGGTGACACATGCGTCACCCATTTCAGATGCCCAAGTCAAGTCAACAGACACTCTACCAAATTGGGTGTCCACAAGAAATACAGTTGACAGATTTAAAAATACATCTGTCAAACCCAAAATTGGCATTAAGCCACAAAGCCTACAAACCCCAAACCTTATGAACTACGGTCGGTTTGATCCCACAAAAGGGTACATAAGCAGTCTAGCAACTCACTAGATGCAACCACAATTCAAAACAGAATCTCTGACACCACTAGTCAAATTCATCCAGTCCAAATAACTCTGGTCAATTTCCTGAAGCACCAGAGAATCAAATCCATAACCAAACCTTTCGAACTACGTACATTGGTTTGATCATTTCACATGGTATGTAGGCAACCTGGATTTAAATCTAGATGCAACCACCAACCCAAATAAATTCTCGGATCGCCTGAAGCCAGAATCTCGCTCCAAAGCTCAAATGTCTTCAGACACAAATCCAAACACATTTCTAAACACTACTCTCATCCTAAAGTCAAAGTCGTCCAACGAGTCATTCACTTGTTGGAAATCTTGAACTACGAGTGACTTGATCCTCTCCAGGGTACGTAGGCAACTCATTCCCAAATATGGGTGCAGTCATAAAAACAAACAAACCTACAATGGTCTCTTGGTAAACAGAATCAAAAGGTGTTCCCTTGTAACAAGGGATTGTAATTAAGAGACACATTCTGTCTTGAATGGGTCGAACCAGAAATAATTAAAACTCTATCTTAGTAAATAAGATAGGGTGAAATTGTGTTGGGTATATATGTATTTACAATTTTTGCCCAACAGTATGTACGTATATGAAATAAAAATACAGTGATTTATATTTGAGCTCAAGCTCTGCTTGTTTATCTAACAAACCCAGGCCGAGAAAACTAAAAACGAGTCAAACACTAGCTGTATCGAGCTTGCTTACAGCCTTGATTACATGGAAGCATGGAGTAAGAAACATAATGTTGTGGCGCTGACATGATCTAGTGCTAAGACTGTGTACAGAGGCACTACTAGAAAAAAGTTCTTAATTTCGTCACCTCAGAGCTTCTGTGGTAATGTAAACACTTAGCTGACAAAAATTTCGTTACCTAAGGGTCGTCATCTAAGACCGGTGGTTAGAGCACTTAGGTGACGAAAATAATAATTTCGTCATCTTAGTCACTACTAATATGACGAACAACTTTTCGTCACTATGTTACTTAACTAACAAAATTGTTTTCATCGACAAGTTAATTAGCTGACGAAAAATATTTCGTCACCACGTTACTTAGCTGACGAAAATTAGGTTGTCACCCAGTTACTTAGTTGACGAAATTTATTTAGTTTGCTAACAATTCTTTCACATAGAAAAAGTTACCCGGTTACTTAGCTGACAATAGTTTCGTCTCTAACTTCGTACAACCCAGATCCAATCAACCCCAAACAACCTCAATATCTTACAACTAATATCAAGCAACCCAATTTCAACCGAGATCGCCTCCGTAGTCATTTGCAAAAACACAAATTAACAAGGCCAAAAAGGGAAGGGCGCGGAGTTCGCTGGCGAGATGGGCGCGGAGTCCGCTGGCGAGATGGGCGCGGAGTTCGCTGGCGAGAAGGCGCGTGGAGTCCGCTAGCAAGATGGGTGCGCAGAGTCCACTGGCCAGATGGGCGCGGAGTCCGCTGGCGAGATGGTGCGCGGAGTCCTCTGGCGAGATGGCGCGCGGAGTCCTCTGGCGAGATGGCGCGCGGAGTCCGCTGGCGAGATGGGCGCGGAGTCCTCTGGCAAGATGGTGCGCGGAGTCCATTGGCGAGATAGGCACGGAGTCCGATGAAGGAGGAAAATTAGTCCTTCCATGAAAACGACTGAATTTGAGAGGCAGGAGGCGACGGTGGCGTAGAAAGAGAGGCGACGGTGGCGAAGAAGAAGGAGAGGCAGAGGGAAAATGGCTGCCAACGATGAGGGAGGAGGCGACGGTGGTGAAGAAGAACGTAGAGGGAAAACGACTGCCAGCGATGAGGAAGGAGGCGACAGTGGCGAAGAAGAAGGCAGAGGGAAAATGGCTGCAGAGGGAAAGCTAGAGGCTCTCTCGGTGCGTGGAAAATGAGGCAGAGGAGAGGAGGGAGAGAGAAGAGAGTCTGGAAAAGAGAGAAGAGAGAGTTCAAAGAAAAAGATAGAGAAATGAAAAGTGAGGCAGAGGATATAAAAGGAAACTTTCAAAAATTTGGTTCAAATTTTTCTGAAATTTTTGGCGGAAGCGATTTAAAATTTGGCTAAATAATTGGCGAAATTTTTTACCCCACAAATATTAAGTAGTTAGCTGACGAAAACATGAATTTTCGTCATCTCAGTGAACCAAAAATATTTATTTTTAAGAAAAGATTTTGATAGAATATGATCTTGTTAAATAGGGAGGAAGCAATATTTTCAAAAATCTTATGAAATAGTATATCATCGGTATGGTGAAATAAGACTATTTCCGGTAACGTTTAGTCTCTGATACAAGCGGTCAACCCTATATACACTTATGTTTCCCTATGTGGAGCCCTATCGTCGAGAGGTGAATGCACCCAAATTTTTACATGAGTGGTAACATCTCATTAATGTGAGAGTTTTGTGTGTGAAAGAATGAATCAAACTAGGTCATATAGGGGTAGGAAAAAATGTTTTCGTGTAATAAGTAACGTTAATTTAATGTTGACCGCGTGGATGGAGACCTTAAAGTTTTCAAAAATTTGGTGGATTTTTTTTCATAGCCGTATTTAAGTACACTGATCATATCAGACGGTTGAATTTTTATTTTATAAAATTTAGCCAACAGAACCACAACGTGTCTACTAATATGGTATAACTTGTTTAATAGGTTATATACGAATGTATATATTTGTGAACCAACTATAGGGAGGAAGCAATATTTTTGAAAATCTTGTGAAATAGGATGTCATTGGTATGGTGAAATACGACTATGGTTGAAAAATCACATATTTCCGGTAACATTTGGTCCCCGATACAAGCGGTCAATCCTATATACGCTTATGTTTCCCTATGTGGAGCCCTATCGTCGAGAGGTGAATGTACCCAAATTTTTACATGAGCGGTTACATCTCATCAATGTGAGAGTTTTGTGTGTGGAAGAATGAATCAAACTAGGTCATATATGGGTAGAAAAGAGCGTTTTCGTGTAATAAGTAACGTTAATTTAATGTTGACCGCGTGGATTGAGACCTTTAAGTTTTCAAAAACTGGTGGATTTTTTTTCATAGCCGTATTTAAGTACACTGATCATATTTGACGGTTGAATTTTTATTTTGTAAAATTTAGCCAACAGAACCACAACGTGTCTACTAATGTGGTACAACTTGTTTAGTAGGTTATATGCGAGTATAGATATTTGTGAACCAACTATAACGATGAAGCAATATTTTTGAAAAATCTTGTGAAATAGGATTTCATCGGTATGGTGAAATACGACTATGGTTGAAAAATAACATATTTCCGGTAACGTTTGGTCCCCGATACAAGAGGTCAACCCTATATACGCTTATGTTTCCCTATGTGGAGCCTTATCGTCGAGAGGTGAACGTACCCAAATTTTTACATGAGTGGTTACATCTCATCAATGTGAGAGTTTTGTGTGTGAAAGAATGAATCAAACTAGGTCATATATGGGTAGAAAAGAGCGTTTTCGTGTAATAAGTGACATTAATTTAATGTTGACCACGTGGATTGAGACCTTAACGTTTTCAAAAACTGGTGGATTTTTTTTCCTAGCTGTATTTAAGTACACTGATCATATCTGACGGTTGAATTTTTATTTTGTAAAATTTAGCCATCAGAACCACAATGTGTCTACTAATGTGCTATAACTTGTTTAGTATGTTATATGCCAGTGTAGATATTTGTGAACCAACTATAGGGATGAAGCAATATTTTTAAAAATCTTGTGAAATAGGATGTCATCGGTATAGTGAAATACGACTATGGTTGAAAAATCACAGAATTTCCGGTAACGTTTGGTCCCCGATACAAGCAGTCAACCCTATATATGCTTATATTTCTCTATGTGGAGCCCTATCTTCGAGAGGTGAACGTACCCAAATTTTTACATGAGTAGTTACATCTCATCAATGTGAGAGTTTTGTGTGTGAAAGAATGAATCAAACGAGGTCATATAGGGGTAGGAAAAAGCGTTTTCGTGTAATATGTGGCGTTAATTTAATGTTGAACGCGTGGATTGAGACCTTATTGTTTTCAAAAACTGGTGGATTTTTTTTTCATAGCCCTATTTAAGTACACTAATCATATAGTATGATGTGTTTTCTAAAATTTTACCTCTACCCCGTAGTTGGTTCAAAAAGACACACAATTTTATGTTTCGTCACCTAAGTAAAAGTGTTAGACGACGAATTTATTTTCGTCACAAAAGTAAGTTCTTAAACGACGAAATGCATTTTCGTCACCAAAGTGCTCAAACTTTGGTGACGAAAACTTATTTCGTCACCTAACATATCACATACATGACGAAATGCATTTTCGTCACCAAAGTGCTCAAACTTATTTCGTCACCTAACCTATCATTTACATGACGAAATATATTTTCGTCACCTAAGTGCTCAAAACTTTGGTGACGAAATATGTTTTCGTTACCTAACATATCACTTACATAACGAAATTTATATTCGTCACCTAAGCGCTTAAAACTTTGGTGACGAAAATAAATTTCGTCACCTAACCTGTTACTTACATGACGAAATGTATTTTCGTCACCTAAGTTAGCTCTAAGGTGATGAAAATAGTGACGAAATTATGTTTCGTCACCTTACCTTACTTAGACGACGAAAATTGTCACTAAGGTGACGAAACCGGTTTCGTCACTAAAGTGTTCTCTTAGGTGACGAATTAAAGATATTTCGTCACCTTAGAACCTTTTTCTAGTAGTGAGGTATGGCTCATGGAGTACGTATGTGAATTGTTGTGACTGAGAAATCTATTACGTGATTCGGATCTCAAATTCAAAAGTACTACGCATTTGTATTGTGACAACATGGTAGACATTGATATAACACATAATCCAGAACAATATGATCGTACTAAACATGCTTGAGGAAGTTGATTGTTACTTTATAAAAGAAAAGCTAGATGACAAAATTATTAGCTTCCCGCTTGTACCTACCGAGTAGCAGTTTCCAAATATACTTACCAAAGAAGTCTCCAAGAAGATAGGTATTTAACTTATGACCACCAAGCAAGTTGGGGCATGGTTAACTTGATTTGTATGCGTCAACTTGAGAGAGCGTAAACATGAGTCATGTCACAATATTAGGAATGTGATATATTGTGATGATATCGTACTACTTCCTAATTTTATATGTGGTAGAGAATGGAGATGTAAGTTAGTCATATTTTTTGTAATCCTCTTCGATCATGTACATCCATTGTGAAATGAATAAAATATCAGACAATTCATTCTCACAATCTCGTTATCTTTGACTTGTTTTTCCTCCTTACCCTTAAAGCTAGAGCTTGGAGGTTTTGCTGGATGTAAAAAAAAGGGTAAAATATTGTATAGTCTTTGTGGTTTGAAGTCTACATATGTTCAGTCCTTATAGTTTTATTTTAATAAGAATGGTCCATAAAGTCACGATTTTTCATCTAAATGGTCATTCTGTAAATTATCTCAGTTAAATTGCTGACGTGACTGTTAAAAATTACAATGTATTTAACGGCCACGTCAGTATTCTAACATAAAAAATTGACGGAAATACCATTTGGAATCGTGACTTTAAGAACTATTCAGATTAAAATAAAACCACAATAACTGAACAGATGTCGACTTTAAACCAAAAAGACTAAACAAATTTCAATTTAAAAAAAATGTCAAAGCATCTTCAGCAAACATTTGATTTGCCTTTGGGTTATTTTATTTTATTTTTATCTCAAAGGTCTTCCTCTTTTCTTCTTTACTTCAACAACAACAACAAAACTTTCTTTAGGGATCAGAATGCTACATGCTGACACTTCAACTAGGCCTAAAGAACGAGCAATAAACTGTATGGGAAATGCAAGTATCAAAATAAACTTCTACTTCAATTATGAAGGGTTCCTTTTTCTTTTTCTTTCTTTCTTTCCAAAAACTGATTATCTAGGGTTGGGCATGAGACATGATGGGACGAGATTAGGCTAATCCTACGGTCTGTTCCAGACATTGCACTCGGGACGGGATCAGGACGGGCCTTGCGTTTTCCTTAGTTCAACACCAAATCTTGCCCAATGTCAAAACTGAAAAAGAAAATATGATGGCCTGGTTTTAAACTAAGGCTTTCAGTAACTTCAGTAATTACATTTTGTTTATGAACCAATGTACACCTAACTGAAGTTACCTCTAATTAAAAAGATCATATTAGCACTAGTATGTGGTTCTTAATTAAGTTACATCATATAAAATAGTCAAGCATGAAGTTTGATGTTTCTTACTGAGCTTTCAAGTGAGCTTCACTCTCTTCTATATCAACAAGTTTTGTTCGAAATGATTCTAGTTCTACATCAGATTGCTCAATTAGCTAGTTACATTACTATAGCATTCACACATGGAAATATCACAAACACCGATTGAGAAACTACATAAACTACTCAACCAACCTTTTCTTCACCATTTGTGCTAGAACCCCATGGCAGCCCCCATAGACTAATTAAACAAGTTCAACTTCAACATGTGTTCAGCAGATTTTAATTTTATTCGACTCCATAAGATCTATCCTACACCAAATCCAACAAAGTGAATAAAATCAACACGTACATTGTCAGGACCCGTCCAGAATTTTACCCCGAAACCCGAGATGAGACATGCGGGGACCACCTTCAAGGAAAATTTACCGAAGACTCGGCAAACCTCCCTCGAAAATGGACAACCCTAACTTAAGAATTTAAGCATCATCTTTTTACTCCAAAATAAATCTTCCGCTACAACCCAAAAGTAGCCAGAATATAAAATTACACAGAAGAATTCCAACAGTTTTCAGAGCTACTAAAAATAAAATAAAATACAGCAGAAACTAACAAATTCCAAGTAGATTAAACAGGTAACCTACTGGTGAAATGTAGCGGATAGATGGGTGACTATGTCTCGACGTCTCCTGCTAGACCTCACGCGAACTCTGTAGACTGGGCATTTTTAAAATAAAACAAAGAGCCCAGGGGAAAATATTTAACACGTCAAAGTGAGTGGACAAAACGATTCCGACAACAAATAAATATTTCCCAAAAAAAAAATGCTTTCATCAGCGGCAAAAACAAGAGCTTCACTGGAAAGATTCTGAACTGGGGTCCAGCCTGGTTAGACTCCCAAACTTTAAGAAATTGCCTCTCAGACCAGGATATTATATATATAGTATGTATGCATACTCGCCTAACCCTTTGTACGATATCTATGAACAACTTGAATAAAGTAGATATCATACAAAGCTACTATGCTTGCGTCTAACGCTCACATCACCCCACACTGGAATTACACCTCAGGCTTGAGGAAACCGGCCGAGTGGTAATATATACGTGCTTACTTCTTGTACCTCGGTATGGGGGAAATCACGTATAGCTAGCTAGCATTTAATTATATATATACTATTCTCATATAAGAGTATAATCACCGAAATTCTCAATTTCGGGAAATATCCAACAACAGAAAATCATTCAAAACGATAAAGCATTTCGAACACAATATTTAAAACAAAGGTCCACTCACAGATTAGGCCTAAGCCTGATGTCGGTCGGAGGTCTCTTCCGCTCGAGCCTCCTCACGTCTTGTTCCAAATAAATAAAACCTTAAATAAAACACCCACGCTTAACGCAAAACATGCATAAATAAATATGCTTCGCGCTCAACCAAGCCTAACACTCCAAAATCTTAAATCCACTGCCAACCTCAAAACTCCACAAATTTTACCGACATCCTCAAAAACACATTCCACCAAAAATAAAATCCAATGGCCGGATTCTAACTTACTAATCCGCCAAAAATACCAAACTTCCACAATTCTCAAACCTATCCAAAACTCCTCCAAAAATTCTAAAACTTAATCCATTAAACTCCTCACATTTTTCCCCACCAAACACATTTTCTCGGCGACGGCTCCGCCGGCAGCGGCGGCCGGTGACCAACTCCGGCGACCTCCGATGGTCAGCAAAATTTGGCAGCATCTTCCTCTCAACCTCCTCTACAACATTCCTAACTAACACAAACTCCAATTCTAAGCCTAACCAAGCCAATCGAACACAAACACACAATAAAACCCTAGAATTTCTCAAACCGATTTCTCCTTACCTAACTCGAGATGGAGCGAGCCCTTTGGAGGGATTGAAGCACGGGAGGAGGGCTTTCTTTTGAGCTACGGCTCGCCGGCTATGGCGGCCAGAGGAAGGAGTTCCGGCGAAAAGAGGCTTCGGGCAGCCGAAGCTTTCGGGCGGCTTTTCTCCCGATCGGCGGCGCTAGGGAGGCTGCCAGGGGTCTAGAAATGAAGCTGGGACGGGGATCGACTGTTTGGGACCGGCGCGGCGGGTTGGGGAGGCCGGACGACGGCGAACGGACAGCCGGAAAGTCTCGGCAGAAACGGGTCGGGAGTGGGAGCGGGAGAGAGAGAGAGAGAGAGAGAGAGAGAGAGAGAGAGAGAGAGAGAGAGAGAGAGAGAGAGAGAGAGAGAGAGAGAGAGAGAGAGAGAAAGGCTTTCGGGCTTTGACCAAAAACAAAGCCCGGTCCACTTACTCCTCTATAAACCCAAACAAAAAATTAACACCCCAAAAAATAATACCCCAATAAAATTACCTTTTACTAGCAAAAATTACCATTTTTTACAGTCGTCAAAATTTCTTCCTTAGAATAATCCCACAAAATAATCGTCTCATATACCTCTCTGGGAATCAATTATATTTTACGCTTAAAGACGAACACGGTAAAATTCTTATTACCATTATACCAGTAATAAAAGTAAAAATTATGGGTCGGGGCGTGACATACATGGTCTCAATTTAAATCACATTTCTATCTTAAACAGATGAAAGTAATCTCAAACAATTATCTGCATGTTTTTAGGCGTGAAATAGATGAAGTTACTTTTGAGAAGAATCAACACTGGGTGGAGATGCCTTAAAAATGATATGGAATAACCTATATCTTCCCAAAGATCATTATTAGTGAAGCTGATCAGTTCTAGAGTAAGGCGGGTTAGTATTAGGGTTCAAAAACCAACGGTGGGATGAAAAACCCAACTGTTGAGATTACTTCTTATTTATACACGGGACGGGACGAGCTTTAAACTTTCAGTCTCACGATCCGTTCCATTATTTCTGTAACGGGACGGGTCTAGTGTTTTTAGGTTTGAATCTTGTCCTGACAAATTTCATGACGGGATCAAGATTTCGGTTTTTTATGCCCAGCCCTAGGATCATCCAATAACCTGGGTTTCCTTTCAATCAAGTTAACATCTTGGATCCACTTTTTGTTTTTCACATCTTGATCTATGCGACTATACCTGTCACTTATTCCCTTGTCAAGTTGTGTGTGTTCAAGTGTCACTCTCCGAACTCACCAAGTCAAGCTTAATTTTTGATGGTTTTGTTAAAACAAAGCACAACAAGCATTGCCTTTCTCATTTATTTGGCGAGGTGCATTGATTTGGCTTGTGTTTTTATACCGAGAAAAATTTACAAATGGTACCCAAGTAAAAATCATTCATCATTTCAATATACCAATTTTGAAAACTATAATATTAGCACCTCAACATCGAACATCAAGAACCTTTTAGTACCTACCATTTACGACGTCAACTCCATTGCCACATAAGATATTCAGTGGGCAACTTCATCTTTTACTCTCTCTCCCCATCTCAAATAGTCAAATCCATGCCACCAAAACCCAGAAAGTATAAACAACAATTTCAAATCAAAAAGGCTGATGAGGCTACAAATTTGATTAAGTTAAATAATTTGAATCTCTGGGGCTGAAGTTGATGGAATTGTGGAACTTTCTTTCAACTGCATAGGTGAGGGGGAGGGTTGATGTGCAGTTCATGAAGTGCTTGAAGTTTCGGTGGTGGGAGGGTTTTTCATTTTGTGTGGGAGAGAGATCAATTATCCATTGAGGTCATCGTTACACCACAACTACTACAGACGATTGCCATCCATAATACATATTACTACAGCATAAAGTCGCAATAGTTTGATATCCATCAAATATAAATTTTTTTTTTTTTAGTTGAACCAACAAAAAATTGAGATATAATAAATAAATAAAAAAAAGTTGAGCTGAAATATCAAGATACGAAAATATCCTTTGAGAAATAGAGGTTTAACACCGTTATAGATGAGTATGTATTGAAATTGGTTTGAGTATTAGTGTTGAGGAACATATGTGATAGTTTCTAAAAATGATATACCAAAGTGATGAATGAGTTGTTGTTGGGGTACTATATGTAAAATTTACTCTTTTATACCTGAAGTTACTACTATTTGATAGAGCTTTTACAAACAACTCTTCTAAAACACTATTACAATGTTGTGGTATTATGTGATTCAAGTCAAGGGTTTACTTACATGGAAATTGAAAAGTAAGGGAATGATTCCCACATAGGAGAATTCCAGCGTTTGCTTACACATAATGAAATTGGAATGAGTATGAGTCCCACATCTTAATAAAGAATCGATTATTTGACAACCCTGAATTGTAATACCAATGGGGGGAGGTGAGATTATGAATGATGCCATAATGAATGAACTTTTATACCGAAAATACCTTTTTTAATTTTAAGACTAATTTCAGTTTACCTCATTAACTTTAGGTCGATTATCATTTTATTATGCTAATAATATTGGAGAATTTGTTTAAAATGCTAATAATTTCAAGTTTTTTTTTCTTCAAGGCTTCTTTTTTATATGCTAAAGTATACTATTTGTGGAAGTTGTTTAATTTTTTTATTAATAAAATTGTTTGCTTGATTTAAATATAATATTATTAAAATGTATAAAAGTATGATGCCTTAATTTAGTGAGTAGTAGAAGCCGTAATGTATCACCCCGAGATAGATGGATTACTCCTTCTCCGGGGTACATCAAACTGAATGTGGATGCAGCCTATAACAATGCATCTGGTATGGCTGGTTTGGGAAGGGGTTTTCGAGATCATATTGGTAGCTGTTAATTGAGAGTCTTTATGGAAGGGGCAATATCAGAACACTCTGCACTTCATGGTGAATTAATGACATTGTTAGCAGGAGTGCAAGCAGCTATCCAGCATAATCTCCATCCTCTTACCATTGAGTCAGATTGCCTGGTTTTAGTTTCGACCCTTACCAATGGTTCCCTAGATGGCTTTGAACTTAGTTTCCTGATTGAAGATTTGTTGGAAAGTTTGTCTTCTATTACAGGTTTGTGAGAAGATCAGTAAATAGAGTTGCTCATGTTCTAGCAAAGGAAGCTATTAGTAGTTTTGTTAATTTAGTTTTTACTACTGATCATTCTCGTGCTGTGAGAATGGTGCTTTCTTCTGATTGTAATGATCTTTGATCAATGAATTCGATTCATTCCCTAAAAAAAAAATATTGCTTGTTGTTCAACCCTTGCAACTTGCGGTTTGAGATACACCTAAAATGCTAATACTAGGTCCAAATGATTTTGATAAAATTTGCCAACCACATTTTACTTGACTATCCTAATAACCACTATCTAGATTAGAGACATATGCTCGTTTTTTTATCAACAATAAAGTAAAACAATTTGAAGAGACATGTGTCACCAATCTAGACACTAGTCCTTGGGGTGGTCAAGTAAAATGTGGTTTATAAATTTAAATTCAAGAAAGTATAAGCAAGGACGAGATTGCAATATAACCACGTAGTCTTTATATTATATTATTAATATGTAACCACATGATTACAATCAATATACTAGATCAAATTAGTCAATCTGGTTTGTTTATTAAACATAACTTATCAACTGAGACAATCAAAATGACAAACAAAATAGAGAAAAAATTGTGTTGAGAGTGATAGAAAAATGTTGTTTATTTTTTTCATGAGTATATTAGTAATTAAAATAGTAATTAATTACATTCCTATTCTAATTCCATATGATAAGTAAACAACTAAATTAAATTAAAATCTCCACATACTATTTTATTTTGTCTTTCATTCCCTTTGTATTTCATTCTTGATAAATTTCATTTCAAGTAAGTAAACGTGTCATCAATCTTTGACTTCACAAGGTTGGTTCCACTCTCTCGCTAATCCCATCTTTTATTTTAACCTTTTAAAAATCAAAAGAGAAAATGCCCATATACTCAAAAACAACTAAAACAATGCCTAATTCAATAAAAAAAGCTTAGTATAACCCATTCCAATTATTTGCAATGAAATATCAAATTTACCCCTAATGAACCACACAAATTTCATATTTTACTCATCTCTCTTTCTCTCTCTTTCACTCATCTCTCTCTCTCTCTCTCTCTCTCTCTCTCTCTCTCTCTCTCTCTCTCTCTCTCTCTCTCTCTTCGACTTTTCCGGCGCTGACTGACCTAACGCCGACGAGCCCAAGCTTCAGCCCGTCGCCGCTCCACGTTTCACCGTCACCCAAGTACACTCGTTGGAGTTCAAATCCTTTCTGGACGACGCCGCTAGCCTGGTCCGCATCACCGAGCATAACACAGCCGGCCTCTACCTCCGAGCACAACACCGCCGACCTCCTCGAGAAAAACCTTCTCATCTGCGACGAGATCAGGACAGCGTTAGCTTCAACTGGAGAAATCACCCACACTGCCTCCTATTTCTCCTCGACTCTCTTGTCCTTGAGCCCGGCGATGAGCGATGACTCGACTACTCGACCTACTAGATATTCGGTACCGCTGGTTGCTGGTGGAAGACGTGGAAGCGTCGAGGAACTCAGGTGGAGAATAGGAGTCATGCGTCGACGGAGTCCTCATTGGAGATCATCGAGTCGCTGAAGGTCGGGTCGGATATGAGGGAGGGAAGTGATGTTGTGGCTCCGGTAGGGTTTTGAGTCGATAACCGTGAAGAAAGAGGTAGGAGATGTAGGAGATTTTGAGTGGCTGGTGAACGAATTGAAGATATTGGTGGTGGAATTTATATGGAAAATTATCCATCGGGGATGATTAGTGGGTCAGTACATATGAGGCTAATAACAAAGTTATTAAAGTTCAGTAACATGATTATTAGAGTCAGTAACTTGATTTTTTTCTAGTATTTTTTATTTTATATTACATCAAGCTGAAATAAATTGATTATTAGGGGTCAATAACTGATTATTGGGGTCACTAACCCAGTTATTAAGAGTCAGTAACTGATTATTAGAGGTCATTAATTGATTATTGGGGTCAGTAACCAAATTATTGGGGTCAGTAATCCAGTTATTAGAGGTCAATAACTGATTATTGTGGGTTAGTAACTAAGTTATTGAGGGTTAGTAACCGAGTTACCGGAGAAAATCTGAGTTACTAGGTTTCAATAACCGGAGATCGAAGAAATTCTGGCATCCGGCAACCGATGAACTAAGTCCGGAGACCGGTGAGGTTCCAGCAAAGTCTTCTAACTTTTTCATTTTCTCTCTCTTTATATATGTTGAAGTGGTGTAGGTAAAATTATCTTAAAAATATACAAAAAAATTATTATTTTATTATAACTTTAATAAAAATTTGTGTATTCGGGCACAAATGATAACAATTAGAATGAGTTTATGTCTATTAAATTAATTAAAATAGGCGATAAGAGATTTAAATTAGTACTAAATGAGTATTTTCCCGAATCAAAAACAGTTTTTAAACTCGGTAATTAATTTCTAAATCTTTTTTTGCTTTTACTGCCTGTTAAGAATTAAAGGCGGTTAATTACTTGAAAGCGTGGATCGGGTTGTTCCTGAGCTGAGCATATAAATTACAATCCTCTTTACTTCTCTCCTTTTTATCTCCTTCCTATCTTCGGCTTCATCTCGTCTCTACTCCTTTACGCTTTCATTCTCTCTTAACCCTAATCCAATCTCATCGCCTGCGATCCTATCCACCTGATAGGTTTCAGATCGCTATCGCCGCCGATCAGGTAATTGCTCTTCTTCACGATCTCGATCTGTCTCGCCGTCGTCGTCGTTATTTACTTTTACGATTCTCATCGTTTCAATCTGATATCGGAGCTGTTTACTATTCAATTCATGCCTATATTACTCATTTTTCCGTAGCTATCTGCTATAATGTTGAGTCTGTGTTTTGTCAATGTCAAATTGAAGAGTTTCGATCAGGATTAGATTTTAGGAGTAGGTGAATTGTGAATTTTTGTTGTTGAAGAAGTAGAAATTATGAATATGTTTAAGTCCAGGCTAGAAAAATCTTATGCTTTACATGCGGTTCGATTTTCGATTTTGAATTTCGTGATTTTTGTTGGAGCTGATTGGTGCTTATGTCAACTTGTTGATATTTATCTTAGTCGTGATTATGGGAGGTGAAGTTTAGATGGCCTGCATAAGCATTGAATTTTCGATCAAGTTGAATTTTTGTAAACACATGAGGATCACACAAGTCTGATTACAGTGATATCTGTGTTCAATTTGTTTTGTATATTTTCCTAACATTTTGTTGTATTGTCTTAACTTAGCAGGACTGATGTTTTTTACACGTCACTTCCGCTCTGAAGGAGGCACTACTCGTGATGAGTATTGGCCCTCGTTCAGTCAAAACAACTCCAGAAGCTTCAACAGCAATGCCAGACACAACAACAAGACCAACTACAATGAAAACTGGAACATGAGCAGGAACAATAATTTTGTTCGGGATCATTACAATTTGCAGTATTATAATGGAAATTATAGGGAGCGTGCCAATAATTCCCATGCTCCCAATCATTTCAATCCTGATGGTGCTCCATCCTATAAGAGGAGAAAATTTTCAGCTTCTACATGGGGTGATGATGGGAGACATTATCTGCCCACAAACACGTATGATTTCGCTCCCTCAACCTGCAACAGTTATGTCCCTCCTGCAAGATCCAACGGCAATGCCTCTGCATCTACCACCTGTAAACGTGACCGCTCAAAATTAGAAGAGGACGAAGTTGCCTTTATGTCAAGGGATGAGATTGAGCGATTCTCCCCATCTAGAAAAGATGGTATAGATGCATTACGTGAGGCACATTTACGATACTCATATTGTTCTTACCTTCAGGATCTTGGTCTGCGGCTGGACTTGTAAGGTCTTTGTCTCAAATGTTTATCTTTGTTATGTTGTTTCCATCTTGAACTGATTTCCTCAATCCTCTGCATTTGTTTAAATCCAGAACTGGGTTATGATTATAGTGATCAAGTTTGATGATCTGAAGATTCTACTAGTAGTATTTATATATTAACCATTTTTTTTTCCAATGTCCAAGGGCACATGTTTGACAAGTTATTCATTTTCCAGGCCACAGACCACTATTGCTACTGCAATGGTTCTCTGCCATCGTTTCTTTGCTCGGCGATCACATGCTTGCCATGACAGATTTGTGAGTATTGTAGTCCTTTTGAATTTCACAGCATCTCTAGAAATGTAAAATCTTTACCTGTAAATTGGGAACGAAAACCAAATTGTCATAACTTTGCTTCTAGATAAGACTTTCCCGGTTCTCCTATTATCTGCTTCCTCTAAAATCCCTGTGTGAATTGTAGTTTTTAACTTTATCATTTCTTTTGCAGTTGATTGCCACTGCTGTTCTCTTTCTTGCCACAAAGTCCGAGGAGACACCTCACCCTTTGAATAACGTTGTAAGGGTAGCTTGTGAGATTTTCCATAAGCAGGATATCAGTCTCTTGTCCTATATACTTCCTGTGGTGAGTACATTTAGAGTTACTTTGAACCTTCATTAATCCAGCTGGCATTAGTTTGCACTGAAACAGTTTCCTATCTAAGTTTAAATGTCAATAGAATCATCATTACAGTGCAAAATGAATCAACCACAGCATAGCTTCTTTATTATGCTCAGATGACCATTTTCTGCTTTGGAATATAACATCATACCTAGTAAATTTTTATAACATGATACAAGTTAAACTTTTCCAATTTTTTTTTTTCATCTGTTCTGATTATAAAATGAAGAGGTTCCCTATAAATGAGATCTGAATTTATTCTGACCTATGTATGTTAACCAGGACTGGTTTGAGCAGTATCGGGAACGGGTGATTGAGGCTGAGCATATGATACTGGCTACTCTAAATTTTGAACTGAATGTGCAGCATCCATATGATCCACTTACCTCGATTCTTAATAAATTAGGGCTGTCACAAACTGTTTTGGTGAATCTGGCCTTAAGCATGATCAGTGAAGGGTAAGTTAGAACTGAGGTTTCTTCATAATATCGCTTACACTCTGTTGACTGTCTGAACTTCACTCATTATTTCACCCTTCAAATTTGGTTACCACTAGCTCATGTTCGAATAAACCGGGTGCGGTACTGAACACCACTTAATTTATTTTCCCTGAAGTTGTTTTACTTTGCATGCCTTCTTGAGCCACTAGCTGGCTGCAGTTAGAACTAGTTAGGGGTATCCTCAGAATATCATCTTTTGTTGATGTTGGGGCGTGGCTGTGGTTGTGGAGGATAACTGGTTTCCTTCCTGTTCTCTGGACTCTGTCTCAGTAATTTTCTTGTTGCAACTACTGTAGTAGATATTTTGGAATATTAATTACTTTGGCATGCATATAATTGCAGGATCTACACAAGATTAGCGTGATCGCCTGTATGATATTCTTAGCAAGCGGATTGATATGCTGTTCATGGAATCTTTTGTTTTGCTTCTGACGTTGAACTGCTGATATGAATTTTCCATATTTTGCCCCACCAACTTCCTTATTGGCTATAGAATATAGCCACAGAACCTACATAGCCATTTTCACCATCTTATTTTAACATTTTGATGGAGTTTGCTCAGAAAGGTGTTCTCTGAAGTCCTGCTTACAAACACTGTTTGTTTGTCATGGCTTTTGTCTGATTGGTTTTCAGGGAAACCACTGACTAGGCAAGGGTCCATATCTATGTTTGTTAGCCCTTCCTAGCGATGCTTCTTTGACTGCTAACACAACACTGGAAAGGAGAGAAAAAGGAAAGGTGGGGGGGGGGGGGGGGGGGGGGGGGGGGGGGGTTTGGGTTTGTTTAACAGAGGCCAGGCTAAGTTGATTTCAGCTACATGGGGTTTTGAAAGTTTTGATTTGGTTTCAGTTCTTATCAGAAAGGGCACTGGTGTGCACCTCACATTGTCTTATTTTTCTTCCTAGTATCAGGCTCTTCACCTCCAAAAAAAATGTCCGATATTTGTTTAAACCTCGGCGAAGGGTTGTGGATTGTTGTATAAGTGATGTCGCTGATGCATGTTCGTCAGGAACTTGCCTGGGTTTCTGCTTGATGTGGATTCTGTGATAAGTTTTGGTTGGGTAGTTCCTTTTCAGTATAGAATGGAATGGTGGACCTTATATTTGTGTATATTGCCCAGTCATCTGCTCCCATGTCCAAACGAAAAGAAGAATAATGCAGTACATAAGAAATGAGAGAGTTGTTTAAGTGTGTTTGACACTTCTCCTGATTAGTCACCTAAGAATGAAACTTGTCCAAAAGAAAAGAAGAATAATGCAGTACATAAGAAATGAGAGAGTTGATAATGTGTGTTTGACACCTCTCCTGATTAGTCACCTAAGAAATGCAACTGGTCCGCCATTGTTGGTAAACTGGAGAAGACATTTTTCTGTACATGATTGCCATATCATATGTATTTGGTTTTTCTTATATATCTCAGGTAATGCTTTTTCAGATCTAAACCTTGCCAATCATTTCTGAGGGTCAGACCTAGACTGGGAACTATTTGGTACTTTATAGGTGTTGTCAGTTTGACAGCATAGTCTCCATATCATTTATTTGGGTCAGGACCTTGACTGGGAACTATTTGCTACCATATGTGTTATCAGTCTGAAGGTCTAGTCTCTGTGTAAGTGAACATGTACAAGCTCTGAATTGATTGAGGCCATTCAACTGTTAGTGTGATACTCTCTTGCATAAAAATATATGATACTTCAAACATCTTCCAGTAACAATTTTCTTCTAGTTATCGTTTTTCGAAAGAAAACAGTTTTTTTTAGGGTGAGTTTTGTTAAATGTTTAAAATTTCCTTTTCATATAAAATGTTTGTACTTCCATATGTTACTTTCCCTTTCACTATGGAACATGATCTCTTCTATGAAAGAACTTTTGTTTCATACTGAAGCACACAACATAAAGTTCCATGTTACCCTAAAGAATCAAATACTATGATGAATGGCATACTAGCCCCCTAATACATGCTTGTCTATTTTTTTTTCTTTGGGCTTGTGTGTCAATTGGCTCTTTGTTTTCGTTTATAAAATTAATTTGTAATTTCTGTCAATAACTTTTGTTCAGATAATTATTTTTTCTTTCATTTGTTTAATTTACAAACTACAATTGCTGTTGTAAGAATTGTAACCAACTGCAATTGGAAGTTGGTTTGATATGAGAAAAAGGGAAGGTGCTGGTTTTGAAGTTTTAATGCATTATCCACCTCATCCCTCCATTTACCTGTTAATCTAGTGTTGTCTTGTATCTTTTTGACTGATATAGGACTTTTTAATACGTATTTGTTTTTATATCAGTTCATTAAAATGGAGCCTTCATTGTTCCTACATAAAGCCTTGAAATATGTGTATTTCTGTATTTTAAAATTTTCAATTATTTAATATGAAAACTCTGTTTTGTTATAACTATATACTGAATGATGAAAATGAATTCACTGAGTTCATAGCAGAGCTGTTTGAAAATGCAATGAACATTCTAAAATTTTGACAATTTTCCACGCTAGAAAGAACTGACCGCTTTACCCTGTTTATATTTTCAGCCATTATTAAAATTGTTGCTGTATAGGATATCTTGTTATTCAAAGAAGTTCTCATCAAGACTTGATTTTGCTCTTGATGTAAGAAAAATGTATACTTCGTACAAACTGATAGGCATACATGAGCCAGAACAACATATAAATCACACTTCAGCTTCATCTCATGCCTGCCACATGGTTGTAGTCCATGAATCTTGTTGGGAACCTAGTTGGGGGTCTCGTGCATGCTCAGTGAGCATAGGTTCACATGTTTGACAAGTCTTTCCAGAGCCAGCCATAGCAGAAGATTGTGGATTTGCTTTGAGAAGTTAGTGTTTGCACTTCTGCATCCTGTTTGCTTTGTCATAAAATTTTTGTGCATGAGTAAAATAGCCATACAGCAGTTGTGCCTGGGAGTTTGATGTGTCCTCTAGATGGGTATTACATGTTTGCTATAGTTATGGTACTCTATCAGCAATCCTGCAGAGATTCTGGAAAATATTCTACCTGACTTGCTGCTTTTGTAGTTGGTAAGAAAAATTGTTATTTTCTCGTGACATCAATGCCTGATTTCTTGATGTTAGTTTCTCATGCTAGCTGCATCTCTTATTGCTGATGTACTTTCATCACTGTGAAAATGTATGCTAAGTTGCATGAGATACTGCCTATTCTTACAAGTGTTGCCCAGATGGTTTGGTTTGTTGCATCTGTCTTCCTGCCCCATCTTGACCCAATTCTGGTGTCTATTATTACAACCTTCATATCTGATGTGCATATTTATTGATTAGGCTTCGGAGTTCATTGTGGCTTCAGTTCAAACCGCATCATATTGCTGCTGGAGCTGCCTATCTTGCTGCAAAGTTTCTAAATTTGGATCTGAAACCATATCAAAATATCTGGCAGGAATTCCAGGCTACACCAGATGTCCTTCAAGGTAAGCATGCATGCTACACTATCAGTTGGCACTGGTTTTATTTTCTAAATTTTCAAAGAGAAAAACATTATGGTGAAAAAGCGTTGGCTAGCTGCATTTCCTTTTTTCTGTTTTAGGTAGATATTAATCGTTGTTTAATGATTGATGCAGATGTGTCCCAGCAATTGATGGAACTCTTCTAAATGTATCAAATCAGGGGGTTGTGGTGGCATTAGGCTTTAGCTTAAGGGTGTACAATTTTATTTTATTTATTTTTTTTTTTTTGTGGATAGAAACGTGTGTCATGATGATGTGGGGGAAAGATATAGACTTGAAAGGGTCATGGTGTGGAGGAGGGAGAAGAAATGATCAAGATAGTCTCCATCTTGTCTTACATCTGCCACTTTTTATATATATATATATATATATATATATATATATATATATATATATATATATATATATATATATATATATAAGGTCTTGTAAGTACTTCTAGAGGATTGCTTTTTTGGAATGGTAAATTCATATAATGAAACATTTTAAGACAAAGTTCTTATTTCATTGAGAAAATTACATAGTAACACCTGTTAAATTTACAAACACAAAAAGTCCACATTTAATAATTTTTATATAATTTAAGACTTGAGTCTTAAGGTTTAAAATCATGAATGCAGACCCTGAGCTGGATTTAGTACCAAAAGACCAAAATGTCCAATTTTACATAAAAATTACAGAATAGACAGCAAAAACTTCTTCCTCCCGATCTCGATATTCATTTTCTTTCACTCTCTCTCTCTCTCTTCAAGCGGCGCAAGAAGAGGCGTCGTTTAGCCGACGTCGCACCAATCGTCAAAGCTTGATGCCGACGGCCAAATACTCGATGCTGACTACCGAATCGGGCCGATCCCGATGCTCGACTACCAATTTTGTTACCTGACGACGACAACCCAACCCATCGCCTCCGTCCTCCGCCACAGATATCCCAAACTGATCCGCAACATTGATATGCAAATCTTTGCCGTCGAAGATGAACCCAAACCAATTTGTCCCGGATCTATAGAAAAGCTCATTCAATTTTTCATTCCAAAATTTATTAGATCTGATATTGACATTCACTTTCTTGCTCTCTTTATTAAGAATGTTTGGTACTAAAAGGTTTGAATATGGATGGAGTGTTTGTTGTTGGTAGTAGCAGCGATATAAACAAAGTAGTAGTAGTAGACTAGTAGTTCAGTTTATTTCTATGTTTACAAGGCTAGATCAGTAACAAATTATGTGTTCAATTTCGTGGTCATTATGTGCTGTGGAACCCTCATAGTTTTCGACAGTAGCAGCGCGCTAGAATCAGAGTTAGCAGTAGTAGCGTGCAAGCAATCTAGCAGCGTGTTGACATCAGATAATCGTTGGAAAATAATAGTATCGCCAATAACACTTTTCTAGTCAATAGCACATTTCTACTCAGCAGTATGATATTTCTCGTGGATAGTAGCAGTAGAATATATAATGAAAGGTATTCAAGTAAAATACGTAGTGAGTAGTGACAGATGACATGTGAACATTAATTTGTCATGATTTATTAATTTTTGTCCTTAAATGTGTAAGATATTGTATGTAGGATATATTTGTAAACTAAAATTTGGTTAGTAACTGTTAGTACATAGTACAACATCAGTCATACTGGCCTAAGAAGACGCATGCCGCCACATAAAACGGGCTTGGGCCTTGGTTAAGCCCAAGAAGCCCACACTATTCTTTGAGGGCATAATGGTAATACACCCTCTAAGCAAGGGCAAAGTGGTATTTTTAGGGTGCATCCACCATACCCCTGTAAATACTACTCTCCCCCTCTCATTCTCACGATCTCCATCTTCACTCCATTATTACCTGCATCTGCTCACTGACTTAAGCATCGGAGGGTCGAAGGCCGGAGCACCCGGTCTTCCCTCTGACGTTTTTTTTTCCTTGATTGACAGGTTATGGGAGGAAGCCCCTACATCTGGATGATCCCCCCTCAGAGATCATGCCCAAAACAATTGGCGCTAGAAGGAGGGGTTCCTCAAGTGGAGACCCTCACGTCACTCACCATGGCCATGGCCATCATCTGCCCAGAAATCCCGAGGAGAGAGAAAGTAGATCTGACTTTCTCTCTCTCCTTCGCTTGGGCGTGCCGCAGCAAGGTAGCTCACCTTCACAGCCATCAGGCACACAGTCTTCCAATGAATCCAGCGTGGCCACCCCAACCTCCGGCCAAGGCCCACGCGCCGGAGAGCAGCGCCTAGAAACTGATCTAGACACCCAGCTTCTTTCAGCCGAAGCGGGAACGCGCACTTGGTCTCGCGACCCCAATCTCGGCACCCTCCCCCCCGGGACATGCCTTCGCTTTTGGCACCTCTTCCCGGCTCGGGACCTTGGGACGAAGCAGGTAGAAACAATTGCCTTTGCTTTTGGCGCCCACTTGATATTTCTCTCCCGGGGACGCCCGCCCATGTCCCGGTGCTGCTCTCCCGAAACATTCGCGGACTTCCCAGGTCCCGCCATCCATTCGCGGACTTCGCTGACCTCGCAGGCTCCCCTGGTCTCGCCTCGCCATCTCCTCGCGACATTCCCTGGTCTCGCCAAAGTTCTTAAACCTCGCGTGGGGACATCCCTAGTAGTTCCCCTGGCGGACACCCCCCACACAGCTCTCCATCCCGACCTCCCGGGACTCCTCTATCCCGACAGAAGGATGCAAAAAAAAAAAATGGCTCCACCCAGAGCTCCGGGAACCCTTCCCAAATGACCCCCCGAGTTCCCGAGGCCCCCCTCCCGGGTCTCAGTGCCTCTCCCAAGACTGAGTTACACACATTCGCCTTCCTCTCTTCCTCCCTCTTGGGACCATCCATTTCTCACCGCGGACACCGCTTTCCACGCCTGATTCCGCGGACTCCTCTTGTCTCGCCATTCCTCGTGGACTCCACTGGTCTTGCCAGAGTCCCCGCGCACCGCGTAGCGGCTCTACATGACTCCAGATAAGTGTCACTTCACACTATTCAATTAAGTTGTTATCATACAAATAGCATGCCACATGCATCATAATATAATCTCATGTACATGCTAAACACATACTTGTAAACCATGTGCAAACCACATACACTTGCTTCATATGATTACAAACCAAACATTGCTGTACATCTATCTCTATCAATCTCAGGCTACACACATAGCATATGTAAACAGCCAGCATTCAAACATGCATTCTCTAGCTACACACGCTAACTAGCGCGACCTGTCCAGCCACCCCTTCCCGGCTTGGGACCTCGGGACGAGACAGGAAGACCCCTTAACCCTAACCAACCCGACAGTAAATCTCTCACCCCTGGGCTTTCTACCAACATCACAAACATGTGAACCGCCCCATTCACCCCATATACAAATCCAAAGACAAAGAACGCCACCAATTCATACCGTGAAACAGTGGATCCGCGTAGTGGCAATGAAGCTGGTTGCAAACAGCCAAGCGCTCGCGCCCACTTGATCGAGGGTGAAGTGGGACGCTCCCCAATTTAAGGTTTGTAAAACCACCGAAACCCTAAAACACAAATTGCAGCTCGCCCAATTTTCAGTTTGCAAAACACGAACTCCCCCCTCCAACTATCCCCAACCCCATACATACATTGACTCGCCACGCAACAGCCGCAACGCCACATCGCGATAGTCCCCAACCAAGCGCGGACTGACTCGCTAAGGCAACGGCCCGCAACGCTCAATGGCGAGTCTCCCCAACCAAGCGCGGACTGACTCGCCACGCAGCGACAGTCCCCAACCAAGCGCGGACTGACTCGCCAAGGCAACGGCCCGCAACGCTCAATGGCGAGTCTCCCCAACCAAGCGCGAACTGACTCGCCACGCAGCGGCCGCAACGCCACATCGCGACAGTCCCCAACCAAGCGCGGACTGACTCGCCAAGGCAACGGCCCGCAACGCTCAATGGCGAGTCTCCCCAACCAAGCGCGGATTGACTCGCCATGCAGCGGCCACAACGCCACATCGCGACAGTCCTCATCAAGCGCGGACTGACTCGCCACATAGCAACAGTCCCCAACCAAGCACGGACTGACTCGCCAAGGCAACGACCCGCAATGCTCAATGGCAAGTCTCCCCAACCAAGCGCGGACTGACTCGCCACGCTGCGGCCGCAACGCCACATCGTGACAGTCCCCATCAAGCGCGGACTGACTCGCCACATAACGACAGTCCCCAACCAAGCGCGGACTGACTCGCCAAGGCAACGGCTCGCAACGCTCAATGGCGAGTCTCCGCAACCAAGCGCGGACTGACTCGCCATGCAGCGGCCGCAAAGCCACATCGTGACAGTCCCCATCAAGCGCGGACTGACTCGCCACATAGCGACAGTCCCCAACAAAGCGCGGACTGACTCGCCATGGCAACGGCCCGCAACGCTCAATGGCGAGTCTCCCCAACCAAGCGCAGACTGACTCGCCACGCAGCGGCCGCAACGCCACATAGCGACAGTCGCCAATCAAGCGCGCACTGACTCGCCACATAGCGACAGTCCCCAACCAAGCACGGACTGACTCGCCAAGGCAACGGCCCGTAACGCTCAATGGCGAGTCTCCCCAACCAAGCGCGGACTGACTCGCCACATAGCACGAACAATTACTCGCCTGGTAGCGACTCGCCATGCCATAAGCGCGAACTGGCTCGCCCGATAGCGGCCCGCCTTGTCCTTAGCGCAGTTCATTCCGCTCAATATGAACTCGGTCCTCATTTCGGTGTCTCACCACCATAATCTCTCCCAGCACTGGGGGACTTAGGCAACAGCCTTATACACGCCTCATGACGTGCTCTCGATACACTTTGGCACCACCCGCCTCCCATCGGCATCTTGGCTACGCCCCCTAGCGAGCTTTTCGACAGCTCTACACAAGCCCTATCGGCAATATCATTATGCCCTAGCGGAACCCATCGTCATGCCTCAGCGGCACTCCTCGCCACTCCTCGATGGCACACTTGCCTCGATGGTGAAATGGTGAACTACGTCTGGTTTGATCCCATAAACGGGTACGTAGGCACTCTAGCACTCACCTAGAGGCAACCACAAAATATGCCACCACAATCTCCCCCTCAATCATATGCTGGAATAGCTCAATTGGTTAGAGCATATAGCTGGTACAAGTCAAAGGCTACTAAAACGCCAAGGCATACCAACATGCCGGTACCCGTGGCCCTCGCGAGATGCTCGCCAGCGGTACCTCAACTTCGACCCCCGATCGCCCTGCCATCTCTAAACAATACATGGGAGCAACAACCCGATGTCTCGATCATATATAGCGATACACGGCATACCCCACTCGGAGGGAGCCGGTCCATCCCCTCCTTTGCGTGGGGACTTGGGGGACTGGGGACTGGATATGTCGCCACTAGTAAGAGACTCGTACTCCCGATATTGTATCAGATAAAGTCCCCACCCAAGAGAGTCTTTTGACCGCGGACTTGGGGACTTGTTAGTACATAGTACAACATCAGTCATACTTGCCTAAGAAGACGCGTGCCGCCACATAAAACGGGATTGGGCCTTGGTTAAGCCCAAGAAGCCCACACTATTTCTTGAGGGCATAATGGTAATACACCCTCTAAGCAAGGGCAAAGTGGTATTTTTAGGGTGCATCCACCATACCCTTATAAATACCACTCTCCCACTCTCATTCTCACGATCTCCATCTTCACTCCATTATTACCTGCATCTGCTCACTGACTTAAGTATCGGAGGGTCGAAGGCCGGAGCACCCGGTCTTCCCTCTGACGCTTTTCTCTCCTTGATTGAGAGGTTATGGGAGAAAGCCCCTGCATCTGGATGATCCCCCCCTCAGAGATCATGCCCAGAACAGTAACTAATATGTAGTTTGCTATAGTTCATTTGATGGCTTTATTGATTCTCAGTTTATAGTATGGAATTTTGCAAACATATTTGTTGATAGACGTAAGAAATGCGGTGCATATTGTTAGAGATGCTATATTGGACCCCTTTGATTTTGAATTTCCATCAATTATTAATATATTCACTTTGAAAATTAATTATGTTTTTTTTTTCAATCATATCAAACATGTATTTTGGTTTTAATATGCTAAATTCACATGACAGTAAAGTGATATTATCATTCAAAATGTTAATGAGTACTTATGACTTCTACGGTGTCTATTATCAATTTCATTAACAATTTAAGCGTATTCAAAATGTCTCGTGATTTTACGGGCATTAGCGGCGGATTGACACAAGCAAGCAGCTAAATAAGTCGCTATTCTCGTCAATACATTCTTGTTCAACACCCTTACTAGTTGGGAACCTCTTCAAAGGACTAGTCTCTTGCCAAAAGCTACTGCACGCCTGGGAGAATTCAATATGAAACAGAAAATGGTACAAATTAGCTTTCACCCTCTCGCTAGGAGGAGTACCGTACTCGAACTCTACCAGCTGATCAGGTGGTCCAATTTGACCACAAAATCAAAACCTTGCACGCAAATGGTTAAAAGTTAGTTCAAAACCATGTAATATTTGGCTGACGGCCGGCACAAAATAGCATATATTTTTTTGACGCATTAAATTAAAAAATATTTTCTTACATTATTGTGATTTTCTGGATATGCATTAGTGATCAAGATCATCACCATCTTTGGAAAGCGTGCCCAAACAGAAAATAGAAAAACAAAAGAAACCGATTCCTGAGCTCACCGGATATATAATATCACAAACAACTACTTGACTGCTACTGAGAGCCCAGCTTTGATCCAATACGACGCCGTTTCTCTATGGATTCCGCTCAAGCTCAGCGTCGCCTCCAGGCCATTAACGGCCACCTCATCTCCGACGTAGCCGAGTCCGAGTCCATTCTCCACCCCAACTCCACCGCCGCCGACTTCGTTTCCGGTCCGCTCCCTCTCTCTCTCTCTCGCTCTTATCTTTCAGCTCTTGTTGTTTATGTGGTGTGGAAGCTCAATTTCGATTTTGTTAATGAAAGAGATAGGGATCGTGTTCTTAGTGGTGGACGTGGATTTTGGTAGCTCTGGTGGATTTGTTGGCTTTGTTTTGAAGGTTTTATAGTGCTTTGGAGTATCCGATTAGTCACTTTTTTTTTGCGGTGTGTCCCACGCATCCTAATCCGGAGCACTGTAGAACGTCCCGGCTTTTGTTATCTTTGATCAGATAGTGCTTCACTAGATGATGCTCTGTTTTGATTTCCTTCTTCTTCTTTTTTTATGTGAAAATAGCGCTTCGATTGTGGTCAGGATCATTGGCTGTAGGTCAAAAAGAGAGACAGCTTTGGCCCGCTTGGGACAATTTTGTGAGAATAATTGGTCTTTTCCAAAGGCATCTAGATCTTTTCTCTAGAACTAATGTTTTTGAGTGTTTACGAGTACTATTTTTGTTCTCGTTTTGCTTTTTATTTTTAGAAATGAAGTTGATGTATGATTTTGATTATCTGAACATATGCTTAAGAAAAATCTGTTACTGTAGAACTGTTTTCTAAGACGAAAAGGAATAAATACATATAATCCAAATGTGTTTCTTGTTAACCTTAATAGTTCTATCACCAATGCAAAGTAGGCATAACCACTTCTGGGATTAGGAACTTTTTCTCTTCAAAGTTCTTTCGATTTGATTTATACCTCAGTTCTTTGCTCTTTTGTTTTCTTTGTGTGTTTAACTGCCTATAGCTTTTTACCTTTGAGATTACTAAAGTCGCGCGGGAATTGTAGCTGTTAGGAACTTTTTCTCTTCAAAGTTCTTTCGATTTGATTTATACCTCAGTTCTTTGCTCTTTTGTTTTCTTTGTGTGTTTAACTGCCTATAGCTTTTTACCTTTGAGATTACTAAAGTCGCGCGGGAATTGTAGCTGTGCGCATCCTGTCTTGTGTGATGATTATGAAAGTGGATATGAAAAAGTTGTTGTTCATTTATATTTTGAAAAAGAACAAAATATTGGTCACTCCTCTTATTTTTTAGGGTTCGACAATTTAGTCCTTTTTTTTTCAATTTCAACAGCTCACTCCTATTAATTTTCAATGTCATACAATTAGGTCCAATTTGGTCCAACTGTTAAAATTGACTGTTAATATAATGACGTGGCACGTTAAGTGTGTCACATCAGGCTGTAAAATCCCTAAACTACCCCTAGCTTATTACATCCTTATCAACGCAGGAAACCCCATCTAATTTGATATATCAACCCACTCCTTCCTCTTCACCTCCTATTGCCGACACCACTAACCTGGGTTCTCTCCTTCTCACCCAAACACAAATCGCCACTCCCCCCTCCACCAGAAACCACCATCCCCGATCTCCCACTACTACCCGCTCCGCCTTCCATGCGCGTCTACCGTTGCCGCGCCACCAACCCACCACCACCAATCTTCGATTCCACCACTCTCGACCCCAACTCATCCCTGATCTCCCACTACTACCCGCTCTGCCTTCCGTGTGCGTCTACCATCACCGCGCCACCAACCCACCACCACCAATCTTCGACACCAATCTTCGATTCCACTACTCTCGACCCCAACCCATCGCCGTCTATTCCATAGCCATCGTTGCCTCTGCCCGAACAACCACTACACACGATTGCTTGTCTTGCTACTCCGCCTGCCCCCGACGCTCCACTCCCCGATCCGACTGAACCACCGCCTCTGGTGGCTCCCTCTGAAGCCCAACCTGCTGCTGCTGCACACCAAAACCAAACTCGATCTCGCTCTGGAATTTTAAAACCCAGAAATCTCACTAATGGAACCGTCGGGTATATATCCGGTTCCTCGTGCTCTACTCTTTGTTATCAATGATATGGAGCATTCTTGTTATACCCAGGCATCTCAACCCACGGAATGACATTCGGCTATGGCTGAGGAAATCAATGCTCTCTTGAAGAATCACACCTGCTCTCTTAAAGAATCACACCTGGGTTTTCCTGCGTTGATAAGGGTGTAATAGGCTAGGGGTAGATTAGGAATTTTACAGCCTGATGTGGACACTTAACAGTCAATTTTAACAGTTGGACCAAATTGGACCTAATTGTATGACATTGAAAATTAATAGGAGTGAGCTGTTGAAATTGAAAAAAAAGGACTAAACTGTCGAACCCTAAAAAATAAGAGGAGTGACCAGTATTTTGTCCTTTGAAAAATCTAGTGTCCCCAGAAGAAATTAAAAGAGTTAAATAGAAAGTGAAAAATAGTTTCTTTTGAAAGTTGTAGCTTTCTCGTTAATCAGTGGATTATGAAACGAACACAGTAACAGTAGCGTGATAAAAGTTAAACATAAACCTGTTCTGAAGACATGTCTGAAATATTCAACTATTATGCTCAATTACATATTGTAATATCAGCACCTTTTGTAATTTCTTATCAGAGCAAGGGTACAGTGTGGTGCTTCCAGAGAAACTACATACAGGAAAGTGGAATGTATACAGGTAGGCATATCTCTTTTCTTGTATGTTTTGCCTCTCAAAAGTCATTTGGTTTCTCTAAAGAGAAGATTTGTATTTTGGGGTTGTAGATCTTCACGTTCTCCTTTGAAGCTTGTTACTACATTCCCTGATCATCCCGAAATTGCTACGCTGCACGATAATTTTGTGTGAGTGTCACCTCACTTTTGAAAAACTACATGATTTCAAGTTCCAAAAGTTCCTCCAAATACAAAATCTATATATTTACCAAATCAAGTTGGTTTTAGATAATATGAAATTTGCTAAATTATTCCATCTAACTTTGTGAATTTTAGGCACGCAGTCGATACGTTTAGAGATTACAAATATTTGGGAACAAGAATTCGGGTCGATGGAACAGTTGGAGAGTGAGTTTCCTTTATATAAATTTAAGTTCTCACATTATTGTGGAGGCCTCACCCAGATGCATTCATTTTTCTTCCTTCCAGATACAAATGGATGACCTTTGGAGAAGCAGATACTGCTCGGTCAGCAATAGGTTCTGGCCTCATATATAATGGCATACCAAAGGTTAAGTCTCACTCAAAATTCTAGTGTTCACACACTTTGGTGTTGTCGACTTCTCACTTTTCTTTTTTGGGGTCAGTGAACCTTATTTTTGGAACTAGTTACTCGAAAATTACCCTGGAAGATATTAAGAGATATTTCCACTTGTTACTTCAAGTTAACTTTTCCTTATATCACTTCACATACAGGGATCTTGCATTGGGTTGTATTTTATTAACAGACCTGAATGGATGATTGTTGATCATGCCTGCTCTGCGTATTCTTACATATCAGTTCCTTTGTATGACACTCTAGGTTTGTATAACCTTCCCCAAATTTCCAAGTTCGGTCTAGTTTTCAGATGTTAGATCTAATATGGCATTCTCTGCAGGTCCAGACGCTGTCAAGTACATTGCAAATCATGCTGTTGTACAAGTTATATTTTGCGTGCCTGAAACATTGAATAGTGTGAGTTTAAGCTATATTCATGGTGCACTATAACTAAATGATGTCTTCCGCAGTTAGAATAAATTTATCTTGCAACTTTCTTTTAACACTAGTACAGTATATAGAGGCATCCAATAGCAAATATAACGAGACTGATAATATTATACTTGGACATGCATGATCGGTAATATTCAATTTATCTTTCTCAAAATGCTATCCGATATGTGTAGCAAGACTTCATCATAATACAAACATCATGTTAATAAAGATAGGAATTACTTAGATCATGACAAGGAAATGATTCTCCACGTTATTTATAAATAAGCAACGAAGGAAGAGGGTGATTTAGAAAGATAAGGAAAAGCTATTGATACCTTAAAATGCACAATGTCCACCACCTACTAGACAAAGTGGTTGTACTAAACTATGCGATGGTGACTTCTTTCACTTAGCCATTTGGCTCATAGTTGAGCATTATGTGTATTGGCTTTTTGGTGACTGCACGTTAATAGGCAGACTAAGAACTGTATATTATATCATTGTGAATTTCCTTCAGTGACATCTTTTATCATTTCGAGTTGCAGATATTGAACTTCTTGTCAGATATTCCAACTGTACGCCTGATTGTGGTATGATATTACTTCTCATTTTTCCGTTTAATCAATAGTCAGCACAATGAATTAGTACATCTACCACATACTGAAATTTAAGATACTGAATTTGAAATTGATGTTGGACTCAGCTTTTCGTACTCTTAAAGTAATGACTGATGTTTCTTTCATTATTATACAGGTTGTTGGAGGGATAGATGAACAAATACCATCCCTCCCATCTTCAACAGGAGTCAACGTTGTAACATATTCCACATTGCTCAATCAGGTAATGCTTGTCTTATCTTGCCTTTGAAAGTTTTAAAATTTAGGGGATTCATAAAGACAATGAAAGACAATGCATTCTACTATGCTTAGAGAAACAGATAGTTAACACCCTTGGCATAAATTTTCCTGAAATAGGTTTTCTGTTTTTTCTCCTTCCTCCCAATGGACATAGTTCCCGATTTCTCCACTGTACTTTGTCCTCACAAATAGAAGCATTTACCCCTTGCATCTGGTTGATGAGGCTCACAGTCCTTCCAGACATAGTAAACATCATCTGTTTTCATTTGCTTGTGGACCTGGAACCAAAACTAGTCTGCAGTGGCCATGGAATAAGTTTCCTCGGAAACCCTTGCCCTACATCACCATTCAATAAATATATATTCTTCCGATGAGTTTCAGTCTCATTAAGACTCTTTATGACAAGTATGCAATAATTTTCGGAAATCACTAATATTTGCATCACTCTACAGTACTTTTCTTCTAATTCATTATATGCTTTTAGGGCCGTAGTAGCATACAGCCTTTTTGCCCACCAAAATCGGATGATATTGCAACAATTTGCTACACAAGTGGTACAACTGGCACCCCAAAGGTAAATCTTAAGACTTTATAAATGTTTAGCTTTATGATGAAATTAGTAAGTTTCCCCTATAACTGTTTAACTGTATATGTGCATTTTTTCCCTATATAGTTTTGAGTTTTCTCTTATAACTGTTGTATATAAAGAAAAATAAAGACTGAGAGAGCAAATGAAAGGAACACAAGTTGCCCATATTGGAGCTGGCTCCTTCTGAATTTGTGTGATAACACTTGCCTTTTCATAGTTATCAGAATTAAAGTATTCTGAACAGTACCATTTTGCTAGGGAGCTGTGTTGTCTCACGGAAACTTGATTGCAAGTGTTGCTGGGGCCACTTTTGGTATGCAGTTCTGCCCCTCTGATGTGTGAGTATCAATGGTTTTCCCTGCTTCTTAGTATATTATTATTTTCAGGTTTTGTTGTAATGTTCATAAAATCATATAGAAGTGTTTTGTCTCAGCTAAATTTGCCTCATTTTTTGCCAGTTACATGTCTTATCTGCCTTTGGCACACATTTATGAACGGGCTAACCAGGTCATGACAGTACATTTTGGAGTTGCTGTTGGATTCTACCAAGGGGTAGGAGACTTGATTTAAGCTGTTTTAATTTTCGGTTTGTTTCCTCCTTAAGCTTGTCCCTTTGAGTGTAACATGCTATCTTCTATCTTTTCTTCTTCAAGCCTCAAATTTTCTTGATGCAATACAATATACGCTGTTATAGAACAATTATATATGTGAAAAAAGGCTAGTGAATTGAGCGCCTAGAATTAGGTACCCTTGAGATATTTTTAAGCACTCAGGTCAATGCAATTCCTGTGGACGGTAATTGCATTTTACTGAAAGGTTAGATGCATATCACTTTGTTCTGAGTTGTTCTGGTGGCATTGTTGTAAGAAATTTAGTAGAAAATTTGGATCATCTAAATGTTACATATCCTATCCGTAAGGTTTTGGACTTGAACAATTGCATCTTTACTTATTTGAAGAAGGTGGATGTATATAGTTGCAACATATTTAGAACTGAATTAAATAAACGGACTAGTTCCTATATCTTTGATAATCCATAATGTTCATTGTTCAACAGTTTAGCATTACTAATTCTAAGAATCTGATCCAACTTTGCTTTTTATTTCAATAAAAAGCTGTTTCTTTTCTAACAAAAAATAAAATTTGCTTGATGCAATGCAATACACACTGCTCCGGAATTATCTGTCTTTGAACTGTTAGTCTACCCTTTAGAAACCTTTGGTAGGGACTCCTAATGATATCTAATGGAATTAATAAGTTCAGTTTCAAAAACTCGTTTACTAAACCTAGTTTTGTAGCTTCATTAATATATTTCATTAATATATTGTAAACCATGGGCCTACCTGTTGTAATATTGCAATATATGCTGGAGGATATAGTGTTTGAAGTGTTTATCCAGAAAAGTACTAAGGATTTATATAAACATTGTTTGCAGGATAATATGAAATTGATGGATGATATGGCTGCTCTAAGACCTACTATCTTCTGCAGTGTCCCTAGGCTGTATAATAGAATATATGCTGGGTAAGGCAATTTTTCACATATGTTCAGATTGATCTTGTGAAATAAATGCTAGTCTGACATGGAGTGGATTTTGTGGTTGTTCAGTATCACAAATGCTGTGAAGACATCAGGTGTGCTGAGGGAGAGGCTATTTAATGCTGCTTACAATGCCAAGAAGAAGGCCTTATTAAGTGGTAAAGTATATCTTTAATTACATTTAGGATGAGATTAAGTCTGAAGTTCTTGAATGCTTAGTGTAATTTTTTTATTAATCTATTGTAGGACCTTTTAGTAAAGGTTTTAAGATGGGAAATCAAAACTTACACCTTTTAGAATAGGTTTAGCTGCTAACCTTCAACTGGAAAATGTAACTGCAGTTTTGTATGGTACTGAATGATTATAGGCTTCCAACCCGAAACCATTTGGCAATGGGTGGAGAGGCCCAGACCTTATAGCTATGCAAGGGTTTGATTTTCCAAGGTGGGATGACACTCCACACTCAAGAGTCACTCCCCGCTCGTAACTGCGACTCGAGCCAAACATGCGTACAACCTGAAACTGCTAACTGGAGTATGACTGGTCACATACGTGGGATAACTTCTGAGATGACATGATGGAATTGTGTCAAAAACTAAACCAATTGGCAGCAGGTGGAGAGGCCCAAGACGACAGAAGTTCTGTAGGGCCTCAATTTCTCCAATGTGGCATAATAATATGTCAATCTAGAATTCTGGAAAATGAGAAACAACAGAATATACTAGTGAAAGATGTGATACCCCAGAAATGACGTAGAGATTAGCAGATTGGGACATGAAAAGATGAAAAAAGCAAAAGAACCACAGATCGTAGAAAGCTAAAGCACTACAGCTCTCTAATCCAAAATATAGGATGAGGAGAGTAATCTTTAAATTTTGGTGAAAGTGATACATGATGCTGATCCAAAACAAGTGATGCTCATGAGTCTTATTGTCCGGAATGGTATTATGTTTGTTCATCACTGCAGAATTACTTATTGTATCATGTTGAATGTTTCAGGAAAAAACCCGTCTCCCATGTGGGACAGGTTGGTGTTTAGTAAGATAAAGGCTAGGCTAGGAGGACGTGTTCGTTTTATGGCATCAGGTGCTTCACCCTTGTCTCCTGATGTTATGGACTTTTTAAAAATGTAAGTCCTTTGCACTTCTTGGCATACTGAATGAGGGAGTCCTATACAGTTGATCTTTTAGTTATATTTTCTGTCCCTGTAATTAGTGATTATTTATATCCAGATGCTTTGGGGGTGAAGTAAATGAAGGGTATGGAATGACGGAGACTTCCTGTGTTATTAGTGCTATGGACAGTGGTGATAACTTATCCGGCCATGTTGGGTCTCCTAGTCCAGCCTGCGGTGAGTTACTTACCATGTGTGTTTAGCACACTTCTTCAACAAAATGGAGTTACTAACCCATGTAATTGCATCAATGAGTTGATTTCATTTATTAGCATATTATATGTTTTCTTATCTTCTTCATTATCCATGGAAAATCAGCCTTTAGTTACCTGGAAAAATGTGATTGTGGAATCTTCCTCTATAGGTGTCATTTCAATTGTATTTGGTTGTCTTAGCTATCATGTCTTTGTGGATAGAAAGAGTTTTTCCTAGACATTGCATGAAGACGATCCAAAACCTAGTGGTTAACATGGTGGAGTTGTGGTTGTAAATTTGGAAATATAATCCAAATGATACTCATTTGGTCATCATTGGATGACTTATGTTTTTGTATTTAAACTTGTTGTGTGCTGTTGGCTGTAGTTATTCAGACACATCAAGCTGATTAGGCTGAACGATTTCAATGACTGGTTACATTATATGTCTGCATATAAGGCTTGGTCAAAGATCTGAAAACCAGATGAGACCAACCAATTCAATCCAAACCTGATTGGATTTGGCTCTTTAAAGGGAACCCAAACAAGTTGGTTTTGTCAGGTTATTGTAATAAAATCTTACATGACCAACCTGGTCTGACCTTTTAAATTGGTAGCTCCCTATCGAACCAGCTTTATATGGGGTATGAACTCGGCATACTACTCGAGGGTTGGTGAATGATGGTCCAGTATAAGTGATTAGGTGGATTGAAGGAGCTCATTTTTCTTGGTTTTTTGTGTCCTAGAATGATCCCACTGGGTCAGTCAGATGGAAAGTTTTTCATATCCTGACCTTAATTTCATATCCATTTGATCTCCTGGTTGTATTTATGTTACGCATTACTATGCAGCACTTTTAGCAACTTGAAGATCAGAATTTGTTTAAGGTTTACTTGTGTTTGTTGAATATCAAACGAAAGTTGCATGTGTTAACTGGTATCATTAGTCAAAATTATGATTTGTTCATACAAGATTTCTTTTACTTTCTAATGCCTTTTGTTCTGAACTTGGGGAAAAATTGATTTAAAATTTCATGATTTCATTTCAGAAATCAAGCTTGTTGATGTACCAGAAATGAATTACACATGTAATGATCAACCCTATCCACGTGGTGAAATCTGTGTCAGGGGTCCTACTATTTTCCAAGGCTATCACAAAGATGAAGTGCAGACGTACTGAACTTGCCTTTTTTTTTTTGCTTTCTAATTTGTACTCATTATGTCAGATGTTGATTGTCTGATGATATAAACTATTATAATCAATAGGAGAGAAGTGATTGACGAAGATGGGTGGCTTCATACTGGAGATATCGGATCATGGTTACCTGGTGGTCGTCTGAAAATTATTGATAGGTGAGATATCCAACCCTAAATGATAGTTTTGCAGATTCTTTGGTACTGATTCTGTACAAGTTAGGACAAGGAAAGAAAGTTTATATTTTCTGATTCTGACATGCCAAATAAGGGTGTTAGTATCGCAATTTATTTTGCTATCGAATAGTCAACCTGATAATTACTTGATCAGGAAGGTATTCTCCCATATGGTAACCTCAACTTGTTTAGTATGGAAAGGTTTTGGTATGTGTATGTGTATGTGTGTCTGTGAAAATACCATTTGTGTTTGCGCTCACGTATGATTCAAATATGTAGGGCTACTGTGTGTCTGCTGATGGTGGCTTCTTGTCATTCCAAACCGTTCTGGGTCTGGTGTACTGCCACGGCCTATCCCAAAAGTTTTGGTGATAGGTTTTGAGCCCTTCAGTTAGGACTTTTTGGAGTCCATGCAGACATATGAGAGTTTGAAACAAATTAGTAACAATCAATCACACATCATTAGTTCATAGTGGCTAAGTTTACAAATGCTGGCTGTAGGTTGTATACAAAGGGTTGATTAAACTGTGATGTTATTACTTTATTTATTAAACTCCTGCCTCTTTTTGTGAGTGCTATACTCTATGTGGAAGCAATATTCTGTTGCACTTATAGGATGTGCCTTGAGTACTGTATGCAAGATTCTTTAGCGTTTTGACTTTAAACTTGTAACTGAATGTTTTTTTCATACAACTGTAGGAAGAAGAACATTTTCAAGTTGGCACAGGGAGAGTATATAGCTCCAGAGAAAATAGAGAATGTTTATGCCAAGTGCAAGTTTGTTGCCCAGTGCTTTGTTCACGGTGAGGGAATGGACTTCAAATGGTCTCTGTCTCTCTGACACACATTTTTGGGATGCTGATTTCTTATTTTCTTCTATTGTTAGGGGACAGCCTAAATTCTTCTTTGGTAGCAATTATCTCAGTTGACCAAGATGTGTTGAAAGCATGGGCTGTTTCTGAAGGCATAAAGGTACAGATATGACATCTCAGTTTTTCCAACTTACTTCATGATTTAAGTTACAATTTACATATTTTTACTCCTGATTAAGGTCTTGTTAAAGGTTGGTTGATGTTCTCATTGCATAGAAATAAGAATTTGGCCGGATAATCTTCATGCTAAGTTTTCAAGATCAAAACCTCTGACAAACTGGAAACAGTTAATGTGCAAAGACCTCCTCTCTGGATAAATCCAGCAGAGTCGAAGTTCCAGCTTCAATATCCACTGCATCAAGTCTCTAAAAGTACTAGTTACGAAGTTTTGATCTGTGTTTTGATTTGTAATACTAGGTGAAATAAGGAGGGTACCCAATATGCCTTCCTAGAGATGAATGTTGTTTGGTGCTTTAAACAATTATACAAGTAAACAAGTAGTCCATTCACCCAAAAAAGAGACTGCTATTATGTTAGTATTAGTAGTTACTCGAAGAAGGGCATGGCTATTGGCTGCTGAACGAAAACCTCTTATTCTATGCTAACTATTTTCTTCATTGTTCTATGTTTCTGTGTGTACAGTATGAAAGTTTAGGGCAATTGTGTAATGATCCAAGAGCAAGGGCCGCTGTATTGGCTGATTTGGATGCTCTTGGCAGGGAAGCTCAGGTAAGTTTTCAAAGGCTGTTGTCTTGCACCTTGTTTATATTTTTCGTGTTAAATTCTGAAATATATAATTTTATACATTTCCCTTCAGTTGAGAGGTTTTGAATTTGTAAAAGCCGTGACACTGACGGTGGAACCGTTCACATTGGAGAATGGTCTGCTCACTCCAACATTTAAGGCAAGTATAGCTAAGCTAGTTTCAAATATTGAACAGCAAATGTATGCATTAGTTAAGATGACAATCTCATTTTATTTTTGATTTCTTCAGATCAAGAGACCTCAAGCGAAGGAATACTTTGCACAAGTAATATCCAAAATGTACTCGGAGCTTGCTACTTCTGATCCCGCCTCTTCGAAGCTATGAGTTCTACTAGGAGCAGCTAGGCTCTCGATAGCACAATAGATTAAGAAAACAAAAATACAGAAATGAGACTATTAGAGGATGGAAAAAAAAGGAGGAAAATAGCCAAAGTGGAGAATAGAAGCCAAACAATCCTGACAGGAAAGATGAAGACATGGTTGGTTTGTAGCTTCTCATACTTGACTGCTGTTTGTTATTTGTTTCTCCAAGTGAAATCACAATTTTAGTGAATTTATTTGCCGTTCCTCAAATAAAGAAAGCTGTAAGTTAATAAACTTACATTGATGTTCAGTTCAACAAGCCAGAGGAGCATTTGTTGGGCAGCATCCCTCAGCCATTAATCCCATTGGCTTTGCCGCTTTGGCCACAGAGCTGTATCTTGTAAAGTTTAGCAACCTCCTTTATGTACGAGAGTGAAATTCTCTTTTTCCCATTTATTATTTTTGAATCTCAGTGGCCCTCTTTTTGTGGTTTGGGAAGCATAATTTCTAATCAGATTCAGCCAAAGCAAGCAAAGCTAAGAAAGCTGAGATATAGAGTTAGAATTCAACATGTTAATGCTAGAAATAACTTCAATGAAATTGTGAAGCTATCGAATGGCTGAAGCTTTAATTACTAATTAATAGAAAGATTAATCAAGATTCAAAGTACTTATATCTATTCCTGAAGTAGAAAACGTTCTATTTAACTAAGCTTTTTAGTAGTAGTATATGCTTCAACAGGAATCACACAAGGGTGGATTTCTCATAGTTGGTGCCGCTGCGCATGCTATCAGGACACACCCTATGTATACCGATCCTCAAATTCTCAGCATGCTATTGACCCTTAGTAGACTGCCGTATGGACTTGAGTAATTTTGAATAAAGTAAAGCTCATTGTAATTGGAGATCTCTTAGTAAGAATCTCATATTTAAATGGTGAGCAAATATGAACCAATAAACACCAAATTTTATGGGGTTTTGCTACGCGTCATCTTTATACGCTTTTATGTGATTGAGTTTTAGGGTTTCCATCTTGTTGATAAGAAATTAAGAACATGTTGCGCCGATTGAGTGCTTTAGTTTCCAATTTGTGCTAGGAAACCTTTCCCAACCCCCCTCCCAAAAAAAGAAAAAGAACCTGTATAAGAAGCCCCTTGTTGCAAACCCTAAACGCTGCGAGAGGAACCAATATGGGATCGAAATCAAAACGTCGAAAGATAGGATCAGCCAGTTGCCGGACAATACTCGTGTTCATATTCTATCCTATCTTCCGATGTTGTGTGCTGTTCGAACCACGGTTTTGTCTAAAGGATGGAACAACTTATGGACCTTCGTCCCAACCCTAGACTTGGATTATTCCAATGCATATGGTCATCGAAGTCGGAAGAGTAATTATGATAAGTTTGCCGAGTTTGTTGATTATGCACTTTCGTCACACAGCTCATCAACGATCAGAAAGTTTCGTATTTATGGCAACGTTGAGCTTCAAAAGAAAGATTTTTCTAGCGTTCGAAAATGGAAATGCACTGCCATGAGGCATGAGGTTTCTGAACTTGATCTTTATTTTTCCCCTCTTCAGTTCTGGAGAGACAAGTTAGAGTTGAAACTGCCTACAAGAGTTGTCCGGAGCAAAACTCTGGAGGTCTTGAAGGTGGATTCAAATTGTATTACCTATCCAACTACCAAACCAGGTTGTTTTCCTAACCTCAAGTTCGCTGATATTACAGCAATGTATATAGATAATTCCTCATTGAGAAAACTTTTTTGCAACTGCCCTGAATTGCAAACTCTAAGAGCAAGCACTTCTGCAAATAATAAAAAAAAGGTGCACAGGATTATAATCAAAGCCCCAAAGCTTCAAAACCTTGTTGTCTATGGCGATTGTTTTAGTTGGTTTCCAAAATATATTATGCAGAATGTAAAATCCCTAGTCAAAGCCAACATAGAAAACATATATAGTGAAAAAAAAAAGGTTCAAGTCCAGAGCTTTTGAACCGTGTAACTGCTTTACTTGCAGGAGTTTCCAGTGTTGAGTATTTGCATATATCAAGTGATGATTTTGTGGAATGTTAACTGCCAAACTTTAGTAATTTAAAGCAATTGAAGCTGGTTCTTTTTGGTTGCTCTTATTTGGAATATTTGATGGAGTTGCTTAAGCGATAACCTAAGCTTGAAGATCTTGTCTTAGATTTTGATGTCGGCTCATGGTATGATGAAAAATATGTCGAATACAAGCCTTTTGAGCTTCCAGAGATTGTGCCTATTGTTGTGGTGTCACACCTCAAGACTGTTTCCATTACTCAGATCACGGGACATGATGATCAGTTGGATGTGGTGAAGTATTTGTTGAAATATGGTCAAGTTCTGAGGCATATGACTATATTCACCTGTGGTATTCTTCTTTTTGAGACTCGTCATATCACAGAAGAGAAGTTCCAGAGGGAAATTTTGATGTATCCAAAGAGTTCAAACACTTGTGAGGTTGAAGTTAGGTTTGAAAATGTAGGGGCAGGTTCGTCGAGTTGTTTTGAATGTAAAAGAACCTACCTCTTTGTGAGTCGAAGATAATTTTCTTTTTTCCCCAGAATTTGTTTTACTCCATTTTTGTAGTTCGGATTTGTCCTGTTTAGTTGTTGGTGTGAGTTGAAGAAAAATAACTCTAGATGATCTTGTTCGTCATTGAATCTAGTTTTCATGCCATCTCCAGTTGAACTTATTAATCAGAAGATTTGTGGCATTATAAGAATAGGGTGCGGCTATTGCCACCCCACCAAAGTATCTATATTTTAATTTTAAATTAAATATTCCAATACTAAATTCATAATCAAGAATTTTTATGAAAAAATAATATTAAACTAAAATCTATAAAATCCAAACAACAACAATTCTTTACATCTTTACATCGAAAAAACAATTTTCTACATCTTTCAAATCAGATTTGATAATCACTTCAATCTTTAACACGGTGGTTATACAATGTGGTAGGCTTATTCGTTCTTATTTTTATTTTATTAATGACTTTAAATATATATATTCATAATCGTAAAGATGGAAATCAAGAAAGAGATCTAAGAGAACATATATAGGATGTGCTTTGAGAAGAATGAAGATCTACGTCAAATATATTGATGAGATATTTGTATATATACATTTTTAGATTTTATCAGTTTAAGGAAAATAAAAGAAAGAAAATAAAAAACAGATTTTCTCAAAATTTTAAGGGCATAAGGAACATTAAAGGTAAAAAATAAGACGTGGGGTAAACTGAGCATTTAGTGGGTGTAAATAGCCGCACCCTTATAATCATATGAGAAGATTTTCTCTAAACTGGTACATATGAATTTGTACCGTTACATATGCATTTGTGCGTTTCAGAAGTCTTTATTAAAGAAGCTGAATCAAACAGACACATACATTTATCTGGTATCAATTACGATGTCTAGAAACTTTCATCTGTCGCATTGTATTTTTATTGAAATTCTTTATTGGTTCGTATAAACAAGTTCAAAGTACACATATTTGTTACTAGACAATGGAAGTGCATATACATCATGGATCGTAGCTGATAGCTGGAACTGTTACCTTTTACTTGCATGGTTATAAGTTATTGATGCTTGAACTGAAGTGAGGAGCTAGAGGCATTGTCACTGCGAGGCTGGTGAAGCAGATTTTGAAGAGCAAGCAGGAAGTTGAATACTGTCAAAACACCATTGCCTAAGCTGATGTCTGTTGCAGTCATTGGTTCAGACTCTTTATGTTTTGTCATCCTGAAAAAATAGGCGTACGTAGCTCGCAAGCTGAGTAAAATGCAAAGGCCGGCTGACAATTTATAGATAGTGAGAAAACTAGTATTTAGGCCGTACACTGTCATTAGAAAAATGTGCATGCAGCTAGCTCAATGTTGGTTTAACCATTATTGATGGATTTGGACATCCTGGAGTTCAGTTGTACAAGTTTCAGGCTGTATCGTAAAATGTTTTGATTTTGATACGTTGTCATCAAAGAGAGTATTCACTAATGGGAGTATAAGATATAAACTTTTTTTTTTTTGTTATTTTTGAAACTCAGTGGCCTCCTTTTGTGGCTTGGGAAGCGTCTTTTCAAACACTTAATTTTTATTTTTTATTTCTTCAAATTTATACTTTGCAAGGGTTACTACATAAGGACAGTTCCAACAAGTTTCAGTATGGACCTTAGACTGGATTGCATTGTCCAGTTGATATTCTCAACTCGTTGTCTACACTAATCACAGTAGATATCACATCAATTTTGAGTTGTGTAGAACGCACTGTGTTTGAGTTATGTAGAACGCACTGTGTCTGTGTGCTCCATTATCAACCATCAAATGAGGTACACTCGTTTAGTAGGTGCATGAATCGGATTGCACACCAGCACTGGTAACTTGAATATTCGAATCCTATTGCTATTGGCACACTGTTCTTTGCTAAGCTCATGCTGGCAGCAACTGAAGTGATGTTTTACAGAATTGAGGTGATAAATTACCAAACTCCAAAGTTCAGACATGAAGATGGGTTACGCTTTAAAACTTGTTCAAGCTTTATAGCTTGAGACTTCGAGCGGATATTAAAACAAACTACATTTGTAATCACCAAGCTCGTGTAGAAAAACAGCTAAACGAGCTTTAAATATTTAAAATGTTGAATCTTGCTTACTAAAGATGGGTAAAACTGTATTAATATCACAAGTACTGCAATACATGATTTTATTCTTAGGGAACCCTTTTACTAAAGACCCTTAAGTTGAGGATTTTTCGGTATATATATGGTTTAAAAAACTTATTTTTCAATCATATTTTGGCATCTCATCCGTTCTGTTTTTAAGTCTATATGTGTAGATCAACTCTACAAATTTTTAGCCAAATCGGTGATCGTAAAGGTAACAAACTAGATTAAAATAATGGACGAACCAAATATGTCAAACATGAACCGTTCAAGTTTATATTGGTAAATAACACTTATGAATGTCTTAACGATTTTCAATATGACTGAAAATTTACAGAAATGATATACTCATAAAAACCTATAAACTAAACGGTTAAGATGTGAATATAAAATCGAAAAATAGGATAAGTTAAAAAGTCGTAAACTTAATAATCTTCATCCAAGGGCTTCCTTTATTCTTGATACTTTTTAGTGAGTAAACTGTGATGTAATGATTAAAGTTGACAAGCTAAATATGTCATCGTGGTTTTTGTTTTCATTTATAACATAAACATAAACATAAGGGCACAAAGTTACAACTATAATGAAAGAAGAGCGCATCACCGAGCGGTCAATAGCCAATATGAAAATATATATGGTATGAACCTCTTGGGTATCATGCCAGACAGGCGCAGACCTTTTTGTTATTGCTTTTTACGATAAAGGACAACATTTTATTTAAGTTTGTTCAGATATCTTCTTTTATGTGTTACAAATGAACAATATAACTCAATAAAAGGTCATATGGTAACTAGTGAACCCTTTGTCAAAGGTGAATTTATAGATTGCAAGCACGTTCAAATTATTTATTTTTACCAACATACAAAAAATATGCGCTTTGGAAGACAAATGAATGAAAGGTAAAAATGACCGCATATAATTCTTAATTCCATCTAATTTTTGTCGGTGTTTGGTGGCTTGGTTGGTTAAGGTGTTTAACTGACAACTTTGAAGTCATTGGTTCAAACATCACTAACATATATAGGGTGTGTGAGTTATTAATAAAAAGTTTTTCAAAGAAAAAAAAAAGGTAAAAATGACCGCATGGCAACTTTATGAACGATTTTTAAAATTTTTTTTTTAAAATCATAATATGAACAAATAATTTGGGATTGCAGAAGAAAAAAATCAAACGGTCAGAATACGACACGTGTAGATTAAGATGGTAAAAGACTAAAGAGACCCAATTCATGGTAAAGAGTCAAAATAGAAGCGTGATTACTGCAGGACTAAGTAATGATTATAATAATGATGATGTCACCTTTGCTCACCTTCATTAGACACGTCACCATCAACCCACCATACAAATTAAATCAGACTTTTGATTTATTTCCATTCTCCCCCAGCGAACCCACCGGCTGTCATCCCCTGCGCCACTCCTCTCAACCTTCTCCACCTTATTCCGCCCACGTCACCCTCCCAAATGCCATCCCTAACCTCCGCCACAAAATCCTACCAATCACCAAACCAAAGAATAAATCTTACAGTGGGCCACCGCTGTAGAGGATCCGAAGTTCCAGCACCTGCTTCGTTGCAAAGCATTGGTTTTCAGAGTCCACAGTCAACCCAAAAAATAGTAAAAAGAGAGAGACAGAGCAGAGCCAAAGCGAAGAGAGTCGCTCACGGTTCAATTCTACCGCCAAACTCATAAGCGCTTCTCCTATAAGCACTTCTCCCCACCACTCAAATCGCAAGCTTACTTCTTCCTTTCTGATCGAATTGGATTCATTACACCGTGAAATCTGAAATCTCAGATGCTGTGCGGTGCGGGATTCGTCGGAATTCGGTGGTGTTAGCGTTTGATCGGAAATCCGAATTCATCGACGGCGGCGGCGATGCTGTCGAATCACTTGCAGAATGGGATCATCGACGCGCCGAAGCTGGCCTGGTCTCGCCTACCGAACTCGGAAGACGCCGAGAACGACGTCGTTGGATTGAGGAAGCAAGGCGACGAAGGCGGCGGCGTCGAGAGCCTTGACTATGAAGTCATCGAGAACTACGCTTATTGGGAAGAGCAGGTAATATTTCTCACTTCAGTATTCCGCTTCGAAATTTTTGGTTTGAATTTTGGATTGATTTGATTGTTTATGTTTGGATGAGAACTATAGGCGCTGAGAGGGAAGCTTTATGTTGGATATTATGTGGCTGTGAAGTGGTTCTTTGCTTTGCTTATCGGAATCGGTTAGCACTCGTTGAATTTGAGTCTGTAACACTTAATGAAGCTTCAATTGGAGTAGAATTTGATTCATTTTTTTGAATTTGAGTTTTCAGAATTTTTTCGGTTGTTTTCAGGTACTGGATTAGCTGCTGTTTTCATCAATATTTCGGTTGAGAACTTTGCAGGCTGGAAATTTGCACTGACATTTGCTATAATACAAAAATCGTATTTTGCTGGTTTCGTGGTGTACGTATTAATCAACTTAGTTTTGGTCTTTTCCTCTGTATATATCGTTACACAATTCGCACCGGCAGCAGCTGGGTCTGGTATTCCAGAAATCAAGGGTTATTTAAATGGTAAGATGGATTTGCAGTGTGTTTATTGTGAAGTTTACCGGCCGAGTTTGCTTCTAACTGTTATTCAAATGTTTCAGGGGTCGACATACACGGTGTCCTACTGTTCAGAACATTGATCGGAAAGGTGTGGTGATCTTCTTCGGTATTCTGTACTTTTTTTAGGAGTGAACAATGTACGTTACGTTATAATTGTGTTCTGGTAACTGCACAGATATTTGGGAGCATTGGTTCAGTGGGAGGTGGTCTAGCTTTAGGCAAAGAAGGTCCTCTTGTTCATACTGGTGCTTGTATTGCTTCGTTGCTTGGACAAGTAAGCACATACTGCCCTTTTTGAAAATCTCTGATTATATAATCTACAGTATACACTCCAAAGCAACATATTTCTTTAGATTTATTTTCTTTGGGTTCTTCAAATGTTGGACTATGTTAACAATTGATTGCACATTCTTGTACTTGCATTATGTTTCAAGGAAACTTTTATCACATATGATTCCTCACTTTCAAATCTCTGTTATTACAGGGTGGATCTACAAAATATCATCTCAGATACAGGTGGCTACAAATTTTTAATAGTGACCGAGATCGCCGTGATCTTGTGAGTGATTTACGCATTCCAAGTAACAGTATATCCGTTTTTAATCACTTGTGAAACAAGTAGTATGTACTATGTATCAAAAAGGTTTATATATTCGTTTTGGCAACTTCAGAAAACATATACTGCTTTAGTACTCACTTGTTAAAAGAAAAAAAAAAATCTAGTTGTCAAAGTCTCTGTTAATTTTGATTAGACACAGTAATGTCTTTTGAGTAGTTTGTTCGTTTGTTTGCTTGTTTTTTATTTATTTATTTTTCAAAGGACTTTAGTACAACTATGGTCTTTCTTCCATTTAATGATAAAAGTTATGTATATCTAGATGGTGCTCATTTTGCTTGTGTTATTTTTTGAAAAGGTAACCTGTGGCTGTGCAGCTGGAGTCTCTGCTGCTTTCAGAGCTCCTGTTGGTGGTGTACTATTTGCACTGGAAGAAGTTACATCTTGGTAATGAAGCTCCATTCTTGTTTATGCGGTTAATCTGTGATTAAATGTCTTTTTCTTGGATATTCTTGAACATAATCCTAGTTATATACATGTTAGTGTTTACAAACTTAAGTCTCAATGTTTAAACTAATTTTCTTTTAAGCTTCTGCGTTTGCGTTTTTATTGACTTTTATGTTTTGTGTTCTTGAAGGTGGAGGAGTCAACTTATGTGGCGTGTATTTTTCACTTCTGCAATTGTGGCTGTTGTGGTGCGTACTGCAATGGGATGGTGCAAGAGTGGAAAATGTGGACATTTTGGCTCAGGTGGCTTCATAATATGGGATATATCAGAGTTAAGATCTAACATTTCTTCTTTTCTCTAGACATCTTAACCTGCATAGTTTTTTTTGCCTTTGCAAGCTTTCTAACTATTATCTTTAGTGGTCAAGAGGACTATTCTTTTGAGGAATTCTTGCCAATGGCGGTTATTGGGGTCATTGGAGGTTTACTGGGTAAGTTCTGGGTTCCCTAATCTATGTATTTTTTTTTTCTTGTTTCTCAAAATTTTAAACCTGACATCTGGTTTGTTTTCTGTTGGCATAATTTTTCAGGAGCCTTGTTTAATCAGCTTACATTTTACATTGCTCACTGGCGCCGAAATTATTTGCACAAGAAAGGGAATCGAGTCAAGGTACGGTTTTCATTATAGATATGGTCAATATGGTCAAGTCACTATCAACTTCCTTCTATAATCCCTTTACATGGAACACCAAAATGCAGATAATTGAAGCGTGTCTCATCTCTTTGATAACGTCAATTATTTCCTTTGGTTTACCACTCTTAAAAAAATGTAGTCAATGCCCTGAAGCAGATCCAGATTCTGGTATTGAGTGCCCGCGGCCTCCAGGAACGTATGGAAATTATGTTAATGTAAGAGTATGCTGATTACTTCTCAATTTGTTTTGAGGATGTCTATTGGGTTTTGCTTTTTGCAGTTTCCATTTTTTCTAGCCTGTAAATTTCATATTTGTATTTCACATTATATGAAAAAGTTTCAGTATTTGGTACATTTAAATTGCATGGGAAACTTATACCTGAAGGTGATAGTGTCCAGTAATTCTTTTATTTGAAGGTGTAAGTGGTCTTTACTGATGAAAAAGAAAAACTTGTCTAATAGACCAAGTGCATCTATGACATACTTTATCGATTAAATAATAACCACCTGGAGTTGCTCATTAAACGAGGAAACCTCTTGGGTTTCATGGTATCAACATATTGCAGATACAGTCATTGCATATCAACAATAATTTCATAATTTTTCATCAGTTTAGAGTTTGTTTTTATTGATTTAAAACCTTAAGTTATTTGTACCTACTCAAAAACATTTTTAACAGATTACTTAGGAGTCTCTTATGTAACCGTAGGTTATTGGGAACTATCTTGCTTTATTAACGTTAAGAGACTTAATGAGGCTCCATTTTCCTTTTGAGTATTGTGTCCAGAGTTCGGGTAAATTTTATAATCTTTGTAGGTAGTTCAGACTATTCATTATCTAATTCCATGCTGTTTCCAGTTTTTTTGCAGCAAGGACAATGAATACAATGATCTTGCAACTATTTTCTTCAATACACAGGTTTCAAGAATTTCTGTAATCAATATCTTATCCCTTTAGATTGTAGGTTGTCTCGGTGGTTTTACTACATACTCTATTTCTGTATTTGCAGGATGATGCTATCAGGAATTTGTTTAGTGCAAAAACAATACACGAGTACAGCGCCCAAAGTTTATTGACCTTCTTGGTATTGCATATATTTACTTAGCCCAACGTGTCTCTTAGTTGTATATATACTGCTGGATTGCTGATATTGTGATATGCCAACATGCTTTTGCGTTTTGTAACTTATCTAGATGGTGTTAGTTGACCAGATTCTATTTTGTATATAACTTTTGTCTTGGGTATTCTGTTCCTTAAGAGTGTATAGTAGCTATTCCTCATCTGTTGTTTGGTTTTAAAATTACAGCACACTTCCTTGGCATTCTTTTATCTAATCTTATGCCTTCAATGTAATGTGATCAGGTCCTCGACAAAATTTGTAATCAGGACAATGTTTTCTCCTGATTTTGTTTTTATATAACATTTTCTCCCTAATTTCTTGCAGGTTATGTTTTATACATTAGCAGTTGTGACATTTGGTACTGCTGTTCCAGCTGGTCAATTTGTTCCTGGAATAATGATAGGATCAACATATGGACGTCTTGTAGGCATGTTTGTTGTCAACTTCTACAAGAAGCTCAACATTGAAGAGGGGACGTGAGTCTCTTGTACTCATAATATTAGTTTGGTCAAATTCACATTATTCTACTGACAGACCTTTTCCCTTAAGATCTACATTCTCTATACATTCAATTCATTAATGCACTTGCTTCTGTGCTTGGATTTTCTGCCAGATATGCACTACTCGGAGCAGCTTCTTTTCTTGGAGGTTCAATGCGAATCACAGTGTCTCTATGTGTCATAATGGTTGAAATCACAAATAATCTGAAATTTTTGCCTCTTATCATGCTTGTTCTTCTTATTTCAAAGGTACATCTTTCAGAATTTTGCAAACATTTGGTTATATTGATAAGATAGTGGAAATTACCTACAAATTTTATCTTTTCAGGCTGTTGGTGATGCATTCAATGAAGGCCTGTATGAAGAACAGTCACGGTTGAGAAGCATTCCGCAATTAGAATCGAAACCCAAATATCAAATGCGGAAGATGACAGCTAAGGAGGCCTGTGGAAAAAGGGTGAACTTCTTCTCAATTTGATCGCTCTCTATGATTGTAGACAAGGGGCTTGCTAGTGCTGTACTAATATAATAGAAAAGGCTTTCTTGCTTGTTTGCATGAACATGTAGCTATTGTATCCTCTATTTTTATTTTTATTTTTTTTTACCAAATTTAACTTCTCATATGCAGACATTTGAATTGAGCCATATTTGCAAGTACTGTACTTACATGTCCGGAACTTTGTTTAATTCATTCAAATTCCAACACTTCGACTTCGAGTGCACCAGCTTAAACCCCAATAATTACAGCCAAATTGATTTACAAGGAGTCAAGGAGTCCTTTTGGAATAAAGGGTTTTTTTTTTTTTTTTTTTTCCTGTCATGTATTGCTATACTGGATAAGTGGGGATTTAAGGGTTCTCAATATTTCAGCTTTTAATCTTCCTACTTTTTCAATATTAGCATCTTTCAATTACGTCTGAGCACATTGTAGGTATGGTCCTTTGTAAAACACAATTCCTAATGCATCACCTCTTTCTTATTTATTTATTATACTTTTATTCCTTGTAATAGTTGGCTGACGGTGTTCCATTATCTTTTTTCTGAAGGTGATCTCCTTCCCTCGTGTTGTGAAGGTTGCAGATTTGGTTTCTATTCTACAGAGCAACATCCATAATGGCTACCCTGTATGTCATACTTGAGTATTCTTCATTGTTTTTGTTTGTGTGTCTTGCTCTAATCTGGTATAGAATTTGTGTTTCCTGTTATAATGTATTGCAGGTGATTGATCATTCTAGAAATGGAGAAACACTTGTCATTGGACTAATGCTTCGTAGGTATACTGTTTTTATTCTTCTATGAAAGTGCTTGATTTAATTTTTTAGGCAAAGAGAATATATGTCGACAATATTTTAACTTGGTTGCTTTTGGTTTGTGATGCAGTCACTTGTTGGTACTTCTGCAGTCAAAGGTAGATTTCCAGCATAGCCCTTTGCCATGTGATCCCAGAAATGCTAGGTCTATCAGGCAAGTGGGAGCTTGAAATTAGGTTGTAGTCTGGCTTCTCTTGTACAATCATATCTTTTTATGACAGATTTTCTGCACTTCAGGCACACATTGAGCGAGTTTGTTAAACCTGCTTCCAGTAAAGGATTATCGATTAATGATATACATCTGAGCTCAGACGACTTGGAAATGTACATAGATCTCGCCCCCTTTCTAAACCCATCTCCTTACCTTGTCCCTGAGGATATGTCTTTGACAAAGGTGAACATTTAACTTCGATTTATTCTAGATTTCCTAGTTTCTATCATGACATATAGTTTCACTTCTGTTAACAGTGATATTGCTCTTGATGCATATATGTTATGTGACTCATATCGCTGATGGTGATGCAGGTATATAATCTCTTCCGTCAGTTAGGTCTGAGACATATACTTGTTGTTCCCCGGCCATCTCGTGTGATCGGTTTGATTACCAGAAAGGATTTATTGATTGAGGTATGGCCATCCATCTCTCAAGTACATTTCACCAACTGGGGAACTGTCAATATTGACTTTTGATGGTTTGTCTTGCAGGAGAATGAGGATTCTGCTTCAATGGAACTCCAATCGACTAGTGTAAGGTCTCTATGCTACTTTACTCATTTCAAAACTATGGATTTGCATTGGATAGTCTGAAATTGATCGGGCAGGCTTGTGACATTTGATATGGCCTGGTCCTGAAATGCAAATTAGGGTTTTATGTATAAGGTGATCATGTTGTCAAGGTCCGTTTTTGAGTTTAATTTGTATTTTATTGATGATATATGTTTTTCTCCCGAAAAGCCACAATTAAGTGCACCATGTGGACTACTTGTGTACAAGTGACATGGTTCTGAGATATGAATTTCTCACAGATCATTTAGTACACAAAATGATAGTCATAGGCTTTTTTTCGTTTCATGTACAAGTATATGTTTGAGAAATACATGTTGGCTGACCCATACCAGACTCATAAAGAACTTTTCATTTTCTTAAATTTGGATGAAACTATATGGCAATTGGCATTTATTTCACTGATACTGGATTTAGACATCTTTCTATGTTATAGTTTGTTGCCATTTTCTCTTTGTGCTAGCACAGTGCATTTCTTCTTCTTCAAATCTTTGTTAAGAATAAACTCTGGAGAATCTGTTTGTCTCATAAACACCTCTTTGTTGCTGTAGTGATTGCAGAATTTAGTATCTATGTTTTCAAAACTGCAAATATGTTTTCCCGAACATGCATCTCATCTTGTATAATTTCAACTTGTTAATCTCCTTTTGAATTTTGTGATTGCAGAGCACAACATCGTGATAAGAGAAAGGTTAAGTGGAATGGAGATATGGAGCGCCCGCTACTCACTGGTCTTCTTTCGTGACACCATGTCTAGCTGTTCTAGTTGTGGAAGGCTAGACTCTTTTCTTCTTCCCCCATCCATACCTCAAAAATCTAGGTTTTGCTACTTTCTTTATAGATTTACAGTAGTTTTTTTAGAGATACAAGTATTTAGGATTAGAGTCGTTCCATTAATTGTTTTCCCGTTGGAAGAAGGGATGATGCACCACATCCATCTGAAATTTTGTGACATCTGACTGGAACTCTGGAAGCATAAAAGTAGATAGCCGATTGATGTGACATATCAAGTTACAGATCACAAAAACAGGGAAAGATGCAGTTCATATTACTACTAATTTATTAGTTTTGTTGAGCCACACTTGTAGCCATCTTGTGTCTTGACATCTGATCATTCATTTTATTTTGTTCAAGACAAATTCCAGATTTTATGTGTTAATCTATAAAATGTTTGGCATCTCAAATTCTCAATACAAATTATTATCCATTAAGTTTTGACTTGGATCTGTTATGGAATTAGAGCTGAAGAACTTGTCTAAGTCATTGTCAATATTCACTGATAACAATTGGTTCCAGAATAACGTGAATAAACCTGATTTTGGAACTGGACTACTGTGAACGAGGGAGGAAAATCTCACTTTCATGAGTTTCTTTTTTCAGCAGAAAGCAAGATAGAGGAGGAGGAGCAGCTCTAGATTGGAGGGGACTAAAAAAGTAAAAAGAAACAATTACTTGAATCGATAAATGGAGATTCTCTGAAATTTATTTGAAACTGTTGTAATCCATATACCGTACGTTGTAGCTGCCTATTTCAAGAACCAAAGCTTCACTACTATACTGACCAACAAAAATGATGAAAACTCAAATGCCCAGAATAAAGCAAAATGCTAGAGTTGCAATTGTTAAAAATCCTAGCAACGCAATTTTGTGGGGAGCAGCCATATTTGGAGACGGTGCGGGAGTCTTTGCAGCAGTAATTGTAGTAGGGGAGGGTAACGCAGAAGGAGTTGCAGCAACTGATGCATTGCGTACATTGATGTCGACCTTCTGACCGGATTGGCAGTGACCGGGAACACCGCAAACAAAGAAGTGGTGGCCTTTGGTCTTCATTGTGATGGAATCGTTTCCGGTGCTGAAGGACTCCAAAGGGACTGAAACATTACAGGACCTGTACATGGCATGTGTAACTCGAAGTACATTGTGAAACTGAGCATTGTATGTGAATTCTGATCCCATGCACCAACAAACAAAAATAACTATGAGATTCTGTTTCTACCCGAAAAAAATTGTACATATGAAGCTTCCTATACTTGAACAAGAAGAAAACGCTTTGGAACATCACTTTGTGTTTTTGGTAACTTAATTACTTAACTAGCTACCCCAGTTTTGTTAGTTCATTTCTTTCTTAAGTGGGCAAGGTCGTTACACCGAAAGTATAGAACTGTATCATCAAATCAGGATAAGTAGGTGAATGGTCGATGTCTTTGCCTGAGATCTGATAATTCTTGTTCACTAGCTAGTATCTGAATTCAGATTACCTTACAAAACCAATACAGAACTGCAACAAAGAAACGAATTATATAGCTCAAGGTTTCAATTTACTGACCTATCACCTTATATTCTCAACTTTTTATCTTATATTATTCTTAATTCCATGTTGCCTCATACGTACCTTTAAGCTTCATATTCTACTCCCAAATAATCTCAATGCTCCTTAGTTTCAATAATCATCAATCATAAAGCACAGAATACAGGATTGCAAAAGTGTAATGCAAAAGTTGTAGTCGGGATCCAGATCGATCCCCCAAGAAATAAAAAGATATGTATGAGTGGGTTTCCTTGGGTCCTTTTGTACGTGAATTTGAAGACACTGCATCAAAATGCAGGCGTGCAGCATGATAAACATAATTAAAAGTTTTTGCTCCATCTCAAATTGGAGTAAAAAAGACAGTGAGAATTTCCCACTAGTGTTTTCCCTTGGAAGACGAAAAAAAAGAAATGATTAAAACATGAAGAAAACCCAGAAAGACAAACTGAGAAGTGAGAAGCATGAGTTTCATTACATCTATGGAGAAACCTGAACAAGCGAAGAGAAAAAATATGAAGAAAATTGAACTCACTGATAACGTCTCCAACTCGGAAGGTCTTGGTGGCAGCCCATTCTTTGTAGTTGACATTTCCGATGGTGGTCCATCCAGCCGAGTCTCCAACCTTGTATTCAGTTGCATTCGAAACTTGCAGCACCACAGCCATCATCGCCACCACCACAGCTAAGGCTCTGATCATGAAAGCCATGGCTTTGTGAAATGAGAGTACTAGAAGATGGCTACTTTGAACTTCGGATGTGGCAGAGCCTGAGAATGAGTTTCTTCACGTTAAGGCAGTATATATAGCTCTAGCCTCTAGGAGGAATGACCGGGTTGGAAAGTTGAAGGTAACCGAAAGTTTGAGCCCAAAAAGGAATAATGGAGGACTGATCAAGGTTCGTGTGTGTTAGTGGGTTGCTCCAACTCCTCTAAGACCTTGTTTGGTTGGTGAAAAAAAAAATAGTTTTTTGGTTTTCCTAATAGTTTTTTGTCAAATTTAGAAACGTCATGAAAGAAATCAGAAATCATATTTACTTTTTTTTTTATCTAATGTTTGGTTTGTATATGGATAGAAAAATATCCTTAATTCAAAACCGAATATTTCTTGTCAAAGAGCTGTGACTTGGTTGGTTAAGGAGCTTAACTGACAACTTTGAGGTCATGCGTTCAAACCTCACGACATATGTAGGGTGTGTGAGTTATTAATAAAAAGCGTTTAAAAAAAAACCGAATATTTCTTGAACAAAATTGAAAGTGTATAATAATGGTCTTTAAAAGTTTAAATTAAGGAGTTAACATGCAAGTAATGTAAGATAACTATGAGAGAAAATGTTAAAATTTTACTTCCCAACCATTCTATTACGAACCAAACAAGACATAAAGATTGACAAATCAACATTTTTGACTTGTGAGTGGAATAGTGTTTGGTTGCCGTTAATCTTTTCAGTCCAAATTATTCATTTCACGTACTCTTGGTTTTTGGAAATTTGTTGGGGGGAAAGGAACATCTTAATTCCTCTGAGCGAGTTATAAAGGCGGTCACTTAATTTGTTTGTAGGGAAATGGTTTGGTAAAATACAATGACATTCCAATCCAAGTGAAAGAAAGTAACAACGATCTTCTGATCTCTATGATGTGATCCATCAATGTATCAAAACTAATCAAATCCGAGTTCCATCTCATAAATCACAAATTATCATGTTTATATTAAGTAACCCCATGATCGTACAAAATTTTTAGAGTTGTGATTTTCACTTGGTTCTTAAGGACGTGAAAGGCAAGAATGCTGGGTTTCAGTTTGTTGGTTATAGCTAGCTAGTTAGTTAGTGCTGGTGGTGGGGAGTCGTAGAAGGCTCATCTTCAACTACGAGATGAGTCTGGCCATGATTACAGTTTCATTTAGTATTGCAGAAAGTTTTGTTCATATTGGTGAGTGCCATGATGACATTGCTCTAATATTGCCACAATAATTTGATCGCAGTTGAGACTTGAGATCGAGTATTGCTTTGTTCATGGGACAAGGACAGTCTTGCAATCTACATTTCCTTTTAAGAAGTGACATGGGCGTGTGTGACCACAACACGGCTTCTTTTACATTTTACAAGTTAGTTGAGCTTGATCAAGATTTGATAACCAAACTTTTGCTTCAGCAGAAGCAATATATATAATGCAGGGTTTGCACCTTCTCTATTAAGCAGAAATTCGCTTTTTTTTTATACAAAATTATATAAACAAGCCCACGTTTTTGGATCGTTTTTCATTTAAATCAAGATGAATGTACGTGGTACCGTATTCTATGGAGAAGCTACAACAATAACTTTCAGCAGTGGGGGAACCATGATAAAATTACTACCCGGTCTTGCTATAAAAAAATATATATATCAACTAATCTTGACAGTACGAAATTTTTTTACGAAAAACTAACTAAACCTTACAAAACGAGGCTGCAAAGCTTCAAATCTAATCATCATCTCATTCTCGACCGCTTCAAAAAATTTCTTTTTTAATGTGAAGTGCATTTTCAATAGAGAAATTTTATATACACATCACAAATTACTTAATACACATTCCTTTCTCAATACACTACTTATTTAATTTCTCATTTGGATATTTTACTAAATGCACAACTTAAAGTACCTAAAATACCCTTAATATAAAAATCTATAAAATATCATTATGTGACTATATTAACCCTATTATTATTGTATAATTAGTATATATTTATAGATGTTCATATCTATTACTTATGTTAGTTATTGAGAAATTCTTACAAATTCATTGTTCATTTCAAATTCTTAAACATGAAAATGATAAATAAGATGAAAAATACATATCTGAATAGTATGTTTGGGTGAAAAATAAAATTGTAAAATATAACAAAATAGGTATTCATATGCATAACAATTACATCGTTTGACACTTTGACACTCTAAACTTGGAAATTGTGAATCTTTAAGAACAAAAAAACATCAATTGATTATCCAAATTTCCTTTGCAATTTTTTTGTTTACTTTAATAGTTTCCTTAAATAAGTTCTCGTTCGTAAAAATTTAATTTGTTCTAATTCACTTTATAAGTTTCCAAAAATAAGTTTTTGTTTTTAATATTTTAATTTGGTTTATATGTCACATTATTAGTTTCTAAATATAAGTTTATTTTTAATATTTAAATTGTATTACACAGGCTTCTTTTTGTCATTTAACATACCAATCAAATCTGATTTAAAATATCAAACAATAGGGGTGTGTATTAAGTTATTTGGGGTGTGTATTTAAAACCACTTTTTTCAATGATCAAATGTTTTATTAGACAATATGAAAAGTACAAACATTTAGAATTAGGAGAGCCTAAATAGTCAACAAAATATATATCTTTCCACTACAACAACAATTTGAGTATACGGGAAGTGGGCAGTTGCTGAGAATTTGAGTGTGGCGAATTAATTTGGGATTAGGGCTAAATACGATTGTTGAGTCGAGTAGTTGATAGTTGAGAATTTCAAAATTTGAGAATTGAGAGTTGAGGATGAGTCCCAATAGCAGTTTAACATCTTCATTGGTTACCAAAAATAACGTCATTTTAGTACAATGTAATTATATTTTTTAGATGTGAAGTTTTTTTTACCTCAAAAATCTTACCTAGGCTTGAGCAAAGGGCTGGCTCCGTCCCTGACTTGCAGAGCTCTGTAGTATTTTTGTAGTATTTCCAGAAAATTTTGTTCATATTGATTCCACAACATCCTTTGGCTCTTTTATAGCTTCCCCTCTTAATTGAATCCTGATTCTATGCAATTTTCATAACCGTATTCAATGTAGAATTTTCTAGGGTCCTTACCTATTTCTTCCTCTCCTCATGTTGTTTTTCTCTTCTAGTGTCCTGCCTCAACCGGAGCCACTTAGGCTATCTCCAACAAGGGTCAATTCTTATATTTTAATTTTAATATGGTCTCCAACAATAAATTACAAGAGGGTCAAAAAGGGCTAAAAGGACATGATAAGGGCCAAATTTAGCCTTTTGGCTAGCCGAGTGCAGACCAAAGAGTGGTCCCTCATCAGAATAAAAAATTACAATGATGCATGTGGGTTGACTAAAATTGACTCCAAGTGTGACAAATGACAACATTTAATTGGTTATACTCACGCATCACATTTTCCCGACGGAAAAATTTTCTAATGCAATTATGGGGTTGTTTAATAACAACGGCTAGTTGTTCATTAAATCAAATAAACAATATTTTTTTCTCTCAAATATTTATCTTGGTCCAAATCTAAATAATGTTTTAATAAAATAAAATTATAAGTTTGAAAATATAATGTAAAATCATAAAATATTTGATTCGGCAAAAATTTAGTCCTCTCTTACTAGAGATCGTATAATAGTCTATAAATAAAAAATAATATTTTTTAAGACTAAATTATAACCGTATTTTTTAGGCCCCAATATAGGAGATGGCCTTACAATATGACTGCCATGCCTTTATTTAACACCCAACCTTATGGTGGCCATCATAATATTTATATGGGAGATGGTACGTAGCTTTAAGCCAATATCTCATACTTATAACCTTCCTTTATCCCTAGGTTCTCTAATTAATTTCTCCTTACATCATGTCTTTCGCATTCTTTCAATTCGTATAAATGTCCTATTTGTTGCTCGCTTTACAAAATGCAATCTTCTCTTTTTCTTGCTTGCTTTCAATTACTATCAAGTATACTGCTTAGCTACTGGTTGACTATTCAATTTACTTCCCCTTCACATCTACAGTCCTCATGCACTCGACTATGTTCACTCATCTCTTTGGCACAATCGTTTGGGTCATCCCTCTACATTTGTTCTAGCTCGATTTGTTCTACCTCGTTTACAATCGCTTGGGTCATGCTCTGGTCCTCTGTTCGAGCATGACATATACCTTGGTTTATCAATGAGGGCTGGCAAATCCAAGACCGCAATATTTGCATACATTAAAGAGAAACTTACAAAGAAGCTTAAGGGTTGGCAATCAAAGATCTTAACTGCAGCTGACAAGGAGATTCTAATCAAGGCTGTAGCCCAAACAGTGCACTTATATGCTATGAATATTTACTTGTAGCCGAAGGGCCTCAGTGATGACCTTCATCAATTGTGTGCATCTTTCTTCTGGAGAATGACAAGAAATTAATATATTGGAGAAGTTGGGAGCGAATTTGCCTCACAAAGCAAGAAGGCGGCATGGGTTATAAATACATTTATGTATTTAATAGCATATAAGTGCAATAAACTCCAATGAATCTTGTACATTGAAAGATGTTACCTATCCCTCATCGAAAAAAAGTCTGCAATAAACTCCAATGAATCTTGTACATTAGTAGAAGCTACTGCCAATTAATGAACAATGATTCTAAGCGAAACAATTTCCTCTTGTAATAAACTCCTGATACAGATAAGGGGGCCAAATCCAACCCATAAAGCTTTTCAACAACATGGTCTTAAAGTGACCTAAAGTAAGGTAAAGAGCGATAGATACATATATGATGTTCTTCAAAATCTAAACGATGTATTTACTACTACTGCAGAGTGCAGACAGAACCCTGACGCTTCTTCAAAATCTACAACTGTGTAACAGGATCAAACCCATTAGAATGTCCATTCTTCTTTGCACCGTTAGTACCATCAATGTTGGCTCCTTCAGTGTGGTAGTCAGCATCAATGTACTGCTTCCACAACCAATGCTGCCTCCAGACCCTCTCAGTCATCTCTTCAATGGGGATGTTCTTTGTTTCCGGGACCAGGAATAGCACAAAGATTGACATGATCAGGACCCAGCCCGAGAAGAAAAGGAAGATGCCAAACTTGAAGTGGCAAAGCATAGAGAGGAAGGCCTGTGCTATCACAAAAGTGAAGAGCAAGTTGGTGCAGACGGTCACACTTTGCCCTGCTGATCTGGTCTCCAGTGGGAATGTCTCACTTGGTATCAACCAACCTAGAGGTCCCCAAGACCAGGCAAAGGCAGATACGAAGGTGCAGACCATGATCACCACCAAGACTGCAAAGCCTTTCTGAAGGTCATCATTGTGATCCTTGACCTTGATTCCTAGTATTATGGCTATAACCACTTGGGACATGAACATCTGAACACCAGCTTCGAGTAAGAGCATGCGACGGCCAACTTTGTCAACTGAGTAGATAGAAACCATAGTGGAGAGAACATTGACAGCTCCTGTTATAACAGCTGAGTAGAGAGCAGCATCATTGCCAAATCCTAATGTGTCAAACAAGACTGGCGCGTAAAACATAATGGCATTGATTCCAGTACATTGTTGAAAGATCTGCAGCCAAAATAATAAAGCAAAAACATCAGATACTTATAATACTAATTGGAATGTGAATTCAGCTTTAGGAGAAATAGGCATTCTATGAGATTACTAACCTGCAAGGCTACTGCAATGACTAGTTGTGGCCGATTCCTACGATGTAGGAGATTTCTGAAAGGATGCTTCACTTCTTTAGCCACACGACTAGCCTCAACAAGTTCCAAGAACTCAGGTTCAACATTGTCAGTGCCACGAATCCTTTTAAGTACAGCTTTTCCTTCTTCTAAGCGACCACGCTCCACAAGACTGTTAGGTGTTTCCACCACCAAGAGGGCACCCAAGGAAAGGAGACCGGCAGGAATACCAGCCAAACCCAATGATAGTCTCCATCCCCATCCTCCTGTGATTCTGTTATTGCCAGCGATTCATTAAAGACAGTCAGCAACAAAGCCAGCATTTGGAGGCAAAGCAAAAGATTGAATGATATCCTTTTTTATGGTTCAAATTAAACAAGCTATTTTCTCTTGTAAAAAAAGATCAAATGTTTCAGCATCACTAATAAAAAGTTCATCTGAATTCAGAATCTGTATTTTATTGTGTGAATGTTCACAAACAAATTCTGATCCAAGGCAAAGCCATGAGTATACAGGGTCAACCAGTAAGTAGACGGTTTTGGCTACAATAGTTTTGGTTAAAGAAGATTGATAATGGAATGATTTAAAGGTTGTTCACAATATGTAGAAACTAGAAAGTATAAGAGTTTTAACTAAATAATCCTCCAGTCAAAAGCTAAACAAGTTCCTTTATTCTATGGATTAGTACTTGAATGACCTATGCAGAAATGAACAGCTTTCAATCTTTTTAAGTGTTGAACTCCAAAGATTGACTCAAAACATAACAAGCTAGAAATGTTTAGGCCATCTGAACAAGAACTAAATAAGGGGAATTTTTTTTTGGTAATGATAATTTTATTGAAGAAACAACTACTCAAACAACAAACAAGCAGCAGAAAACTAAGGCAACAAACACTGAAAACAAACAAAATGATTAAATAAGGGGAATTGAGATCTGCAAAAAATATCATACACGTCTCTATAAATTAACATCCAGCCTTTTCTGTCCTAATGTGACCTATCTAAGTTCAAATGCATATTTTAATACAGTAACCCTCCTTTAATAAGTACTCATCTATCATTAGTTTAAACAGTAGATTAAGTAGTCTATTTTAAGGGCCCAATTGTTGACTTTATGATACAAAAGGCTTAATACTTAATTTCTACAGTCAAACTTGGTTTTGAAAACATGCTTATACAAATGCATTCTTATTTAATATCAACCAACACCTGTGGTGTTTTCTTTGGATAAGGTGTTTTCTTTGGATAAAGGAACAGGTGTGCTCTGTTTCTTTGAGCATAAATTGTCTTCCAACTTATACCATTTTACTATTTTAGGACCACTAATTCTTTCATTCCAAGTAACAGTGTGATGTCAGAGGAATTGTTTACTTGCTTGTTGTTCCTATAGGTTTCAGAAAACAAACAGGGAACAATAAATATGGGAAGTAACTCACTTATTGGTGCCATAGTTAACAAGGTTTGCAAACAGAATTCCAATGGTGACATTGAGCTGGAAGAGGATGTTAAGCCCCCCACGTATTCTTGTAGGTGCAATCTCCGAAAGGAACAGCGGCACAGCCTGTAAGTAACATGAAAGTTGAAAGATTACAGACCAAGCAAAGCAGATGAATACTATGTTGGATTAATTAAGTTCATATTTGCACATATTATACAAGCTATTTGTTGTACACAGACAATTTTATCCAACAGAATCACATGAATGGTGCCTTGAAGGTGCTTTTTTATCTAAGTTCATAGATAGGAGGTTGAATTGTATTTAATGTTCCTACAAAGAGATAAGAGAAACTAGTTCAACAAATACACCACACAATGACGGAATAAGCTAGAAAAAATTGGAACAAGAAAGGTCTATGGATTCACGTTTTCTCATAAAGAAATTCATGACTTTTTGGAAGGGAAAATGATTCAAAAAGCAAGAAGATGCAAAGTAATTAGATGAGGTGGCCTCTTCAGTAAAGTCCAGGCCACAAATCACAATCTGTGATGTCATGTTTATCCTATTAGCCACAAAATAGTAAAGAGTTCTCCCCACATGTACAAACGTCAAACACCAGGATATACCTATAAAGGGAGTAAAAGCAGAAAAGTTGGAAAAACAAGTGGAAGATTATGACTTAAGCCTTTCTAACCAAAAAGTATGACGCACAAGATTAGGAAAAAAGAAAGCCATGGCCTGTGGGGGAATTGTGATTTGATCCTGGGCGTGCTTCTCTTCCAATCTAAGAGCTTAGACCCACCAGTTCCCCACAGGACGTTAGTCCTCCATGGTGTTCTGTGACCGTGGCTATGGCCCCAAACATTTTTCAAGTCAAAAAAGGAATATCTGCTGTGATATTTTGATGGAATTAAACAACTCATGTTTTGAATTTTATAACAAACCAAGGTGTGTAGTCATTAGTCAGTACCTAGAACATGTTAATATCATCCATAACAATCCAAGGTAGATTTATGATAGTAATAGGAATGGACCCTAAATTGATACGACTGATATGGTGTCTCTATTGCAAGGGATAAGGCTAATAACGTATCTTAAGCTCACACCACACACCCTCTCTGCCTCAGAAACTAAAATTACCCAGATCACTGGATATTGTATAGTTAGTTATGTAATGTAACAAGTTAAAAATAGAAGTTACCTGATTGGCAAAACCAACTCCACAACCAAGTGAGATCCTCCCAATAATGAGCATAGCAAGATCTTGAGCTGCAGCATTAAGAATTGTGCCAACTATGAAGAAGCACCCGGCAATGAGCATAGAGGGTCTCCTCCCATAGTTTCTGGTGGTGTAGGAAGCGGCGAACGTCGCGGTTAAACCAGCCAGGTAGAGAGAAGATGTGAACAACTGCAGGCCCTGGTTATCATATTTGCAGTAATTGCTGTTGATGGCTGGGTTGAGTGTGTTTCTATAAACAGTTGGGAAGAACTTTTTCAAGAATGGGGGCATTGATGTAACACCACCTGCATCAAATTCACCATCAACAGTTGTTCAAGGCTAGAAAGGTAATTTGCAACAAAAATGGAAATCAAACCACATCACCGTGAAATTTCCCTTGGCGGGATCAACAACACAAATTCCCTCTTCTATTTTTTCGATGAAAAATAAATAAATATATATATATATATATATACATATATATATATATATATACACCAAATCTCCCTGTTTTGGGGATCAAATTGTTCAAAAATTTCATGAAAAATTTAGGAAAATTAATAAATCTCCCAGAAACATTATTATATATCTGAAATCCGTTTCGGTTAATTGAAAATGCTAGTTAAAAATTAAAATTAATAACGGATAATTTCATAATTATATACACGGTTACAATAATAGAAACTTTCAGTGTTGCTTTCACAGGCATAGACTGAAGCCTTTGTTTACTCAAAGAAAGTATTAATTACTCAAAGCAAATCAAAAAGCGTCGGTACGATTTTCCGAAACCCTAACAAACCAGTGCGGAGTTCATCAACCGCCGGAGAAGCGGAACCGACGAGCTAGATCTAACCGGAATAAAGCTCAAGCAAAAGCATAATGTTGAAGACTAAAGCGGTCTCTGTGAGATAAGAGAGAGAGAAGAGGATTTGATACCTGAAACGCCGATGTCGTAGCCGAACATGAGGCCGCCGGTGGCCGCCATTATGCATGAGATGATGACGATAGGGGTGATCTTCGCCTCGAATTCACGGCCACCGCCTGCGGACGAGAAACCTCCGGCCATGTCGCCGGGACTTGAAAGCGAAGTCGGATTTTGGTGCTCGGAAATGGACGGAGGATTGAGAAGGAGAGAGAGAGGAGGAGGAGGAGGAGGGTGTTGGAATTGGAGCAGAGGAGTGGGAGTGGCTTATATAGGCGACGACGACGAGAGCACGACGTACGAATTGGCGCACCACCCGCGATTTCGCCACGTGGTGCGGTATGGCTGGAAGAGTCTTAGTAGGCAAAATGCGCACACATTTTGTAAGGAAGGCGTGAGTTTAGGATTGAAGAGTCAATTTGGAAGGAATTGGGTTTGATTTTTCAATAGCCAATTGTATTTTACTATTGACCAGAAGAGTCATTCTGGTTGGAATTTCCTACGTGTCCCCCGAAATCTGAATAGAAAAATATGCGTCTCTGTTAGTTTTAATTTTAGGGGGTGTTTCCACAAAGAGGTCAAGAGTCATAGTCTATGTATTACCATTAATTGTATATACCTGCCGGCTAAAGAGGTCAAGAGTCAAGACATTGATTTCCGTTTAAAGTTCTAAGGAGCTACGAAACTGTGTAGGGGCTTATTCTCTTTTGCTCGTATCACAGGTGTATGATGACAAGATATTTTCTAATTAGTTCGATGCCTAATTCCCCATTATATGTTGTAGGCTTGAAACAAAGGTAGTAAAACCATAAGATTTATGTTAACGGGCTCAGTTGGCAAGGATGGGTTTGTGGTTGATACCCTATCTAAGTTCGATCCTCGCCGTTAACCGGCCTTGTTGATTCACGATCTGTAAATTCTTCTGTGGAAATCCATACCTGAAGGCTGATGTGACATGTATGAGTCTATTGTCAGTTCTTTAGGATTAAGGTTACAAGTTTGCCTTGATGATGATGATGTAGTGCCCCGAAAAAAAACTTTATGATTGATATTCAACTCAACTGGTTGCATAGTCTTGATTTGCTCTCATCCTATAAAGAAAAGTCAACTCAACCAATGAGCATTGTTAGCAATCCACAAACAACAAGGTCTCGTTTGATTCACGGATTGAAAAGATTAGGAAGGAAAAATTGTTCATTTTTCCAATTAAAACATTTGTTTTTCTTCCACTCTCTAACCGTATGTAAGTTCTTGGGATCTTAATTCACTTCTTTATGCGGATGAAATTTCGCACAGAAGTAGCGTAGCTTCTATATTAAAGCCTCCAATGTCATTTCAAGATGAACTCATAGAAGAGAGAATCAGCAAAAAAGAAAAAAGAAAAAAGGTTTCCTACACTAGAAAGACAGAATCTCCGATAATAAAGAAAAAAAAGAATCTATAAAAGAGAACATTCTCTCCTTATTCTGTTTTTAAAGTATTTAAATTTTCATACACCATATAGCGCGGTCGCTTTAAAATACAATGATATATACAAAATTTTAGCAATATATCGATACGTTTTTATATCATTTTTAGAGGAAGATTGAAGATTCCATTTTAATTTTTTGGTTAGCAAGTGCATTTACATGAATAAAAACGAAGTATCCAATGTACATTATATACTTCACTAGCATTGTATAAGTGCATGCTGCAGGGCCCAAAAGACATTTTAAGAACATGATTATGAACTCCCATCACAATTTAGAACCAAATCACATTTCCAGGTTGGTTGGTGCCCTTCACGTTTAAATCTCACTTGATTAATTGGTCCACCATCAACAACCCTAGCTAATAAAATCATAACTCACAGGACTTAACAAAGCCAGTGGTGCTGATAAGGCAGTGACGCAACTTCCAGGATTTAACTCGAGATCGTGCAATGATTATAATCCTAGACTATATTTGGTTCATTTATCTTCAACTCCAATGACAAAGCTAGCGTATCCATTTGCTTTCCTTTTTCCAGTTTTTATTTAAAGAAAGAAGCAAGCAGAAATAAAGAAGATGAAGAATAAGAACAGAAGGAGAACAAATTGGAAAACCCTGGCATCCAAAATCCCAGTTTTTGGCGCGCGTGTTCTTGGAATATTATTCTATCTGTGTTCAGACCCCAAAGAAACACACATAAAACATGTGGTTAAAGACAAACTCTCTAACCTGACGAGACGACAATAGCCACCATTTTCTGTGCAGATCCATGAAGGCTTTGAATAATTGATGTTATGTTCATCCTTTACTTTTTTCTACAAAAAACACTTCAAAATATTTAGCTTGACAACTAGGAGTTTGGTTTAGCAACTCTTTCATGCATCCAATAGAACTTTTGCTAAGAGTTCTTTTATTAGAAGTACCTATAATATTGTGTAATCCATTGGATGCTTCGTGATCCCATGTAAATGCACTTGGCTTCCAAATATCAAATTGGAATCTCAACTAAAAATGATCTTCAATCTTGTACAGTATATATGACTTGTTTCATTTAAGAGAATAGTCATTTGTAAGGTGCTACATGGTTAGTTCAGATTTAATACTTTATATCGTAATGTGATCACAAACACAAGTGGCATACTATATTAGGTCGCCATGCTCTCTACACAAATTAAGAAATAATTAGGCTAATTAGGCCAATTAGCATACCAAACTAATGAACCTCGGTTTGCAGTTATACGAATATATGGCTGCGATGACCTCAAGATGCAGATACATGTTATTGTGGGATTAGTGTGTAATTAGGAGACGTCAAACTTGACCATGTTCAAAACCATGCAGCTTCCAACCATATGGGTTTTGGATTTGGAAATCTTGGACTTCTATGCTTCCCCTTTTGATGTTTTGGATGAAGATAAAAGAAGATCCAGATTAGATGAGATGAGATCGATATGAGAAAATTCTATGCAATGCGGCTGCACTATTCGCAGCGAAAAGGTTGCGAACTTGTACACTTTTACAAAGCTCGAAAGTTCACTTAAAAAAAGAAAAAGAAAAAAAAGAACAAACGAACATAGTGAGATGACTTTCGAGCTACGTTGAACCAAAATTAGGCTCCTTTTTTGGGGCTTCAACTATCTCAAATGGTACGTAAACTATATAAGTCATAAGGCTAGCTATGAATACGTATAGCTTAGTGATTCAAAAAGCAACGTCGAAATTATTATTTCCACTGCGAGCTAACCATTCGCTTCAACCTGAATTTTTTCTTCTTCTATGATCATTAGTACTGTCAGCATCCACACATTCTTGTAAGTGCTTTGTTGATTACAATTTGTGTATTGGCCATGTTAGTTGGATTACAGTTTGTATCATTATATTTTGTCTACCTACTACTAAGTAGATCGAGGGGAAGAAAAATTTAGGAAGCGTGATACACAAAAAGTCGAAATTTAGGAGCATATAATGGAGTTTATGGCTACTTTTCCAAAAAAAAAAAAGGATAAAAAAAAGGAGTTTATGGCTAGTTTGTGCTTTCTCTTAAGCTACTTAAATTTGTTGTGAACTTGTGATTGTTAGTTGTTCCTCTGTATCAATGACGGACCTAGGATTTTATAATAGATAGACTAATTTTTTTTTAATTTTTTTTATTAATATGGACTAAGTTTAATTATATATGGGCTAAATTTGAAAAATTGAGATTGGGCTAGTTTTCAATTTTTAGCCTTTTCAATTAAACTTTAGTTAGAAATGTAGTTTTTGAACTAACGTGTACTAATTTATGTCAAAAATGGATTAATTTTAATGATATATGAGCTAAAATCAGAAATTTGAGGTGTGCTATAGTTTTTAATATTTTAGAATTTTAAACTAAAATTTAGCTAGAAATCTATGCTTTTTCAAAATTTAAGGTGAGTTGTAGCTCACCGAAGCTCATGTGTATATACACCTTTGTTTGTGATCATCTTCATCTTCAACTTCTTCTGTTACAGTGTTACTAATTAAGATTAATAGTGCAATGCAAAGACCTGATGAACACGCAGATTTTTCAAACTATTTAAAGTAAACCTTTCCGACTTCTAGTCCAGTAATTCTATATATATATGATTATAAAAGGAAAATGAAGGAGAATGGTTATCTAGCTAAGAAGAAACTCCATTGATAGAGTTTTATTAAAACAGCCAACAGAAATGAAAGAAGAATTCCTAAGCGCTTTCAGATGTGACTAGTAATCAAGCCCTTCAAGCATGCCCCTGAGGTGCGTCCATCTCCCATTCGTCAATGAATCTCTTCCAGAACCAGTGCCTCCTCCACACTCGGTCAGTCATCTCTTCAATAGGCACATTCTTGGTCTCAGGAATCAAGAAGATTGTAAAGAGCGTCATGAGAAGGACCCAGGTTGAGAAGAAGAAGAATATGCCGGACTTCAATGTGCAAAGCATTGAGAGAAAAGCCTGTGCTATTACAAACGTGAAGAACATGTTGGTAAAAACAGCGACACTTTGCCCAGCAGAGCGAGCCTCTAGGGAAAATGTCTCACTAGGGATCAACCACCCTAGAGGCCCCCAAGACCATGCAAAGGATGACACAAAACTACAGATCAAAATCACCACAAGAATTCCCAAGCCATGTCCGAGGTTGTTAGTGTAATCTTTAACTTTTAGTCCCATCACAACTGCAACTCCCATTTGTGAAAGGAACATTTGGACACCGGCTTCTAGCAACAGCATGCGGCGACCGGCTTTGTCCACAATCACGATTGATACAACAGTTGAGAGGACATTGACAAGTCCTGTTATAACAGCTGAATAGAGAGAGGCGTCGCTCTTAAATCCCAAGGTCTGGAACAAGACTGGAGCATAAAACATGATTGCATTGATTCCAGTGAATTGTTGGAAAACCTGTTACATATATAGACGTGCATGTTAGAATTCTCATATCCAAAGTCAGAATGGGAGAGTAAAAATGATAAATCGATCAAGACCTGCATCAATATTGCAATGATCAAAGAAGGCCTGTTCCTACGCTGAAGAAGATTTCTGAAGGGATCCTTGATTTCCGCAGCCAAATTACTGGCCTCAACAATCTCCAAGTACTCTCGATCCACATTGTCAATACCTCGGATCCTTTTAAGAACTGATTTTCCTTCCTCTAACTTTCCTCGTTGGATCAAACTATTAGGAGTATCTACTACAATAAGAGATCCTACAGTTAGCAGAAGTGCGGGAATGCCAGCCAAACCTAGTGATATTCTCCATCCCGTTCCGTCAGTTAGTCTGCATATATCGTAGCACAAAGCATTTTAGATGCTGGTAAATTACATGTGAGATTGAGAACGGATTAATTCAAATGCAAACCAAAATATATAAGAAATTAAAAACGTACGTTGCCGAGGGTTACAACTCCTACTCGTAAGTCTCTTTATCTCTGTGTGTGTGTGTGTGTGACAACTTAAGAAGATCTAGGCTTACTTGGAAGTTCCATAATTGATAAGGTTTGCAACCAGAATGCCAATAGTAATATTCAGCTGGAAGAGTATGTTAAGTGCCCCACGAATTCTTGTGGGTGCAACCTCGGATAGGAAAAGTGGAATCGCCTATTATAAATAGAAAACTTAATCAACTGAGCTTAAATCTAAAAAACGAAAATTAAATCAGCATCTGTATTAGTCCAAGTGTTAATTAAAACCTGGTTGGCAAATCCAACTCCACAACCAAGTAAGATCCTCCCAATAATAAGCATCGCAAGGTTATGAGCTGCAGCATTAAAAACTGTTCCCACACAGAAGAAAATCCCAGCAATCAACATGGTTAGCTTTCGGCCTAGCATTTTCGTTGTGTACGATGCCACAAAGGTTGCTAACAAAGCAGCAAGGTACAATGAAGACGTGAACAATTGTAGCCCTTGATTATCATATTTGCAATAATTGCTCTCGAGTCCTGGTGTTAGTGTCTTCTTGTATACAGCCGGGAAGAATTTCTTCAAGAAGTCCGGCATTGATGTAACACCACCTGTATGTGCAGCTCAATCGATCAAATTGATTCATCGCGTACACCAAAGACCATGTAGAGCAAATATCATAGCTAGTAGTTAGCTACAATGAGAGCTTTTACGCATACCTGAAATACCAACATCGTAACCAAACATGAGTCCTCCACTAGCTGCCATTATGCAAGAAATGACCACAAGAGGCGTGATCTTGGCTTCGAATTCGCCGCCTCCGGACGACACCCCAAATCCTCCCGCCATAGTTTCTACTTTCTATCAGCTTGTGCTTTATTCCCTGAACTGTAATAATATACAACAAATGGAAGCGGAGAGACCTCCTAACTCGTTGAATGACAGAAGTGAGACTTATATACAAGACATCTCAGGGTCGTACTACGTAGAAGATGGGTGGCCATAGTCAGTGACATGGTCAGGATTTTTCCAAATGGCATAGTCTATGGTTGACATTCATGATGCTTCCTTTGTTGCAAGGCAGTTGATCAGGTCGTTAAGCATAACACTAGGACAACATTAGTTTTCTTACCACATCATGAGGTAGTTAACGGGTAAATTACAACATGGTAATAAGTATTGGATGTAATAAGAACGAACGGAGAGAAGCCTGGCGATAGGCTAGGATAGCTGGGAAATTGTTATGTTAACGTGTAAATACATTATTGGTTTAATGTCAAGTTCAACCCTAGCCTTCCGGCCAATAATGTCATTCATCTTGTAATGAACTTGTTGAAAATTAGAAATCCTAGGAAAACAAAACGTTTGGCAATTTCTTTCCCTAGCGATATCCTTGAGCCTTGAAGAGTTGAAGTTATGTTTATGTAGATGAATATTTATGTAATGTTTAAAACTTTAAGGGTTTGAGTATTTATGTTACAACTTTGAGGATTTAAAGACTCATGTACGTGTAGTAACTAAAAAAATCTATCACTTTAACATATATATAATTGAGTAATGAAGTATAAATAGTAGAGACAAAGAGAGATAACAAGAAAATAGAGAAATCATCATCTTATTCATTGATAAGAGTATTTTATATAGAGAATTACACAATACATAGATCTAGTCAAACTACATATCCTAATGGCATAAGGCCAAGGCACACATAAAGAATATCTAAAAAGATATAGAATATCCTAGAACACTCCTCCTTGTGCCGCGCGCTGCTATGCCGATGGTGCTGATATGTTGCCTTGTCAAAAACCTCGTCAAGTCACAAAAACTCTATGGGAGAAAAACTGAACCTTGATCGTAGGAGAAAAAGAGTACAACACACCCTTCACATTTAATAGTGACATGTATGTATGTGCTAGACTCCTCCTGAAGTTCACACCCCCCTGATTTTTACATCAATCATAAAGCTCTTCCTGATTATTACTAATCACAGAAGTTTCAACAACTTAGCATGTCCATGCTCTTTAACATATCTTCAAATATGGAATTGGGCAATGATTATCTAGATCATTTGTATTGTCCTCAAACATGATATTTTACACTTAGATCTTGAGGAGAAGGCCGCTTGTGAACTCAAAATATAAGTTCATGCAGGAAATTAGATTTCCGCGCAGCATGACCTTCAGTTACTAGAACAGCCGTAACTTTCTGTAGGAAATACATATGAATGAACCGTTAACGGTTTTGGAAACTAGACTCATTTAGCTTTTCAACCGTATATCACATACATTCTGGTTTATCATGAGCTGTTCAAAAAGTCCCGTCGAAGTTGATTGTTCTGCCAAAATTAGATTCTCAGACAGATTCGTCCTACTTTACAAAAATGGTCATAACTCACTCAATATGATAGGTATGATCAAATGTTTGGTGTCCTTAGAAAGTAGACACATAGAACTTTCCAATGAAACCAATTTCATCATTTTCCAGTAAGTGAGATTTTCTGTAGGTCCCGTGAAATTTGACCTACGAAACTTGAGAGATTCTCATTTCGCTTTTGATATGTCTTTCTTATGTGGGGATAGAATATGCCTCAACCTTTCATACATTAAGTATTGAAAAAAAAGAGGTACTGCCATTACATTAGCATTGTGTGGGCGCATAGCTACACTTAGCTTTAGAACTTTTCATAGTGAATGAGATGTCAAGTCTTTCGTATTATGTTGAGTACATTGATGCGTCTTATTATACTTAGATGAGAACTTCATCTCATAACACATATTTGTCATCTCGCTTTAGACAAAACAACGGATCTCTCTTTAGATCAAAGACTTTGACTAATCATGGGAGTATATGTAGGCCTCACTAATTATAGGGCGCCTAAGCCAATTGATGAAAAATCATCATCAATACAGTCATCGAGTGTCTTATCGAGACCATGTTTTCTCAAGATCTTTTCATTCTAACTTCGGATGTTGATACATATTGGCATCTAGTGTTCAATCAAGAGTCCATGTAAATCTGGAATGAACACACAAATGTATAATTTACCATATCCCTTCCAAATCAAGTAGAGTCCATGTGCGTTCCAATACATTTAGCAAACATATGCTCCTGTAGTCTGGAGCCACTTGATTTGGATGAATGAAGTCCGTTTAAGATCTTCATGTATATCTCTGATCCTATAAAGAGGTTATTATGACCACATTCATAGGCTGCATGTTCAGTTATTCAGAAACTACCAAACTAGCAAAGTATTGGAGTTCAATGACATCCATTACGAGAGCATATCCCATCGTAGTTGATCCCAATGCGTGTTAGTGAGAGACCTTGCGCCATAAGGTGAGTCTAAGCTCTTGTTCTCACTATGCTATCTAACAAAGACATAGTTGATAGGGTTTAGCTTGCGGTGTCGGCATCACCTACCCAAGGACCTATCTCTTTGTTAATGTTGGATCACATCTTTCCATTAGGCCAATCTACTAAGTTGACATCTATCAACGAAGGATGGTTCGATAGTAGACTCATTATCCCACGTCCTTATGTACACTAGTGTAATACTTGTAGAGATCTCTATATGGATTGGATTTGACATTGAGGCGTCCCCCAACGATAATCACAATTCAGACTTCATGAGACGAATTTAAGTATCACTGATCAATGTATCAGGTTGTGTCAAGCTCGCTTTCTTCCTAGTGCGAGAAAATATCGAACCTAAGGGCCTCCCTCCTTTTGGGGAGCCACACGGCCCTGTGACACCAATTTTGCCACTATATGGCGTCACCATATCACTATCCATGGTGATGGCGCCAAGACCAACTTCTTTTGGTCGCGTCATGTCCTCTTGATAGGACATCAATCCTTGTAGACATATTTGCAGCATGTGATCTCGTCACTTTAACACTTTAAGAATTTGGGATTAAGATGAGACTTAGTGGGGACAAACCACGAAAATTCACGTCGTTCCATTTAAACACTTGTGTTCTTATCTCCCCTAACGGTGGGAATACTGTCTTAGCAAAGTGAAAATCAGTAATATAGCAGTGAAAGAGATCGCCTGACAAGGTTTCTATATAGGTAGATTAAATAGTTGGAGGTTCATATCCAACCAACCTAAGTACTTATTCATCTCAAATGACTCATCATTGTACGCAATGACAATGCGATTTGGCACCTAGAAATAACATCTAGCTGAGCTCAAGGATTGGAGATCCGTTTCAATCCTGCCGAGCTCAAGGATTGCAATTTTGTGTCAATCCTGGTACACAGTCACGAGTTGTAGTATAACAATATTCAATGATGATGGGTCGTAGATGAATAGTAAAGCTGCATGAAAATATTGCATAGCCCCAAGACGCAATAGAAAATGTTCGAGCGACAAGCTAAAGTTGTTTACGCCCAAATTTATATTTTACTGGACAATAAATGTCTATGTAAATATTAATTAATTTCTTGGTCCACGTCACACCGGCGATCCCACATTTTTTGGGTTCACAAGTGATGGCCCGCTAGTGAGACCACACGAGGTGAAATGGCTCCGCGTAAGAGACTTCGCGAAGAAGAAACAGGCGGAGTCCGCGTGCACCTCCCCCTCTTTTCTAGACATCGACATAGCGTTTTCTGCCGTTTCCATGACCCATATTGTTGTCCCCACATTAGGGGACAATTTCAAATATGTTTATCACATTAGCGTATATGCAATTCCCGTTTGCAACCACTACAAAAAATAATTGGTTTAACTACCACAAATTGTGACGGCGCGCAAATCCCGTAGCTAATAGTTTTTTTTTATGACGGCAAACGTGGGGTAGCAGAAAAAAAATTATTTTGCAACGGCAACGACACGCCGTGGCAAATGATGAAATTATTTGCTATGGCTATATCATGCTGTGGCATGGAAACAAAAAAATTGCGATGGGATTCAATGCCGTCGTACAAATTTGCTATGGTTTTTAATCTCGCCGTACTAAAATTTTTCTAAGTCCCAATTTTTTTTCTGAGCGCCAAAATAAAAAAGAAGCCTATCTCTAATTTGACAACCCTTACAACTCTATTACAACCTATCCCTCTCCTATTACGTATAACTTCATCTTTAACTGAACTCCATCTTCAACTCAACCCGTACTTTACAACTCCATCTTTAAAACTCTTGTCTGAGCCAAACTCCATCTTCAACTTGTTCTTTACTCTTGAATTTGATCTTCGATACTTTAGCCAATTAATTGTTGAACTCGATCTTCGGTACTCTCTCTCTCTCTCCTTGTTTTTCAATTTCTGAAGGAAAACCTATTTCAATTTTGCAATTTGTGGTTGGGTATTTCAATTCGGTGCTTGTTAAAGTTCTATTGTTTATGAATTTAGTGTTTGGGGTATGTCAAATTGTGAGATTCGTTTTACTGTGTTTATGAATTTCGTTTTACTATTTAGGTATTTCAATTTAGTGTTCAATTTGTTCTATGCAAATTTGATTATGAATTTCGTTTTACTATTTGGGTATTTCAATTTATTAGAACTTGGTTTGAGCCACAAAGATAGAAATTTATCTGAGCTTGACGATCAAGTTTTGTCAAGAAAATATGAAGTTAGGTTCGAAAGAGAATTATATTTACACCCTGCTTTGGCCCTTATGCTCACTGAATATTAAATCTGGTTGGTTGTGTTCATTTATATGTATAAGCATATAATGATTGCTAGGAGCCATAGAGGAATATACTAACGTCTTATTTGATCACTGATATCATTCCATATGCTTGTTAGGAACTTAGGATAGTTGGCTGTCATGAGTTTGGAATGAGGGTATTTGGATTTATTTTCTTACTTATGTTAAAGGTCTTTTGAACTGTGCTGTCAAAGCTAACTGCTAGCTTTGATTAATTGTTTTCTGTTATTAAATGAAGTTATTAAATTTCTGATATTGTTATTTTTCTGAATTTGGTTTAGAGAATTTTTTTACAGACTCATGTACAAGTACATTGATATTTTGTTTAATACAAGTACATTGATATTTTTTCTGCTTGTTAGGAACTTGTATATACTCATATACAAGTACATTGACATCTTGTTTCCATTCGATGACAATATCCTTATGCTGATGAACACTTTGTTACGAGTGTTCATTTTCGTGAATTTGCAACATGGTTCAAGGAACATGTATGTAATTAGGTCTGTTTTGATAGAATAAGTTGATGTTTTGTTGTCTTAATTGTCAATTTTTAAATGCAATTTATCTATATCAAGTTCTAAGTTTGCAACGACGTGGTGTAATGTTATCTGAAGAAATTATTGCTTTATCTAGTTTTCCTGCATCATCAGCAAAGAGGTTCAAGTCTTATAAAGCCAATGGCTTTTTGTTTCGCGTGAAGAGTATTGATAACCATCGATTTACACAGAATAGTGGTGTAACCTTATTGCAAGCTGATCATAGTGAGGAGTCTTCACCATACTATGGGAAATTGACAGACATAATTAAAATCACATACTCCATTGATATCAAGTATGTTTTGTTCAAGTGTGACTGGGTTAATCCTTCTACAGGTATAAAGTTTGATCCTTTTAAGTTCCCTTTAGTCAACTTCAAGCGTTTGTTGTATAAGAATGACCGTATAAGGGATGAACCCTTCATCTTAGCATCTCAAGCTCATCAAGTTTGGAATGCTCCAGATCCTTCGGGACAAGACTGGTTGAATGTTGTGAGGATGCCTGCAAGAGACTTAACTCATCTGTAAATTAAGAATAGTACAGACGCTGGTAGTTCAAGTGTGTTGGATGTGGATGATTGAGATATTAGATGTAGACATATGTGATTATAGTCTTTTTTGCTTGGTGGTCTGTCATGTTTTTGACATGAGTTGGGAATTAAGTTCCTACTTCTTTATAGATGAAGACCAATTTTTGTGTTGGTGTTCTTCTTGAGTTGGCTATTTTGTTCCAGTAATATTCTTCAACATTTGTATTTTCAATTTGGATGAACTCTGCTATTTATATCATACACTACCAGAAAATAGTTCTTGGCCGACGAAAAAAAATCGTCGCCCTGTTTAAAAATTTCGTCGCCTAAGTACTTAGGCGACGACATGTCGTCGGCCAAGAAGTCGTCGCCAGAAGTCCGTCGGTGAAGAACTTGGGCGACGAAATTTAATTCCGTCGTCGCCTAAGAGTAATTCTTAGGCGACGATACTAATTTCGTCGCCTAAAATATACCTCTCGTCGCCCAAAAATATTCGTCGCCCAAGATTTAACACCTTGGCCGACGAAATTTTTTTTCGTCGCTTAAGATCTTCTGACCTTGGGCGACGAAAATAAATATTTCGTCGCCTAAGATCACTACATCTTAGGCGACGATATTATTTTTCGTCGGCCAAGGTGTTAAATCTTGGGCGACGATTTATAGATTTCGTCGCCTAAGATATATTTAAATTTTTTTCCTTTTTTTAGATGATATTTATCCTTTATTTTTTTCCTTTTTTTAGATGATGTTAATTTTTCTTTTTCTTCTGGTTCTTCGTGTTCCTGCATTTTCTTGTAGCCAAACCAATCTCATTCTCTATTCTATATGCTACGTTAAAATCATCTCACACACAAAACAAATCCAAATCCAAATCCATCCCAACACCAGAAATAGACAATTTGGAGTACTCGTAACCTTGAACACGTTTTGTTTCATTTTTCTCATCATTGCACTTTCCTATCCATAAAAAATGGCAACAGTAACTACAAAATATGAGCAAATTAAACTAGTTTCATAACTAGACAGAAATGGATTCGGCGTCGGATCGGGGAAGCGGAGTCGATCGAGAGACAGAGGATCACCGTTCAGAAACAGAAAAGCAGAGAGAGAGAGAGAGAGAGATCGGAAATATTGGGTGTTGGTTCCGAATTTCTGCCTTTTATAATGGCGTTCTTGGGCGACGATTCTATAAAAATCGTCGCCCTGTTTTTTGAAAATCGTCGGCTAAGATAATCTTGGGCGACGATTTTCGAAGTCGTCGCCTAAGATACTCTACTTGGGCGACGATTTTCTTCACGATAAATCTCGTCGCCCAAGATAAAGAAAATCGTCGGCCAAGCTTTATCTTGGCCGACGATTTTTGAAGTCGTCGCCTAAGATACTCTACTTGGGCGACGATGTTCTTCACTATAAACATCGTCGCCCAAGATAAAGAAAATCGTCGGCCAAAAGTTCTATCATAAAATTCAGAATATCGTGATTTTGGTGATCAGAGAAGAGGAACTGAAAACCGACCGTCAGATATGACCAGTATAACAAATTACGTGGGTGGGAAAAAATTCAGCTCCATCGGACAAAGACAAGGGCTCGATCCGTCCGGTCAATCGGCGCGGTCAAACCCCTAAACGGACGGAAACGGCTATTCGACCCTCCAAATCACGTAATCTGGCTGGAACTTCAACTGAGAATAGTTTCCAATCGACGAGACGCTTACGGGGCTATAAAAAAATTTTAAAAAATCCTGTACCCGGGATAGGGCTACCACTAGGTAGAAATAAGAGAAATTCGTTGACCGGAACAACCGGCACCGAAATTTTACTGGAATATCTTCATTTTTCACGGGTTGACGTATTTCACTGTTCCGGTCATATCTTATTTCACGACTTTTTTGCGTTTGAGGCCTCTACGTATACGTTGTCTTCAAAACGAAACTTAAACTCAACACTTGTATAAAAAAGTTATACAACATTAGTACATATAACATGAGTTTGGTGATCGGAGAAGAGGAACAAAAAACCGAAACGCCAGAAATGACCGGAATAACGAATTACGTGGGTGGGCAAAAATTCAGCTCCATCGGACAACGACAAGGGCTCGATCCGTCCGGTCAATCGGCGCGGTCAAACCCCTAAACGGACGGAAACGGCTATTCGACCCTCCAAATCACGTAATCTGGCCGGACCTTCAACTGAGAATAGTTTCCAATCGACGAGACGCTTACGAGGCTATAAAAATAAAAAACATTACCTTACAATTTAAATGTGCTTTATTTATTTTAATTATCCGGATTATCTTGGCCGACGAAATTAGGGTAATTCGTCGGCCAAGATAATACTTGGGCGACGATATTTGTTAAATTCGTCGCCCAAGAGTAAAAATAAAAAATCCTGTACAATGAAATTTAAATGTGTTTTATTTTATTTTAATTATTCGGATTACTCTTGGCCGACGAAAGTAGGGTAATTCGTCGGCCAAGATAATACTTGGGCGACGATATTAGTTAAATTCGTCGCCCAAGAGTAAAAATAAAAAATCCTGTACAATGAAATTTAAATGTGTTTTATTTTATTTTAATTATTCGGATTAATCTTGGCCGACGAAATTCTTTTATTTCGTCGGCCAAGTAAAAATAAAAAAATAAAATACTTAGGCGACGATATATTTGAGTTTCGTCGCCTAAGGATTAAAAAACTTAGGCGACGATATAAATATCTTAGGCGACGAAATATTGTTTCGTCGCCCTAGTTTCTATATTAGGCGACGAAATTTAGCCTTAGGCGACGATTTTTTTTTCGTCGCCTAAAGTTGAACTTTAGGCGACGATTTTTTTTCCTTGGGCGACGATTTTTTTTTTCGTCGCCTAAGTTTTCTCTTAGGCGACGAAAAAAAAAATCGTCGCCCGGTTTTTTTTGTTTCGTCGCCCAAGACTCATTTTCTGGTAGTGATATAAAATAATCATATATAGCTATGACTCATTAATTGCTAATGCATCCCTTCAATTCACCACGAAGAGAAGGAGGACTGGTTGACAGCGCACCATGGGTGAGTTTTTGAAATCAAGTGCATTTAATACATCAAGCAGCAACACCTCATCAATGCCGTCCACAACGTCGTCAGGTTTGCCGCCTCCACCACCACCCGCTCAAATGTCACTCCCTCCACCGCCACTACCACCATCCCCTCCAACAGCAAGTACATGTTTGTTGAATTAAATTTATCAGCTATATATGTTTTCCTTTAAGTTAGAATTTGAGATTTTCGTGTTTACCCCCAAATTAATATTCTACTAGACAATAAATGTCTATGTGAATATTAATTAAATTCTTGGTCCATGTCATACCGGCGAGCCCAAGTTTCTTTAAGTTTACAAGTAATGGCTCGTCAGTAAGGCCACGCGAGCTGAATTATAAAGTTTGTGCGTGGAATGACTTTGCGCGGACTACATATCTCGCTCACTTAGTAGACTTCGCGTGAATTACAGAGCTCGTGCGAGTAATGACTTCGCGCATAGGCAAGGCGAAGTGATACTTTGCGTAAGATTGAAGCCTTAGGCGAGGCGGAGTACATCAAGGCGAGCTGGCGAACTGGCTCGCGGGTGATATTTTACGAAGAAGCCACATGTGGAGTCCGCGTACACCAATCATTTAAGACTCTCACCGGTCTTTAGCATGACTTGGACCAATCCCTGTGGTCCTTTTATTTAGAAAGCCCTATAACAGCCAGCGAGTTGGAAACAGTAGCCCATGCTGAATGTGCGAGCTAGACAAATGCTATAAGTTGATTGGCCCACGCCGGGAAAACTTTGTCCTTGTGGATTCCAAGTTAACTTTCTTCTGCCACAATTCAGACTACAATATAAAGGGGTCGACAACTACAACCTACACAACACACAACTTTGATAATCAAATCTCTCAACAAACAACAAACAAACTGTAAACCAGTAACCCTTCGAGCTATCTCGAAACCCTAACCCTAAGCGCACCGCTGCCTAGGTTTTTCTCAAAGCCCTTCCTGACTCTACCCCGATTTCCCCTGATTTCCCTATAGTTGCTCTGCTCGCGACACCGTGAGTATCGAGTTGCCTTGTGCTCGTAATTCCTCGTCCGCGAGGTGACACCTGGAAACCCCCTCCGCTTGATCGGAAGTCAAGCTTGCATACAGCCTTTTCCTCGTCCGTGAGGTGGCACGCCCGCAACAAATCCCCTTTTTCTTTGTTCGCTATTTACCTCTGCTCCGTGCACTGAGCATCGTGGCCAAAATATTTAGCACACATGGTTAGAAATGGAAGCAGAAGATATTACTGTAAATGGCAGAGGCCATAGTAAAGGTATTCCAGAGTGGAACACAGGAGTTAAAGTAGAAGTCCTTTTTGATTCGAACTTCCAGCCTGTGGGAGATAGGGCTGCCCAATTAAAGTTGCAATTGGGAAAAATTATTCGAGATGGGCAAAGGATTCCCTTGACAATAATGGATTGGAAGTCTGTTGGCAATAAGGTGAAAGACGAAATATGGAAGGAGGTTCAGGTATCCATATGCTTAATTCCAGTTCTTTTGTCATTCTGTATATATATATTTTTGGTATTTTTCATATTGGACTGCTTGTACAGGGGACTGATATCTTATCACTTTTTGAGTTATCAACATAATGTAGCTATAGGTCTAACTTTTAGATGTCTTGTAGGAAAATTTGCTAAATGTTCCAGATGGATATAGAGCTATATGTATGAGATCTTGCAATATTTTGTGGAAAGATCATAAAAGCAAAACAAAGATCAATTACTTTGAGAAGAACAAGGATGATCCAGATCTTGTAAACAATCCTCCTGCACATATTGCGATGAAGCAATGGGCTGACCTAGTTGCTTATTGGAGTAGTAAGGATGCTAATGTACTAGAGGCACCATTTTTATTCATTTAGTTATAAGAATATGAGAGGAGTGGTTTTGGGATTTGATTAATAACATTGACTGTGACTTGAACTGCAGATGATATCTAGAAGAAATTCATGCAACCGAGAGCTGCGTGGACCGGTTCATAATACTGGTCGAAAACACTTTGCTCAACTACGCTATGAGGCACTATTTTCCTCCTACAATTTCTAAAAAGATTGAACGGTTTGTTGGTCTGGTTTATTGATTCTTATAATCTTTTGCAAAATCTGAGTAGCAATCATATATTGTAGTTCACTGATTTCTATACAACATATTTGCAATGTCTAAATAGCAATCATGCAAATGTCTATATTTTACTGATTTCTAGCTAGATGGCCTATTTGGAACATTTGAATAGCAATACTTAACTGTATAATTAACTGTATCATTATGGTTTTTATAATTGACAAATGCAGCAAATTGGAGAAGAAACTGATAAGATGAGTGTGTGGAAAAAAGCGCGAGACACGTCAAACCCAGAAGTAGCTGAAGCAATTGTAAGTTCTTTTTTTGTTTTAATATGTTACATATAATCTAAACTTTCAGTCATTGGTACAATCTAGTTATTCCACTTGTATTTGAATGTAGGCAGATTATGAGGAGCATCTTTTATTGGAACCTGAGGAGCATCTTTTATTGGAACCTGAGGACCAGAGGAACATCAAGGCTATTAAAGACCGGGTATTTGATTGATTGATGGGGAGGATGGACATGGGTATTGTCGTACTAATGGATCTAGTGTGCCTCGAAGTTTTGTGTATCCACAGTCATCAACCTCATCTGGAAATTCTGATAATTTGGTTTACAAAATAACTTAATCTATTGCAAAGCACTTTGAGGAAAAATTTGAGAGGATGGAAGCTCGACTAAATTCTCTAGAGAACAAGGAGAGGAATCACAATGGACAAGTACTGGATGACTTAGGTTATTTTATGTGAAATTAAACATTTCTAGACTTGTGTTTAGTATTGTGTCATTGGTTTGTTGATCCTTAGGTTTTGGATGCAAGTAGTGGTTATGAAACAGACCAGAGAGAGTCCATTGGCGAACAACCAAATTCATCTTCTACTCCATCGCAACCAATTACTGAAGGGAGTAAACACGTCTAATGATACATCACCTCAGGCACCACTTCATATGTATTGAATTTGTTTTGTTTAAAGTGTTGTTGGATTTCTTGTTAATGTTGAATTGGTACTTTTCTTGTGGCCAATATACTTAATGACATTGTTATGTACTAAACTTGATTACATTGTTATGTACTAAACTTGATTGCCTTGTTGAATTGGTACTTTTCTTGATTACTGTTGATATTGTCCATTGTTGCTAGTTTAGTAAAGATTTTGTGGATAATTGCAGGTTTTTGAAAGAAAAAAAAAACTTATTGTTAGATTTCCGCTATGGCATTATGGCGTTGCATATAAAATTTAAATTTCGTAAAAAATGGTAGGAACCAAATTTGGAGGGAAGTAAAAACTTTGGCGGGAAGTAAAATGGTAGTTAAATATGCAGTGGTAAAATTTCGTTTTGGCGACGACATGACTGGTAGCAAAAAACCGTCGCTTAACAGGCGTCGGCAATCAAGCTACGCCTTTAGCCGTCTCAAAAGTGTATACCACGGCATTTTGCCATCGCAAATAGTATTGGCGATGCCACTATTTGGGACCGACACTTTGCTGTCGCAGCGCCGTCGCGAATGCTATTTTGCCACGGCAAAAGGGCTTTTGGCGACGGTTTTGCGCCGTGGCCAAACTACTTTTTTTTTTTGTAGTGAACATAATGATCAAAATCAAGTCCCGTTGGTAATTCCAAACCAACTTGGAGAACCTAGAGAACTTGATGATGATCGAATCCGCTAAATATTATAGATCATGATGCCATAAAAGATCATCAACAATATGTAGTCTTTTGAAGTGGTAAGCAATCTACTTGACTAATAACTCAACAAATAGAGTTATATGAATGTTTCAAGAAACGTTCCATGAGTGCATTCCATAGTACATTGTGGTCATTATTTTTTGCACAGATTACCATTGAAGGCTTTTATCAATGTGGCGTGTCAAATACTTAGAGCATATGACATGTGCAATCTCAGCATCTAAGCTTGTTAGCCTAGGGGTCAAAACATGTGGTTAATCATTTTCAATAAAAATGTTCCACAAATACCAAGCGAAGATTCGTCTTAGGCATCGAATATGTCAAAACTCAAAGAGCAGAATGTTACATTGCTCTTGCATACAAAACCAAGCTGTTATGAGACTCGATAGAAGTCACAAACGATGCTTTTAATGGTTTGTCCTTTGGATTGATCACACACAATCCGGAAAAGGCGCGAACTGATCAAACACTGTTTAAAAAAAGGCCTCGGCTTGATCAAACACAATCCCGAGAAAGGTCGGGGTTGATCATACACAACCTTGACAAGGAAACAAGAGTGATCAAACACACTCTTGACCTGCGAATATATTTCCAGGATTTTGGTACATGTATGCATAAAATCCCAAGCATAGAATGGAGATGGAGAAGGGAGGAATAGGCTTTATACTCCCCGAGTTATTGAACTTGGAAAAGTTTACAGTTTCAAAACATACCTTTCAAATTCAAAACTTCAAACGCTTGAAGAAGTTGAAAAATTATAGTCGGAGGAAACCAAGAATCATCGGTAGGCAGCGGCCAAGGGATTGGCAGACGGTGATATCGGATGGAGGCCGGGAAAACAAGCGGCAGCGGCGGTCGGACATAGAAGCCGAAAAACGTCTTTTTTTTTTAAGGTTTCAGAAAATAAATTGTGGGCTATTGGCTCTAGGGTTAGAACAAAATGCATGATAACGTGATGCAGTATAAACAGTAGAGACAAAGAGAGATAACAAGAGAATATATAAATCATCATCTTATTTATTGATAGGAGCCATTTATATAGAGAATTACACAATACATAGATCTAGTCAAACTACATATCCTAATAGCATAAGGCCAAAACACACATAAAAATATCTATAAAGATACATAATATCCTAGAACATTAAGAACTTATTTTACTACTAAATTCTTGGCTCATTTTGAAGGAATCGAAGTAGAAGATCGGTGTCTCAAGTACGCAAAAGAAAAAATATCCTCTATCACCAAACTAAATACCAAATTAAATGCACTTGCACCATTACCTATTAAGTGATCTGTGTCCTTTTTTTTTTTTAAGAGAAGTGATATGTGACCTTGACATTGTAGTCAACATTTTTCTTAATAACCGATAAGTATGATCCAAAAATCCATTCATGTTGGTCCAAGTGAATGTCAATGCTTTGAATCAATTCCCACAAAAAATTACTATAATATGGAAATGAACTATATGTAACTTCGTACAGACACAACTAAAATTAGAGAACCTCATTATCGGTTTGAAGGCGTCCCTCAACATGTGCTTAGCAAGTAACCGTAGAATAATTAAAAATTAGTTAGAGCATCTTCCACAGCTTTCTCAAAATTAGTTAGAGCATCTCCAACATCACAATTTTCAAAACATTTTATGCTACAATTCCAACAAATTGCCTATTCTACAGATTTTATTATTCTTCCCTAAATCCTTCCCTAACATTGTAGAGATTGTTGTAAATATAGGAAATATTGTTTTCTCTCTCTATCATATTCTCTATTTGAGGGACAATATTCAAGGAATTTGTTGTAGCAAAATAGAGATGACATTAAAACCCATGGGTATGGGTAACCATGGGTAAAATATGTATTGGGTTTAAATTATGGGTAATGGGTATACCTATTTTCAACCGTGGGTGGGTAGGGTATTTTAAAAAAAAACCCATGGGTTTGATGAACTGGGTATGGGTAATACCCGTGGGTACCCATATTACACCCAAAAACCCTAAAATCTATCTTCTCTGTTCTCTTCTTCAAATCTCCAATCCAAGCTCAATCTCATACTAACCGATTGCCGGCTCCGAGTCCACAACTCAGATTCACTTCCGCACCTCCTCCTTCGTCTCTCACCTTCACAACCAGACTAGACGAATCAAATCCAAAACGAGCTCTACTGGTCATCAGGTTTCCAGGTTTGTTTTCGTCCCCCAACGACTACTCCATCTTCAACCACCTCCCGGACCTCCTCACACTCTATTTAATGCTAAATTTGGTTCAGGTTTGTACAGACGTGAGACCCACATTGGATGAGGAACTTCCATCTGCATATGTTGAGGGATTCAGGTACTGTTATAAGTTTTATTGCAAGAATTTCTGTAAGTGTGTTTTTTCAAAATCTTTAAATGTCAATCTGAGCATTTGTATGCTCCAGGATATAGCAACTCTACTGCTCAGCTTTGTCATAGGAATTCGTAAGCTGGTTGGTGATGGATTGTTATTTGAAATAGAAATAAGTGCTTCTCTTCAGTGTATTGTGTCATATCACTGATATGAGCTACTCATACCAAGTTCTTTACTTCTCGATTATCTTCAGAGTTTCGTTTTGGGGATGGTTATCATTGATTTACTCAATAGTAAATTCTATGGTTTAGTGTGCTTAAGAGTGGAGGCTTGAACACGAAAAAGAAAAAGAAAAAGTGAAGGATTGAGAGGTTTGACTATCCGTTTTGTGAACAGCTAGGGGATGCTTTGTGTGATTTGAATTAGTTGTGTCAAATGTGTAGTTGTGTAGGTTTTTTGAGTCTTAGCTGATTTAATGACCCCAGCTTGACGAATAGAATTTGGAGCCTAAACGTTGGGTGTCTGGCATGGCTGAGCACTTTTGGAATTTAAATCTTCACATCTATTTCTGTGACCCGAGATATTCCCTGAATTCCAGGAGGATTGCTCAACTGAAGGAGCAGCAGTGCCAGATTGCTGTTGAAGATGTCATGTACCTGTTGATCTTTTACAAGTTTTCTGAGGTAACCAACATGCTTACCGATTATGTTTTGAAATTGTTGAATGCAAATGATTCTGACACTTCTTTGCTCTTATTTTCGTCACACTTGGAAATGTTTGTGTAGGTTTTTTCCTGTGACTCAAGTTCAACTTTCCAGTCCTGGAAACTCAAGGGGTCAGCTTGCAAGAATGCTAGCCATTGATTCAAGGTTAATCACTATTGCTATCTATGTTTAAATTATAAAATGGAGTTTACCACCGATGAAATTTCTGTTTCTGTTTTTTTTTCTTTCTTGTGGCTATTTTCTCGTAGCAGCTATGTAGTAGGAAATGAAACCTCTAGGCATCTATTTTCTTTTTTCATGAAAGTTTGATGCATCGACTTATGGTGGGGCTCTCTTTTCTTTTTTAATTCCTGGTGTAAATCTTTAATCTTTATTTTCATCTTTTGTCTTCCAATGTAAGTATTTGCTGTTCTTTGGTGTCTTTGCATCATATTTTACACTTAAAATTCTTTAGAATGTTGTTATGCCAAAGCTAGATGATACATTAAAGAGTGATTGCTTATTTGCTTCCTATGTGTTCTGTTACATTGGGGGCAAATCTTAGGATTGCTATAGTATGTTTACATTGCAGTAAGCTCTGTATGTTGTTTGCGAAAGATAAGTATATTTGTAATATGATGTAAAAAAGTAAAAATAAAAGTTTAGTTCTTTGGGATGATAAAAGAGAAGAGGGAGAGATAATTGGGTAGCCCAGAGTTGGGTCAGAAAAAAAAAGCCACCAAAATAACATGGAGAATGGTGAAATGGGGCAAGGTTTGTGTGGACCAAATGTATACCTGGAATCCTCGAATTCTCGTGTGGGATGTTGGTTTCCTTGTTTGTAGTAGTAAATCTTGTTAACCTAGCAACTCCATTTAATGCTTTATCTAGATGTTTTTAGCAGGTGTTTCATTGTTAGGATAGGTAAAGTTGTGTGGTGTGGCAAATTGAATCATATCCAAGCATTGAGATCAATTGCTAGATATCATTTTGTACACTTAACTTAAGCATGGTGATTTAGATTTTTCTGTAGATAAGTTACTTAGAATGTCTCGTTTCATATGCAGTGAAAGGTCAATCTCATAGCAAGCAGAGCTAATCTCGTTGTTCATCACCTTCCTTTGTCTTATATATATTGTCAATTTTTCAATTCTTGCAGTATGGAAGCATATAGCTCTGCTGATAATGAAATCATGAATGAGGATGTGGAACAAAGTGTTCCACGTAAAAGAAAGAGGAAAGCACCAGTATGGGATAATTTTGAAGTGACACTGATTAGTGGGGAAGATAAAGCAATTTGCAAGCATTGCGGTAAGATCCTAAGTGCAAAGGCTTCACATGGAACTAATTCCTTGAATACACATGTTAAATCATGTAAAGGACTACAATCCCAATCAACAAGGAGTCAAGGGAGTCAGGGGACAATAAAAATGGGACAGTTTGATAAGACTCATGAGACTAATGCAAAGACTGAGCTTGCGAATATGATCATCATGCATGAGTATCCATTGTCGATGGTTGAGCATCTCGGGTTCAAGAGGTATTCTAAAGCATTACAACCTTCCTTTAAGATTCCATGTAGAAACACAATCAAGAAGGAGATTATGAAGATCTTTGAATTCGAGAAAGAAAAGACAATGAAGCTTATACAGATGAATGCAAGTAGGATTGCAATTACTACGGACATGTGGACTGCAAGTAATCAAAAGAAGGGATTTATGGCCATAACATCGCATTTTATCGATGATTCTTGGAACTTGCAGAGTCGACTTTTGAGGTACATAATATATCTTAATTGCATTGTTTATTATCGCATTTTACTGTCTTGTTTACTTGATCTATATACTTTTATGGATCTTTGTTGTTTGCTTCCTTTTATATAGGTTTGTATATGTTCCATGTCCACATGATGCTGATACGCTTCATAGGGTGTTGATGGAGTGTTTATATAGTTGGAATATTCATCATAATTTATTGACGTTGACAGTGGATAATTGCACCACTAATGATGCTATGATTGATTTACTTCTTGTGACTTTGAGATCGAGTTCCTTATTGGTTGGTGGAAAGTTATTGCATATGCGTTGTTGTGCCCATATATTGAACTTGATTGTTAAAGATGGTTTGGATGTTATTAGGGAGAGTATTGAGACAATGAGGTCTAGTGTTGCTTATTGGACGGGCGGCCCAAAAAGAGAAGAAATGTTTGTTAGGATGGCTCGTCAAATGGAAGTTGGATGTAGTAGAAAGTTAATACTAGATTGTAGGACGCGATGGAATTCGACCTATTTGATGTTGCAGACTACAGTGGAGTATAGGACTGTTTTTCCAGCCTTAAAGACTCGGGGGTATAAGGATGTGCCAAGTGAACAAGACTGGAATTTAGTGGTGGAGATTGCTGAAAAGTTGCAATTATTCTTTAAGGCAACTGAACTATTATCTGGCACGAAGTATCCCACAGCCAACTTATTATTTCCGAAGATTTGCCAAATTAAGTTGGCTATATCTAAGTGGCTTTAGTCCGATATTTCTGAAGTGGTAGAAATGGCAAAGAAAATGGAAGAAAAATTTGAGAAGTATTGGGGTGTGATCGGAACAGTTGCCGTTGCCACTATTCTAGATCCTCGGTATAAGCTCAAGTTGATTGAGTTTTACTTCAAGCAAGTTTATCCTCGTAGGGTTGCGTTGGAAGTTGAAAGAGTCAAGAAGTTTGCATATGACTTGTTCAAGGAGTATAGTTCTTGCGCTATATCTCATGCATTTGAGAACCCATCTTTAATTGAAAGTACAAGTCCGAGTGATAATGATTTAGGGGATGATGACATGGATGCTTATGATGCCTTTGTTTCTGGCTCTAGTAAGGATACTGACAAGTCTGACTTGGAGAGGTATTTGGATGAGACTGTTTTGCCGAGGGTAAATGATAAGGAGTTTGATGTATTATACTAGTGGAAGACAAGTGGGATGAAATATCCAACTTTGTATAAGGTTGGTCGTGACATTTTAGCCATTCCGGTATCTACAGTTGTCTCAGAGTCTGCATTTAGTACTGGTGGCCGGATTGTGAGCCCACATCGGAACCGACTTCATTCAAACACATTAGAGGCATTGATGTGTGGTCGAGATTGGTTGTGGAGTGAGTTACGAGATGCGCCTAGCACATTAGAGGATGATATTGATGTTGATGAGGAGTCTTGCCATGATAGTGATATTGAATTTACTACACATCAAATAGATGATACTAATACACGTAGAGGGAGAGCAGCTAGAACACGTTCTTCTCCTTTGTTTTAGTAGAGGCCTCATTTATTTATTTTGTTTTAGTGATTAACATGAAACATGTTTATTTTGTAGGATATTTTCATTATGTCAAGTATTATATATAGTTAGGTATTGAATCTATTTGGTTCATGTATTTAAAGTTTTAAGCAGTCCAAATGAGATCAAATTATTTGTTTAATTTATGAGAAACAATAAGCATGATCAATGTTGTCATTGTTGTGTATATACTTGAATTGATTGATTTAGCTAATAACTTCTTAATAGAAATGGGTGATGGGTGTGGGTATAAGTTTTACCCATTTAAAGTGGGTAGGTAATTACCCAAACTCAATATTTTATAAATGGGTATTACCCAGTGGGTATTACCCGCGAATTTTTCTTGGGTGGGTATAAACCCATGGGTATTACCCAATGGGTTTAAATGCCAACCTTATAGCAAAACAACTAAATTATTCCTTTCTTTAAGGAAATTATGTTTTCGTCCTTCTGTTATGTATCTTGCCCTAATACACGTATGATTGGTTAATCCGGTTTCCTTATTAGAATAAATTATAGTTGATAGAACTTCTAGATCATTCGGGAGACTCTATGTAATGCCTATAAATAGGTATTTCTATCAATGAATGAGTAGACCGTTATTCTCGTTATCTTTTCTCCTTCAACACGTTATCTGCACTGTGCTCTAACCCGAGCTTGATAACGAAACCCTAAAATTTACTGCAGCCATACCCCATCGATTTTGACCTGGGCACCCAGAAAATTGCTCTGGGCACCCATCTTCCCCGACGACGTCCCCCACCGCTGCCCACTACTGCTGCTCAGCGTCTCCATAGCCCATCTATCCCCAGCGCCGCTCTAGCGCCGCCCTCTACTCGGCTACACCCATCCCAGCCCAGCGCTGCCCTCGAACCGGACGTATCCTATCCGGTAAAGCCTAACCAGCGACCGACGGGCGCGACCCTCTCCAATCCCGAGTTGCACCACCCAGCCTTGAACGAATCCATAACACTTCTAGGCAGCGAGACATCCGGCCCGAGACCAATGACGACTTTCGGCTCTGCCCTAGAAATCCGATCTGGGCACCCAACTTCACTTCTCCGGCTTTGGACCTGCAACAGCCGCCATACCCCCTCGATCTCAGAGCTCCACCGGCACTCTCCCTCAGCCCAGCCCTAACTCGCTCAGCAGCCCTGTGCGCCCCAACCGACGTCGACGCCGCTGCCGCAAAAGAGAGCAAAAGAGAGAACGTATAATTGTTGAATTGTATGAGGGGCAAAACAGTTGAATTTGCCCCTCCAGGTAAAAAGTTTTTACCCATAAGTAAAAACAGTTTATTTACAGTAGTAACTATTTAATTAGTTTTACTGTTTTTATATATATGGTGAATATGACTAACCATATGTTGCATTTTTTTTTATGAAATTTTTCGCACGACGTATCGCGATGGAATTATGAAAGTAACTTCTGAACGCATGTGTAAGTACACATGAAAATGACAAGGGCAACTTCTGTTAAACGCAGTTTATTTGGCAAACAAGCAAGTAAGCTTTATAAAAGTTGCCGCTTTTGACTTTTAATTTCATAGCCAGGCTTCATAGTCTTCTTCTACCCCCACCTTTCTTATAACGTGGGTTGATGTGAGGAATTGAGACCCCTCATATCAAAGTTGAAATTTGTGACTGTTTGACAAGTCATGGTATTACGACGAAATATTGTCGTGGTTAATAAAGGGACAAACATCGATTTGCGACTGCAATTGTGATGGTTAACATCGATTTGTGACAGAATTTGTCACGGTTTACATCGAATTGAGTTACCACAAACGTTGGTCTTGACCTAATTCAATATTTGGAATTAATTATCGTATCTCGATAATGGTTAATCTTCCATCTTGTTGTTGAAATATTTGACAGCAATATGAGTCCTGAATTTGACACAAAAAAAAATGTGACAAATTTCATGTCACGAGTTTTGAAAAAAGGGAGAGGCAACGTCTCGAACCCCACATGTCATATTAAAAATTGGGCTAGTACAAGAAAAATCTTGTTATTGATGTGGTTCTACATCAGTTCACTAATTGCAATGAAAGCAATATTATGGTCAATGTATACAAAATATAAGGAATTCTGGCACCAAGAAACTCACTATATGGAAGAAGATAAGAATATTATTGTCTCAGTTACGGATTTTAAAAGCAAAAAGTATATTGCGAAAAATATGAAGCATATGACTTCGGTTTAATAGTCTAAGTGACTACAAATCCGTTTATTTTTCCAAGTTTTTGTGAAGACACACACCTCACATATTTGACTAAAGTTACTTAGTCATTATGTTTTGAATTAAATTTATAGTCTTGACCTCGATACAATTGTTGGCATATATATTTGAATTTTGTCTTACACATATGGTTCGATCTACATAAGCTATATGTAATGCAATATATCGCATTACAATATGACACTACATTGGACCACCAGTTATTATAAGGTGGCGTTTCTAATGGCTAAATATCATGATGTGGCGAAATGCACATCGGTTTTTCGATCAAAAGAAGATTTGTGATGTCAAGTTTGACACAATGCACTCTTATACAATTGCAAAGACATTACAAACAAAAGTCGTTTTCTATACTCTTGAGTGGATTCATAATTGCAAAAAGAAAATTGTGTTACGCTAAATGTCATCCAAAATTTGATGTTGAAAAATCATTCTCTTTCTCTACAAGATCTAATAGTGAGCCGTTGGCGGTGGCGCCGCCCCTATATATAGTGCTCACAATTAATTTTGCCAAGTTTTGACATGTTTTAAGCCTTGTTTCGTCCATCTATGTAGTATTACACGTCATTTATATAATGCACTCTAAAGGATTCCAATACATTTTTCAATCTCCATCGAAATTGTTAACATATTTCGGTTTCTATGTCTTGACATAAGACAGTTGTTTCTACATTCTGGTATATGAATGTGTTGTAGCGAGATTGAGTGCTTAGCTTATTGCAAGGAATAGATAACTATTCATGGATTTAGTTATTTTTAAATCCGTTGTGACTACGATGACTAGATCATCAGAAATAATCAAAGAGCGGATTAATGCTCAAATTTCAATGCCTAATGGTGTTATGATTCAAGTCACATATGCTTTTTATGCATGCATAAGGAAGCAATTGAACCGTGCTATGACTTAATGATATTCATGCCAATGTTTATCACCTAGAAACACATTGTGACAATTGATGAGAATTTCTTATGTATTATTATAATGAGTGCGCAACATTCATGAGTCACTAAGATTCAGTTACTTGAATCGGTTATTGTCTCCAATGATGAGAATGAAGACATTGACTTATGTAGGCTTTAACATAAATCGTCCGGGACAATTTTGGATGTGTTTTGATGATCCGTATACTAAAGAGTAAAGACTCTCACAGACATCCTTTCTTTTGAGCAAAGTAACCATTGAGATCAAAGATCACCAAAATTCCACTTGGTAGAGCTATGAGCAATGCTCACGGCCTATGGATGGCAATAAAGCCGTTCACGTCATCCTCCTATACAATGGAGGCACTACTCATGCTTTCATAAGTGAATATGACGCAAAAGAACTCTTATGATCTCACATTGGTCATGCTCGTTACTTGTTTCGTAAAGCCTATTCTTTAGCGAAGATTAGGAGCGACACCCTCCTATGCTAAAGACAATAAAATGTAGAGACTAGCATATAAACAAAATGTTACGTCGTTGTTTACTAAGTAAGACATTACAATGTCTGTGAGTGATTCTACAAGAATGATACATAAGATGTTGGCTTAATGGCTTCTTATTGTTCATTTTAAGGCATAATAATACTATGGTGTTGTTCACAATGGTTTAACTCAAACCATAACAATTAGATGTTAAGGGGAATCTTAACAATGATTGAAAAGTTGAAAAAACCTAGAATTTCTGGTTTTTTCAGCTTGCGGACCAGTCATTGTGAAGACTGGTTCATCAAATTTTAGACCGGTTCTTGAGGTTCTGTTTGTGGCCACGGATTCCTAACATCCAAATCTACCAATGTACAAAATTTTGTGGAATTTGGAGAAGTATAAGGTGGTGAACCACGCAATATAAGTGTTCACGGATGTCCAGTGACTCCGACGAATAGTTCGGCAGGTTTTAGGCCGATTCCGTTGTTGAGGCTGGCGGTTTTGTAATCCTAACTTCCATTTCTACCTGCTTACAAAATATGGTAGCGTTTGGAGTAGTGGAGAATAGTGAACTGTTAAAGGAAGTGTAAAATAAAGGTCTGGTGATACTGGCGGTCGGTTCAATCGGTTCCTTTTTTACCGGTCCCGGCGGTAAGGTCAGCGGTTTTTTTTTGGATTTGTAAGACCAACGACTACGGGTTGTAGTAGGGTCATGGTTTTACTTATTCATCTTTGCCCACCATCATTCAAATCTTTATGTTACAGTTGTAACAATATGTATATTTGTTAACTGATTGAGTTAACGTTTTATAATCTATATCGTCCACATGTTATTTGTGTCATATTGCGCCTCCAAAAGCGCAAAATGATGAGTTATTTATGATGAATATTGTCTTTTAATAACAAATGAGCTTCCGACTATAGTCCGCTTATATAAAGACCTTGACATGCGATCTCTTTTATGTCACTTTGATGAGCCAGTCTTCCTGTCGTTAGGGGGAGATAAGAACAAGAATGTTCAAGTAGAATGACTTGGAATTGTCATGGTTTGTCCCTACTGTGTCTCATCAAGTTCCCTAAAGTGACGAGATCACATATACATGCTGCAAACATGCTTGCAAGGATTGATGTCCGGATAAAGACATGATTGATGTCAGAATAAGGACATGTTAATGTCCGGATAAGAGAACATGTCGTCACCCATAGATGGTGGCATGGTGACACCACAAATGTGGTTGATGGTGTTGCTAGGCCTTGGCTCCCACGGTTTATGGGGAGGCCACTTGGTTCGATACATACTCGCCAAGGAAGTATGCGAGTTTGACACAACTTGATCATTTGATCAATGATACTCATTCATCTGTTATTTCTGGATTATGGTCATCATTGGGGGACGCCTCAATGTTAATACCAATCCATATAGAGATATCTACACTTAGAAATTACACCGGTGTACATGATGACATGGTTTAATGAGTTTGATATCGAACCATACTTCGTTGAGGAAATTCCAACATTGTAGATTGGCTTAAATGGAAAGATGCAATCCAGTTTAAACAAAGAGATAGTGTTTTGGTTAGGTGACGCCGACACCCCAAGCATAAACTCTATCAGTTATGTCTTTGTTAGAAAGCGTAGTGAGAAAAAGAGTTTAGACTCATCTTCTGGCGCAAGGTCTCTCACAAATGCCTTGTAATCGACTACGATGAGATATACTCTCATAATGGATGTCATTGCACTCCACTACCTTGTCAGTTAGGTAGTTTCTAAAAAACTGAACAAGCAGCTTGTGGTCACAACATATCTCTGTTGGGAACTAAGAGATGTACATAAAGATCTTGAATAGAACAGTTTTCACCCAAATTAAGTGGTTCCTGACCACGGAGGGCGTTTGCAAGGTATTTGCTAAGTATCTACTTGATTAGGGAAGGGATATGAAGAATTATGTCTATTTGCATGTAAATTATGGATGAATCGTGATGAACTCTTGTTAAACTATGAGATGCCACTGATCCAAAATTAAGAATGAAAAGATCTTGGGAATACATGGTCTCGAAAGTGAGGACCGTTATTGATGATGCTTATTCATTAGTCGGCTTAAGACAAGCTAAAGGACGATGAAGTTATGTCTATATGTATCCCTTGATCGGTCGAAGTCTTGAGAAGACTCGTTTTGTCCATATGACAAAGAAGTCTTGGGAGAAATTCTCCATCTAAGTACGGTAGCACATTCATGTATTTGTTACAATATGCTTGACTCGACATCTCATTCACTATAAACTTGTAAGGTCAAGTTCTCCTTAGTCTTTCAACTCTTTTCCTTGATGTCGAGCAACTTCGCTCCCTCTTAGATGAGTGTGAAGGAATATCAAAGTAGTGGCCGGATGCGCCCACGCAACGCCAATGTAATGGCAGTGATTCATTCTATGAAAGGTTTAGGCTTATTTATCCCTACAAAAAGACACATTAACAACGAAATCAGAATCTGCCCAGTTTTGTAGGTCAACTTCCACGAGACCTACAAGATATCCCACTTGTTGGAAAATGGTGAAATTGGTACCATTGGAAATGTCTATGTGTCTACTTTCCAGGGACACCAACCATTTTTTCACATCTATCATATTGAGTAAGTTATGGTTATTTTCGTAAAATAGGATGGATCTGTCTGAGGATCTACTTTGGCAGAACAGTCAACTTCGACAGAGATTTGTGATCAGCTCATGATGAACTAGGTTATGGAACTTATATGGTTGGAAAGCTACGTGTATCTAGTCTCCAGAAATTTTTACGGTTCAACCATACCTATTGTATCGTAGACGTTATGACTGTTTAAGTACACGAAGGTCATGCCATGCGTGAATATGATTTTCAATGCGAACTTATGTTTTGAGTTGTTAGGCAACCTTCTCCTTCAAGATTAAAGTAATGCTAAGTATAGCAAGTCTGATATAAGGATAATGTGGCTGGATTTAATGACTAAATCGTTGCCCAAGTCTACTTTTGAAGTATGTGAAGTGCATTGGCTTGCGCCGTTTTTCTGTACTCTGAGATTGAGTTACCAATCAGGGGAAGTCGTTGTGTAGATATTAGGGGGAGTCTACATGCATCACATGTTATCTTCAAATGTAGTTGGTGCGTTGCGCTCTTTTTCCATTCGTCAAAGTCTTTTGTTTTACCCACGAGGTTTTTGTTTTAATTGGCAAGGTTTTTACCGAGGCAACACCATAAGCACCATATCATATTAGGGACGCAACACAAGGGAGAGTGTTTAAGGAAATTATGTTTCTGTCATTCTGTTATGTGTTTTGCCCTAATACACGTATGATTGGTTAATTTGGTTTCCTTATTATAATAAATTATAGTTGATAGAACTTCTAGATCATTCGGGAGACTCTATGTAATGCTTATAAATAGGCTTTTCTATCAATGAATGAGTAGATCGTTATTCTCGTTATCTTTTCTCCTTCAACATCCTTAAAATAAAAAAAATCGAAAATATAAGGTAGCTGTTAGAGTTGTTTATAATTCCAGTTCAAGAGGAAGGTGATGAATAGCAAACGTGAAAGTAGCACTAAAATTGTAACATACTAACAATGAAATGAAACACATATACTAACAATGAATCTTTTACGACACGTTAATGTATTAGTACATCAATTAATGTGTCGTAGACAATTAACCAAATGATCGAAACCAAGAAATGATGTTGTTGAGCCTCGAGCTAAACAATTAGGCTTTGAGGCTGATAGAATAAGAAGAAAAGTTTTAAGCAGTAAAATTAGAAGAACCATCGTCAATTTTTCAAGCATACCCCTCGCCCTTGGGTTCATCATCACAATCGTCCTCAATAAATCTCCTCCAAAACCAATGTTGTCTCCATACAACGTCAGTCATCTCTTCAATAGGTACACCCTTGGTCTCAGGAAGTAGGAAGAGCACAAACAAGAACATGATGAATACAAAAACTCCAAAAAATAAGAATATGCCAAACTTGAGGTGACAAAGCATTGAGAGGAAGGCTTGTGCTATGAAAAATGTGAAGAACATGTTGACACCGACGGTCACACTCTGGCCTGCGGAGCGAGTCTCTAGCGGAAATATCTCGCTAGCTATCAACCAGGCAAGAGGCCCCCAAGACCATCCAAACGAACCCACAAAGGAGCACACCAACACTACAACCAGAATCGCCATTCCGCGATCGAGGCTGCTTGTAGTCTCTTTCAGTTTAAGTCCAAGGATTATTGTTACACCAACATGAGAAACCAACATTTGGATAGCCCCTTCTAGCAAGAGCACACGACGGCCTGCTCTGTCTGCTAAGTAGATTGAGATGATAGCTCCGACCACCATACAGCTTCCTGTTATAACAGCCGAGTAAAGTGAAGCGTCACTTTTAAATCCCAAGGTCTGGAATAAGACTGGAGCGTAGAAATTGATTGCATTAATGCCAGTGAATTGCTGGAAGAACTGCAAGCATATATCAACAACTCAATGATGTATGTAAATGAAACTTATATATGCTTTATATATGTTAGCCAAGGGACTTAAGTAAATGATTAGTGAGTACCTGCAAAAACACTGTAATAATTAGTTGAGGCCTGTTCTTACGCTTGAGCAAATTTCTGAAGGGATTTTTAACTTCTTGAGCCGTGCGGCTTGCCTCGAGCAGCTCTAAAAACTCTGGATCAACGTTTTGAACACCACGAATTCTCTTAAGGACTGCTTTTCCTTGCTCTAACTTGCCTCGTTCAATCAAACTGTTAGGAGTATCCACCACAACAAGAGCGCCAATCGTTAAGAGAACTGATGGAACAGCAGCCAAACCCAATGACAGCCTCCATCCCCAGCCCCCTGTCACCCTATCGCGGCACAAGATATTTAATTAATTACATGTGTTAGTACTTAGTAGTAAGAACAAAAAGAAAACAAAAATCGCGAGAAGTCCAACGGGTGCCTTACTTGGAACTTCCAAAATTGATAACGTTTGCTAAGAGAAGTCCAATGGTGACATTGAGCTGGAAGAGTATGTTAAGAGACCCACGAATCCTTGAAGGTGCAACCTCAGAAAGGAAAAGAGGTACTGCCTTTTTTTTTTTTTTTTTTTTTTTTACATACAGACAACAATAAGCAAAACCAGCAGATTAGACTCATTAGAGAATAGACGTGTTTAAAACTTTAAATTTGACAAAGCACCAAAAAAGTTGACAATTGCATGAGTAGTAGTAGTAGTTCAAGATGAGATTAAGCAACCTGGTTACCAAAACCAACTCCACAACCAAGTAAGAGTCTCCCGATAATAAGCATGGCAAGGTTTTGTGCTGCAGCATTAAAGATTGTTCCCACGCAAAAGAAAATCCCAGCAACCAACATGGTCAACTTTCGACCAAGCTTTCTTGTAGTGTAAGAAGCAAAGAATGATGCTGTTAAAGCAGCAAGGTACAATGAAGATGTGAACAGCTGCAGGTATTGGTTGTCATATTTGCAGTAATTGCTGTTGAGCCCTGGAACTTGTTGCCTCTTATAGACTGTTGGGAAGAATTTCTTCAAAAAATCAGGCATAGATGTAACGCCCCCTGCACATATATATATGGTCAGGATTCAATAGGAAAAATACACATTTTTCAATCTTTGGATTTAAGAGTCATACCTGAAATACCAATATCATAACCAAACATGAGGCCTCCGCTAGCGGCCAGTATGCAAGAAATGACGACGATAGGCGTGATTTTTGCTTCAAAATCTTCACCTCCTGGTGAAGTCACCCCAAATCCCCCCGCCATGATTTCTACTCTATTTTCTTTCCAAACTTTTTTGGTCTATATATATATATACACACACACACCTAATGGGTTAATTCTCAGGTCCTAATTATCTACAAGAAGGCAGCAGGTATCAACAAAGGAAAAGAGAGTCGACTAAATGGGGTTGATTGTGTGCATAAGGGGTTATACAAAACGAAGTTACACATGAACGTAGAAAATCGATGATTCAGTCAGTGCCATGGTCAACATCTTTTCTCATGGCGTGACCTACGGCTGGTGTTCATTCTCGATGGTTGCTTAGTCAACTGAGTACGAGAAGTTAGTTACACCGATGTTGATCAAGTCGTTAAGAACAAATACTGGTCTTAGAAAAATCCATATTTTTTAACCACATGGATTATTAACCGGTCAATTTACAAGGATCCATAGCAGCTACTGATTATGTACTTGTGAAACAATACAAATCTAAGGGTGGAAAAAAAAAACAACTTAACTTTAAAATAATACTTCTCACCATTGGATTTACATCCAACGGTGATTGACCATGATTTTCTTAGTCACTAGGTGACTTTATGAACACTACTAATAGTTGATAAGGTACCAAGTATGGGTATTGAAGAGATTTAAGGTACCTCGGAAGGGTGTAGTTTTTTGAGAAATCGTTTTTGGAGAAATGGTGCCTTACGACGCTCCTATGCAATATCATCTATATGGCCAGGTGTTAAGAGATTTTGGCAACAAGGTCGTCCACTTACTGAGTACTTTGGAGCTAATGTTATCAACATGGAGAATACGGTTTTAGACTTCATTCATAATGGTAATTGGAACTTGCCTCCCTTACTTCAATTACACTTTCCAGATATATGTCAGATCATTAGTCATGTTCCAATTGCATTTGATTCTTCTGATCGCTTGATATGGATACTTTCAGCTTGTGGGGTACTCACTGCAAGAGATGCGTACACTACCGGAAATATCGTCTTAGTCAACGAAATTTTTTAAATTCCCACAGATAAATTCTTTTTTGTCAACGGAAACATAACTGTCCTATAGGACACCACAACCGTCGCCTAAGATCTATTTAAGTGACGGAAAATGACTATCGAGGACTTCCATTGACTAAGATATTCCTATCCGACGAAATAGCATTCGTCGTCTAAGTTTCGTCGTCTTAGTAAATAATAGTCGACGAATCTTTTCCGTCGGCAAATTTTCGTCGGCTTAGTAAGTCTTAGGCGATGGAAACTTACTTTTGACACCCTTCATCGACTAAGATCTTCCTAGAAGACGACATATTTCCGTCGGTAAGGCTGGTCTTGGGCGATGAACCATTTTTTGTTGGCGTAGTTAGTCTTGGGCGACGAATACTGTTCCGTTAGCTAAGTAAGTCTTGGGCGATGAATATGTCTTTCTTAGCCAACGATTTGTTCCGTCGGCTAAAAAATGGCATTATTGCCTAATACGACATAAAACGAATATATTTTTACCGACGCCTTTTGTCTTAAGCGACAAAATATTCTGTCTTAGGCGACAAAATATTCTGTCGGCTAAGTAAACACATCGTTTATACAACTTCTGCCCAGAAGAGAACGCAGCTGAACTCAAACTTTCTCTCCCCCCTCCCCCCCCCACCCCAACAAAATTCATCCCAACGAAAATCTAGTTTTGGAAGCTTTTCTTCATGAATTTGATCGATCTTTAAGAGCAGCTTCTCTCTTGATTGGTATGTAACTACTTTAATTCATCTACTTTCTTCATTTAAACATATTTTCCGGCGAACTTTCCAACGACTTTGCCGGCAGTCTAATTTTGCCGGTCCAATTACCAGATTCCTTGATGCATGCATGATATATGTAACTTTGTATGAGGGTTCTTTTTGTTTTGGAAGTAACTAAGCCAAAGTTAATCTCAAAGGATTAATTTATTGAATTAACCTTGGGTGTGTTTCAAGACCAGAGAGAGAAGCTTGTAGCATGAGCTGGCGTGGGAGCTGAAGGCACGTTGCGGTAGCGAAAATTGGACTGCGTTTTGGAGTTAGATTTTTGGGAAGGGATCTGGTTTTCAAAGGCAGGGATTGGAAGATGGCTAGAGAGGGGGTTTTTTTGGCTTGAAGATTTGGAAGCATGAAGGCTTGAGTGTTTTTTGGGGGATTACTGGGTTTTTGTGTTGCTTCCTTCTTGCAGCTCCCCCCTCTTTATAGAACAGGATTGGAGGGTTTTGCTATGGGTCGCGACGCCTAGTCCGTCATGTAAAAGGATCACTCTCCTTAAATACCTCACGAGCTAGAGAGAAGTTGACTTCGTAGAATGGAGGAGACAACTCACCGTGGGGAGGCCGCGAGGATGACTGCAGGGACGGAAATCCAGGGACATGACAAACCAAATAACTTGAATTTCGTGATCTCGCCGTCCAAGGACGAAAGAGCTACCTTGCAACTAGTTGCTGACCTTCTCCTTCCATGTAAAATGATCACTTTCCCCGAATACCTCACGAGCTACCAGAGAGAAGTTGACTTCGCGGAATGGAGGAGACATCTCACTGCGGGGAGGCCGCGAGGACGACTGTAGGGACTGAAATCCAGGGACAGGATGAACCAAATAACTTGAATTTTGTGATCTCGCCACCCAAGGACGAAAGAGCTGCCTTGCAACTAGTTGCTGACCTTCTCCTTCCTTGGATTGGGAGCGAATGACATTTTTTCTGTTGTGCAAAGCTTGTTGCAATACTGCTGCGAGGAGGGGGAGATAAAATAATTGACCGTGTAATCGGCGAAGGAGAAGGAAAGGAGGGTTGGGCTTTTTCTAAAAGGAGTTTGTAAAGTAAAAAAGGTGTTGGGCTTTAGATTAAATGTATTTTGGGCTTAAAAGATGAGCAGTTCAATCTTCACGCTTCTTACCAATTCGTCACCGACTTAAGTCGTTAGGCCTGAGTTTCGGGCCCAAGACCGACACTTTTTTAACGACATTAAATCGGTGGACGAGCGTTACGTGCCTCAGTAACCGTCCACACCATACCCACTTCTACAAGCCCCAATGATTCGTATATGTGGTTTGGGCCCACATGAATGCATGTGCATGTTTGCTGGAGTTAAATCAAGGGTTTAACCTAAGATTGCATAAAATTATTGCGTGACGAAGTATTAATGGGTCGTGTGGGTATCAACATTAACCCCCTTGATTATGTGGGTCATCCGAAGCATGAAATAGGCCATATAATCAAAGAAAAGCCAGAAAATTAACCTGGCCCACTAGCTATAGGCCCAGGCTCTCCATCTTATTCCACTTTGACTCTTTTCCTTACTCCGAACTTTTGGAATTCTCTTTTCGGACGGTTTCTTCTTCCTTTTGCTCTTCTTTGTTGCGGTGAGGCATGATTTCTTCTCACCGCAGGGATCAACTTTTCGATCGAGTTTTCCCAGATTGCCCCCGACTTCCTTCGAATCGCCACTGCCCGGCTGTGCCGAATCCGCTCAGGTAAGACCATGTTTATCAAACCGGGTACCTTTGCTTGCGGATTCTGAGTTTGCAAGGGATGTGCTTGCCATTAGCTTTTCCTTCTTTGGCCTGCTGGGGGTGCTGTGGAGATGCGCCATCCCTGCAGTAATGGCTTTACGCAGGAAACAAGAAATTAGATTACTGACATTGATGCTGACATCATGCATGTAACTGAGTTCGCGTTCACTTGGAAATTTTTTTTTTGGGTTATGAAGGATGATCCTTTTAGTGCGTGTGCCTAGTATTCTTGCATGTCCTTTGTTTTATTATAAACTCTGCGATGCATGAGCTTGGCAATGAACACGTCGCACCCCAGCTTGGCTTGACTTGCTTTCGTTGATTGATCTTGTTTGTGGAGGCTTGCGTCTCGTCTTAGTACTTGCTTTTGCTTCTTTGCATAGATGTTGCTTTTACCATCGGGTGTTGTTAGGATATGTGTATCGGTGTGCAAGGCTATGTCTGCTTGGCCATCATGGCTATGCTTGGGATAATGTACCGATAACAGATTGGTTATGGGGATTTATAATAATATGACATGCTTTGGCTTGGCGTTGCTTGGGGTGCTGTATCTCAAGCTTTGAGGTACTAGCATGTTTTGTCGTTGTTGGTGTTGAGTTGATGCATATTGGAATTTTGATTTGAATGATGCAATCCTGCTCATGTACACCTCCCCTTGTCTTTTGCAGGAAAAACTTGTTATGGCTCCGAAGGTTAAAGCTTCTCAACCTGTTGAGCTCCATGACCATTATTTCTCATTGGAAGATGGTCTAAAAACTGCATCTACGAGGGTGAGTGGTGAAAGTGATTCGGAGGGGACGCCTCATGAGTTTGCGGCTTGCTTTGTTCCTCCAAATTCTATCTCCAGGTTGTTGATTGAACGAGGGGATTACCCAGCAGTGCCTATTTGCTTTAAGTACTCTTCGAAGCATGTCACGGGTTGGTCGGAATGGATATGTCATGAGATGGAGCAAGAGGAGCACGGATAAGCTATTAATGAGGCAGGGGCCATAATTTCTTTGTTCATCTCTGGTTTCTGCGAAGTTTACAAAGATGACATTTGCCTCCGTCATGTTGTACGAAGATGGAGTCCTGTCACTCACACAATTATCTGCTCTTGGGGGGAGTTCACTCCTACCTTGGAGGATGTAAGCAACATCATGAGGCTTCCGTTGACTGGAGATGCCGACCCTTTCAATATAGTGCTAGATCGGGATGAGCAAGGATGATTAGAGATCTTAGAGTCAGGGGTCTATTTTTTTCTAAGGAGAGGTTCCGATTTTGCCATTGGGTGCGGCACTTTTAGGGTTCAGCTGATGGGAAAGGTGCTGGTTTTGCTTCTGGTTGCCGCCTGGCGGCCATGTTCGCTCATTAGTTGAGTAGATTCCTTTTTCCTGACTTTCCTTACGAGAGTGTCCAACGACGCTTCTTTCCTCTTGCCATCAAGCTAGCAGCTGGCACCCGTTTCCCGCTGGCCTCTCTGTTCCTCAGCCATCAATACTGGATGCTGGACCATATTCTTGAAGATGAAAAGGTAGGTGCGGGGAAGTACGACATCGGTTCTCTGGTGTCTACTTTTTTCTTACAGGTGTTTATTTGGGAGATGATTAAGAATATAGAAGTACAACCAGCAGCTCCTAGCATGATTGCTCAATTTGAGAGAGCCAAGAGGAGCTTCAATCTTGCCAGGCTACCTCTGTGCTTTAGGTGGTTAAGAAGGAGACCAGCGAAAGGGGCATTCAGGCCTGCCATGTTGGATGATGTTGATTTGTTCAAGTTCCGGCCATATATCGCTGAGCATGACTTTCAGAAATACCCTTTCTTCTATCCGAGCAGCCAGTCTTTACCATACCTGAGTGACCTGGAGCTGTTTTTGGCTACCGGTATGCAATCCATTCCTTCTTATAATGTGTGCTCTGGTCCCTCGGCAGAGGTGTATGCTCCTCACAGAGTTAGGAGGTAGTTTGGTATTGACCAGGGGGTCCAGCTCCTTTTGGCGATGAAGATGTGGGGGGGTGTGTCAAAAAATTCCTTGGTGAGGCTGAGGTTCCTGGCAGAGAAGAGTTCTCCAGCTGTGTGGGGAAAAGGCGTGACGTTGGTGCCGTTACGTCGGCTTTTGAGAGATTTAGAAAATCACAGCAGCTTGAATTTAGGAAATTTGTTGAGACTGAGGGTGTCCGGATGTGCCCTGTTGCAGAGCGCAAGAACAAAAGGCTGCTTCATAGTAGCACTGTCAGGGGCATGGCTTCTAGGTTGAATCTGCCCTTCCTTGAGGTGTACTCAGATGGCAGGACACAAGAGGTTGGCCATCTTGGTGAGGTTCTTAGGGTGGAGGAGGATGAGGATCGTGTTGTAGGGGGTGAGGCCTTTAACAACGAAGGGAAGCTCAAGAGTAGAGGCATTCGTCGCTTTAAATCAAAGGCTACGATGAGTGGCGCTTCTCTTATTGAGGTTGAAAATGCTAATGAAGTTCTTTTGAAAGTTCCGCCACGCATGGCTGAAAGCATAGAGAAGAAGAAAAGGAAAGCTGCTTCTATCTCAGGATTAGGTGACAATCTAGGGGAGAAAAGTGTACAGGTTGTTCCTTCTATTCCTTCTAGGCAGAGCTTCCGCATTGCCAAAATGGTAACACCTAATCCTAGGCCACCTGTTTATGTGAACTTGAGCAACGCGCGATGTGATGACGGAGAGGATGACGCCTCGCTTGATGATGATGGCAGCCGGGCTAAATCTGCTTGGCATGAGATTAAGCCTGGTGTGATTACAATATTGAGATTGCATTGGTTTGATATATCCGGATATGATCTTGATATATAGGCATATGACATGTTCGTCTTAAGCATATGTAGGAGTTAGGATAGTGCATGTAGCTTGGTTTAATGGAAGATGGGGGGCAGGTGAGTTTCTAGGTGTTTTCATTGTAATTTGTGTATAAGGGGATTTCGAGCACGTGTTATGGTATTTGTGTACTTGAGATTTCAGCGTTGTTTGTCATGAGCATTTGCTTCTTGTGCATAGGTGCATGTGGTTGTTTTGCATAGTGCGTTTATGATGACTTGTTTGTTTTTGCAGACCAAAACTCCGGTGAACAAGGGCAAATCTCATAGCACTCATGGTGCCACTTCAATGGATCATGACCATAGTGTCAATGAGGTATGCTATAAGACTCGCAGCTTGTTTCGATTTTCTTTTTCTTTCTCTTCTCGCAATGACTTTGCTATCTTACAGAGCAATTCTTCCGGCGGGAGGGACGATCGCAGTGATAGTCGAGTATGTAATCAAACTTTGTTGCATGGGGGAGTTGTTTCACTGGTCATCTTTATAAGGATTTATCCTTCCTCATTTTTTTTTATTTGCTAGGATGCTGGTATTGATAGCCCGGTTAAGGAATCTGTTGCCGTTGGCGCTGTCGTTACCTTAGTAGAACAGTCTACTGATCCTATCGCGGTGGATGTTATTGACACCTTGATGGAAGAAAGTGCTGAGGTGAATGCTGATTCTCATGGAGATAACCGCGATGCTCAGCACGAAACCGTAAGTTTTTTTTTTGTAGCATGTCTTAGCCCCCATGATTAGGTGGAGTGTGGAAAAGGAGGACATAATTCACGTAATCAGAATGCTCAGCTTGTTGTTTTTGGGATTTACCTATCATGTTGAGGCTTGATGTATAGTTGTCGTGTCACGCCCCAACCCATAATTTTTACCTTTATTACTGGCATAGTGGTAATAAGAATTTTACCGTGATCGTCATTAAGTGTAAAATATAATTGATCCCCAGAGAGGTGTAGGGGACGATTATTTTGTGGGATTATTCTAACGAAGAAATTTTGACGACGGTAAAAAATGGTAATTTTTGCTAGTAAAAGGTAATTTTATTGGGATATTATTTTTGGGGTGTTGAATTTTGGATTGGGTTTAAAGAGGAGTTGTGGACCGGGCTTGGTCAAAGCCCAGTTTCAGTTTTCTTTTTCTCTCTCTTTTCCTCCCGGTTTCTCCTCTCCCCGAGCCCGTTTCTGTCGCATTCTTCCCGGCCGCCGTCCGCCGCCATCCGGTCGCTCCAGCCCGCCGCACCGGTCCCGTTCAGTCGGTCTCCAAGCCAGCAGCAGTTCTAGACCGGTGGCAGCCTCTCTAGCGCCGCTGTGAAGGAGGAATCGACGGCGAGAGCCCTGACTGCCAAAATCTTTTTTTCGCCGGAACTCATTCCTCCTGCCGCCATAGCCGGCGAGCCTTGGCTCAAAAGGAAGCCCTCCTCCCGTGCTTCAATCCCTCCAAAGGGCTCGCTCCAAAAGCAATACAAAAGGTTGTAATATCACCCTAATGGTGTGATTACAAGAAAGGGCTATAGCCAAACCTTTTGAAAAAGCTTCTTCCTTTCTTGAAAGTAAGGACTGAAATTGCATAACTAGCAGTAGTAGAGTTTGAGCCATTTTCCATTGATGGGGCTTATGCGAGCTTCACCAGTGATAGAAGTAAGCACATAGTATCCACTGCTGTGAGATTCCTTGACGATGAATGGTCCTTCCCATTGCGGTGCAAACTTTGATGGTCCTGAAACTTGCTTCCTCACCCAGTCAGCTGTTTTGAGCACCAAGTCGCGTTCTTTGAAACATCTTTCTTTGACCGTCCTGTTATATGCTTGAGTGACTTTCTCGTGATACGCCTTCATGTTTTCTTCGGCTTGCTGCCTCTGTTTGTCTGCCGCTTCCAAGTCCATGAGTCGCCAATCAAAACAAGATGATGCATCCCATTCCAGGTCATTTACGGTCAACACTCTGGCTATTAGGACCGTTAGTTCGACTGGAGAAATTTCTTCTGAACCATATACTAGTGAGTAGGGGGAGAAACCCGTGGTTGTTCGGCGTGACATACGGTAAGCCCATAACGCATCCGGGAGGTGGGTGCTCCAACCCTTTTCATATTCAAACACCATCTTGCTTAAGATTATGAGTAGAGTCTTGTTTGTAGCTTCTGCTTGACCGTTTCCTTGAGGGTAGTACGGGGTTGACTTCCGATGCTTGACTCTATATCCTTTGAGCATGTCGCTGACTTCTCTATTCACAAAAGGGGTTCCATTATCTCTGACGATCTTGTAGGGGACTCCATGCCTGCAGATGATGTACTCCCTTATGAAATTGCAGACAGCAGCTCCTGATGCCTTGCAAAAGGGGATTGCTTCCACCCATTTTGTTGAGAATTCTGTGGCTGTAATTATCCAGACACAACCCTTTGAGGCTGGGTTGATTTTTCCCACAAAATCAAGCCCCCAAGTGTGGAAGGGCCACAGTGTCTCCATGTCTTGAAGAATGGTTGAGGGCTTGTGAATTAGGTTGGCATGTGCTTGACATGTATGACATGTCTTCACTCTGATGTAAGCATCCGTCCTCATTGTTGGCCAATAATAGCCAAGGCTTAATAGTTGCCGATAGAGCCTTCTTTTGCCCTGATGCTCACCGCATTCTCCTGCGTGTACTTCCTTTAAGACTCGATGTGATTCCCACTTCCCAAACATCGCAGTGGCTTCCCTTTGAGACCTTTTCTGTATAGTATCCCTCCATCAACAACATACCTTGCAGCTATTTTTTTTATCTTGTACTTGGGTTTCGCATCTGATGGGAGTATTTTGTTGAGTAGGAATTCCAAGTACGAAGTTCTCCAATCATCGGCTGACGTTACTGCGAGGACTTCTTCTTCTGAAGGAAGCACAGAACACTTAGATCATGCAGCTTGCACTTTAGATGCATGCTCCTTCATCTTTGGCCAGTAGTATCCTTTGCGCAAGAGTCGTCTGTACAAGCTAATTATTTGTTCAAGTCCGCATGTGGCCTTGTGTACTTCGTTCATTCTCTGCCTGGCTTCCCTTTCGCAGATGCACATAGCCAAGACATTCCCTGAGAGGCGCTTGTATAGTTTGTCGTTGAGGATTATATAGTCTTTCATTGTCTTCAAATCACTGCCAGCATTCTGACTCATCAAACTACATTTGATGGGCTTTCGCCAATCATCCTCCTCAGGTAACTCGGTAAGAATCATTGCTTCTGTGCATGGCTTATTTTTTTGTATTACTGTGATGTTTGGATGGTCTCTTATGAACGACAGTTTAGACCCAAGCGTGGCCAAAGCATCTGCATATATGTTGGTGGATCTTGGTATATGCTCCATGGTGACGTGATCAAACATCCCCACTATCTTTTCTGCCAAAGTTCTATATGGTGCTAAAGTTGGCTCCTTCAGCCCAAAATCACCCTTCATTTGGCTGATGACCAGGTTTGAGTCCCCAATCACCTTTATCCTTTTAACTCCAAGCTCCACTGCAGTAGACATACCAGTGATGAAAGCTTCATACTCTGCTGAATTATTGATGCAGGGAAAGCTTAATTTGAATGACAGAGCTTTGGTGTTGCCTGTAGGATCTACTAGCACAACTCCAGCTCCTCCCCCATTGCTTGTGGCTGATCCATCAAAGAAAAGGGTCCAGGGCTGCTGGCTCTTTGGCGCCTTTTCAATCACTACCCCTACCATTTCTAGTAGCTCCCCTAGAATGTCTTGCATGAGGGAAACTTCTTCGTTGCCAGGAAACAAAACAAGCATGTCAACCACTGCTTGCCCTTTGATGGCGTGCGGCGTTACACATTCAATATCAAACTCTGACAACTGCAACAACCATCTAGCAAGACGCCCAGACAGAATCGGCTTTGTGAGCAAGTACCTTACAGGGTCAGTCTTGACCATGAGTTGAAGTTTATGTGCGAGGAAGTAATGACGGAGACTTTATGCTACATATACAAGAGCTAGACAGATCATTTCGGTCTTGGGGTAGCGTGCTTCAGCTTCCCCCAACAAACGGCTCACATAGTACACAGGATGCTCCTCTCCATTCTCATCATCTTGTGCGAGGAGCGCCCCCACCGCAGTGTCAGTCGCAGCTAAATAAAATTTGACGGGTATGCCAAGGATTGGTGCCTTCATGGTTGGTAATTTCGTAACAAGCTGTTGTACCTGCTCATAGGCCCTCTTGCACTCTCCGGTCCATGAAAACTTTGTCCCTTTTTTAAGGAGAGGAGTGAAAGTTTTTATCACCGCAACTAGGCCTGGTATAAAGCGCTTGATATAGGATAGCCTTCCCAGGAAGCTTTTTAGCTACTTTTGGTTTGATGGTGGTGCAGTGGAGGCTATAGCTCTTGCTTTATCTGGATCCACATCAATTCCCCTGCTATGAACCACAAAACTAAGAAACTTCCCAATCGACACTCTGAAAGAACACTTCTTTGGGTTCATTTTTACTCTGTATGCCCTGCACCTCTTCAATACCTTCCTCAGTATGCTCCAATGTTCGCCTCTTGTTTTGGACTTCACCACCAGATCATCGACGTAGTCCTCAATTTCTTTCCCCATCATATCATGAAAAATGGCAGTCATTGCACGCTGATATGTTGCTCCGGCGTTCTTTAAACCAAAAGGCATGACTGTGTAGTGAAAATTTCCATACGGGGTGCGGAAAGCAGTTTTCTCAGCATCTCTAGTGGCCATTTTTATCTGGTTGTAGCCACTGAATCCGTCCATGAAGGAGAGCATGCCTTGGCCTGAAGTTGAATCAATGAGCATTTCCATATTTGGCAGCTGGAATTCATCTTTGGGGCAAGCTTTGTTTAAGTCTCTATAATCAATGCAGATCCTAACTTGGCCATTTTTCTTCTTTACAGGGACAATATTGGCGAGTCATGTGGGGTGCTTGATGGGTTTGATGAAACCGCATGCTAGAGGCTTTTCGATATCTTACTTGATCTGTACTTCATCCTCCTTGTGGTAATTTCTCCATGCTTGTATGACTGGCTTAGCCCCAGGTTCCACGTTCAGCGTATGGCATACAAGGCTTGGGTCTAATCCTGGCATTTCTTCATAATTCCAAGCGAAAACATCGTTGAATTCTTTAAGTAATTCCACAAGATGCATCCTTTCTTCAGTTGATAGGTTGCTGCTGATGAGTATAGCTTTCTGAGTTGCGGGGTCATTACTCAGATTTATAGTTTCCAGTTCTTTGGCTACTGCAGTGGATCCATCTTGCATGTAGTTAGGTGCTGGCAAAGTTTCTTGAAGAGCATTGGGGTCGGGTGTCATATGTATTCCCTTTGTGCCTGCGCATTCATTTTCCGTGACACCTCCCAGTATGGGACCCTTCCACGAGTTGTGGTCAGGCCCCGCAGTCCGTCATAAGCGGTATATAGTGTGCCCATTAGGCAACACTACCCTGGTGCACCTCGGCGCTGCTTGAGCGCATGTAATACCCTAGATTTTCATTTTACTTTCCTTGTGTTATTTCCATATTTAATGAAGGATTATTTATGGAAATTCTCTAGTTTGTGCGAAGTTGAAGTTTCAAAAGTATTTTTAAGGTACTTTGAAGTTGACTTTATTTTCCGTAAGTTATCTTCCAAAACTTCCTTCATGAAAGTTGTAGAGCTCGTCGATATGAGTTCGTAGACATGCGGCACGCCCAAAACGGAGGTAGTATGAGAAAGTTATGGTCAGAAGAAGTTAGTTTTCGGGTTTGAAAACTATATAAATAGAAAAATGTGGGGGAGTTATTTTTGGAAACCTAAAATCGGATCACTTTCTCTCTCCTCTCTCCCGACCTCCTCCCGCACTCCTATTTTCTCCAGCCGATTTCTCCGCCTTCCGGCCACCAAACCGGTCGCCACCGGTCCCGTTCGGACCGCACAGACCTCCTCTCCATTTCTGGGGCAGTCTCGCCCGCCGTCGTGCCGCCTGTAAGCCGCCACAGAGCGGTGGAGCTGCTGTGGTATCACCGAAAAACCGGCAATTTCGGCGCGTTTCGGGCAAGAGTTAGGTGAGTCTTGCTCCTTTCCTTCCTCTGGTGACGTTTTTACGTGTTTGGTGATCTGAAAATCAAGTTTTGGTGCCTGTTTTGCAGCTTTTGTTTTTGATTCCGTTTCAAAGTTTCGGGCCGTTTTCCGGCCGATCTCGGCCGAACTTGTCAAAACCCCAGGTATTAAAGTTGTTCACCATACTTCAATCTACAAGTTTCATGTTGTGAATTTCTCTTAATTCGGAAGTTTTGGGGTGGCGCGTGGGGCACACTCGCCGCCGCTTGTGGCGGCGCGTGACGGCGTATCCGGCTGAGTTGTGGCCTTAGTTTCCAGTGGTTAGCTAGTCCTTGCTGCTGTGATCATGTTGAGTGATAGTTTGGTTAAGTTTTGAGCAAGGTTTGCATGTTAGGACTTAGGTTTATTTGTTTTGGCTTAGTTGAGTTTGAGTTTAGGTTTTGAAGATTTGAGGCAGCTCAATTGTGTCGTTGAGTTCAATGACCTTGGGAAATTGTTCTCCCTTGAGCTAAGGGTTAGTTAAAGGGTATTGTGTTATCCTTTAGTATTTTGGTTTCTAAGGTTTTTAATTGTGCGATTTTAGGTGAATTGTGATTTTCTGTTGGCTTGCCTTCATTGTGTTGGGGGCTTCGCAGCAGGATTTCAAGGTGAGTAATTCTCACCAAGGTTCATGTTTGAACCAAATTTTATTATGGTTATGTGATGATGATAATGATTATGATGTTTAAATTAATATTATGCTTTTAATTGTTTTAAAATATATGAGCTTGATCGTCAACGGCTCATAAGTAAGATAAACAAGTTTTCCTAATTATTATTAAGTTATTCATGTGGAATAATATTTTTATTTTTCATATAATTATATCCTTGTGAAGGATATAATCATAAGATGTGATCATGTGTTATGATGATTGTTAGATAAATAGCCTAGCCGGGTTCCAAACCTTTAATCGAGTGATTGGTTGCGGTTAAGATGCTATTTATCATTTTTATGTTTTGATATTAAATAGCCAAACCGGGTTCCAAGCTTTTAATCGGGTGATTGGTTGCGGTTCTGATGCTATTTATTATTTTGTGTTTTGATATCAGACAGTCAAACGGGGTTCCAAGCCTTTGGCCAGGTGATTGGTTGCGGTTAGGAATAGAGCTCTAGTCTGTCTTTCAGTGTACGGCATGGGGGATACCTTATCGTATCTGGGTCCCATGGGTACACAATTGTGATGTTATAGGTCATGAGGGGTATTACATCAATACAGAGACTCATGAATACACATTATCTGAAAAAGTGTTGGAATTGTGGATATATTCATTGATGTAATTGCTTTTGTGAAATTTCTAGATGTGAGAAATGTTGTTTTAATTTTGAGTTTACTCATACGGGCTTTTTAGCTTACCGGGTTTGTTATTTTACAATCCCGGTACACCATTTATTGGTGTAGGGGTTAGACCTGCATGTGTTGATCAGCAGGGTTGAGGAAGAGACATAGCACCATGGTTCAATTTTGGCTTTTGTTGTACGTACTCTGTATAGTTTTGTAAATTAGGTAGATAATTTTAAGCTCATGAGGTTGTTCTCATGTTCTTGTATTTCAAGTTTATGTAATTATGGAAGTGTAATATTTAACTCAGTGATGGGTTGTATAATATTACTTTTCCGTTATTGAGTTCTAGTTGTTTGGTTTTGTTTTTAAAACCGGTTGGGTTGTTTAATTAAGTTAGATCATGCCACAATTTTTGAAATTTATCTTTCTGAAATTAGGGTGTGATAGCGCAAGCACTAGCTTCCCCTGCTTGGGAACATATCTCGAATCACAACCTAGTTACTCCTCAGCAGAGTCGCCAAAATGGCAAGGGTTCTTTTTGTTTTGGAAGTAACTAAGCCAAAGTTAATATCAAATGATTGATTTATCAAATTAACCTTGGGTGTGTTTCAAGACCAGAGAGAGAAGCTTGTAGCATAAGCTGGCATGGGAGCTGAAGGCACGCTGCGTTGACGAAAATTGGACTGCGTTTTGGAGTTAGATTTATGGGAAGGGATCTGGTTTTCAAAGGCAGGGATTAATTGGAAGATGGCTAGAGAGAGGTTTTTTTTTACTTGAAGATTTAGAAGCATGAAGGCTTGAGTGTTTTTTAGGGGATTACTGGGTTTTTGTGTTGCTTCCTTCTTGCAGCTCCCCCCTCTTTATAGAACGGGATTGAAGGGTTTTGCTATGGGTCGCGATGCCTAGTCCGCTATGTAAAAGGATCACTCTCCTTGAATACCTCACGAGCTAGAGAGAAGTTGACTTAGCGGAATGGAGGAGACAACTCACCGCGGGGAGGCCGCGAGGACTACTGCAGGGACCGAAATCCAGGGACAGGACAAACCAAATAACTTGAATCTCGTGATCTCACCGTCTAAGGACGAAAGAGTTGCCTTGCAACCAGTTGCTGACCTTCTCCTTCCATGTAAAAGGATCACTTTCCTCGAATACCTCGCGAGCTAGCAGAGAGAAGTTGACATCGCGGAATGGAGGAGACATCTCACTGCGGGGAGGCCGCGAGGACGACTGCAGGGATGGAAATCCAGGGACAGGACTAACCAAATAACTTGAATTTCGTGATCTCGCCGCCCAAGGACGAAAGAGCTGCCTTGCAACCAGTTGTTGACCTTCTCCTTCCTTGGATTGGGAGCGGATGACATTTTTTCTGTTGTGCAAAGTTTGTGGCCATACTGCTGCGAGGAAAGGGAGATGAAATAACTGACCGTGTAATCATCGAAGGAGAAGGAAATGAGGGTTGGGCTTTTTCTAAAAGGAGTTTGTAAAGTAAAAAAGGTGTTGGGCTTTAGATTAAATGTATTTTTGGCTTAAAAGATGATCAATCCAATCTTCACGCTTCTTACCAATTCGTCACCGATTTAAGTCGTTAGGCTTGAGTTTCGGGCCCAAGACTGACGCTTTTTTAACGACATTAAATCGGTGGACGAGCGTTACGTGCCTCTGTAACCATCCACACCATACCCACTTCTACAAGCCCCAATGATGCGTGTATGCGGCTTGGGCTCACATGAATGTATGTGCATGTTTGCTTGAGTTAAATCAAGGGTTTAACCTAAAATTGCATGAAATTATCGTGTGACGAAGTATTAATGGGTCGTGTGATTTTTTGGGTATCAACACTTTGATAGTGTATATATATGTTGAATATGTTTGTACGTAAATGTTTGTGTGTATAATATGTTAATTTGTACGTATAATCTGTGTGACTACGTATAATATGCTTGTATATATGTGTGTATAATATGTTTGTACATATAATATGTGTGTATAATATTATGTTTTTGTGTGTGTGTATATATATATATCTAACTTTTGGGTGTATAATTTTTAGATATATATATCTTTAGCTTTTGTGTGTATGATTAATAATTATGTGAATAATATGTTTATCAAATTATCGTTTTCATGCAAATCATTTGTGTACGTATTCAAATGATAAAAACTAAAATGATGAATCATGTAATTAAGAATTATAATATTCTTATACGTATATTCATCAATATATTGTTACCCTTATAAATCCCGTTCGAGAACCATTATATTACGACTGTGTCTAATAACAAAATGGTTTTTGAATTGTCCCATATTTGGAAAGTTTGGGAGCATATATGACATTGAGATTCCGTTTGTTGTTAGTGCGTTTCATTTTCGGTTGTGAGTATATATATTTCGACAGGATCTTCTTTTATTGTTGCTCGAGTGCATATTAGGTATATATATTCGTGCACTTGGGGAACTATAGGGAGATGCTGCCGAAATTTTCTCACATACGCGAATTCGAAACGCCCCAACAACAAACGAAATCACAATGTCATGTGCTCTCAAACAGGATAAGGGCCTTAACCAGAGGCATAAGGTTAAGATTGTAGGTCTGAACAACGTACATTAATATATCTTATATATATAATAGTTAAGTGTGTGTGTGTGTATTTCCCGTTTATTATTCACGAATTTTTGATTATATATTTTTGTTTCCTGTTATTATAGTGTACAACATGGACAAGAGCTGGATGCAATTAGGGAGGAGGTCCCCTCTTTATATGAGAGACATTTTTGATTTTCTTGAGTTCGTGCGTCTACATAGTCCTCCAGACAAAGTTATTCACATATGTTCGTGCAACAAATGTCTCAATCGGAAACCAGTAACATATGAAGACATGTATTCTCACTTGGCACTAAACGGTATTTGTCCTAGTTATACTACATAGACATGACACGGTGAAAATCAAGTTCAAATGCCTACACCTGCAGAAATTCAAGCACAACATAATCAGCAGGCAAAATCTTCTAATGCTAGTTACGGGGACCCTATTGTGATGAACATCTTAAACGATGTCTACCTGTTCGCCGGCTCAGGATATCAGGAAAATGTTGTTTATGACAACGCCCATGACACATTCTCTAATGTCTCCCATGTTGACTACAACAGTGATTATGATAAGTACAACAGACTTTTACAGCAAGTACAAACCCCATTGTATCCTGGCAGTGAACATACTGTGTTGGGTACCGTCATGAAGCAAATGAAGATAAAAAACAAGCGGGGAAAGTGGCGAAACAAGTGTTTTATCTTGATGATCTGGCTATGGGTGAGAGTTGGAAAGTGGTGCAGGTGATGTCACATAGGAATATTTGGAGTTCAGCTACACTGGGACGGGATGATGAGAGTGGGTCTAGTGAACCAACAACTGATCAACCGAATGAACAATAACAAGAGGAATCTCCACATGTAGTCCCTGATATTGAGGATATTCGTGTCAACAACCAACACGTTCCGACTATCATAAGTTACATTCCAATTATGTGTGCTTTGTTGTTTATGTTGTTGACGGCTACGGTTACGGTTACGGTTACGTAAATGGTCATAAACAAAGCCACGCGGGCAGATGACGTAGCACCATTGGCGGACACGTGGCATCTATCAGGGAGATCACGATAGCGAGCGAGAATGAGTGCCAAGCCCCTAAGCCCTCGCAAGGCGACAAATACTGGAGAAAGAGATCCACTATGGTAGGGTCAACCCAACAGCGGACCCCACTGTCTGACGTGGCCACACTGGTCTCCTAAATTATACCTCTTTTTTTTATGGAGCACTAATTAACCCACCCAGCTGTGTTGTAAGTTTTCCCACAGCCCTTTCGAATATGGTCCGTCACAGGCGGGTAAGAGTATCGCCACCGCCTTCAAATCTGCGAAAGATATTTACTATAGCTTGTTAGAAAAGTAGCCAATAGCAAGATCCGAGGCGGGGAATCAGCAGAGCAAGTGTCACGTGTCGCGTTAATAGCCCGACACGTAGAGAAAATGACACTGCCACAAATGAACAGCTTTTATATCTGGGGTAATTAAATGTGAAACTCCGGAATAAGCGCGTGGCGTGAGAGAGCCGGAAAAGAGTTAGCCTTTTTAGTTAATAAAACGTACGTGTAAATACGACTTTTTTAACTGCGCTGTTAAATTTGATCGCGCAGGTAGAGAAAAGGAAAAGGGAAAAAAATTGTAGTTTTATTTCTTTTGTGCTGTGGGCCCGGTACACGTTGTGGCAGCTTGCCATATCCCACGAACGTGACAATAGGCCAACAAGAGGAAATAATTTCTAGATCGGCAGCTAACCGGGTGGGACCCACGCCTTGTCTCGGAAGTTCCGTGACCGTGACTGGATAGTACGCTTCACCCGCGGCTGTGGGCGCGTCTGGACCGTCGGATCAGAGCGGGCGCACTGATCGACACGCACGAGCCCTTTTTTTAGCTTTGGTGCCAGGTCGGACGAATCTGGGTTTGGGTTGTTTGCCTTTTAAAAATATTTTTCAGTTTTGACGCCACGTCTGACGCCGATCCAACGGCGTTCAGAGCTTGTGTGACGGTAAAGGATAGATCCGCTGCGTTGAACGTCAATCTGGTAACAAGTCAGGTGGGCGCGCACTTGTCGATACATGGAATTTGTTAATAGATTTGCCATCATCCTGAAATACATCTACATTTTTTTTTTTATTGGGGGTTAGCCTTTGTTAGATTAGGTAACACACACACACTCATGCAGGGTATCCCAGCACAGCCGGACTAATCCCTGCATCGCCACGGGGCATGAAAGCGAACACCACACACCAGACACACTTGCCTAGCACGGGCCACCGCCGGCTGGCCACCAAGGCCTTAATGGGAATTCGAACACCAGACCTCTTGGTTAGAGAAGACAGTGCTTTCCACCCCACCGTTTCCCCGGTGGTTTGAAATACATCTACATTAAAATATATGATGATTAAAGATATAAAAAAGGAAACACAAAATGGTGGGACCTGGGGTAATGAATTTGTGAAATTGGAACGATATTATCTGCGGTCATGTAGATTCCCAGTGATCGTCACGTAGCTACCGAGGTCTCTGCCACCGGTTATAACCGGTCACCGGTTCTCCGGGGTTTCTATAAAATATTCACTGTGATTGTGGATTCGTGGGCTACGGACCTACGGTGCCCATTATAAAATAAAAAATAGAAAAAATTATCTTTATCTGTATTTTTTGATTTAAATTAAAAGGTATTTAGTTTAATAGTATAAAAGCACCAAATCGGTGTACCCAAAAAAAAAAAAAAAAAAGAAAAGCACCAAATCGGTAGAGAGTGAGTAAACGTGAAAGCTTGGGAAGGAAGAAAAAAAGATTATGACACGTGGAGGGACCAGACAGAAAAGGTGGAGGTCCTGGAACGAACGGTGGGAGATGATGCCATGTTGGTTTCTGGAAATGTATAACCATCGGATGGGTAGACTAATGGAGAGCTGAGATCTGGCGAGGAAGTGTAGCTGGAGATCAGGACCGTCCACGCAGGTCTGGAGTGGGTTTCGCTCCAGTGAAATAGCGGAAAAGAGGATGAGAGATGGACTGATAGAGAGCACAAAAAGAAGACAGAGAAGTTGGAAAGAGAGAGAGAGAGAGATAAAGGCGAGAGGGGGCTAGAAGGAAGAGCACAGAGAGAGAGAGAAAGAGAGAGAGAGAGAGGTGAAGAAGATAAGTGAAAGCTAAGATCTTTTTATCTGTGAGAGATCATTTCTGGCGTTTGGGGCTCGTAGGATGCGAATCCGGTGGCTTTGACTAAATTCTCTCCGGCGAGGCGTTCATCTTTTCTGGTGATGAGAGATGGGATTAGCTTTATAGGTGTGTAGCTTAGATAGATTTAGAGTAGAAGATGGATAGGAATAGAGATGCGAGGAGAGGAAGTATGGCGGCCACGAATGGCTTGTCAAGAAGAAGACACAGAAATCACAGCCTCAGAGACTCTCCAGGTCAGCCTCAGATCTAACTCGTTTTCACCGATTCTGAGTTTGAAGATTTGTCATTGATTTTAATGGTTTTTTATTTGGTTTTGGTCTTTGCAGAGGACGATGGTCCGGTGGAGTTACAGGAGACCTCGAGGCTGAGAGATCGAGGGAGCGGGAAGAAAGATCGAGATCGGGATCGGGATCGAGACCGGGACCGAGACAGGGACAGGGACCGGGATCGGATGAACCGGAACAAGAGGAGAAGAGCTGAGAGATTGATGCACGGGAGCAATAGAGAAGACGGCGGTGACGATAGTTCGGATGAGAGTGTGAACGACGAGGACGAAGATGAATACGACGATGGTGGAGGCGGCGGCTCTATTCGCATGCTTCCGCCAAATCCGCCAACGGCGTCGTTTTCTTCGTCCTCTTCGTTGTTGAATCACCGGAAGAGCTTCCCTCCGGTTAATAATAAGCATTTCAGACCGCTGCCGGCGTTGAAGGTCACCGATGAAATGATTGGCGTTTCCGTTCCCAGAAAAGCACGGTCAGGTAGCGAGAAAGAACCTATTATGGAAAATCTGAAAGGAATTATTGGCTTCTGGGATTCTAGTTTTGACTTTGTCCTTTTCTGTAATTTTCAGCCTCTACGAAGAGGTCTCATGAATGGCCTTCCAGTTGTGGAGTTGTCGGAGACCAATTTCACCGGCAAGCTTCTACGTCTCCGGTCCGGCCAACCACATCATCGATGGCTGCGCCATCCCCAGCTCCGACCTCGCCCTCTTCTTCTCACGCTTCGGTTAGGAAGAAGCCTGTGGGTGTTCTCGAATTTGATTCATTTCTGATTCTGCTTCCCTTTGATTTTTCAATTTGTTCTTTAATGACGGATTTTCTTCTGTTCGTGTAGAGACCCAATGGCCCAAAATTGAAGCCGCCGAAGATGGCGACGACGACCACCAAGACATCGCCGTCTTTTCAAGACGAGATAGAGATTGAGATCGCTGAGGTGTTGTATGGGATGATGAGGCAACCGCAGGGTCCAATGAAGCAAGAAATTACAGTCACCGATTCAATTAAGTTCGAATCAAGAGAAATCAACAAGTCCACCAGTGATGCGAAATCAAGAGTTTCGTCACCGGTCTCAAACTCGCCGTGTGCTCCTCCTCACTCTACATCTGCTTTTCCGCAAAATTCTAGCTCCTCTGCCACTTCCATGTCCGCTACTGGTGGGTATATCGGCTCCCGGGAGCTTAGTCTTAATTCATCTCTTGCTCTCATCCTCAATGCTCTGTTTCGGGGCTGATTGTGTTTTTATGGCGACTGATGAAATTTTCTGCCTTTGATTGTATTCAACAGCGCCTAAGAGGAAAAGACCGCGAGCCCCTGCAAAGTATGATGAAGAACACCCATCGATTTTCCCACTACAAAACAGTGTCATTTTGACTACAACCACGGTTGCCACAGATCAATCCATGAAGATTGAAGCTTCCTCCCCAATTTTGGAGAAAAAATCAGGATCTGTCACAGAAAATGGTGGGTTTTCGTACAACTTGTCCAATTCTCACTCCATTCCGGTACCAGAGTCCCACCCTGAGTCGATTAAGGAGTCAATGATGAAGCCGGAGAGCAATGCTACCGCAGATTCAAAGCCGGGAAATGATGAATCTCAGAGTCAAAATCTCAAACAAAGGAAAGAGGAAGCGCAATCGCCCAAGAAGGAATCCCCAGTGTTCAGATTAGATGATAATCGAGGGGATATGACAGCGACCAATAAAGCGTGAGCATCAAAGACCTTTTAATTTTCTGGGAAATATAAAAATTGGGTCCTGAGTTTTCTCTAATTTTTTAATTTTCTGGTGTTTTGCCAGAGATTCAACCATCTCTGAGATTGAGAGCCACCGGGAAGAGAAGTTCCAGATAGATCTGATGGTGAGGGTCTTGTTATCTAAAACAAGATTTATCTTCTTTTTTATTATATACATATATATATATATAATTTTTTTTTTTCAAAGGTACATTTTTTATTTTCTAATCTGGGTTAATTTTCTGTGTTTTAATTGTTATAGGCGCCTCCAAGATCTTCTCCAGAAAGAGATGGCGAGGTTGATTTTGTGTCTGTAGATCCCAAACCTACGGTCATAGTTGTAGAAACGGTGAGTAGGGGCCCACCACTGCCACTTGCGTACCCTACTTGTTTGGTATGATGGTGATTTGTTGATTTAATAAATGGGGGCACTGTTTGTTTTTGGGTGCAGGAATTAAAGTCCTTGACCAGAGAAGATGACAACAAAGCTTTGAAATTTGGGAAGGAAGAGCCTGCAAATTTGGAAGCTGAGAAGTCTAAGAAAGCAGCTTCAGCAGCAGTAGTGGAAGAAGCTGAGTTTAAGAAGCCTGTTGTGGGTGGTAAGGAAAGGAATATTGCTCTCCAGCTTGATTTGGAGAAGACTGATAGAGATAGTGGCAATGCTGGTTTTAGTGGAAACAAGCTACCTCAGCATGCTGCTAAGCAGCAACAAAGCACTGAGAAAACTGCTGGTAAGTTCATTTAGTGTATTTCTCTTTGTTTCTTCTCTCATAATCTCTTTTTTGCGGGGTTATTTGAGCTTTGGAATGACCTTTCGGGTTGCCTGATTAATAATTTCTATCACATTCTTCTTCAGTGCAACCGAGCTCTGTACCTTTGCCAATGTCTATGCCTGCTGGCTGGCCAGGGGGGCTTTCTCCAATGGGGTATGATGATAGGGTCATTTTTCTTTTGTGTTCCTCAATCTTTGTTGGCAAACTTTCTGGTGCTGGTTTTTAGACTCATTTCTGTTTCTTATCAGCAGATACATGACACCTTTACAAGGAGTTGTATCCATGGATGGGAGTACCGTTCCTCCAGCTGCTATGCAAGTAAGTCTACTTTCCCGGGTTTTTTTTTCACTTTCCATTCTTTTCTTGAAACTCTTTGCAAGCTCCATCATTTTCTTTTTTAATCAAATTTTGAACTTGTGCAGCCACCGCAAGTGCTTTTCAACCAACCTCGTCAAAAGAGGTGTGCAACCCATTGCTACATTGCAAGGAATATATACTATCACCAGCAAATGTCAAAGATGAATCCTTTTTGGCCAGTAGCAGCTGGTTCAGGATCTATGTATGGGACGAAGCACAATCCAAGTGTAATTCCCCCAGAATTTCATGGGAGTATTCCCGGTAGAGGTGCAAATTCTGCACCTGACAAAGGGCAGGGGATTACTATGTTTCCTGCGCAACCTGGGAAGGAAAAAGCTTCACCAGCAGTAGCCAATCTTATGGATGCACAGAGAAAGCAAATAGTAATCCAGCAAGCTCTACCTCCGGGCGCACCTAGTAATATCTTGGTATGTTTCTTTTGTTGTTTGTTTCATTGTCGAAAGGCCCATGGACCAGGGGTTGCATATATTAATCTGGTGTCGTTATTGTATTTCAGCATGGTCCTGCTTTCATTTTCCCTTTGAGCCAGCAACAGGCAGCAGCAGCTGCTTCTGTTAGACCTGGTTCTGTAAAGTCTCCGAATGCTGGTAGTGCAGCGTTGCCAAGTTCAGTGAACTCTACATCCATGACTGCTGCAGCAACTCCTGCTGTAGCTCCTGCGATGAGCTTCAATTATCCAGGAAATGAACCTCAGTATCTGGCAATTTTGCAGAACAATGCATATCCTTTCTCAATGCCAGCACATGCTGGTGCACCACCAGCTTATAGAGGACCCCATGCTCAGACACTACCATACTTTAGTGGGTCTTTCTATTCTTCCCAAATGCTGCATCCTTCTCAGCATCAGCTGCAGCAGCAGCAGCAACCACCCTCTAAATCACAGCAAAGTCAACAAGGTCATCAAAACCCTAGTATTTCCAGTGGTTCTTCATCATCTCAGAAGCACTTGCAAAGCCAGCAGCAGAGGCCACCTTCCAGTGGTGTGAATGGTGTCAATAGTGGCTTGCAAGGCTTTCCTGCCTCAAAAAACCAGTCTTCACAGACACTACAGCTGCAGCAGCAGCAACAGCAGCAGCATCAGCGGCAACATCAACAAAACCCACATGCCCCTCACCAAGCTCGCCAACTTGAACACGAGATAGGTGGTGAAGATAGCCCATCAACTGCTGATAGTCGAATCTCTTGCACGAACATGAGTATATATGCGCAGAATTTTGCAATGCCAATGCCCCCACCAAGCTTCGCTTTAATGACACCTCCAATGGGTAGTGCCAGTGGAGTAACTGCTGCCAGTGGCAGTGAAAAGAAGCAGCAGCAAGGCTCAAAGGCTGGGGTTGAAGGATCTCAACCTTATGCCATGTCGTTTGCTTTAAATGGTGCTAACCCTGCTACTGGCCTTGACATGGCTTCCCTAGTACATAGTCAAGCAATTCTCCAGAGCCTTCCAGAGGTTACTAGGCAGGGCTATCAACAGATTATGGCTGCTGCTGCGCAAGCACAAGCAGCTCAACATAAGAAGAGTTATCGGCACCCTGAAGAAGGGAAAAGTGGAGGAGGTGATTCCTCTAATGTGGAGGAGGAAAGAAAGGCCATGACAGGGAAAGCTTCGACTGTTGGTCACTCCATTGCTTTCTCCACTGATGGTTCCACCAATACAATACCGGGAAACAATGTCCTTGATAGCTCTGCTGCACGAAGTCTTAACCTCAGTTCTGCTCCTGGCAGGGCATCCAGTTCTGTTATGCCTGCCTCAGTTAGTGCTGTAAATGCTCCCACACCTCAGCAGCAATTTCAGCAGCAAATGCGGAATCACCAGCAACAGCAGATGCAGCAGCAACAACAGCAGATGCAGCAGCAACAACATCAGATGCAGCAGCAGCAACATCATATGCTTCAGCTTCAGAAGCAACAGCTACAGCAGAATGCAGTACGAAGCAAGACACCAGCAACAAGCAATGGCAGCGTTTACTCTGATCATCTTCCTTCAACCTCTTCTATGGCTGCAAAGTTTCCTAATGCACTTTCTTCATTCCCCCATAACCTTGTCCAAACTACCACCAGTCCATCTCAATCTCCTCAGTGGAAGAATTCTTCCAGGACAACTACTTCCCAGGTTCCTACATCATCACTGGCCTCATCAACCTCATCATCCCTTAAAAATCATCCTCAGAAGCAGGCACGTACACAGCAAAGCCACACTCAGATTTCCTTTGCAGCCAACCCAAAGTCTTCCACCCAAAATCAGGGGCCACAACCAAATAGTAACCAGTCCCCGTCTCCTCCGATAATGGTTGGTTCACCCACAACTACAACTTCGTCAATGTCGAAGAGTGCTGGTGGAAGCCCAAGAACAAATACTTCAAATTCCGCTGGTAATAAAGCCGGGCAAGCTTCTTCACTGTCATCTCAGCAGGTGAAGAACTCACCATCAGTTCCCAGTCAGAAGTCATCTCCAGTGGGTGGGAGGTATGTTCCTACGAGCCTAGGGAATACCCATATTACCTCTTCAAGCACAGGGACAAAATCACAATTGACACAACAGCAGCAACATCAGCATCAGCAGCAACAACATCTGCATCAACAGCAACAGCAGCAGGTGTCTAAGCAATCAATTCAGCAAGCACAGTTGTACTTTTCTAATGCCTACATGCAAAACCAGCAAGCTTCGCATTCTAATAGCACAGGCGGCACCGCATCGCCCTCAAGTGGGTATTATGTTCCAACAAGACGGCGTGGTGACATGCAGCAGCAGTCACAACATTCACAGGGGTCATCAGGGACATCCTCGAGTGGGATGTTGTCACTCTGCCCTCCTGTTACGCTTGCTAATAATACTGGCACCACTGATCCTGCAAAGGCAGTGGCTACTGCTGCTAACAACATGAAAGGTGGTGGTTTATCTTCACAGACGCTTATCCATCATGCCCAGTTTGCTGCTGCACAATCCTCTGGGCCACATCAGCTTGTACCAACAGGCTTCCCTTATGTTCATGCTGTTCCCACAGTGGTACAGATGAAACCCGCCGAACAGAAGAAGCAACCAGCAGGTGAGTAGATGGATGCTTTTGGTGTTACTTGGCTATCCCCATTTTTTGTGACCATGAAGAGCCAGAAAAGAGATAGAAACTTGTGCTGGGGTTTCTGAACTTTAGAAGGGAAGGGCTCATTCCTGCCCAAAGCATTGTCAAATTTTTATGCTCTACGGGGAGCCTGAGAAGGAAGGAAATGATTGAGCGTGTAATCATGTGAAAAAGCATACCAGGGGGAGGCTAGGTGGAATTAGACCCACGGTTTTGGAATGAAGTTTACCAAGTGGGGAAAATTGTCCTTGATGGAATCTGTATTTATCCATTGTACACATGTTTATAATCTGACAGGGTTGATGGGGAAAGTCTAATTAAATTTGATTGGTTTGATGAGGATAGGTCGGGGGCAGTGTAGAAATGAAATTGCTTCTTTTTCTGGGCAAAGAGAGGCTAGAATGCCAAAGAATGAGCAGTAAGAGCAAGACCTGCCTTTCCTTTTGGGGTTGCAACGGAGGATTTCTTTTTCGGTTTCTTCTTTGGAGGTCCAAATTGCCAGAAAGAGCAGTAAAACAGTTTCTTATTGACACATATATGCACAGGGGTAAGAAGAGGGTGTATGTATAACATATAATGGTAGACCCTCTTGCAATTTTTTGATCTAAATTGGGTTTGCCTACTGGCTCTAGTTTCATTGCCTTGGTTTGTTGTAATGTGAACTGTGAAATTCCTGATATGAGAAATGAGCAGGGAAGAAAGAACTGGAATTTGATGGAAAGCTCATGCCTTGGTGTTCATGTGGCTCAACTTTGTATCTTTTATATATACCTTGTAAAGAGATAGCAGCATTATCAAGCTTTTGAGGATCTGCTGGCGAGAAAAGTGAAGAGATAGAGTGAGGTGGATGCATACGAGTGAGCCAAATGAGGTTCAAATTTGTACCAGCTCCAATTTGAGAGCAGAAATGTTTGGTCTTGATTTCTTACATGGGAGGGTCTGAGGTGGGCCAAAAGTCATTCCCCCACTCATTGCGGTAGTATTCACAAATGTGATTTGCTAATGACCTTTCTTTTTCTTCTTCCTAATTTGAATCCAGTGAGTTCAATTCCACCACTAACTCTTTGAAAAAAAGTGGTTGTTGAAGAATGGGAGATAGGAGAGGGGCCTCTTTATTGTATTATCTTACACCTGTCACAAAATCATTTTCCAAATATCCTAACTATAGATATTGCTGAACATGAGTTGCCAAATATCCTAGCTCGATACCCATGGGTTTGGTCCAGTTGGTAGCAGGCTGGTCCTGCATGTTGGGCGAACGTTACAGTGATACTCCTGGTAATAAGGTCACTGGTTCGATCATCCGCATATGAAAAACATCCTATGGGGAGGGGTCTTACCCATGTGCTCTCGGCCCCGGAGTGATAGTCCCACCCGACCACCATTTTTTCTTACCAAAAAAAAAATTATCCTAGCTCGATAGTGTTGCTCAATATGAGAATTATGGAGTCCTTGTTTTGATTTAGCACTCACTCACTCACAGCTGCTTGCTAGGATGATGATGGCAAGGTATAGTATAACATGTTGGTTTCCTCTTACTTTTTTTAGCTCGATTGAGTTAGAGATTTATGGTCGATTGAGTTAGAGATTCATGGTTTTATTATTAGTTTTTTGGCTGTGAGTTCGTTCATAGGCTTTGTAGTTTTGGGTTTGCCTCTTTATTAATAAATAGTTTATTTCTCATCAAAAAAGTAAAATATTGTATTTTCGCTCATGTAAAGAACAAGTATAGGTAATTCCGCCCATGTAAAGATGAGGAAAAAGCAATGTTCTAAAAGGCGCTAGGCGCTAGGCAGGCGATGACCCGTAGCCTAGAGCCTGGATAGCCTAGGCGGGACTAGGCGATGGACTAGGCGATTTACTTTTTTTATATTTTTAATTAATAAAAATAAATTATATAATATTTAAAAATGGTTTTAAACTTTTAATATGATAAATTAGAAAAAAATTTAACATAACCTTACTCTAAAAATGAGCAAACCAACCTGTAAATTTAGAATATCATCATAATCAAACTAATCAACAATGTTCAACATAGCTAATGATCAAATATTCAACACAACCATCATCACAATTCACAATTCACAATCACAAGTTCACAACATTAATCAAATGCAAACTAGTAAATTGTCTCAAGCATTCAAGTCTAGAATTTAATGCATAATTCAACATAGCCAATGTAACCAAAATAACATGCAAACCTAAGAAACCACTTCTTCTTCTTCTCCATATCCCTCATTAATGCCTTCGGTGTCGGACTCAAACTCAAAATCCATCTCATCACCGCCATCCTCTTCATCGGATTCTTCAAGTTCTTCACCAAGTTCCCTTACTTCTTGAAGCCTAGCACTTCTTCTAGGTGGAGGGCTACTATCAAATCCCAATTCATCTCCAAGCATGTCATTTGTCAAATCCGAATCGACATCTTCATCACCATCCTCAACAATCCATCCTTGTGCCATGGTTGCCTCACTAGCAAGTAGCACATCTACACCCTTCTCCTTTTGTCGCATCTTTTTGTTAATGATTTTTGAATTGAATTGGACGTAGACTAAGTTGTTCAACCTCCCGGTGTCTAGTCTATTCCGTTTCTTTGTGTGGATCTAGAGAGAAAAATAATAGTTAGACATTTATTTAACATTTTAACCAATAACTAATTAGAAAAGAATCACAAGATTGAAGATTACAAGAAGTAGGAAGTATGAACTCACCCCTTCAAAAGTACTTCAATTTCTCTCACAACCGGATGAACTTGTAGTTAAGGAAAGAATCCGCTTAGCCATTTTTTGCAATTTAGGCACACAATTTCCATATAGTTGCCACCACCCAACTAAACAATTAACCAAGTACAACTACAATTAGCAAACAACAAAGAACAAGAAACAAAAATCCATACACTCAAGTTATAATAACAAAAAATGTAATTAGCTATAGTTTTTAATTCTTACCGGGATCATATTTGTCATCATTTGTTTTGCATCCCATCATAGCCAATGCTCTTCCAAAATCATCCTCTCTATTCAAGAACTTCAACAACTCAACATTTGTCACTTCACCTTGGCTTGTCTCATCATCCGGAAAAAAAGCTTCAACACATGTGAAAAACCCACTCATCACCACATGATCACTCTGTGCGGCAGAATTATGATAGCTATAATAAGGGTTCAATAGGTAGCCCGCCAAATGAAGTGGACCATCTAACCGATCACGCCTTTTCATATCAATTATATCTAGAATTGGGCGAAAGTGAAGTTCTTGATTCTTGAAGGCCTCTTTAATCTCCTCTTTTGCTTTGTTCAACTCCCCATACACAAAACCCATGGAGGGCTTTCTATCTCCATCAACAAGGCGAAGCACCTTAACTAAAGGAGCAAAGACCTTCAAGCAAAGAGTTACCCCATTCCAAAATGCAGCACTTAAAGCGGTACTAAATGCTGCTTTCCCTTTTGCAGTCTTTGAATGCTTACACTCACTCCATTCATTACTAGCAACCATAGCCCTCAACTCACTTTTCTTCTCCATCAAACTTTGCAACGTTAGAAAAGCAGTTGCAAATCTTGTGACTCCTGGCCTCACTATATCTCTCTTCTTTGTGTACTTCCTCATCAATGATAATGTCTTGTGGTGTGCATAAAGGTAAATGGTAAATGTCTTAGCCTTCTCAATCACCCCTTTGAATCTAGGTTGGTTCCCAATGGCTTGAAGCATGAGGTTCAAAGTATGGGTAGCACAAGAAGTCCAAAATATGTTTTTCCTCTTCGCTTTCAATAAGCCACCCGCCGCCATGTTATTGGATGCATTATCGGTTACCACTTGAACTACCTTTTCCGGCCCAATTTCTTCAATGTATTTGTCCACATACTCAAATATATACTCTCCGGTATGTGCTTCATCGGATGCTTCCTTGGAAGAAAGAAAAATAGTGCCTTCTTTGCAATTGACACACAAGTTCATAATACTTCTTCTTTTCCTATCTGTCCAAGCATCCGTCATTATGGAACAACCATTCAAAGCCCACTCTTCTTCTTGCTTCTTCAATAGGCCTTTTGTTCTCTCTACCTCTTCCTTCAACAATGGCTCTCTTAATTGGTATTGGGTTGGAGGTCTATAACCCGGACCATATTGACCAACCGCTTCCATTAACCTTTTGAAGCTATCATTGTCAATAGCATTAAAAGGTATGCCGGATTCATAAACCCATCGAGCCACATATTGATGCACTTGATGTGTTCTCTCCTTCCAAAGTGCATCATTGATACTTTGTTGTCTTGTTGTTCTACTTCGGCTCAATGAAGAATCGGGATCAATGGTTGATGCAAATTTATCCATAGGCCCAAGAGAACGGGGAGGTCTTGCTTGCCCTCCTAAGATCCCTTCACCTTCTTCGGCCTCTTCCAAAATAACCTCATTTCTCACTTCTTTTTCATGTGCATACTTCTTTCTCTTCTTGCTTTGTGCATCCTCAATAGCCTTTTGACACTTTTTCTTATCCTCATCCGATGACATTCTGCAAAAAGCCGCATTCCCTTTCACGTGGCCAACATGTTGCTTGATCCGATATATCCCTCCACTAACTATTTTCCCACATAGCTTGCACTTCACTTTGTCTACATTTGAAGGGTCTACCAATATGCCAAATTCCCATCCAACATCATCAGAATTCCGCCTCAAGGACCTCTGAATCTCTGCTATTGAATTTGACCCTCCTGAAGATGTACTACCCGCCATTCTGGCTCTAACAAATTACAAAATACATTCATATCAGTGATATCACACAAATGCACAAGTAACACAGGCGCAGAAGTTACTCATTCAATGAGTAACACAGGCACAAGTAACACAGGCACAAATCATTGAGTTTGATGACAACAATTCTAAACTCTGATGACAGTTTTATGTCTCTCAAAAGGGGTTTAAAACTTTAAATAAAAGCATAACTCTGATGTAAAAACCACATACAACTGATACAAGCCAATCAAGCCAGTTTTATGAAATTGCAGAGGCATGTACATGTCTCCGGCATGTCTTGTAATGAATGAGATTCAGCAACTCATATTGACCGAACAAAAATAAAAGAAGAGATTTTTGCTATCCACAGATATAAATTTAAGGTGGGGTTCCTTGGTAGCCTAATGTTCTTCAACAAATACACGTACAGACTCGATAACTTCACTGTCCTTGACAGCCAGATATCGTCTAGACAGAATCATGTGATCCTTCAAAATTCAGAAGGTTTGTTTCGTATTCCAATCCCCCCAAAATTTCTTCTACACTACTGTTTACACATTCTAGATTTTGATTTGTTTTCTAAAGACCCCTTTCATCTATAAATATGCTGCACAACCATTATCTGATGATATAGAAAGTTTAGTGCTAGTAGCTCATCACAAACCCTATAACGATATTTTCTTTAATGCCAGCCATTCTGTAATCTCAACCTGTCCTGTCCTAACACTTCTATTCTTTTCAAATTCTTCAATTCCAAAATAAAAAGTCAAATATCATCCATTCATCCCTAAGAACCCTGTTGAGTTTAGAAAAGAATACTAACCGATGGAGACGAGCGGCGGAGCTGGAGAGGGCGACGCGGTGGAGCTGATGCGCAGACGGGTGCTGAACAGAGAGACGAGAATGAGGAGAGAAACGAAGAGGTAGAGAGAACTGAGATAGAAGAGAGAAACGAAGAGGTAGCGACCGGTGGTGGGAGCGCCGGAGATGGGTTGATGCGCAGTCGAGACTCGAGAGAGAAGTCGAACAGAAGAGAGAAACGGCGAGGAGAAGAACTGAAGAAAGAAATCGCTGAATTAATTAGGTTTTGTTCCGTTTTTTTTTTTTTTTCGCCTGCGACGCCTTTTAGAACGCCTTGGACCGCCTTGGACGCCTTGGACCGCCTAGGCGGCTCCTAGGCGGCTGAACGCCTAGTGTGATCGACTTGAGGAAAAGCGGGACGGTTTCCCTTCGCCTAGCGCCTAGGCGCCGCCTAGGCGGCCCTAGGCGACGCCTTTTAGAACACTGGGAAAAAGTGAATTTCATTCACATGTATAGGTGTAAAAACTAAAACTATAACAATAACTTATAACTAAGAATATGCTATATGTACTTGCCCTCACGTTTCTTATAAAACTGGCTCTTACATTTCTTCGTTTGAAGATGAATAAATTTGAATAGTGTCACACTATTTTTTTTTTATTCACACGCTCCATAAATGATGAGAGCGAATGATATCTTCAATAGATAGAAGTCATAGAACTTCATCCGGATCCTAAACAATTAACATGGTTTTGACTTGAAAGTAAATCTTAACTCGTTACATTATACATAAAAATGGACTTGCGATTAAAAAAAAATGTTGTGTATGTAAATAGAACTAATTCTTAAAATTAAGATCGAACAAATATCTAACTATTTTACAATATTAGCTTTGGTTTTGAGAACCCTACACCAGTCTGCGGGTAGGACATGTTGGTCGGGCAGGTTGCCTCTATTGGTAAGAAGGATGACCTTTAGAGATCACTCACTCTCTCAAATCTATCATCAACACACGAGTACCCTTCTCGTTTTTGGTTTTTGGTTTTTTTTTTTCAGAGAAAAAGGTAAAAAGACCAACCCACACTTGGTCCATATGCTTTTATACCTATCACAAAAGGGAAAAAGGCAGTAAAAAATAATGAGACTTGGTGTGACACTTTGGCCTTTGCTTTTGGAAATGAAACTACCCCAAAAACAAAAAGAAGGAAATTTTACTTTAATTGGTATGGGACCAATTAAAGGAAGAAAAAGATTTGGGTGGGTTCTTTTTGGAGATGTACCCCATCATCCAAAAGATTAAAGGAAAGGAAATATTATAATTCACATCTTTATCTCCCATGCTCAAGTGTGACATGTATCTCAATAATTCCAAGGTACATGATTGTTAAGGACCAACACATACGGAAAACCATTATATAATTTTATCAAAAGAGCATGAAACTGAAAATTGTGATTGAAGGATTATGTTATCAACACCCATAATTAGGTAAACAACACCCTACTGACCCCACTCCATGTAAACATTAAATTTTTGCTTAGATGATTTAACTAAACCATGTATGATGTTTTTTAATGGAAGACATTTAGGAGAAGCTATAACTAAGAATGTAACTGTTCCTGCTTGATTTTTGAATGATAAAGTAGTAGCATACTTCACTTAATGTGTTGTATTTTCAATTTTATATGAAAAAGAAATGCATAAAAGCCAACATTCTCACTCTGGAATTTTGAAACAGCTAAAGTCTACTTAATTAAATGATAGACCAGCTTCCTATATGAGTACATAAGACTATGCAATTGTAGATACAAGTTTTTAAACATTCTTTGAAGTCATTTTACAATTCAACTAGATAAATGAAAGTTTAAGGTTATACCAGTTAAATTTAAAAACTGATGGACAAAACTGTTTTTAAATGCAGAGTATAAAAATCACAAGAATTTAATTTATCAAATAATATATTGACTCAATGTAGTTGTAGGAGTCTAATCGATTTAATATGATGATACATCAACACTGATTATGAGATGTGAATCATCCAAGGTATATTCGTATTGTGTATTTCTCTAATTCGAATCAGGTTCGAAACCAAACAGTTCGAGGAGACACATTAATACATCATTAACAATGTATGTCTACATCTAAGATACCGAAGCTTGCTAGATCAGTCCAAAACAAAAGAAAAAAAAAAAAAATTCTGTCTAGAAGATATATAAGATCGTAATAAACCGTAAACGATATATGCCCAAATCTATCACACAGCAATGTAACAAAGTTCGGTGTGTGATTGGAAAATGGCTCTACCCTATAGGCCTTAAATCTAATAAGCCTAAACTGCACCTAAATCCAGTATTAAGATAATGTAGGCCCCATTCTTAACAGAGCCGGTGGAGCCCGCCACCTCGAACTCGCAAACGTCGCGTTTCTATTGGCCACTTGGTGGCTGCGGGTTACGGTGACAGCGGTGGTGATTTTAACATTCAGTCACTGACAACTTAAGTGAAACCCGGACAAAAAATAATAGCTTTTCTGTTCTTAATTCGGTTTTGATGTGATGGTCCCCCAGGTCGCTTTTCCTTTCCGACCTTGTATTATTATAAATATTATTATTACCGGATAATATTAATATTTTAATCCCTTAGTCTAAGGGTATTATGGTAATCCAGCTGTTAAAGGTCTTTGGACTTTGGTGACCCATTTAATGAATGATTAAGCATTTTGATTAAGATAAATTAGATAGTTGATAGGATGTGGTGGGGTCGGGTTTTAGAGATTATATTCCCCACGTGATAGTTTGTTTTGGCGCCATCTTTTGAATTTCACAGTGGATAATTTTTGGGATTTAACCGTACTGTTAATTTTTTTACAGCCAAATAGTCAACTTCGAAATGGTCGACATATTCGGCTTCGATATATTCGCCTAAATTCTACTTTGGGAATCTTTGAGCTATTAGTTTAGGAAATTTATGTCAACAACGGAAGATTAGTAATTTAAGTGGTGGAGGTGATTAGGTTGAAATATTGGTGTTGGCTTCGACAAAAAAAACAAATATATTGGTGTGGGAAATAATTGATTAATCAATTTAGTTGCACTCTGGTCTTGATTCATGCCCAAAAATCTGGTCCAACCCATGTTCAATTGGTCAAAGATTACACCAAACTTATTTATTTTGTAGTGGGGATTTTTTTTTAAAAAAATTCTTTCTTTATTGGACGGATGAGATATTTGCAAGTATTGTACTCGTTTAAGCACAGTTTTGTAAAACTCTCTCCAAGGAGAGACAGAGGAGAAGAGAGCGAGAGACAAACAGAAGAGTCACTTCGCCTGTCTGGCGGCAAGCCTTTCTCCGTCGTCGGACGGGGTTTAGATCTTTGTGGAAAGAGAGTGCAGCCGGGTTCTCGGTCGAAGTTTCCTTTTGGCAGAAATTGAGCATGGCTGGACCCATGTTTAAGGTTGTTCCCTTCTGCATAGGTGCTGCATCGAGGTCGTGGTGGTGTGACCCGGGGAAGGATGTGGTGTCGACTCCGACGAAAGGACGACGACCGTACATGGAGGATGGTGGTCCGACGCATATGGAGAGACGAGGAGGAGCTTGCTTGGTAAGTGGCTGTGATTATCTCCATCCCTTGGTCTAGGGTTTCGGGTTGAGCCTGGGCTCACTTGTTGGGCTCAGTCCAGGCTGGCCTTATTTTATTTTTAGCTTTTATGATTTTAGTTTTAATTAAAATAGTTTTTGGGTCTGATTTTCAGATCTCAAATAAGTCCTTACTCTATCGAGTTTGTTGGTTAGATGTCATGGTTTCTGATAGGTACTTGAATTCGGGTAGCTAGTTCGTTGTTACAAGAATCCAGATTACAGCCGGTCTTTGGCCGCTCATTTTATCAGCCTGTGTTGAACGTGCCGGGAGATCCTGGAATGGCTCACCCAATGGTATTTTGTTGTGGTCGGATCCCGTTCCAGTAATTGCTACTTATGTTGGTCAAGCTAACTCAGGCGATTGCCCAATTAGGTTTCTATCAGATCCATTGACATGTCAGTCTCTTCTCTTCGGAGTGAGGACAAGTAAATTGAGGCAAGAGTTATTTGCTCATAGTTGTAATTCATTGTTGGTGCTTTATAATTGCAGTTTATTGAATGAAATTTCGTTTAATAAAAAAAAAAAAGGAAGCAAAATTTTGTAATATGGTAAGGATCAGACGTGACGTAAAGTTTATAGATAAGGTAGATGAGCAGGAAACGTGTGAGGACATAACAAATACTATATAGGAACCACAACAAATAGAGATAGTCCTCAAACGTTTCACTCTCCCATAAGAGTGTTACTATGCTTCCTCTTCCCAAATCAATTATTCATTATTCATTTTGCCAAACTCACCTCATGTACACAAAACCCTTGTTCCATATACCTGAATCATTGTTGGGATCTCTACTTCTGATGCTCAAATTCTTGCAACTTGCTGAGCTCTTCATTAAAGCAACACAACCAGTTTGCGGTGAAAATGAAAGAGTTGACGGGGAACATGAAGCTTACTACGATTCTCATTCCTTCGAAGTACTCAAACAAAGGAGAAGAGATTTTGAGTTCGGCCATGCGGATTTCTCTACCATAGCCCGATAAAAAGTGCCCCTTACAATCTTCAAGCAGGAACTTTCTAAATCACATCTTATGAATGCTCATTACAATACCTAAAGGATTGATGAGAATCAAACAACGATCATTGCAACTTAATTGACCTGTGAGTGTCCATTAAGATAGAGATTTTAATTTGAGCATTTATATAAGTGAGTGTGAGAGTATACATGCTCTTATGGGTTTTAGTCCAATACTATGCCTCACCGTAATATAACTGGAGCTGCACGGTTCACCCAGTCAGTACAAGTTGTTGAATCTAAACTCTGGTCGAAAGATGGTGGACTCGTCTAGCTCAGCTTTAGTGGAATATGACGTAGGAGGTATCAGAGACTGAGTTCATCTTTGTACTAGAGACTGGAAATGCAGAAGTGAGATAAGAAGTATCAAACTCTGAGTTCATCTTCGTACTAGAGAATATGTATGATCTCATATCTTTGTTTTCACTGAGAAAAAGAAAGGGAAAAAAAAAAAGAAAGAGACTTCGGATTGTGCTGGTAAAAGAGATAAAATATGCCCTTGTCATATCCACATGCGCTACGAATGAGTTCTACTTCTACAGGGATGTTCTCAAAAGTTGTCGAAAATATTACCTCTTTTATGAATCATCAGTGTGTTGCTTTGTATTAGGAGTTAATGGGTGGAATCAAAATGTGATAGAGACGTGCAGCATATCTCAGAAGAACTGTATTGATGAATCTCAGAACAACAAGGCAGTACACCATAGAATCAAAGAGTGAAGAGAGATAGCAATAAGACCAACTGTATTGATGGATCTCCAAGTTGTAAACATTGCCTTGCCTTGTTTTGCACTCCATTGCAGAATAGTAAGGTTTCAAATTAAAAGATTTCAACATTTGTTGATAACGGGGGTAAAGAAAAAACCACCCTAAATAATGCTCCCCCCAAAACCAAGACATAATAAACCTGCCACTTCTACAGTTCTCCATCGTGATTGTGATCCTATACAAGTTTCTAACAAGGACTTTGATGCCTAGAGTATTTTGGGGGAGATACCAGTCATGCCTCTTAAGTTGTCTCTAGGGTTACTGCTTGTAAAAAAGGCAGTAGGGAAAAGTACGTAAGGAAACCGGAGCAGCGTCACCATTTTAAGGGCCATCGGCAAACATCAAGCAAATGTAATGTTCTATGACTAACTTGTCAACAAAGCAAGCTCCTTCTCCTGCTCTTTCTTCCGATAACTCTGGGCCATTGAAGTGACAATCTTGACAAAGAAGTTCAATAGCATAAGCCATACCAAAGTGTTCCAGATTGATGCAAATGAGAAATCCCACGTTTTCACCTAGAGGAAGAGTATATATCAGATGAATGAACAAACCAAATACCGGAAGGTTAAAAGACTTTGTACATCATGGATTTCATATACCTTGATATTTGGAGATTGGGAATAAGAAGCTGTCAAATACTTCTCTTTTGCTCCATCAATTTTAGCAATGAGGTTGGGCAGGACAGCAGCAAAACCAGGTATGAAACTGAATACCCAAATCAATTCATTCTCTATCCAATTTAGAAGTTGATTGTTGCAAACTGAGATAATGAAAACGGTCTGCATAACAAACGACAATAACTAGATTATAAGACAATACAGAAACAATTGAAGAAACTAAATTGAAAATTTGGGAAGACGCCTAAATAATGCTTCTTAGAAATGTCATATATGGAAAAAGAAGTAAAAGAACAAATATAACGAACCTGCAGGTGGGTTTTAATAATAGCCTTTCCAATCATTGTTGCCAGAAAGAATTTCCAAAATGGAATCCCAAATTGTCCACACATAATGCCTGCTAGGTCAAAAAGAGGATTTGGCACCTGAGAAATATCAAAGGTAAGTAACAAACACAATTTGAGATAAGCATCAGATGGTTGCTCACTGACATTATACTAAGAAAGAAGTCCAACTTTACAAATAGACACAAACACTGAATTTAATGAACTTTAATATAACAAAATCTCAGATTTAAAACTTGTATCTCATCTCCAGACCCAAGGTAATTGTTTATGGAATGGTAATGGAAATCCAAAATTCTGTGTTAGCATACACCATTGCATACACCAAAATGTTTGCTGAATAAGAAACAATTATATGGGCAAAGCATAGGAGATCACTAGGATGAAACTAATAATAAGATTTTCTTCAAATGACATTCAGTTAACGAAGCTGACAGATTTTAGAACTAACCGAAGCAAGCACTAAGATTGTAAAGAAGTTCAATTGCTGCGAGTGTGACAGAAGCCAGCGTTTGATTTGGTATAGGCGAGTACCTATGTACCCTTTTACTTCATCTGAGGAGGTATCCAATTCCTTCAATTCATCGATCTGGTTACCAGCTAAGCTTGCTACATAAACCAGTAAACAAAAAGAGGATCAGAATATATCTAACTTCATGCAACTTCATTACAGTAAATATGCCTGAATACTTCAGATCTTGTCTGAAATTGATGCATCACTAGTTCCACATAGAGAAATTTACTTCCAGATACATTTTTGAGGTCCAGCACCAAAAGGATAAGCTATGCGGTTTCGAGGAAAAACTGTGAATTTTGATTTATCAAATCACTCAAGCTAAGCAAGGTTCCAGAGACGAATACTGTTTGTATGTTGGCAATATAGAAAATTGCTTACCTGCTCTTGAGATGAAATATGGAGGAAGTTCTCCAATTGCAGTTCCAATACCCCATAAAACAGCCTCTAATTGGACTTGTGGTAATATGCTGCTTAGTGGAACCCGCAATCCATGCGATGAAGAAAACAATGGGGCACCAAACTCAGAGCAGTTTTTGTCAAGCCACGAAGGACCACTATATAGTTGTATTGTATCATAAGGAGCACTTTTTAAATCAACTCGCCCACACTGCATAGCTTTTATAGTAAAGAACGCAATATGAGGACCCAGATATAGGACAAAGGTGTGCAAACCCGATCCTGCATGAAATTCAAACAACAGAAGATGATATTACAAACTATGCTCCTTATATCAAGCAATTTTAAGTCAATGCATACAAGGCAAGATCTTGGTGAGTATGTTCAGGAGACATGATCTTTCTAATTCCAAACACAAAATGTCATGACCACAAAGAATTAATTTTTCATGTTTTAATGCTAGCACAATCAGAAAGTCAGATGCGCAGGAATAATCATACGACTTACCAAGACCAATCGAAGATGCAACTCCAAGGGCCACCCACCATAACCCAAATTGGAAATATTTGAAAAGCTCCTCGAAATGCTGCAGAAACATAGCATCAACTTGTTTAAACAAAACAGATAAGATGAACAGCAACCCAGTATCAAAACTCAGAGTTAACAATCAGGAGGCTATGAATGATTATTCTGGGCATCAGACTAATTGTCATCCTCACAACAGAAGTGAAGAGTTTTACTATCTTATGTTGCATCTATATATGAAAAGAACTAAATCAAGATCAGTTCTGTCAATTGTCCAACTAAATGAATACATACATTAACAACTTGGAGGTACATATTTGATTTTGTCATATAAGAGAAAATATCTTCCACAAAGCAGCATCACAACGAAGAACCCTCTAGAAAATGTGACTTGCTGTAACTTATCAAGCAGGTGGAGCAGGGTTTAATTAACCGTATTATTAGCGTCGTTTGTTATCGCAGGGACCTAAAATATCGGCAAGATGGAAGCTTACATATTCTACCCTACATCACCATCCTACAAGGAGCAATATGTTTACAATTACATACACAACACTAAATAAAGAAGAAATATATCAATGATGATCTACCAAGAAACATACTTTCTCATGGGGGCCGTCAATGGTCGCCAGAAGAATTCCAAGAGATGATGCCACAGCACTCAACAGCATGAGCCAGCCACGTCTAGCCAACAAATACGACATTGAACTCTTAACATACTGAAGTACATACAAAATGAAGAACTTCAATGTTCTGAAGGGTTGTGTCGTTAGTGTCAAGCTATCTAGTTCCTCTTGATGCATCTTGCGGATTTCTGCAAAATTTGCAAATCTGTTAAGCAAAAACTATTCAGGACCCTATAATTGCCCTTATAGAGAGATCAAATATTGATAATCTTATTTTTCCGTCCGTTATTTACTAGTAATCTCATTATTGCTGAATAATAAAATAAAGGGCGAAATAACATTACATATGATGTTCCATACTCGCACAAAACTCTTATGAGAACTGTACTTGGCAGTGAAATCAGACCTAAAGTACTTTTGTTGCTTATACAACAGAAAACCCTGAAACATAGTACTTATCTAAACACAGCAAAACCTAATGTTCCGAAAAGAAACACACACACACACACACACACAATGAAACCTTGTCCATGATGTTCCATTCATGATCCAACTAAACCAAAGCCACTCAAAAAAGTTTCTTAGCAATATGATTATCTCTGTAAGACATGGCAAAAGCTAGGGACAAACCAATCCAATTGGTAAAGAGCTGATTCTAATTATTTCGAATCCCCACTACTTGGATAAGCCTAAGACATTAATCTTCCTGCTGGGTTTAGCTCTCTTTCACCTAATATAATTCTCTGCTCAATAAATCCAATTCTCACATAAGTCCCAACTAAATTAACAGAAAAACCAAATCTTCCTGACCTAACTTCTTATATTCTTTTAAATGATTTTGCATCAACGACGTAAACGACATGAAATTCAGATTGAAACAAACTTATGGGTATTCGAAAGTGAAGGACTTGCCTGAGATCGCAGTGCCGATACTACGCTGAAAGGATGAAGAAGCAGAGTTTGCTCGTTTACGTGACCCCATTAGGCTCACATTCCAAAGTTATCAAAAGCTCTCTCGTTTCATATATAATCTCTGTTATAAGTTGTCTCTAGCTTACAAAGAATGGGGAGCAAGAGATTCAGAGATTGGAGTGAATCAAGTGCTTGGAAAAGAATCAAAATTTCAGATCTACTGAGGACCCAAAAAACAGGACAAGAGAAAAGAAACAACCCCAGGAGTTTGCGTGAAGTGCCCGAGTTGAGATTTTATCTCTCCTTTCTGTCCCCCGAGGATTCACTACAAAAGAGTCCCGAAACTATGGTGTTTAAAACAACTCCGAGACCCAATACTACAAGCTTTTCAAGAATTTAGTTTCCTTTATTTGGACCCAATATTTGTTACGACGGGAATGTTCTAATTGGAGGTATGTGAGGTATGACTAGTTTAGTTTCCTTTATTTGACCCAAACTAGTACGTGAGGTATGACTAATTGGATAATTAGGTACCCAATTAAAAGATGACAATTTAGTTTTAGTATCTCACCTTCACAGTTTGTACTTATGTTACTTTTTAATTAAAATATAAAAGAACCAAGCGTTTTAGAGCTCCGTAATACCCGATACTTCTAGGGTTTCAAAAATTGTTTCTCCCTTCCATCTGACAGCGCATATGTTGACGCTGTTGTCGGACATGAGTTAAAGGTGGCCAGATAGTGGTCGCATCATGTATGCTGGTGGCGGTGGAACAAGAGAAGGGACCTTTTCAACATAACGAACTGAGATGTGGTTCGGTGCGCTGAGATGCAAAGCGCTTTTTTGCGTTAGCAGGGAGGTCCAATCATCATATAAGAGCAACAATCCAGTCGTGTCAATGGTGAGGGGATCTAGAGCAGCAACGATATGTTAAGGGGAGAACGTGGTGGCGTAAGCCCACCTAGATCGACTACCTAATCTAGGTTGGGTATCCCGACCATGTGTGTTGCATATTTGGGAGGTTATATGTTGTCTCCTCGTGGTGGATGCAGATGGTGGCGCTCTTCGGATGACAGTTGATGTCGGTGGCGACGTAGACATATTGCATTCATATTTGCCATATGACTATTTGGGTTGGGTCTTTGAAGGTATTGTCTTTTAAGGTCCAATGGAAATTGGTTGGGCTTGGACTCTTTTTGGGTCTGGATCTGGTCCTTATATTTGTACATTCTGCTTTGTATTTTTAGTTTTCTTTTTGGTTTTTTAGTTTTGTTCAGGTTTTAGTCGTCCTTTATCTTTGAGCTAGGGTTTACGCCTCCTCTTTTTGAGTGATGGTTTAGGGTTTGGTAGGTTAGTGTCGTTGGTTGTACCATGATTATGGTCTCGTTTTTAAGGACTATTTTAACGTCAGTGTTTTCTTCTTGTCAATATAATGGGGAGGTTACCATTGCATATATGTTGGTGGTTTTTGTATAAAGTGTTGAAAGAGATTGTTTCTTCTTGGGGTTAGCCGTAAGAGTGTATCGAGACTTCTGAAATATGTTAGGTTGCAATTATATCTCTATCGGTTCTTATCCTCTGTAATTGCTGGTATTTTATATAAGGAAGCGAGTGAGGATTTTTGTCCACCACTAATATCTCTCATGATCTGTAAATTTGATTTATACATAATGAGTTTATCTTTCTAAAAAAATAAAAAAAATAAAAAAGGGGAAAAAGTAACATTCAAAAACTTTTTATAAATATAAAATAAAAAACACAAGTTGTGTGGGTTTCTAGGCATTTTGGGAGTAAATAAACTTGAGTTAATGCTTTCGGGTTATATTGATTGAACGACGGAAGATCCAATACATAAAAATGCCACCGAAGTAAGCAGGCACAATATTTATCCTTGAAGATCATGGGATCACCCGCACCAATATCGCACGTATACACTAAAGCCTAGTTGAAGCGCATATGAAAAGAAAATGTGGTACCTATTTTTCATGTAGCCAATGGATTTCTCCTTCACAATTTTGATTGCTTTGGTACTCTTCTTACAGGTAAACATGACTTCTGCTCTTTTGGAGTTTTGGTTCTTCTGTAGTTGATGATTAAGGATTGGTCAAAAGAATGGCGTCAAACGTAGATTCAGTGTACACAACATGCTAAGGTCACTACGAAACATAAATTACAAGTTAAATTTTTCCAGATTTTTGGTGTGGGATGTTCTGACCTGAATCACGTTCCCACGCCCTCCACCATAAATGGTTTCTGTGGTCATCAAGGAGTTAAACAGTCGTAGAGGAGAATATCTTATGGGATATTTGGATTCACGCGAGAGAAAGAAAAGAAAGATGAGACTGGTTTTGATTATTACATGTGCCTAGCTCTATCTATCATGCAACAAAACAAACTGCAGTTAATTCTTTGTTTATAATATTCTAGATCTATCATGCCAGGCTTAGATAAATTTTCTGTTTGTCTGATGAAAGCTTCATAAAGTTTATAATTAGCTTATATATGTTGAGCGCGCAAGATTAATATTCGGATCTGTATACACAAACAAAGCAACACCTTATGAGAATTAATCAATTCGTTTTCGCCCTGGATAAGCCTCGGGTTTGGCAAAACCTAGCACTAGACAAACATTGGAGGAGAAAGAAAGGTTCATTGGTCTCCCATGCATGTAGTAATGAACTATCCGGAGGCCGTAGTAGAGCATGAGCAATGTCATCGTACAAGTCCGATCGATGACATATATGTCGGATCGGAACCACTGATCAACCCGGTTTTACCACCACCGCAAAGTATTGGTTAGATATCTTTCGCTACAGGTGTTTGAACCCAGTAGATATTTTGATTTAAGACTGGCTAATAAGTTTTGAATAGCATTTGAGCTAATATCTGTGACCCTTTTAATAAAAAGCTTGTTAAGTATCGCATGCTTCGGAGACGCGCGAAATAGGTTTCCACAAGGACTGTAGCACCTCGTAAGATAAAGATGCTTGTATTTGAGTTCGCATAGGAGTCTACAGTTGATAGCGAGAAGGTAGTAACCTAAGCGAAGTCCGTTGTGCGACTAGACACGTGTCACATAGATGATTGGTTCGCGCGAGTGAAACAGTGTCCTTGTGGTATTCTAATTGCGAGTCCGAATTGGATTGTGATTGCATTTCTTTTAGCAGGGTGCAAGTCACTATATAAGGAGAGCTCGAGGGACATTAAACAATCAATAAAATCATACAACAAATACAAATCTTCAAACTTCTCAAAACCCTAACGCTAAGCGCATTCTGCCCTTAGTCTACAGAGTCCTTTCGGTCTCACCATGATTACTGTCCCAGTTTGTTGCTTTGCTCACTACGAACGGTGAGTATCGACCATAGGTGGAAACTGTTACTCGTAATCCCTCGTCTGCGAGGTGGCACCGGAGCCCTCCACTTGTTTAGAAGTCAAGAACTAGCGCATTCTCATTCCGTGTCTGCGCATTGGCACGCCCTGCATCCCTTTTGTTTACTTTACCTCTACGCCCCTGCTGAGGATCGTGGCCAAAACATTGGCACGCCCAGTGGAACCGGGAGTACAAGTGTTTCACCATTGGGAAATCAAGAGAATCACCATACAGAAAACCCCAAATTTCTTATCTCAAGCATAAGTCACCATGGTACAAGCCCCATAACAGCGCGGTTTGCCGATCTCTCACCATGGAACATGTTCTTGCTCAGTTTGGTAATACAGACCTCAGCGAGACCACAATGGTAGGCTCACAGCCAACCCAGGAATCAAGATCAACTTTGCCTACGGAGCAAATCCTCTAGATGCTCGAAGAGCTGAAAGGTCGGATCGAGGGTTTGACAACCCAGGTCACGGCCACTGAACAAAGCGTCGCAAACCTTGCTGAGCAGGCTAAAAAGGATAGAACCCTTTGGGAGGCTAACCACGAAAACCTCACTGTGCTTAGCATGGAATTTAGCCACATTTCAGGCCAATTCACGGAGAACAAGAGCTTAGTTGAAGGGTCCTTCCAAAGAATCCAAAAGGATTTGGATCAGAACACGAACACCTTGAAGCTTACTTGCACAACTGGGAACGAACAAACTCGTCTCTTGGGCGAACACGATACCAAGCTACTCGATCAGCAGAATGCATCTTTCTTCGAGAACAAGAACAGTCTGGAAAAGCTCAATGACTTCAAAGAACAACATGAGAGGTTGAACTTGAGGGTCCTGCAGGTGGAAGACTGGATGAGGTCACAGGCACCGAAGAATCCGGCCCTTGAACTTACTGGCGCGAGCACAAACAAGGGTTCATCTAGATACATCTCGCCGAATGAACGCCCTAAGGCTAATCCGAAAGTTGGGACGCAAAAAACTCCTCAGTTTGTGTTAGGAGTCGGTACTTCAAAGATACCGCCTCCACGTGGTCCCACACTGAAGGGCACTGGTAGCTCTCCATATCAGGGGACTGGGACACCAGATGACCCAGTTATAGCCCATTCCAGTCCAGCCCTTAAAAGTGTTGGGCCAGCTGCTAGTTTCTCTGCATGGCCAAACCATGAAGAGGGGGCAAAATCTACACTAGTGACAGCGGCCAACTAGTGCTAGCTCATCTCCAGCATAGTTAAGGAGCAAACCGGAAAAGGTGATGCTGACTCGTAATATCACGACCCTTACCCTAATAGTGTGGCGCAATACCCTTTTCCCCAAGGGTTTAAGAACATTGTCTTTACAACTTTCTCTAGGGAGATAAAGGAAGCCGCAACAACGCATATGGCCCTCTTCAAGGTCCAATACGGTCAATATGGGAATAATGACATTCTCAAGCTTAAACTCTTTGGGACTTCTCTGTCCGGAGCTGCTTTCACTTGGTATTCTAGATTAAAGCTTGGGTCAGTTGCAGACTGGCCTACTATGGAAAGACTTTTTCGGGAGACATGCGGCACCATCGATCCAGAAGTTGACCTCGAATTCCTCACCCAAATGAGCCAGCAAAGCATGAAGTCTGGAGTCTCATTCCTCCAACGCTTCAAAATCCAGCAGGCCAAGTGCAATTACCTGCTACCTGAGCAGGAAGCCATTAAGTTGGCTATTCTAGGCCTTGAGCATCGCCAGTGGCTAAAACACCATGGGGAACGCTTCACCTCTATGGGTGACTTAATTAACAAGGTTGGCAGCTATGAGCTAATCCTCAACAAAATGGATGAGAAAGCAAATGCTTCCAAGAGTACCTACATGCCAGGGAAGAATAGACTGTGGGGGCACTAAGCCTCCAATCCCCAACTTATGATCCCTATTATCAGAGGCATGAGGAAACTAAAGAGGATCAAGACCATGAGCATATTGGAGAAGTTGAACTGACTGGAAAGCCACTGGCTCACAAGTTGAAGAATCAAAAAATCACGCGCAAGCCAATCACCATCCAGTCATTTGCATGGACCAAGCCAGAGTACTAGTGGTACAATTATGATGCAAAGAATGCCCATCTGGTCTTTAATGACTTGATCGAGGCGAAATACGTGCGCTTGGATCACAAGATCCCATCCAAGGAGGAGCTCAAGGACAAGAAATACTGTGCCTTCCACAATGTCTACAATCATGACACTAAGGATTGTGTCAAACTGAGACCAGATGAAGACATGGCTGAACTCTAGCGCGCTAAAACTGAAGACGCCGGGCAGCACAGCCTCGTTGGTGGACGTAGACCTTTTCCCGCCGGTAGTTGGCATGGTCGAAGTGAACTGGGCCGATCACCCGGAAGATAACAACTGACGTTAGGCACCCAAGCCAGGCCAACGCAAAATCACACTGGACTTATCTGAACACCCGAAAAATGACTACCGACGCCGGGAATCGAAGAGAGATCACGAAAAAGGCAATAACAGTGCTCATCGACCATCTCGCCAGTACACATATAACGTCAATCTCGCACATGAGGTCTTAGACGACCTTATTGACGATGGACTCATCACAGCGGCCAGATCCTTACCTTACATCGAATACAAGGAGGACCGTATACACTGTAAGTTCCACAATACTTGGGGACACAAAACCTACGATTGTCAGCAACTTCAAGACCAGGTCCAAGACTGGCTCGACCTCGGATACATTCGCTTTGAGGTAAGGGCGACTTCATGATCGCAATAGCTGACATCGCTTGGCCTTGTATCGGCTAATGCAAAATAACACTGGACCTATCTCCAAACACGGGTCCACGCGAACCGCCAGGCCGAAATCGTAAACGGCAGGCGAACAACTATATCGTCTCGGCTAACCAGTGGGGAAACCCAGATTACTCGGCGAGACAGTTGGTCACCAAACTCGAGCAAGAGCCATTCATAGAAAGATAAGGGCAAAGCAATCATGAGAAACGATGCATCGTCTCCCGCTGAAAACTACCAGCCTATGAGTCCCAGGACTCGAAAAGAGCTGGGACTCATAGGCTGGTAGTTTTCAGCGGGAGACGATGCATCGTTTCTCATGATTGCTTTGCCCTTATCTTTCTATGAAAGGCTCTTGCTCGAGTTTGGCGACCAACTATCTCGCCGAGTAATCTGGGTTTCCCCACTGGTTAGCCGAGACGATATAGCTGTTCGCCTGCCGTTTACGATTTCGGCCTGGCGGTTCGCGTGGACCCGTGTTTGGAGAAACGATACATCGTCTCCCGCTGAAAACTACCAGCCTATGAGTCCCAGGACTCGAAAAGAGCTGGAACAGAGGATATAAAGTCTCAAAATGTTCTTCCATACAACTGGATGGAAAGTACCTTCATCTCCAACCACAAGCGAGATGGACATATCGGATTCCAGCAACGACTATTGAGAAAACGAGGCCTCAAGCTCTTGTCAAGGTATCTTGACCGATCCTTACATTCCCCCAACATCCAAGCCAGCAATCAAGGAGGGGTATGGTACACGCAACAAGGGGGCAGGACAGTTACCATCACCAAGTCTAAAAAGCGAAAGCTACAAAAAAGGTATGGAAGCATTATGCGTGCCTTACAAGTTGTGGACGACGGCGTTATACGTCCCTCACAACTCGCACAGACACCTGAGTGGATGTAGAGAGAGGAAGAGGGCTTGCGCACAATACTCCAATAGCCACTTGTAACGCCCCAAGGGTGTGTGAGCAAGTCGCAGACGATCCTGCCCTAAAGGCAAACGTCTTCTGCCGACTTGTTGTTCCACCAAAACAGAATCCACGACCTTCCAAGTGCGGGCCGTCAACGACGCCAGAGCCCAAAAAAAGAAGGGATCCACAACCTTCCAGGCGCAGACCGTCAACGACGCCGGAGCCTGAAAGAAGAAGGGATCCATAACCTTCCAGACGCAGGCCATCTCCAAAGTCTAAAAGAAGGGAGCCGACTCCTTCGCCCAGTCGAAAGGCCATTTCCGTAGCTTGAGCGAAGAAGGGAGCCACCTCCTCCGACAAGGCGTAAGTTGTTTGCAACCACAGAGCCAGAGCCAAGGCGAGAACCACCTCAGCCATCATGGCGGCGGGAACCCCAAAACTAGGAACCCGAAACCAAGAGGGAACCACAACAACCACATCGGCCCCAAACATAACCCAAACCGGAGCCGGAGGCCAAAAGGGAGCCTCAAGTCTTCGCCCTACAGCAGTCGAAAGAGAACGACAATGGGAAGGCCCCTCTGGCCACAGATAAACAGTGAGCCGGGGACAAGCAGTCCTTAACCAAATCAGTATAGCGACCGAGGCAGACAGAGACTAACGCACCACCGGTTGCCGAAACTGCTCCTTCTAGCCCTAACCTAGCCCAGCAGATGGCCCGGCGTTTCCGTGAGAACTCACTGGACAACGAGGCCCACTCTGAGCCCCATGTTGACCTAGATGAGGACCAAGAAGAAGAGCAGGGGGAATCATTCACCTGTAATATGGTAGAAGTCTTAAGATGGACTGAGGACGAAGAGCTCAACCATGAAGAAGACACATTCGCTATGCTTGAAGGAGAGCATGGGGTCATTGAGACTCCGCTAATCCCAGTTTGTGAACAATTCGCTTTTCAGGTCGAGATGGTATTTTTCATATCTGAGAGATATGCTCTCCCGCCAAACACAACGTGCAACACGACAGATATCCCAGAAAGTAGTGAAAACGTCTGCGACGTATCCCCGCACATTATTAGAGAAGAGGCAGCGATCTCACATCATTAGAACCTCCATAGTTGCAGACTCGCACAAGGAAGCCGCTAAGCCATCATTGATTTCTCCATCATCCACGGTTTATCTTTCCTTTGTCATCTTTTATTCTTCTTGTGTGATTTTGCAGCCATGTGTGGCTGATTTCTCTTAGTTAGGGGCAAGGTTTGAAGCCCCAAGAATATTTTAGATATTGTTTTGAACCTTGGTTTCGAATTATTAAGTCTTTCAAATTGTTTATTTGGTTTTGGTTTATGGAGAACTCTTGCTTGTTTATGTTCATGTATGTGCAACATAGAACATTATGAACTTGTGAGTGGGGCTAGAATTAGGTTGTTTAATCTCCTGAACGGTTAATACGGCTTAGTTCAAAGTAGTAAAACCTATAGGACAATAGGTGAAACCAAATAAAAAGGATTGCATGCTAGGTAGGCGTTCCACACTAGTTTTGCATACTTGTTCAATCAAACTTTCATTGATCTTAATGCTTAGAATAATTTGTTGATAGGATAACGTCTATACCTTGATCGGTTATTCTAAAGGCTTAGTAATGGTGCGTTCATCTTGCTTAAGTATTCGAGGGAAGTAATAAGGACTTACGCAGTGCGTTCACGGTTTGTTCTTGATTGATACCGATTTGCGACTTAATGATTGAAGCTTTGGTTGTTAACATGTCTTGAAACATACTTGGTGGTAGATTTCCAAGTCTCTAACATCTCATCCATCTGATATTTTCTGCTTTATTTTGTTTCTTTGTTTTCTTTTGTTTATAATCACAAAACCTCATATCTCTAGTACTATTATCTTTTGTTTTATCTTATTTTGTAATTAACGTAAATTGTAAAGGTACCCTCAATCCCCGGCTTGTAACGATACCCTTATTTGCTATATACTATAATTGACACAAAAGGGTTTTAATTGAAACGCCCGGTTTCGGTCGCTATCAATTTTGGCGCCGTTGCCGGGGATTGAAAAATCCCTAGCAATTTGCGTTAGTTCTTGTATATATATTTCTATTTTTATAGCTTCTCACATTAGATTTTATTTAGTTTCAGTACTTGAGATTAATTTGTGTATATATTACTAACTAAAGTTTCTGTTTTGTTTTTCAATGTGGAATCAATTTTGTGATGTATGTTCCATATGCTCCATGGTAGGTCATTCATTAGAGACATGCCCAAGCATCCGATTTCAAGAATACTATGATCAAAATATGCTTGGAGGATTTCAAGACAACCAAGGGCATTGGAATGATTACTATTCACCTCCACATAATACTATATGGGATGATTCTCCTTATTTTTCATGGAACACCGATCCGGACATGCAACAAGGATTTTTCGATGAGTTCCAAGCTTCGCCATATTCATTCCATGACTACTGGACACAAGCACCATCTCATCAAATCTCAGATAAGTTAAATCATTACGATGAGATGATCAAGTCTATAAATGAGATGAATGAGGCTCTAGCTGCTTCAAATAAAGCTTGGATTGAGGAGCAAGAAGCTTTCAATGATAGTTGGGAAGAAACTAAAAGGATTTTGGACACCTTAATATCTCAAGAGCAACCATCTTCGTTGATGACAACTCCACATGAACTTCCCGCAACTTCAGCTCCATGTCAACCTCATGATTTAATATTTTTTGAGGATGAAGAAACAGATTTGGAGGAGTCCTATGAAGAGTCACGCGATGTTGAGACTTTTGAGGATTGCTTAAACGAGGAGTCCATCAAAGCTCCTACATTTGAACATTTATTGCTGTTACATGGAAGACCACATGATTCTTCACTCCATCACTCAAGCTCTACACATGTTCTTTCTGTCCAAGCATCATGTGAGTTTGTTGAGCATGTGGATATGGTGGTACATGAATGTCTCAAATTGGATAAGGAGATTCTTGTTGTGATTGTTAATAGTTGGAGACAATGGAAGAAGAGAAAGAAAAAGAGAAGTTTCATATCTTATATGTCCATTGCTTCTAAGTTACTCAAATTGCTACCAAAGGACCATGAAATATCTTTGAAGAGGGTCAAGCATTTGATCGAACCGCGGCCTAGGCCTCCTGATTATTCTTGTTGAAAAGCCGTTGGGAGGGAACCCAATTGTCTATGCTTTCTTTATTTTGTTTCTGATCGTTTTGATGTGTTTTGTGTGTATGTGCAGGTGAGAGTTGAGAAAAGTTGAAGAAAACTCCAAGTTCAGCCAATACAGTGCTCTCACAAAAACAGTTACCCCGACTTTGGAGGGCTACGGTTTGCAGATCACAGAACCTGGGACGGTGTGCCTTATATCAAAAGAAAGGTCTCTAAGTCTATTTTCTGTAGGATTTTACAGAAGTGGATTTGGAGACCCGAGTCATTCTCAGTTCGTTGTTGAAAGCAGGAAGGTCACTGCCAGGAAACCAGAAGTTGTGCAGTACAGCCGGGAAAAGGTCAAAATAGGGGATACTTCGAGCCATGCTATGGAGGAAAGCTATATATGCTTGAAAAGCTTGTTGAATTAGCTTCAACTTTTCTTTTGAACCTTGGTTTCGAATTATTAAGTCTTTCAAATTGTTTATTTGGTTTTGGTTTATGGAGAACTCTTGCTTGTTTATGTTCATGTATGCGCAACATAGAACATTATGAACTTGTGAGTGGGGCTAGAATTAGGTTGTTTAATCTCCTGAACGGTTAATATGGCTTAGTTCAAAGTAGTAAAACCTATAGGACAATAGGTGAAACCAAATAAAAAGGATTGCATGCTAGGTAGGCGTTCCACACTAGTTTTGCATACTTGTTCAATCAAACTTTCATTGATCTTAATGCTTAGAATAATTTGTTGATAGGATAGCGTCTATACCTTGATCGGTTATTCTAAAGGCTTAGTAATGATGCGTTCATCTTGCTTAAGTATTCAAGGGAAGTAATAAGGACTTACGCAGTGCGTTCACGGTTTGTTCTTGATTGATACCGATTTGCGACTTAATGATTGAAGCTTTGGTTGTTAACATGTCTTGAAACATACTTGGTGGTAGATTTCTAAGTCTCTAACATCTCATCCATCTGATATTTTCTGCTTTATTTTGTTTCTTTGTTTTCTTTTGTTTATAATCACAAAACCCCATATCTCTAGTACTATTATCTTTTGTTTTATCTTATTTTGTAATTAACGTAAATTGTAAAGGTACCCTCAATCCCCGGCTTGTCTGTAGGCTTGTGGGCGGCTACCACAAAAGATAAATTTATTTAGCTAATACTCAAGAAAAGCAATACTTCCTTCGTGCCGCTCTGCATGCTAGATAAAATAGTTCCTCTAGACTGGGAACAAGGCCTTTAGGGCACGGCGTGCTCCTAGGTTGTAGGTGTAGGTTAACTCGGTCGTCGCAAAGTCACCCGACATGTACGGCTTCATGTGGATCGGTAACCCTGTGATGGCAAGAACATCCAGCAGAGAGATGCTCATCTGCCCGAGAGGAAAGTAGAAGGTGTTGGTGGCGCTGTTCAATAGGCACGCCGCTACAGCGATCAACGCCTTGTCGGTAGAGGTGGGTAGCGAGAAACTCAAGACGATAGCTTCGGCGATACCCGCCGCTTCCCATATCAGCCGATCGGTCTGGAGGCGAGTCTCATACCATGCCCGTTCTTCGCTGGTGGTGTTAGGCCATTCTCCCACTCGAATGTTGACATGGGAGTGAGCCTGCTGAGCCCAGGTCGCAAAGTCTCCAGGTTCCCGACGGTGAACGAGGCTTGGGCGGTGCACGAAGTCGATGTATGAGTTGAGATCGGTGGCAGAGAGGGAGTCAGACTGAGCAGCGCTTCCCTGGTCTTAAGGAAATAGATGGGTACTCCTTGTGGGGGGTTATTGGACAAGCGCCAACTGAAATAGTTAGACCAGTCGATCGCCGCGGTAATGGTAAGGTTGAGATCTCAGACGATTGGCTTGGGAGGCATGTTTTCTGGGCTAAGAGGAGATGGCAGCAAGGGTTTATGTTTCAGAAAGGAAAGAAAGCGATGGATGTTCTAAGATGATGAAATGTAGGGATCCGCGTTGTGGTTTTTAAAGGGACGAACTGTAACGTCTTTTCAATCAATAGTCACAATGAAGGGACACGATGACGCCGAAACGTCAGCGTGTCACGCCCCGACCCTTAAATTTTACCTTATTTACTAGCAGGGAGTAAATAAGAGTTTTACTGTGTTCGTCATTAAGTGTATAATTTAATTGGTCCCCAGAGAGGTTGTAGGGAACAATTATTTCATGAGATTTATTCGAAGGAAGAAAATATGACGACGGTAAAAAGGGTAATTATTTTTGGGGTGTTGAATTTTCTAATGGGTATATGGTGGTGGACCGGTAGGGCCAAGCCCAATTTTCTTCTCCTCTCTCTTTTCTCTGTCTCCTCTCCTGCTCCCGCTCCCAACCCCTCTCCTTGTAGATTTTTCTTTCCGTTCGTCCGCCGCCATCCGGCCACCCCAGACCGCCGCGCCGGTCCCAATCTGTGGGCCTCCGACCCAGCTTCCATTCTAGACCGGTGGCAACCTCTCTAGCCGCCGTGAGGGAGAGAAGCCGCCCGAAAGGTCCGACTGCCCAAAGTCGTCGGAACTCCCTCCTCCAGCCGCCATCGCCGGCGATCCTTGGCTCAAAAGAAAGCCCTCCTCCCGTGCAGCAATCCCTCCAAAGGGCTCCCTCCATCTCGAGCTAGGTAAGGAGAAATCGGTAAAGGAAATTCTAGGGTTTTTTGTGTGTTTCCGTTCAATTGACATAATTAGGCTTGGAATTGTGTTTTGTGCTAATTAGGAAAGTTGTAAAGGATGTTGAGAGGAAGATGCTATTAAAATTTGATAGGCATTGGAGGTCGCTGGAGTTGGCCGCCACTGCCGCCGCCGCTGCTGAAAAAGTGTTTTTAGTGGGGAAAAATATGAGGAGTTTATTGGAATGAGTTTTAGAATTTTGTGAGGAGTTTTGGGTAGGTTTGAAAATTTTTGAAGTTTGGTATTTTTGGCGGATTAATCAGTTAGAATCCGGCCATTGGATTATTTATGGTGGAAGATTTTTTTAAGGATGTCGGTAAAAATTGTGGAGAATTATGGTCGGCAGTGGAATTAAGATTTTGGGGCGATAGACATGGTTGAGCGCGCGAGGCTCATATTTATTTAGGCCTATTTTCTTTAAGCGTCGGTGTTTTATTTAAAGATTTATTTATGTCTTTGGAACATGACGCGAGGAGGCTCGAGCGGAAGAGACCTCCGACCGACATCAGGCTTAGGCTTAATTTGTAAGTGGACCTTTGTTTTAAATAATGTGATTGAAATGCTTTATTGCTGAATAATTTTCTATTGTTGGAAATTTCCTGAAATTGAGAATTTCGGTGATTATACTTATATATTGAGGATTATGAGAATAATATGTATATAAATAAATGCTAGCTAGCTATACGTGATTTCCTCCCATATTGAGGTATAATTCCATTATAGGGTGACGTGAGCGTTAGATGCCAGCGTCGTAGCCTTGTACGACTTTTTATTTTCGTATTCATTCATAGAATTCGTACAAGGAGTCAGCACATATATATACCCACTCGGGCGATTCCTTCATACTGAAACTCTAGTATGGGGTGACGTGAGCATTAGACGCCAGCCTCGTAGCTTTGTATGATATCTATTTTTTTTTTCAAGTTTATTAATAGATATCGTACAAAGAACAGGCGAGTGTAAATACATACTGATATATATAATATCCTAGCATGAGAGGTCATTTCTTAAAGTTTGGGAGTCTAGCGAGGCTAGACACCAGTTCAGAATTTTTGAGTTAAGTTTTTTTGCTGTCGCTGATAAAGAGTTTTCTTTAAAAGTATTTTTGGGGAAATATTTCTTTGTTGTCGAATTTGCTTTTGTCCACTCACTCTGACATAATTGAATATTTTCCCTGGGTCATTCGTTGTTTTTAAATGCCCAGTCTGCAGAGTTCGGGTGGGTTCTAGAAGGAGGCGACGAGGCATAGTCACTCATTTTTCCGCTACATTTCGCCAGTAGGTTACCTATTTAATCTACTAGGAGATTATTAGCTTCCGTTGTTTTATTTTATTTTTAGTAGCTCTGAATATTGTTGGGATTTTTGTATATTTTATTCTGGATATTGGGTTGTAGCGGAGGAGGCTAATTTTGGTTAAAAGGGTAGTTCTTTAAATTTTCCGGATTATGGTTGTCCATTTTCGAGGGAGGTTTGCTGAGTTCTTCGGTAAATTTTCCTTGGAGGTGGTCCCCGCAGGACTTACTTCGGGTTTCGAGGTGAAAATCGAGACGGGTCTTGACACAGCGCCTTTCAAATTTCAAATTTCCGTAACGTGCTCATTAAGGCCTCTTCGCTTAGCCGTTTTGGATAATCTAAGGCTCAAGACCTAGGGGCAATGTTTGAGCCTAGTGGATATTTTGGTCCAAGATTGGCTAATATGTTTTGGATCGTATTTAGGCCAATATCTGTGGCCCTTTTAATAAAAAGCTTGTTAAGTATCGCAAGCTTCGGAGGCGGGCGAAATAGGTTTCCACAAGGACTGTAGCACCTCGCGAGATAAGGATGCTCGTGTTTAAGTTCACATAGGAGTCTACAGTTGATAGCGCAGAGGTAGTAACCTAAGCGAAGTCCGTTGTGCGACTAGACACGTGTTGCGTAGATGATTGGTTCGCGCCAGTGAAACAGTGTCCTTGTGGAATTCTAATTGTGAGTCCGAATTGGATTGTGATTGCATTTTTTTTGGCAGGCTGCAAGTCACTATATAAGGAGAGATCGAGGGACATTGAACAATCAATCAAATCATACAAGAAATACAAATCTTCGAACTTCTCGAAACCCTAACGTTAAGCGCATTCTGCCTTTAGTCTACAGAGTCATTTCGGTCTCGCCCTGATTATTTTCCCAGTTTGTTGCTCTGCTCACTACGAACGATGAGTATCGACCACAGGTGGAAAATGTTACTTATAATTCCTCGTCCGCGAGGTGACACCGGAGCCCTCCGCTTGTTTAGAAGTCAAGAACCAGCACATTCTCATTCTGCGTCCGCGCGGTGGCATTCCCCGCAAGTAGAAGCATGCGAGCTAGTTGGTACAGTTCGCGTGAGTCTAGGAGTTTGCATGTTAAGAAACTAGCATGTGAGCTGTGTAGAAGTCTTCGCACATAAGGATTGAAGTTTCATGCGAGCTGGATAAGGTTTGCATGCGAGGAGGTCTTCTTGTAGTCGAGGTGGGAGACTTCTCATGAGAGAAGGAGTGTGGACTATTAATTATCAAGCTTTCATATATATATATATATATATATATATATATCCAATTAGTTGTCCGTGTTGCATGGCTGAAGGTGGAGTAGTCCAATAGCAATGCAATGTTCTATTTGATCAAGGTCATGTATATGCATATCTCCAAGAGGTGCACACGCAGCGAACTCTTCTTTCTTTAAAGAAAGTATTTGCGAAGAGGAGTCTATGAGCAAGGAGATTGCTTGCATACGAAGACTAGTAGTTCACATGAAAGAAGGAAAGGATGCAGACTCCGCCTACAATATCTTAATTGAAAGAGCTAGCAATTATCCTTATTTGTCTCTAGCGTGAGGTAGTTGTATTCGTTAAGGATTTCATTCCTTGATTAATATGGATAAGTGCGGGTGCATCCACAAAGTTCTCAAGTCTCCACAAGGTGTTCAAACACTATCTCGCTACCTAGCTAGCAGAGTTATATCAAGAGGCAACTAAGTCTAACTGCCTATGATACAATATTAACGTTAAAGACTTCTACAAGTCTTTGACATGCTTTGGGCCAATACTTGTGGCCCTAAATAACTATATATAAAGGAGTTCGAGGAGACACTCAACATACAATCAAATCATACAACTACAACAAAACTCTTTCAGCATCTCGAAGGCCTAACGCTAAGTGTATCTCGCCTTAGTTTACAGAGCCGTTCGGTCTCACCCCTGGTTACTTTTTCATTTAGTTGCTCTGCTTGCTATCCACAGTGAGTATCGATTGCAAGTGAATAGGTGAGCTACTCGTAATCCCTTGTCCGCGAGGTGACACCGGAGCCCTTTCGTTTGATTAGAAGTCAAGTACACACGCAGTTCACATTCCGCGCCCGCGCGGTGACACACCCGCAACCCTTGTTTATTTTTTGTACTGCTAAGTTACCTCTCTGCCCCTGCTGAGAATCGTGGCCAAAACAATTATCTTTAAACAAGTCGAGAGTATGAATGTTAAATATTGAAGTAATGCTAGATGAACAACTTTTTATTTAAAATTCTTTGGGCTTCATTTCTTCACTACATCACCATCTCCACCACCAAAGATCACAATCCACCAAATTTCTCAAGGCTCACAATTCTCGAGCGTCCTATTACCCACCGGGGTTCAAAATAATTTTTGACAAACTTCACTTTAACTCATCACATAATTTGGGGTCACACAAAAGATCATACATGATCTATCAATAATCATTAATACAGACCGATAAATAATTTGTCAACATACGCCCAATAAAACTTTCTAGATTTATAATTAAATCTAAATACTTAAAATTATCAGAATATTACACATTAGCTAAGTTTTAGTTCATTCTCTCTCTAATATTAATAAATTTATTAATTTGTTGAAAGAAAAATACCTTAAGTGTGCCTTTGTCAGTTACCTTAAGAGTAAATTATGAAGTTATTGATCAATTGATGTAACGACTCAATTAGTCATATAAGTCATTATATATGTTGTTATTAGCATTGAATAACGCCATTATGTGCGTGTAATTACTGTTGTAATCGACATTTATATAAAAATGGTTTCTAATGAAATGAGTAGACTATTCCGATTTTATTTTTCCTGTAACATAATTCTATTTTTAAATTTGTAAATTTATCAACAATTTAGGCCGGAGATGCTCTTGTGGCCACAGACAAAAGACACAATTTGGTAGGGGGACATTTTCATAAAATTTGCCTACATCTGACCCAAATCAAAAAAGGAAATGAGAAATTGTTTTCTATAAATGATGCCCCATATACCCACTTCCTATTGTCTGTACTCTGTGGTCTTCATTTCTATAAATTGTTTGCCTTCATTCGTGAAACAGGACGTCCTTAAGAATTTACAGTACATATCACACACACCTTGCATCGTAGGATGGAATGCTTTTGTTTTTTCGTTGTTTCTGGTTTTTTTTAAGTGATGGATCTTAACCATATATATCTAACATAAGTGTGAAAAATGAGTGGACATGGATTTCTACATTTTCATAATAATCTTATATAAATAGATTTATATAATTATTTATTCTTTAATTTGATTAATTTGTTCGGTAACCACGCTGTGTTGCTTGATGATAGTTTTCTTTACCTTTTAGTTCTAAATATTCAACTTTGCATTCCTTCCATGGTGAACAAGAAAAGGAGAGTATCAACGTTTCATACGAGGCAGACTGAGGCAGATTGTTGGCCATATACTAGCACGTACTCCATTTTGGTAACTTCATCATGAAATTTGGTATACTTGGTAAGATTTGAATATTACTTTTGCAAAAAGGTCTTCATTAACTATAATAATGCAAAAAAAAAAAAAAAAAAAGAAGAAGAAGAAGAAGAAGAAATTCGCGGACCCAGTTGAGAATTTATAAATCTAATTAATTATATAAGATCATTATGAAAACGTAGAAAAATCAAGAATCTTTCAAACTTCAGGCAAAAGCTAGTGCCTATGTTCACAAAGCAGGATAAAAATGTGCTTTAGCTTACGTACATGGGTGATGGTCTACAAATCATCTTTTCAATATTTTTGTTTATATACTTTATTATCGGATAAACAATTTAAATGCTATAAGTCCTTACAATTAGTCTATATTGAGTCAAACTCATAATTTTCTACGGTCTTACTTATTAAGTTGAGCCAGACCACACAATATTAGGCTTACAAGTCATTTGAATAAATAACTTAAATATTTATAGGTCATACGTACACGGGTGATGGGTCTACAAATCATCTTTTAAATATTTTTGTTTATATACTTTATTATCTGATAAACAACTTAAATGCTACAATTCTTTACAATTACTCTATGAGGAATTATTAGATATTAAGTCGAACTCATAATCTTTTACGGTCTTATTTATTAAGTTGAGCCAGACCACACAGTATTAGGCTTACGAATCATTTGAATAAATGAAGAGAGAGTGAGAGATGATTAAACATCAGGGACATGTGATTCACACCTGCTAACATATCTTAATTTGGTTTCCTTTTTGTTGGTTAATCCGCTGAGAAAGTTTCCGGAGCCCTTTTATGTATTGCAACAGATTTCCAAATTCAATAGTAAAAGAGAGAAGTAAGAACCCAGATGTACATGTATAATGTATTTCCAAGCCAGAATGAGACCGACAGGCAAGACTGACCCATTATTATGAGAAGTGCCTCCAATAATGAAAAAGATTAGACCAAAGAAGAGGCATGTTTCTCAACTCAAGCGATCACAAATCACAACGTACTAGTGTAATGCGCGCAGCAATAAACTAGGGAATTTAGTGGTGATACTCGATCACTTGTTTCTGACTTGAGTGAGTGAGTGAGAAGTGATATATTTGTCTTAGTCTGCATCTTATTGGATATGCACGCAAAATGTTACGAATGTACATCATTTTTAGGATCAAGCTAAGCATAAAAAAGGAAACAATCTTAGCAAAAACTTCTTAAGATTGTGACAAATGGTCTATAGTTGCTTATATTTATACGTAATAGAGACAAATCTCCGTAGATTGTTAGGGGGCTTGTTTGGTCCAAATAGGATAACCTTTATTTATTTGTTATTTGTAAACTCTTCATATATAGTAAGTTACGTGCGAATTAACCTTCTTAAATTTTTTTGGTAAGGATCGATATGGTATCATTAAAGATTTTTAAGACCCATAGACTAATCGAGGTTGAGTGGGTCATATCCAAACACTATCAAGAATAGATTGGGCTTTAAACTTCAATCAGCTTTAGCGAGATTCGAACCTCGGTATTTCACACCTTGACTCTTATCTCTAATAGTGATTGATAAATTTAGCTAAAAATTATTATTATAACATCTTTAGCAGACTATCTATATTGGCTCTTTATCCATTTTAGAGAGCATACATGTTTAGTTTTTTTTTATCGATTTTATTAGCTCCAGCAGACTCCTAAGACTCTCTATTTTAACTTTTAGCTATCTCGTTTTCTAAATATAAAGTATTAGGAAGTATTCCTTTAAGTCATTATATATAATATTGAATCATACTTTATTTAATCAATTATATAAATCAAACTTTAGCTAAAATAGATAATCACTGGTGTAGAGGCATTTTTAAAGTGGCTAGCTATAATAACTTTTTAGCTATTTTAGCTAAAATTTGACTATAAAATAACTAAAATTGCTAAAGATGCTCTACTCTAAGATTAAAATTTAATATTGTTTTTTGGGTTGGTTTGACTAGAAAATCTAAAATTTGACTTCAGCCGTCATTTTCACTTGTTCTCATATTCAACAGCCAGAGTGACTTGTACCTCCATTTCTAACAGCTGAACTTGAGTTCTCATCTTATAGAACTCGGTTGTATACTAGAACTATTATCTTGCTGGATCGCTTGATGTTGTTGGAATAACATTCCTTCATAGTTCAATAGAAGGAATTGACCTCGGATAAGCTTCTGGATTCTACATCCAATTCTTTATCTTCTCATTTCCAAATTGAATCCTTAACATCTAAACTTGATCCCACCCGAAAAAAGTGTACCTCTTCAATTTGACAGCTACTGCCTTAACCTTCTTATTTTCTAGCATCTCCAAGTACTCAAAGATCATTTCTATTTTTTCCAACCAGTCCAATACCTCCCGCTTTTGCAAATGAGAAAAAATGCGAGATCTCTGGATTTAGATTAGGGTTTTGATGCGTTGAACTGGCCTACGTCTCATTCAAAACTTTCCAGCTTGTTCTTCATTTGAAGACTCAGAGGTTGATTGGGATAACCCAAAACTGGGCTTCATACCGTGCCACCAATGGCTCGCCTTAACCTCAAAAGTCAAAACCACCACCACGGGCTACCGGAGCCATCCACTAGCCACCGTAGGTGGCACACCCGACAGGCACCGCTGGGAAACCGAGGAATAAGCTTGGGAAAAAGGGATAAAACCCAGGAATTAAGGGAGTAAAGCCTCCCACGTTGAAAATGAGGAGGAATCTTTCACTTCGCAGACCTATATAAACAAGAGTAATACCAGGTGAACCACCATTTAGGGAATCATCTAGAGCCCACTTGACGTAGCGGCTGATATGGCATACTCATGTCATCAAAGTTTAATTTCTTATTCTTTTGTATTTCTTTTTTTCTTATTTACTATAATTTTTTTTAGTTTTGTAATTACTTAATTCTGTTTTTATCTTTAAATACTATTATTTTAGTTTGTTTGCTTAGACGTTTACAAACGTTTTCTTTTGCTCTTCTCATCTCACGTTGATCTTCTCTCAACTCTCACCTCCTCTCAATTGATTGTTTTTTTTTTATAATCTTGTGATATAATCTGTAAAATCTCATTTTCATTTGTGCAGCTCATGTTCTAAGCCATAATAAAAACTCGAGTTCTAGAGATAATTCAAGATCTAATAAGAACACAAGAACCAGCTAAACCAAAATTCAAATCCACGTCCCATGAACCCTATTTTAAACATGTTAATTCGTATTTCATACATGAAAAAGACAAAAGAAAAAAAAAATCAAAGGGGAGACTTGTGAGGAAACCTAAATTAAATAGAGGATCATAGCCGATCAATTGAAAATGAAGTGCGAGGTTTGACAAATTACAAAATCTTACTTAGAATGAAAGACCACGTATATGCAAATGTAGAAGAAAACTTGAAGACGTTTACAGATTATATCACAAGATAAAAAAAAAAAAGAGCCGATCAATTGAGAGCAGATCGACGTGAGATGAGAAGAGCAAAGAAAACGTCTGTAGACGTCGCAACAAACAAACTAAAAAAATAGGGTTTAGAGATAAAAACAAAATTGAGTAATTACAAAACTAAAAGAAAAATGAATTATAATAAATAAGAAAAACAGAAATATAAAAGAATAAGAAATTAAGCTTTGATGACATGGGTATGCCACATCAGCCGCCATGTCAGGTGGGCTCTAGGTGCTTCCCCAAATGGTGTTTCACCTAGCATTACTCATATAAACAAACACAAGCTTCCAAATGATGCAAGTCCAAAAACTTCTCTTTCCTCCTTTTTGCCAATGTCATTCCCAATGGCGGATCCAGCCCAGGTGAGATTTTGGGCCAGACTGAGAAAAAAAAAACCTAAAGCAAAACTGCAGAGACAGACTGCAGCCAATAGACAATAGAATACGACTCAAACAAAGCGTCTCACTCTCGCCAGTCGCCTGCTCCGCCCCTCCGCCTGTTGCGCTGCTCCTCGCCTCCGCCTGCTCGGCTCCTCCTCCAGTCCTCCTGCTCAGCTGCCTCCGCCTGCTGTGCTGCTCCGCGCCTCCGCCTGCTCGGCTCCTCCTCCAGTCCTCCTGCTCGGCTGCCTCTGCCTGCTGCGCTGCTGAGCGCCTCCGCCTGCTCGGCTGCTCCTGGCCTCCTGCTCGGCTGTCTGCTCGGCTGCTCCTCCAGTCTTCCTGCTCGGCTACCACCGCCTGCTCCGCTGTCTGCTCCGCTGCTCCTGGCCTCCTGCTCGGCTTCCTCCGCCTGCTGGGCTGCTCCGCGCCTCCGCCTGCTCGGCTGTCTGCTCGGCTGCTCCTGACCTCCTGCTCTGCGTCCAGCGGTCTAGGTGTGTATTAGTGTATAATTGTATAACTTATACTCTATCGCTTGTGTGTTAATTGAATGAACTAGGCTACTAGTATGCTTATTCAATTGAATTGTTGTCTCGTTAAGTTTTGCATTACTGAATTGCTAGAAATTTTATTTGGAATTACAGAATGTTAAATGAACAAATTAATCGTGTCAAAAGGCCTATATCAAAAGATATCAGCACATGGTTTAGTAAAGTTCAACAGTCATCATGTTCAAGTTCACAAGCCTCTATAGGCACTCCAATTACTATTGGAATAACTGAAGAACCGTCTTTAGAGTCTCCTTTATTTGGGTCTCAGAGGAATGAGTTTGATCCACATGGCAATGTCAATGCCATTGAACGTGATCCAGGCAACCGGTGTCTTTTATGGAAGTATCCTGCGAATTAACGTGAAGCCGTTCGAAAAGCTTATGTTGCATTAGGTCCATGTCAACCTAAGCTGAAACATTATCCTCTTTCACTTCATGGGGCACAAAATTGTAAGTTTAACTTTGATTGGTTTGAAGGTCATTCATGGCTTGAGTACTCGGAAGATCAAGACAAGATATATTGTTTCCCTTGTTTTCTATTGGATAAAGAAAACCCTCTTCATCCTGCTTTTACCGTAGATGGGATGAGAAACTGGAAGCAAAAGAGTGTGCTTACAGTACATATAAGGTCTATAGGGAGTCCACATCATGAAGCCATGGAGAAATGGCACCTCTTGAGAAATTTGGCTACACAAATTGAGAGAGTTTTTGTGAAAAGAACAGCAAAAGAGGTGGAGCATAATCGATTTAGATTGAAGGCTGCAATAGAGGGTGTGAGACTTCTAGCAAACCAAGGACAAGCTTTTAGGGGCCATGATGAATCTGAAAGCTCTCTTAATGCTGAACATTTTAAGCAAGTTAAAAAGTCTTATGAAAGAATGACTAGTGATGATGATAGGGTTATATTGCAGAATGCTCCTGAAAATGCTAAGTACATCTCTCAATCTATTCAAAAGCAGCTCTTAAATATTCTTGGTAATAGAGTGAGGCAAATGATTCGTGAAGAAGTTGGTGATGCAAAGTTTTGCATTCTTGTTGATGAAGCAGTTGATGTAGCTGGCAAGGAGCAAATGTCTATTGTTTTGAGGTTTGTTGATCGTCATGGCTTCATCCGAGAACGGTTCTTTAAGATAGTGAGTGTTCCCGATACAACCTCATTAACTCTTAAATTGGAGATAATCAAAGTTCTCGGTATGTTCAATCTATAAGTGGATGCGTGGTCAAGGATATGACGAAGCTAGTAACATGAGTGGTATTTGGAATGAGTTACAGACATTGTTTCTTGAAGATTGTCCATATGCGTACTATGTTCATTGTTTTGCTCACCGTTTGCAACTGGCTCTAAATGGTGCGGCTAAGGGCGTTCATGATACATATCGCTTCTTTTCTACTCTATTACTTGTTGTGAATTTTGTGGATTCATCTGCTAAGCGCAAGGGTGCCCTAAAAGCTGATAGATAAGATGAAATCCAAGATTTGATAGCTCTTGGTAATCTTCAAACAAGTATGACGCTAACTTTAATTTATATTCTATTTGCATCAATAGATATCTTATTCTTGATTATATTTGCACTTTGCACTTTGCTAATTCACAATCTTCAATCAGGTACGGGCTCTAATCAAACTTGCAATTTGCAACGACCTTCTGCTACTCGTTGGAGCTCTCATTTTCATTCTATTAAGAGTATGATTGAATTATTTGGTTCAACCATGGCTAGTTTGGATCATATGATGGACACTGCAACCTTACCTATTCAGGGAGAAGCTAGTGGTATTCTTAGAGCTATGAGATCGTTTGAGTTTGTGTTTTGTCTGATTTTGATGCATAGAGTCATGAAAGTCACAAAAGTTCTTTGTCAAGTAGTACAACAAAAAACCATTGACATTGAGAAGCAATGAAGTTTGTTGAAACTACAAAAGAACTTCTTCAAGACATGAGAAATGATGGTTGGGATGATTTTTTTATGGTTCTTGCATCTTTTTGTGAGACACATGATATTGCTATGCCTGATATGAGTGCTCGTTGGTTGGATGGTACAGGTCGTCTGAGTCAACAAAAGAATTTCATCACACATCATGAGCACCACTTCCGTGTAGAGGTATTCAATGCTGTACTTGACTTTCAATTAAGTGAGCTAAATAAGAGGTTCAATGACAAATCTTGCGAACTCCTTAAGCTCACTTAAACTTTGGATCCTCATGATAAGTTCAACCTGTTTGAAACTCAAAAGGTACTCCTTCTTGCTAAGAGCTTTAATCCTCAAGATTTTGTGCAAGATGACTTTCTTTCTTTGGAATTAGAGTGTGCATATTATAAGAAAGATATGACTCAAGATGTAGCATTTCACACTTTAGATTCTATATCTGATATGTGTCGGCAACTTGTTCAAAGAAGAAAATTAGAGTTTTATCCTATGATCTTTAGGTTGATTTGTTTAGTGTTGACTCTTCTTGTTTCTACTGCAACCACTAAGAGAGCTTTTTCATCCATGAACATCATTAAAAACAAACTTAGAAACAAGATAGAGGATGAGTTTCTTGATGATTGCATGGAGCTTCATATCGAAAAAGAATTTGTTGAAGCGGTTGACAATGAGACGGTGATTAAAGATTTTGAAGCTTTGGGGCCTCGTAGAGTACAATTTAGTTAGTTTTTAATTGTGTTTCTTATATTGTATTGTGTATAGCTTTTGTTAATGTAAATGCATTTAAGGGTAAAATTTGCTATGTCCCCTTATATATGTATGTTCTTTTTCAATGAACCAAAATTTATCGCATTGTTGGTTAATTTTTTTTTTTTTGCGTTACATTTAGCCCATATGAGATATTTATCCTGGATTCGCCATTGGTCATTCCCATACTGACTGAGCACATTCTTATTTGAGCGAAAGTGACAAGCTTTGTAATAGAGAGAAACCTGAATATATATATATATATATATATACACACACTAAAGGCTGGGAATGCATGCATGAACATTCATCATCAGATATACAAGTTAAAGGAACAAGAACATGAATTACAGTCTCTCTCTCTCTCTCTGTTCAATTATCCCGCCATAGTTCACGTGTTCGGAGATGGATCAGTGTTAAAACTAAATTTGTTTCTTACATGCAATAATGCTCTCTGGTTCTCTGCAGCCTTTTTTTGTTTTTTTGTTTTTGTTTTTGTTTTCAATCCATAAGGCAATCATCACATTATTTACTGTGAGGATCGGAACACCCAGATCATACGTTTGTTAATAATAAGTTTACCGTTAATGTCTAAGAGCTTGTTAATTAATGGTGGTTAACGTGAGTCTAGCTGTAATAAGTGATCTTACTCGATCAATTGAATTGAATAAACTGAAACTTAAATAAACTGAACTCAATATCAATTTAGAGTATTTTAGATATCCTTTGTAAATGTATCACAATGTAACAATGCATTCTAAGATCCCTAAATTCTACCCTATGAGAGCTCTCACTCTCTCATCACTACGGCGGCGGCTAACCTTAGGGTTTCCCCGTTCAAACCCCTTGACCGGCGACGTTTTCATTTATGGTTCTCGGTTGACCAGCCTCTTGGCCTCGCGAATCCCTTCATGGCAATCCCTAAGTTGCTACACCTCTTTGTTTCAGCGTTGGATCTCTTCCCTAGCGTTCACTTCCAATGGCAGGAATGATGGACTGTGATACGTCTCTCTAGAGGACCCGAATCATACTTGGGAACCCGGTTTGGCATTGAGGCAAGAGATCGGTCCTTCGATGGTGGTGACCCGATCTATTGTTGGCTGTTGTTGGCAGCATAGAGGTGTGGGTGTTGTCCCCAAATTTAGAGGTGGCAGTCCACGACGGAGGAAGGTACAAGAAGCTAAGATCTATGAAGGTGACAGACCATTTGAGGCCAGAACGCTACGTAGTGATCAATTGTGGATGAGCTTTTTCCGACAAGAGATGGCGTCGCAATGGCTGGTTTCAAGGGCGTGGCATCACTGGTCTTGGAGTTGTGATACATGTCAGATCTGGTTTCGGGCCTGGAGTAGGGTCTGGGTCTGGAATCTAGGTGGGCTTTGGTACTAGAATCCAACTTATTTTTGCTCTTGGAAATACTGCCAGTGTCTTTGGTTTTGACCTTTACACTGGTATTGTTATTGATTGACAAACTCACAACTATGGTATTTATTCATTAAGGATCGGCTGCCATCATGACCATGTCTGGAATCACCTTTGGCCGGCTTCGATTCTTCTGGTGGAAGATTACCAACAGCCCGGTGCTGAAGTGATTTTTATCATTTTGGGCATTGGATTTGTATGGGTAATCAAATCACCGACTACTCATTTCGCTCAACGGCTGCAATTCGTGAGCGTAACACCGAGTCTAGGCGTTATTGTTTTAGCACTGATACTTGTTATTGCAATTTTACTTTCGTATTTTTACTTTCAAATGTTTTCGTTTTTCTTGATGTATTGTTACATCGTCTTTGTGTAATCTTTTGATTATAATAAAGTGTTGACCTTTTCCATTCAAAAAAAAAAAAGTATCACAATGTATGATTTAGAGACTCCCATCATTAAAGACCTATAATTCTTAGATTACATTAAATGCCTAAGATCTAGTAAATAATTGCACAACAACTCTTAAAGACTAGTAATTACTGCATCACATGATCACATCATAAACTCGATCAGATCTTCGTTTTTGCTTGTAATTTTCTAATTTAAAATCTCAATTCCCCAGATAAAAAATAGACAAAAAGAAGAAGAAATTGGTCCTATTAGAGAGTTTGGAATATAGTTCCAATCTTACCAAACAGGGTACCAACATGCATATAAATGGGGAATAAAAATACAAAAAGCACATGCACATACACATGTTTTACTTTCCTAAAAAAATAGCAACTGTGGTGGCCAAGATGGAATCTGTCCTTTAATTATCCCATAATAAAGAGATCAAGATAGAAAATTCCATTAGAAATAGAACCCCACAAGTAGTTGTCACTTTCATAATATTAATCAGAGGTCAAATGAGTTGTTCATAAGGAAAAAAATTGAGTTCATACCAAAGGGAAAAGCCAGGTCATTTTCATTTCAAAAATCCATAAATATTAATAATCCATCAGCATAATTAATTACCTCTATCAAATTAAATAAATCAACAAGACTGTTGAATGAATTTACATTATCCCTATCATTGATGATGTGTCTTAACCGAATCTTCTCCTTATTAGACTAGAATATCTGTCAGATATCAAACCCTAATTTACAGGAATTCTCTATGTAATGTCTATACAAAGGTCAATCTATCAATAAATGAGCATACCTTTATTCTCGCATTCACATACTCTTCAACACGTCATCAGACTTGGTGCCCGAACCCAAAGATAATAGGCCACCCATCTCGAAAAACTCTAAAACCTTCGAAAACCCTAATCTGCCCGATTCTTTTTTCCTGATTTCAGGCCGGATTTTCCTCTGTCCACGACCGAAATTTCATATCCACAAAAAACCCTCGACGTCCCGGTTCCAACCTCACCGGTCTCACCTCGAGAACCGGCCGGAAGCTTCCTGAACCGGCCAATGGACAAAAGCTTCCTATTCTAGTTCCAAAATTTTAGCTCCAAAATTGAAGCAAAAATAGGTGAAAATTTGTTTCTCCTCTTGGCAGCCTCTAGAAACCAAAAATTTCAAGATTGCTTGTCTTCCAAGGAAAGCCAGAAAGGTTCCCAACCCTTGATCGAAGCTTGCAATCGACTCAAACTCATCAGAGGTAAATTTTTAATTAAGGTTATTGCTTTCTGAATTTCAATTATGGTTCGGGCTTAGTAGCATTTCCATCTATCCCCTCTCTATGACGGGATTGCGTTTTTTTTGGGGGAAGGGGGAGGGGGGAATAGGGTTTGGGAGTTTTGTTGGGGCTTTCATCCTCTAATAAACCTTGCGACTGCGATTACGCGTAGCTGTGACAGCTGTGAGTGTCGCCTACAAGGGAAGAATCGATTGTGACTGCGATTACGTGTCCCCTGTGTTTATTTGCATCGATTTTATAACCACATCATTGGTTCACTAATTTTAATCCCTTGTCTCTTGTAGATGACTGCACTTCCAAGACCTGAGTTTGAGATCCTCGATGTACGAGGCAATATTTACCTTCAATGGGCATCCAATGTTACATGATTGTTCATCGGAAAATGATTTACTTCTACTATTTTTCCTCCTGATGTCTCAGATGTGGTTCCCAGTGAGATGATCAAAGCCCAAGTCCTCATGTTCTTGAGACGTCATATCCATAAGGAATTGAAGATGCAATATCTGATGATAATGGATCCCAAAGAACTGTGGGACGGCTTGAAGCTCCGCTTTGATTACGTACATGATGTATAGTTTCCAGCATTGCCGGCAGGATGGCAAACCATCCACCAACTTCTATTACATTCAACTCAGGTCAATGGTCTTCCTTGCTTTCATTGCGGCTCTAATGCCCATATGCACGAAGATTGTCATGCTAGTGAGGATGCTAGAGATACCTATAGAAGACACAAGCAGTACTTGACTCAAGAAGCTAACTTTACTGGGGGAGATGACATTGGTGCTGAGCCTTCCACCAATCTCACCATAGCAGATTTCGTAGCTAAGAAGCGAGCTAGTCCTACGCACATGGATGTTGCGGATTTTGATTAAACTCTTTTGATTAGATGTTTTTTCTCTACTATTTTATGTTTGTCATTTGTTTAGCCACAATTATTTTCGACTTTTCAATCAGTTTTTATGGAATTAGACATCCTTTGATGTATTTTTCAGTTGGCATTAATAAAATCTCTCATTTATGTTCAAATGTGTTGAATGAATTGAGAATTTTATTCCCATATGATTGGTTTGAATTGCATAAAGCTAAAAGCTTCATTACATGGCAAACATGCTAAACCCACATGTGTTTATGGTCCTTGAATTGTTTATGGCATAAAGAATGGCAAAGCATGAGAACAATTGCGAAAAATCAGCGAAAATACATCAAGGCAGCAAGATGTTGTGTATTGGCAGTGTTGCAGCGCCCCTAAAGCGCCCCTGAGCGTCCCTGCTACGCACTGTGCGCGCTGGGCTGTTGCAACGTCCCTGCCGCACCCTGCCACAGCATGCCGAGCCCTAGTGTCAGTTGTGATCCCCTAAGGGGCCCCTGCCGTAAGTTTTCGAGACCTGCTCGACGTCTGTGTCGACAACGCACCCCTAGCGAGCCCTTGTGGAGCCCATGCTGGCAGCAGAGCCCCTTCCTCGCCCCTGAGTGTCGCTGGGTGCCACTGAGCTTCTCTGAGCCCCAGATGAGCCCCAGCCGTGCCCCTGCCACACCCTTGTGCGCTGCTGCGTGCTGATTGAGCTCCGGACAAGCCCTTGTGCGCCCCTGCTGTGCTGCGCCGCAATACCGCGCCCTTGACTGTGCCCCAGCGTGTCCCGCATGCGGACAGGCCCTCAGCCATGTCCTACTGCGCCTCTACACGTGCCTTGCCGCATTGACACGTGCGTTAAGCGAGCTGCCGAGCCCCTGTGAGCCCTAGAGGGCCCTTGTTGTCTACCAACGCTACTAGCGCACTTTTGGTGCTGCTGCTGAGCCTCTAGGCCGGCCACATGCTATGACTTCATGAAAGTGATTTTCATGTTGTGTAATTGCACTCATTCGGGTTCCAACTTGGTTTAAATTCCTGATTAACCCTTCTATGTTTAATTAGAGTGTTCGCCTTGTCTTGATCCAAAACTAATTAATTTCACATATTTGTGTAGATGTCTCATGGCGAAATTGAGTGTCTGGCTGACAGTGGGACTACCCACACTATTATGAAGAATAGCCTGTTATTTACAGACTTTGTGCCTCACGTATCCTCAGTGACAACCATGATTGGTTCCTCACCTTTGATTCAAGGTAGAGGCAATGCGCAGTTCTTGTTGCCAAAAGGCACAATAATACATGTCACTGACGCGCTTTACGCGCCTAAGGTTAATCGAACCTTTCTATCATTTAGGGACATTCGTGCCAACAGATTTCATTAGAAACGTTCAAAGATAATGAATAAGAGTTTTTGTTTATTACCTCTAATGATTGTGACTGTAAACGCATCTTAGAGAAGCTCAAGAGTCAATCAGGTGGGTTGTATCTGACAACCATCAGGATTATTGAATCCTATGCTGTTTCTCGCACTTTTTACAACTATGACTCTTACAAGCTTTGGCATGACCGTTTGGAACATCCCGGACACGACATGATGATCCGAATTCTCAAGAATTCACATGGACATCCATTTTTCCGAGCACTGAAGCGTGTTGGAGCTCCTACTGCCATCTAATTGGGTGATGAGGCCGTGCATGCTGCACCATCCAATGGCTCGGCCTCCAAGGCCCTAGCTGAAACTCCAAATGCCTCAATAGCAATCTCTAATGCTCACCGCTCGTTTTGCAAAGCTTGTTCACTAGCCAAATTGACTGCAAGACCATCTTTTGCTAGTGATTCTAAATAAAACATTTAATTCCTACAAAGAATCCAAGGTGATATTTATTGACTTATCAAACCAAAGTGCGGGCCATTTAGATATTTCATGGTTCTGGTTGATATATCAACGCGTTGGTCACAAGTTGCTTTGCTATCCACAAGAAAAGCTGCATTTGGTAAACTCCTAGCTCAAATTATTAAGCTCTGGGCTCACCACCCTGATCATCTAATCAAGTCTATTCGATTGGACAATGCTCGAGAGTTTACTTCTAAGTCTTTTAACGACTATTGCATGTCTCTCGGAATTGAAGTAGAACACCCCGTACCCCATGTGCATTCACAAAACGGTCTTGCAGAAGCTACAATTAAGCGCTTACAATTGATTGCATGGGCTTTGGTGATGCGCACCAACTTGCTTGTTTCTTCCTGGGGTTATACAATTTTGCATGTAGCTACACTTATTCGTTTTAGACTCACTGCAACCCAACCATTTAGTTCGTATCAGTTGGTAACTGGATATGAGACTGACATTTCACACTTAAGCATATTTGGTTGCGCGGTTTATTTTCCTATTACGCTTCCACTGCGTACTAAGATGGGTCCTCAAAGACGATTAAGTATTTATGTTGGCTATCAACATCCTATGATTGTTCGCTATTTAGAACCTTTGACAGGAGATCTATTTACTGCGAGATTAGAAGATTGTCGCTTTGACGAGACATTCTTCCTGTCGTTAGGGGGAGACATGACTGTTTCCGTTCTAATTGAACGTCAAGAATTAACGTGGTCCGACCCCACTATGTCTCATTATGATCCCCGCACTTCTGACAGTGATTTAAAAGTTCAACGTATTCTCGATCTTGGTAGAGTTGCAAATTCGATGCCTGACTCATTTACCAATATTGCGAAAGTGACAAAATCAATTATACCTGCTGCAAATGTTCCTGCAAGGTTAGAAGTCTCCACAAGAGGGACTTTATCGGCCACACCCGAGCTCGGCAATGGCGTCTTGGACGCGCCGGACGCTCATGGTGGCTCCCACCAGGAAGAGGGGGAGACCTGTTGTTTCAGTAGATAATGTGTCAAGACCCGCCCCGAATTTCAACCCGAAACCCGAGATGAGTCCTGCGGGGACCACTCCAAGGAAAATTTACCAAAGAAGTCGGCAAACCTCCCTCGAAAATGAACAACCCTAACTTGGAGAAATTTAAAGAACCACCTTTTTACTCCAAAATAAATCCTCCGCTACAACCCAAAAGTAGCTAGAATATAAATTTCACAGAAGAATTCCAACAGTATTCAGAGCTACTAAAAATAAAATAATACACAACGAAAGCTAACAAACCCCAAGTAGATTAAACAGGTAATCTACTAGCGAAATGTAGCAGATAGATGGGTGACTATGCCTCGACGTCTCCTGCTAGACCTCACGCGAACTTTGCAGACTGGGCATTTTTAAAAACGAAGAGCCCAGGGGAAAATATTCAACACATCAGAGTGAGTGGACAAAACGATTCCGACAACAAATAAATATTTCCCCAAAAATGCTTTCAAAGAAAACGCTTCATCAGCGGCAAAACAAAAGCTCCACTGGAAAAATTCTAAACTGGGGTCCAGCCTGCCCAAACTCCCAAACTTTAAGAAATTGCCTCTCAGGCTAGGATATTATATATTTTGTATGTATGTACACTCGCCTAACTTTTTGTACGATATCTATGAAAGACTTGAAAAATAGATACCATACGAAGCTACTACGCTTGCGTCTAACGCTCACATCACCCCACACTGGAATTGTAACTCAGGTTGGGGGAAGCGTCCGAGTGGTAATATATACGTGCTTACTCCTTATACGAAATCTATGAATGAATACGAAAATAGAAAGTCGCACAGGGCTACAACGCTCGCGTCTAACGCTCACGTCACCCCATACCAGAATTGTACCTCGGTATAGAGGGAAATCACGTATAGCTAGCTAGCATTTAATCATATACATACTATTCTCATATAAGAGTATAATCACCGAAATTCTCAATTTCGGGAAATATCCAACAACAGAAAATCATTCAAAATGATAAAGCATTTCGAACATATTAATTAAAACAAAGGTTCACTCACAGGTTAGGCCTAAACCTGATGTCGGTCGGAGGTCTCTTCCGCTCGAGCCTCCTCACGTCATGTTCCAAATAAATAAAACCTTAAATAAAACACCGACGCTTACAGCAAAACAGACATAATTAAATATGCTTCGCGCGCTCAACCAAGCCTAACACTCCAAAATCTTGAATCCACTGCCAACCTCAAAACTCCACAAAATTTACCAACATCCTCAAAATCATCTTCCACCAAATAAAATCCAATGGCCGGATTCTAACGTAATAATCCGTCAAAAATACCAAACTTCAACAATTCTCAAACCTATCCAAAACTCCTCCAAAAATTCTAAAACTTATTCCATTAAACTCCTCACGTTTTTCCCCACCAAAAACATTTTCTCGGCGGCGGCCGGCGACCAACTCCGATGACCACCGATGCTCACCAAAATTTGGCAGCATCTTCCTCTCAACCTCTTCTACAACATTCCTAACTATTATAAACTCCAATTCTAAGCCTAACCATACCAATCGAATGAAAACACACATAAAAACCCTAGAATTTCAAATACCGATTTCATCTTACCTAGCTTGATATGGAGCGAGACCTTTGGAGGGATTGAAGCACAGGAGGAGGGCTTTCTTTTGAGCTATGGCTCGCCGGCTATGGCGAGGAAGGAGTTCCGGCGAGAAAACTCTTCCCGGCAGTCGGACCTTTCGACGACATTTTCTCCCTCACGGCAGCGCTAGAAGGGCTGCCACCGGTCTAGAATTGAAGCTGGGACGGAGACCGATTGACCGATTGTTCACATGAGATTGTCTCTGACTATAATTATGTCCAAGAATCAATGTTGGCGTATCTGTGAAACCAATCTTGATGTTGGAGAACAAAGAAATCTCACTAATGTTTACCGATCCACATTGTATGATAGAAATATGTTCCATGACTATTGATGATGCTTTTGCTTATTCCGTCACTCAAGTGATTATCGACGATGATGAGATTGAACCACACTCCGTTGCAGAATGTCAACGTCGAGTAGATTGGCCAAAATGGAAGGAAGCAATCCAGGCTGAACTAGACTCTCTAGCGAAAAGGCAAATTTTCGGTCCGGTAGTGATACGCCCACTGAATGTGAAGCCTGTTAGACATAAATGAGTCTTTGTTCGAAAGCGGAATGAGAAACATAAAGTCATGCGCTATAAAGCGCGACTCGTGGCGTAAGGATTTTCTCAACGCCCTAGAGTTGACTACGAGGAGATATATTCTCCCGTAATAGATGTTATTATCTTCCGCTACTTAGTCAGTTTGGTAGTGTCCGAAAAACTGAGTATGCAGCTTATGGATGTGGTTACTGCATATATATCTTTATAGGGATCTTGATTCAGAGATATATATGAAAGTGTCTGATGAACTTTCACTACCCAAATCAAGTGATTCTAAACCACAGAATGCCTATGCAAAAAAGTTGCGGTGTTCAATATATGGATATATTGAAACATTCCAGACGAATGTGGTATAATCGTCTAAATGACTACTTGATTAGGAAGGGATATAAAAATGACACTCTTTTCCCATGTGTGTTCATTAAAAGAACAAGTACCAGATTTACTATAGTAGCTGTCTATGTTGATGACATGAATATCATCGGTAATCTTAAGGAAATTGATGACCGTGACCTACTTGAAATCCGAGTTTGAGATGAACGATCTTGGGAAAACTCAATTTTGCCTAGGCTTAGAGCTAGAGCATCGAGAGACTGGAATATTGATTCACCAGTCAGTTTATGTCCAAAAGATACTCAAGCGCTTTAATATGGACAATGCTCACCCAATTTTGTGACTCTCATGGTCACGCGAAGTCTAGATATCAAAAAGGACCCATTCTGTCCTAAAGAAGAGGATGAGGAAGTCCTTGGAGCAGAAATTCCATACATAAGCGCTATTGGAGCTCTCCTATACTTGGCACAATGCACAAGACCAGATATTGCATTCTCAGTAAACTTGTTAGCTAGGTTTAGCTCTGTGCCAACGCAACGTCATTTGACTAGTGTTAAGCACATCTTCAGGTACTTGAATGGTTCAATTGATTTGGGCTTGTTTTTCCCTTACAAAATTGCAGTTGAGAACATGAATGTTGATGTTTCAATTGAAGATTGCATTGCAGGTAGTTTGGCTGAGCCCTTAAGGGCCCTTGCCATGTCAGGCAGCAGCTTGGCAGCGCCTGGTGCACCCCTGCCGCAGCCTAACTACGCGGGCAGCGTGCAGAGCCCCCCTAGCGCGCCCCTGTTGCGTCCTGCCGCACGCTAGCATGCATCTGCCGATGCTGCTGTGCAACGCTGTAGCCGAGCCCCTGCTACGTACGGCTGAGCCCCTATAGGGCCCCTACGCGTCCTCGTGAGCTTCCAATGTCGCAATTGAGCATATTTTGACTCCCAACCAAAATCAAGCTTCTTAAGCTCCTTCTAGCTCAAAATTGACGCAATGTGGCATTGTCCCCTATGTTGAGACACCGAATGATGTGTTAGTCGGTTTTGCTGATGCTGGGTATTTGTCAGACCCACACAATGGACGTTCCCAAACTGGTTATGTGCTCATCATGGGAACTACAACAATTTCTTAGAGATATACCAAGCAAACCCTTGTTGCTACTTCCTCGAATCATTAAAAGATTATTGCACTACATGAAGCAATTAAAGAATGTGTTTGGCTTCGCTCTGTAATAACTCATATTCGAGAGTCCAATGGATTGACATCTACCACTGAAGCACCAAATTGTATGTATGAAGACAATGAAGTTGTGATTCATCAAGGGTGATAATACTAAACATATCTCGCCTAAATTCTTCTACAATAAGCAACAACAACAACTTTTGAATATCCAAGTGAACCAAGTGAGTTCCGAGGATAATGTAGCAGATTTGTTTACCAAGTCTCTACCTAAATCTACTCTTGAGAAACATGTGCGAAGTATTGGTATGTGTCGTTTATCTGAACTCCATGATTGATAGATTATTAGGGGGAGTTGATTATATAGACATCAAAGGGAGTCTACGACACATGTTTTACATTTCAAGTTGTAGTTGGGGCGTTGTGTTTTTTCCCCCTTCGACCAATTCTTTTGTTTTCACCCAAGAGGTTTTTATTTTACTTGGCAAGGTTCTTACCGAGACAACATTCATGCGCCATGTGATTCTAGTACGCAACACAAGGAGGAGTGTTGAAAGAATTTCTATTCCTATCCTTGATGATGTATCTTGACCGAATCTCTCTTTATTAGACTAGAATATCTGTTAGATACCAAACTCTGATTTATAGAGATTCTCTATGTAATACTTATATAAAAACAAATCTATCAATAAATAAGTAGACTTTTATTCTCGTATTCGCATAAATATACCATTCTCATCGGCCACCAAAGCTCAGTCTTGAGTCTTTGGAGTATTGAATTATTGATCTTTTTATGGATTTCTGCTTAAGTTCCACAGTAGCAAGGGGGGTGATGGATACAGTGTGTCTGAAGAAGAACAATGAGAAGCCAAATTTGAAGGTGAGTGAGAGCAAGAAGATCAGAGGAACAGCGGTGTTGATGAAGAAGAACGTGTTGGACTTCAACGACATGAAGGCGTCGCTTCTTGATCGAATCCATGAGTTTCTGGGCAAGGGTGTTTCCATGCAGCTCATCAGTGCTACTCATCCTGAACCTGCAGGTCATGATCAGTCAAGCTTCTCTTTTTAATCAAACTCTGCATATCGTACATCATTTTGTGACACTAATTCTTCAACCACTTGTGGTTTGATGAGATCTTGTCGTTTGTAGAAAAAATAGAAAAATAGTCTAGCTTCTGTAATTAGGCTTAAGTGCATATGCTTTCAGAGTCGAGGTCAATTGCTTGCCCCAAAATTGATGGTCATCAAATCAAAATCCAACGTTTGGCATTCAAGTACCAATGAAGTGTTTTACTTCTTGGAATTCATGTCAACCACTGGATTTTCATGGATTACCAAATCCTTGGTCAATGTTGATCGGAGTTCTTACAAATTTAAGCTGAATCTGACATTTTCTTGTGTTCATGTGCAGCAAATAGGTTGGTGTTGAGAGGAAAGCTTGGGAAGATAGCTTACTTGGACAAATGGATTACAACCATTACATCATTGACCGCTGGAGATACTGCTTTCTCCGCTTCAATTGACTGGGATGAGTCAATGGGAGTTCCTGGGGCTCTGATGATCACAAACCATCACCATAGCCAATTTTACCTCAAGACAATTACATTAGATGATGTTCCTGGACACGGTCGAGTCCATTTTGTCTGCAATTCCTGGGTTTACCCTGCACACCGTTACAAGTATAATCGTATATTTTTCTCCAACAAGGTAATTTTCATTTGAAGTCAACATGTACTAGAGAGAAATATGTTCCACTTGTAAGTCTATTTTTATTATTATTTCTTTAATATTTTTGAATATAATTAAATTTAGAAACATGGAATTATAATAACATTTTAAAGCAGTCTTTGACTGATATGAAATCCAAAGAAAGGTCTTCAAGAACTTGATCTATTGGTTTTGGCATCGCATCTTATCCTCATGTGATGATAATTTTTTCATGATTGTTCTCTTGAACCTCAATTATTGGAATCTTAAGTTTTCTGATATGGAAAGACCATTCTATATATTGTCCTTAATCCACTTTTGAATATGGAAGAATTATAATCAAGAACTTTCCAGCTGGATTAGCACTGAAGAAAATCTTTTTAATATTGTGTTCATAAAGTATGTGTTTGTCTGTGTGTGCATATCATTCCAAATAGAAATTAGACCAGATATATATTGTTTTTAAAACTACAACTTTTAATGGGTGATTAAATTTCATAGTTTGGTTGTGGGAAATAATCGCTAGTTCTCAAAAATCATATAATTCAGAATTCAGTCTTTCTGAGATTTACTGAAATGCATAATGACATGCAGAAATGACTCCACTGACAGAACCTTCATGTCTGTGTTAGGCCTACTTGCCATCTCAAACACCTGAGCTATTACTCTCTTACAGGGAAGAAGAGCTGAGTAATCTCCGTGGGAGTGGATCAGGCGAGCTAATGGAGTGGGATAGAGTCTATGACTATGATTACTACAATGATTTGGGGAGTCCAGACAAGGGTCCAGAATATGCACGCCAGGTTCTTGGTGGATCAAAAGAGTATCCCTATCCAAGAAGAGGAAGAACTGGTCGAAAACCTACTAAAACTGGTTAGGAAACGATACGATTTCAGCTCAATAAATTATAAATTATCTTTTGTTTTTTTTTTGTTTTTTCTTCTCATGTCCTTGCTACCCTGAAACTCTTATGAATATGAAGAGACTGTTGATAATAGAATAATTTTGATGGCTTAGAAGCACAAACTTTGACCAATTTTCTTTATGCTTGTAACACAGACCGCAACTCCGAAAGCAGGCTGTTTCTTCTAAGTCTAGACATTTACGTTCCAAGAGATGAGCGGTTTGGCCACGTGAAGTTTTCAGATTTTCTTGCATATGCCCTAAAATCCCTAGTTCAGATATTGCTCCCAGAGCTTAGATCTTTGTGTGATAAAACTATCAATGAGTTTGACACCTTTGAGGATGTGCTTGATCTCTATGAAGGAGGCATCAAGTTACCAAATGGGCCTACGCTCAAAAAATTAAGGGATCGTGTCCCTTGGGAACTTCTCAAAGAACTACTTCGCTCAGATGGCGAGCGATTTCTCAAGTTCCCAATGCCTGATGTGATAAAAGGTACAAGCCTACTATTTTGCAAAGTTTTTATCCTATATTGTGGAAAAGAATTAATTAGATAATTTGTATCCTATAATCTGGAAAATATTAACTAAAGAATGAATTTGATGAAAATTTCGCAGTGGATAAAAGTGCATGGAGGACAGATGAAGAGTTTGCAAGAGAAATGTTAGCCGGGGTTAACCCTGTTAACATCACCCGCCTCCAAGTAACTAAGCTTATATTAAGGATTTTGTTCGACTCTCATAGAGATACAATTTTGTCATAAGCTTGAATTATTTCATCATTCACTGAAATTCTATTTGCAGGAATTTCCTCCAACCAGCAAGCTAGACCTTAAAGTATATGGGAATCAGAACAGTTCAATACGAAAAGAACAGATAGAAAAGAACATGAATGGCCTCAGTGTTGAAGAAGTATTTTCTTGTCTCTAAACGAACTACCTTTACCCAATAAAAACAGACCCCTTTCAGGAAAAAAAAAACCCAATATTTGTTAACTTCATGTGCATAATCATTTCTCCCTTTTATACAGGCAATCAGAAGCAACAGACTTTTCATTTTAGATCATCATGATGCATTAATGACATACCTGAGACGAATAAACACAACAACGACAAAGACCTATGCCACCAGAACTTTCCTCTTGCTGCAAGAAGATGGGACATTGAAGCCTTTGGCAATCGAGTTAAGCCTACCACATCCACAAGGGGAGCATCATGGTGCTGTCAGCAAAGTTTTCACTCCAGTAGCATATGGCATCGAGGCTTCAGTTTGGCAGCTGGCCAAAGCTTATGCTGCTGTAAATGATTCGGGCTATCATCAACTTATCAGCCACTGGTAAGGGCCTAAACAGCACTGCATTGGAGCATATGGTAGCAGCTTCATCTTAGTTTACATGCTTTAAATTTATATGCAGGTTGAACACCCATGCTGTAATAGAGCCCTTTATAATTGCAACAAATAGACAGTTGAGTGTGCTTCACCCGATACATAAACTTCTGCAACCACACTTCCGGGACACGATGAACATAAATGCCCTGGCCAGGCAAATCCTCATCAATGCTGATGGGGTACTTGAGAAGACAGTCTTCCCAGCTCAATATGCCATGGAAATGTCCGCTGTCATTTATAAAAACTGGGTATTCACCGAGCAAGCACTACCTGCTGACTTGCTCAAGAGGTAAGCCATAAAGCTTTAATAGAACAGAATAGACCTCAACTATTATCCAATTAAATTTTGTTCCACTTCTATTTGGTTCCAGGGGAATGGCAATTTCCGACCCAAGCAGCCCTCATGGTCTCAGACTTCAGATAGAAGATTATCCCTTTGCTGTTGATGGGCTGGAAATATGGTCTGCTATTGAAAATTGGGTCACTGAATACTGCAGTGTCTACTATGCAACAGACAATGTGGTCCGAAGTGATATTGAACTCCAGAAATGGTGGGAAGAGCTCCGCAATGAAGGCCATGGTGACAAGAAGGCTGAACCATGGTGGCCAGAGATGCACACAAGAGCCGAACTTATCCAATCATGCACCATAATCATATGGGTAGCTTCTGCCCTTCATGCAGCTGTGAATTTCGGGCAATGGCCTTATGCTGGCTATCTTCTAAATCGCCCAACCATAAGCCGCCGATTCATGCCTGAGCCAGGCACTGCTGAGTATGCTGAACTTGAGACTAACCCTGATGTGGCCTTCCTCAAAACAATTACATCTCAGCTCCAAACTCTTCTTGGTGTATCTCTGATAGAGGTCTTATCTCGACATGCAACTGATGAGATTTATCTTGGACAAAGAGATACTCCTGAGTGGACTTCGGATGGTGAGGCACTAGCAGCATTTGGTAGATTTGGAGAGAAGCTGATAGAAATTGAGAAGAGAATTACAGAAAGGAACAGAGATGAGAGATTGAAGAACAGAGTTGGGCCCATCAAGATGCCTTATACCTTGCTCTATCCCAGCACCTCAGATTATTCTAGAGAGGGTGGACTCACCGGAAAAGGAATTCCCAACAGTATTTCAATATGAGGCTTTTGATCTACGTACTAGATGGTAATCATTGAAATAAATGCAATACAGAGTGATGTAAAACTAGAGGTTAAGACTTAAAAACTACCATATAGGATCATGTGTCCTTGTTTCTTGATTGTACCCATGAGTTTGTAGATTACATAATTTCAGCGATGTAAACCAGTTATGCAGGTGTGAATGCAATCAAGAGAGAGTTTAAACCAATGACCAGTTAGGCCTCTCCCTTTTAGTTTCTAATCCAAAGCTAGTAATATGGATTCTATGAGACGCTACAAAATTATGTTCTCAGAAGAGATTGAAAAATAAAAGTTCATGAATCTGAAACAGTCATCAGTCATCACAATCAAAAAATTGAAAATAAAGGTTCCATCCAGTTAGATTTATAATAGAGCTCCAGACGAGAGAAGAATAATGCCTAATATAACCCAATGTCAAGTCTTCTCAAATGAGGAGATTTGTATAACAAACACCCAAGAGAAGAGAAATCGACAATGCTCTCAAAGAAAAATCTTTTCTATATATCTCATTTCAAATCCTATGTCTTACTTTTAGCTATATTTCCTTTCTCACTCATTCACAATTCTTTTCCAGCCACTGCTTACAAAAGAAAAACTTATCAAAACCCACATCCATATGCACCAGACAACAGTGCATACAATTCTCCTATTATTTGCTCAACCTAAGCCATTTATGCCAATTCTGAACCAGATTTTGATATAAAATAAAACCAAATATTGGAAAGATAAAAGATAGAACAGGAACAAGCATGAGAGAGAGAGAGAGAGAGAGAGCTTACTCCATCTGCAATATGAATGGGACACAATGAAGCTGTCGATCATCGCTCGAAGCAGTCCCATATTCGGAAGGTTGCAAATTTAGAATGAACTCTCAGCCTCTGTGTCACTGCTTTCCCTATCTTGCGCGCTACGTGTTACCTTCTTGACTAGGGGTGTTCCTTGACTCATAGAAAAAGAAACTGAGTAGGGAGCCCGGGGAGTCTAATCAGTCTCTATAGAGTTATATATATATATATATATATATATATAGTAAACCCAATAAACGAGATCTCATTAACAGATTAAATAAATCTGTTATCTTTAGTAAATTTGATATGAAATCAGGATTTTGGCAAATTCAAATTAGTGAAGCTGACAAATACAAAACTGCATTTGTCACGCCTTTTGGACATTATGAATGGAATGTTATGCCATTCGGATTGAAAAATGCACCTAGCGAATTCCAAAACATAATGAACGATATATTCAATCCTTATAATCACTTCTCCATTGTCTACATTGATGATGTTCTAATCTTCTCTCAATCAATTGATCAACACCGGAAACATCTTCACCAATTCTTTTCCATAATAAAGGATAATGGTCTAGTTATTTCTGCCTCAAAAATCAAATTATTCCAAACCAACGTTCGTTTCCTTGGATTTAACATTCACCATCTCCAAATAAAACCCATTGATAGGGCAATACAATTCGCTGACAAATTTCCAGATGTTATTTTAGATAAAAATCAATTACAAAGATTCCTAGGATCTTTAAATTATATAGCATATTTTTACAAAAACCTTAGAAAACATTGTAAACCTCTGTTCGATAGATTACAAAAGAATCCTTCTCCTTGGACTTCCATACATACATCTTTAGTTAAAGAAATTAAGAGTCATGTCAAAACCTTATCATGCTTAGGAATCCCTCTTCCCGATTCCTACAAAATCGTAGAAAATGATGCCTCTGAAATAGGTTATGGAGGTATTCTCAAACAACAACTTTCTTCTAATCATCCTGAGCAAATTGTTCGTTTTTATTCCGGAGTCTGGAATCCAGCCCAAGCAAATTATAGTACTATTAAAAAAGAAATTTTATCAATTGTTTTATGTATCAGTAAATTTCAAGATGATTTATTAAATCAAAAATTTTTAGTTCGTGTCGATTGTAAAAGTGCTAAAAATGTTTTAGAAAAAGATGTTCAAAACATTGCTAGTAAACAGATCTTTGCCCGTTGGCAAGCAATTTTAAGTATTTTTGATTTTGAAATTGCATTCATTAAAGGCAGTGACAATCATATCCCAGATTTCTTAACCCGTGAATTTCTACAGGGTGCCACAACATCATGTCCAGCTCATCCAAAGGGAGAAATCCAGGAAAATCAAAAGCTACAGCATCCTCTACAGTCAAGAAAGAATCTCCTGAGTCAGAATCAAACATAGTTCCTTTCACATGTCATTCTCCTATTCCATTAGTTAACCATTATAGTGTTCTTGGTAGTACTCTCGGTCCAAATATGCCTAGTTACCAATCAGCATTAGTCAACCAATTCGACCCTTACAAATCAAGCCCTTCATCTAACCGTCTAGTTACCTACAAAAAAATCCTCCCCATACATTGTCAGAGTCGAGCATGGCCTATTTTACATTGAACCCACCATGAGTCACCTAAAAAACCCTATTTCTTTAGTAAAAAGTTATTTTGGTCCAACATCTCATTATCCTCCAAGAAAACCCCCATTAGCATTTGATAAAGACATCCTGTATAAAACACAGTCAATTTTCATTAAACCAATCCTTGATCCAAAGGACCAATCCAAGATATTATATCATTCCCTTTATATAATCTGAATCTTGTCACTAACCCAATGGAATGATCCCCCCTCTACTCCTCACACTCTAGACACAATCTCATTTACCTATTTTGATTACATGGAAGCATGGGATAAAATATTCCTCCATCAAACCGAGGACTTCAGTCATTCATGGTTCCTCAATTTCGACAGAAGATTCAATCGCCAGTTCCCGATATGGTTTTGTGGTTGGTGGGACGACCATGGTTGCTCTTATGATCTTCTCCCTTCACAACTCCAGAATGCAGTCACCAAATTTACTACAGTCATGGCCTTTTCAGATTATGAGAAACGGTTTTCTCCCACTCTTCCATTCATGGCTAAGTATAAAATTCTCTGGATTCTAAAATGGCAATACAAAATTGAACCTGAAGGATACATGGTTACAAGACAAACTCTTGTAAAATGGTGGGATAAATTCGACCCTGAGAGAGTTTTAACTCAATTTAGTGAAGAATTCACAGTCATTCCCTCAAGTTCAAAAGCTCCGGTTTCCATTCAGCCGGCCCCTCCAATCTCGCAGTTAACATCTCCAACTCCTCAGTCACCATCTTCTTCCAAGAAGACAATTCAGTCGCCATCCTCTTCCCAGAAGAAGAAGGCCTCCAGTTCATCTTCCTCCAAAGCAGAAGAATTAAAGGCACTAGCAAAACAGTTACTACAAGAAGCAGCAAATTTATCTACAGATGATGACGAAGAACATTCTCAATCAGAATCATCATTACACAGTTCCCCCAGTCAACCAAAAAGATGGGCAGACTATGACGACAGTCAAGACCCTTATGCTGAGTTTGACTAATTCCAGTCAAGACCACTTCAGTCAACTTTTCCACCGAAATCAACAGTGATTCACATGACAGACAATTAATTCCAGTCAAGACCATTTCAATCAACTTTTCCACCGAAATCAACAGTAATTCACGTGACAGACAATCCACTATTCATCAACAGTTACTCAATGACAGACAAGTTACTATTCACCAACAGTCACTTTTCACTATTCATCACTTTTTGTAATCTATATATAGAGGCCTCCGGCTTCATTAGTTCGGGCTTCAATTTTTCTCTTCTTCTCCTCTCCTCTCTTCTGATTCTCTCCAGTAAAATACTTGTGTAAACAGAGCCCTTGCTCTTGCATATGCATTAAATAGTTATTTGTAAGTTTGTAACTCTGAGTTCATCAATCAATCAAATGTTTTATACATTATCTGCTTCCGTGTTTTGGTATCAGAGCCAAAACGGCTTGATATAGTTTATTAGTTAATTAAAACCCTCCAACCCCAGGTGGCGGACTACCGCCTAGGTGTGGCTCTGGAGTTTATATCCCGTTTATTGGGAATGGGATACCTAATCCATTCTAAAACTGTGTTAAGGGGTTTGTAATTTATAACCAGACGGGGGGTCCCTCGTTCAAGTTCAGCATTTTTCTGAACATAGAATGCTGGGCAGGACCAAGGAGATTTACTCGGGTGAATAATATCTTTGTTGAGTAAATCATTAATTTCGTTTTTACAAAATTCCATGATTTCGTGACTCATTTGAATTGGACGAGCTTTAGTGGCGATGTTTTTCTCATTAAATTCTTTGATGTAGGGTAGTGAGACAATATGTTTTTTCCTGTGCCAAAAGGCAGTAGGAATATCAGAACATATTTCTTTGATTATTTTTTCTTCAAAAGTTTTAATCTTTTGCTGAAGAAAAGAGTTTTGGAGTTGATTTTCAATTCTTTTGAAATTAATTTCTTCTTGGAGAAAGGATATTTGTTTGGTTTTTGCTTGAATGCAAGCGAGAGCTTTTGAAATATTGTTTTCTTGAAATACTTTTAAAGTATGGATTTATGGGTTTGAAAGAAAAGTAAATTTAACTGGTTCATCAAAAGGGTAAGCAATAATACCATCATATTCAGTTTTAAAAGGGTAAATTAAAGTTATGAAGGGTAGTCCTAAAATTACTTTATCAGTTAAGTTTTTTACCAAGACAAACGAAGTTTTGAAACAAACATTATTTTGGCAGGTATGGGCCTTAGGGATTTCGTATTTAATATCCATTTTTGTTCCATTAGCTGATCGTAAAGATTCTTTCGTTTTCTCAAAATATTTGGAGGGTATTAAGCCTTCTTGGATGCAATTAAGGTCTGCACCAGAGTCAATAAGAGCTGTTATTGTTATTTGGAAATCTTTTATTTTGAGTTGGACAGTAGTGTACCATTTTTTAAGTTGGATCTGGCGTATGGTACTAATAGTATTATTTTCAGAGTTTTCAGCTTCATCATTATTTTCTGGGAAAAGATTTTCAAGTGGATCCTGTAATTTAAGAAATTGGTTATTTATTTTTAGTAAATTTAATTCTTGTTTAATTTCTTTATTGTTGTTTGTAAGTTCTAGATGTGTTTGTTGTAAAGCATGTATTTGACTCTTGATTGTTTTTACTTCATGTTGGAGATCTTGGATCGTTATTTCTTTTTTACTAGTGGAGAATCTATCGAAAGTTGTAGTAAGGCTAATTTTTTGTGATGGAGGATTAACTATATTTTCTTGAGTAATTAATTTTTTTAATTTTTTGAGGTATTCTGTTTTAAGTTCAGGGTTGTCTATTTTACCTATTAAATCTATTAAGAGTTTTCTTGTTCTTATTTGGAAAGAACATTTATCGTTTTACAATTACAGGCATCTTTACACCCAAAAGTAATATCTGGGGAAGAATGTCCATTGGATTCAGAGGAAGAAGATTCCATCATTGTGATGTCATCTTCACTCATTTCATTTTCTGAATCAGTGTTTCGTAATTCTAAAGTTTGTATAAGTTTTTCTTTTTCTTCCTGACTAATTTTAAGTTGATTAATAGTACTTTTAACTGGACAATTGTTTGCAAAGTGACCAGTCTTATTACATTTAAAGCATTTAGTTTTACTTTTATCGAAAGATTTTTGTTTTAGTTGGTGATTTGGTTTTTTTGACCAATTTTTGCGAATTCTGTTTTTAGAATAAAATTTGTTTGGCTCAAAGTTATTTTTGTGAGGTGTGAATTTTCTTTTTGAATGGTAAGGAATAAATTTATTACTTTTATTTTTTCTTCTCGAAGGAGGTAAGGAAGGTAGGCCATATTGTTCACAAAAATTTCCTAATTCGTATTTATCTGTTTTCTTATCTGATTTCATCTGAGCATTTAATTTCATATCTAGACACATTCTTAATCCTTCTTTTTGGATAACTGTAATTATGTTTCCATAAGTTAAAGAATCATAGTTTATGTGACCTGTTTCATTACTAAGAACTTGTCGGATTTTATGAGCAAATAATTTTGGAAGACCATTTATGAATTTTTCTTTCCAAAATGGTTGGTTACTATCATCTCGAAGCATAACTCGAGAAATGAAAACATCTTTGTACCATTTGAAATCACTTAGGGTAGGACACCTAAGGTTACTGAGTTGATCATGAATTCTGGATGTGATATGACTGGGAGTTCCTATGAAATGTTGAATAATTGTGTAAAATAAGGTATTAACAGCATTGGAAATTCTCATTCCTGTGCGTTCGTCGAAGATGGGAGTCCCATCTTCATCTCGTTTAACGGCATGTTTAATGGATGATCTAGAATCAGGAGTGAGATGTTTTTCCCACCAGGAATGAAGCATTCCTGTAAATCCTGTGGAGAGTATGTTAATCATTTGAGGCTGGGTGAAAATATGATTAGTGACATAGCTATTAGCTGCCAGAGACATATGATGTAATTTATTTAGGATTTCTTGTTCTGATAAATTATCAATGTTCCATTCATATGTTTTATCAGAAGAAACTGAGAATTGATTATTAAGATGATTAGTGGGTTGTATATCTAAGGGAAGAGGTCGTTCTGTCCAAGTTTTAAAAGGTCGCTTCTTTGGATGAACTATCCGATCTAAATTTAAAGTTTGAAACATTTGGCTTAAATCTTTAATTTGGCTAGTGTTATTGCTAGTGTTACTAGAATCGCTTTCTGAAGAATCGAAAAAAGAGGTTTGTTGGGTATGAATTACAGCAATTCTACTGGATTCAGGTGTTTCAGTTTTTAATTTTTCTAACATTCGTTCAATCTTTTGAATTGAAGAAGTTGGATTTAGGGTAGGTTTATTTAAAGCACTAAAATGTACTAAAGGACTTTCTGGTTTGGGTTGAGGCAAAATGTTGACTTTAGAAGATATGTTATCGACTTTTATTTCTATTTTGTCTAACTGGGCTCCTATGGTAACTAAACTTTGATTTCTATAATTATTTTGTTCAATAATTTTTTTAGTTTCGGGATTAATTTTCTTAGTTTCGGTATCTTCAACAACAATTTTGAATGGTGAGGCTGTGATTGGACTATTAAGGTGATCAATTATTATTGTTTCAACAGGGGGATGACTAGAAAGGACTGAGCTAGTGGAAGTTTTCCATTTTGCTTTTGTTAATGTTTGAACAATTTTTGGATTATTTAGTTGATCTATAAGGTTGAGAAAATTAATTTCTGATTCTGTTTTAAGCATAAATGTTTGCCAATCCTTAAATAATTGTTTTCGTTGAGTTATAAGGGGAAACTTCATCCTATAAAGATTTCGTCTAAGGATGTTTTCTGGTAATTCAAGATTTTTGTCTAATTTAGAATAATTAATTATGAAAGGTTTGGTAAGTGTGCTTAATTGAGGATTTAAAGGAGGAGTAACTAAGAAATCAGAAGCAGTAGGAGAAGTTTGATCTTCATCTGTTATTGAATTGTTTTGAAGTTCGTTTTCTGTATAATTTGGGTAACTAACTTGAAAAGTAGTTTTGATGTTTTTAATTTTAAGCTTTTGCAATTCTTCTTCTAATTCTCTGATTCTGATATTTTTAATTTCTTTATCGAGATCAGAATCTCGTCTAGACATTGAATCAGCTGTAGTGGAACCAGCAAATGAATGTCTAGCAGTAGCAAAAGAATGTCACGAGGAGTTTCCTACCTCTTGAATTCTTGGGTTTTGATTTATTCGAGAGTTTTGAAAATTAATTCTTATTGTGCCATCATTAAACTGTTGAATACAGTCTAAATCAGAAAGACTATGTTGTGCATTAGATGGTTGATTCACACTAGTGAGGGACCATTCAGAGGGGAGATGGACATCTGACCATCTGATAGTGTGAGGGACAGTAATATTGGCGTTTTCTTGACTACTTTGAATCAAGAGAGTATGGTTTTTGAGACTTTTACTAATGGCTTGGAAATTCATGTTTGTGCCGGTGACTTTATAATGAATTCTATAAATTAAGGCTAAAGGTTGAGTTCCTTCAAGGACATGGTAACCTGAAGTTTTAATGTTGAGAGTTAAAACTTTTAAAATATGAGGATCACTGAGGCTAATAGTAAAATCTGGGTAGCAATTAAAATGAACTGGACCATTAAACAGACTTGATTCAATTAATCCAAGAGTACTATCATTAAAATCAGTAAATCTTGCATCTCTTAAACATAAAAGAATTGAGGCATTAAGACATTTTCTAGTTAAAGGTTTGACACCAATTTGAACTAACCCAATATGAAGGAAATTATGACCATCTTTTTTATGTTTTTTAATTGATTCTGGACTAAAAAGTTGGCAAGTTTCATGTTGTTTACTAAGGGCATAAACTTGTTCTACTGATTTAATATGGTGTTCACTTTTAAATGAAGCTAAGCTCCATTTTTTCTTATAAATTTCATGATTAGGAATTCTGGGAATGTTCCAGTCATTTATGTCTATGTTATCGTTTGACTGATATTCTATTTGTTCCTCGTTAACTATATCTGGAATTCGATTAAGGGAGGATCTAGACGAACTAGAAGTGACTGAGTTGGATCTAAAAAGTCTACTCATTTTGTGAGGAGGAGAGAAAACTGAACCTAAACTTAAAAGATAGCCGATTTTAAGAACCTTATCCTAAGACCCTAAGACTAAAGCTTACCCTACACCGCTCACGCCGCATCCGCTCACGTCTCTCTTGGGACTTATTGTTTGGACCTGGACCTATTGTTTGGTGGAAGGAAAGAACAATCTTAAAGGAAATAAGAAAAAGAAAATAAAACCATAATCTTTGAAATTAAAGTACAGAAATCAAAACTCATCACAATAAGTAAACAATATAAATCAACTCAAGATCCACTCCTAGGCGGTAGTCCGCCACCTGGGGATTGAGGAGATAAGGAATTTAAACGAGATATAAACTCCAGAGCCACACCTAGGCGGTAGTCCGCCACCTGAGATATATATATATATATACACATGAAAACGATATGGAGCATACGTCCGCACGGTCCTTAAATAGCGGATGTCCCTCCATTCGTCACTACCCGGGCAGACTCTAGCAGCGTCCCTGATCACTTTTCCTCCCCGGCGAGTTCGCCGAATTCTAGTTTTCCGGTGAGATCGATCTTATTTGAAGTTTTGGGTGATCTCGCAGGAAAACTGGAATTCGGTGGACTCGCCGGGGAAGGAAAGTGATCGGGGACGTTGTTAGAGCCCGTTCGGGTGGAGGCGCGCCGTTGTCGGCGCTGGACGGTGGCGAACGGAGGGATGTCCGCACTTTAAGAACGGTGCGGACGTCCACTCCACATCCGGCCTATATATATATATATATTCTAGTTTCTAACCACACACTGGTCCGCACCCAATTTATCTTTTTTGTTTTTTTTAGCTTAGATTTTCTTCATTAAGTACTAATTTCTATTGTTGTGTTTTCTAAGTCATAAGAATGCAATGCAAAATTTTTAAATATGAAATTAAAATTTTATAAAGGAATAATTTCTGTAATGTTGTTTTGACCTTAGTTATGGAATTAGAATATATCACCCCTAACAAAGTAGTTATGGATGTGGTGAGGGCAATAAGAGGTTTCATGGAGTCGGAGGAACATAATGAAAGTATGAATACTGATATATAACTGGACCTTTTTCTTTCTGTCAAATCTTATCAATGACAATTGTGAAAACACATGAACACAAGAAATATTAACTACGGTGTAAACCTTCCTCAAGGCAACATCACCGCGAGACTTTTAAAGTAGTCCACACTAAGATCAAATCCACTATGAATAATCAGAGTTTACAAAGAATATCAAGCAGTGATCACAATCACTTTTATAAGCCAACAAGCTTGATCTCATTACAACTGTAAATCTAATCTATCCCCTCATGAACTATGATCTATCTAAGGAAGAGACTGAATATGTCTTCCACACCAGCAACACTGCTTCAGATCCACTTGAGACGAAGAACACAGTGAGTGGCTCAAATGACAACAAGAGTTCTTGAGTATAGTCTGCAAACACAGCAGCAATAATAATACTCCAAGTAATATCAAAATGAACTCCCGAAACCCTAGCAGTAGTAGGGATATATATATAAGAGAGTAAGAGAGAAAAGAATCTCCTACTCAAACACATGACAGCTCACCAAGAAGATCTGCGATTAAACAACAATTATACAGCAGATATTTAAACTGATCCGATTAACAGCTAACACAATCTTATCAAGGTTGGAGATCCTTTAGATCTCGTATAAAATTCCTTTTTAGTACGCAGTTTTTGATCCTAAGAATCTTGAAGAAGGATGAAAGAAATCATACCTTTTATTCATGGAAAATACCTTTTAGGTTGCTGCACGTTTACTGCAGCATATCAGTAAGAATCAGCTTTCCTGGGTGAACTAGGAAAGCTTCATTGCTTTATTTCGGAGTTGAATTTGTATGTCATATACTTACACATAAGAGGCAGGTTAACCACACTCATGTTACCTTAATTCCAACAGTGAAGGAGCTGAAGACTATGCAACAGTTGCGCCCTATAAGTCTGTGCAACGTCATTTACAAATTAGGCTCGAAAGTTTTAGCCAATAGATTAAAGAGACTGTTGCTAGATGTGATTGCTCCAAATCAGAGCGCTTTTGTTCCCGGGAGGTAGATAGCTGACAACTCACTTCTAGCTTGTGGAATTTCACATTACTTAAAAGGTGCTATTGAGGTTCTCAGGGGTATGGGGCTCTAAAACTTGATATGAGCAAAGCGTATGACCGAGTGGAGTGGCTTTTCCTTGAGAGAGTGATGGTGAGTATGGGATTTGATATGCGATGGGTGAATTGGATAATGAACTGTGTTAAATCGATATCATACTCCTTTATTCTAAATGGTCAACCGAGAGGAAGGTTAATTCGGTCTCGAGGAGTGAGACAAGGTGGCTGTCTCACCAGATATGTTTCTATTATGTGCGGAGGGGCTGTCATGGATGTTGGCGAAGGCAGAGTTAAAATGTCGGTTTCATGGTGTGGCTATTGCTCCCAATGCCCCATCAATTAATCACTTATTTTTCGCAGATGACTCTTTTATTTTTATGAGAGTTGATGAGGAAGAGTGTGGACATGTCAGAAGCATTTTGAGGCAGTATGAGGGGCTTCCGGGCAGTGTGTCAGTTTGTCGAAAAACAGTATTTGTTCTTCAAAGAATGAGGATTTTAACAGGCAGGAAGAGTTAGCGGCAGTAGTGTAGTAAGAGTTGATAAGCATGATAAGTATCTCAGGCTTCCTACAGAGGTGAGCTACTCCAAAACGGAAGCTTTTCAGTTTATAATGGAGAAGACGAGGAATAAGATGAAGGGGTGGAAAGATAAGAAGTTGAGCATGGCGGGGAAAGAAGTGATGATTAAAGCGGAGGTTCAAGCCCGACTTATGTAATGAGTTGTTTTGAGTTACCAAAACATGTGTGTGGAGATGCATAGATGTATGGCGGATTTTTGGTGGGGAAACATGGAAAGAGGTAGGAAAATCCATTAGATCGTGTGAGACAGACTATGTATTCTAAAGGAGGAGGGAGGTCTGGGTTTTAGAAATATTTGGCAATTCAACCAAGCTCTTTTGGCAAAGCAAGGTTGGAGGCTGGTAACGTTTCCAGAATCACTTCTTGCATAGTGTCTTTAAGCGAAATTGTAACATCATTGTTTTTTTTGTTTTAATTAAAGTTTTGTGTAGTATTTAAAATGTTTTGTTAAAAAGAAAAAAAAACCTGAGCTGCATTACACAGCAGGCTCTCTCTTCCCTTTCTTTTTGCTATTCTTTGCTTCACCATCTTAGCAAGTAGGAGGTGTCTCAAGAGTACAAGCCTAAGCTTATAGGAGTAGGGGCTAGCTGGAGGTCTAAGAGTCTAGGCTTTAATAGATTAGAATGGATTGGGAGAGTCGGATAAAACCTTCAACAAAACTAGTACAGAGTTGTGGAGTGAGAGAGGAAACCTTTTCAATTCGTTTTTCTAAGGTAAAACCCATTTCATCTTCTAGCAATTTCAGTTTCAGTTTTATAGTTTTGATTATGGTTTGCTTTGATTCTTGTTTTCTACTTTTGAGTTTAGTATGATTCTTTTGTTTGTTTATAGCTGGTAATTTCAAATTCTTAGACATGTTTAGACAGAAAAATCGAATTCGAAAAAGATGTTATTGATTGGAATAGGTGTGGTTGAAGCTTAAGAACATGGTTCTTGAGTTTGGGTGTCCAAATCAAGTTTTGGATCCTTTTGATTCAACTGTTTGTTATGTTTAAATCATTCTAATGTTCTGGAAATCTGTTCATTTCCATTATGAAGCTTTTGAACTTGTTTTGCTACTTCAAAAGTCAAAATTAAAACTCCAAGAACCAAGTTTTATTCTTGCTATAAATTTCCAGAATTTTACAGAAAAGCTGATTTTCAGCTCAGGCCTTTATTTTGAAATCCGAAAATACTTTTGTAAAGCTCATATATCCATCATTGTGTGTGTCAAATTTCACAGGTTTTAATACCATTTGGTGTGATAAATAGCTTGCCAAAAACAGTAGCAGACTCGGCAAAACTGAATTTTTCTGGGTTTTCAGATTTTTGCTTCAATTTTGAGAGAGCATAACTTTCTATCCAGGGCTTTGTTTTCAAAACTCAAGCTATGTATTTAAAGCCTGTAATACCATTTTTAAAATAGGCTTGGGTTCAGCATTTTTGGTTGGAGTTGAGTGGGTGGAATTTGAAGCCAAAGACTGCATCTTGTACCCTGTTTTAACACAAAAACTGAAATAGAAACCTAGTTTTAAATCAGTTTCTTTGGCAACTAATTTAGTTACTTTTTAATAGCTCTTTGAATAGCTTTAAGTGTTATTTAAATTTTGTTTTCATAGTAAAGTAGTAGAGTGTTCTTATTTTGTATACTACATATAACATAGTTACTAACTCTATCATTCTTTGTATGTACTTTTGTTACGCCCCGACCCATAATTTTTACCTTTATTACTGGCATAGTGGTAATAAGAATTTTACCGTGTTCGTCATTAAGTATAAAAATATAATTGATCCCCAGAGAGGTGTAGGGGACGATTATTTTGTGGGATTATTCTAAGGAAGAAATTTTGACAACGGTAAAAAAAATGGTGATTTTTGCTAGTAAAAGGTAATTTTATTGGGGTATTATTTTGGGGTGTTGAATTTTGATTTTGGGTATAAGTTGGAGAGTGGACCGGGCCTTTGTTTTGGTCAAAGCCCGTTTTCTTGTTTCTCTCTCTCTTCCTCCCGGTTTTCCCTCTCTCCCCCGAGCCCGTTTCTGTGGAGAAAAATGTGAGGAGTTTATTGAAATAAGTTTTAGAATTTTTGGAGGAGTTTTGGATAGGTTTAAAAATTATTGAAGTTATGTATTTTTGGCGGATTATTAAGTTAGATTCCGGCCATTGGATTTTATTTGGTGGAAGGTGATTTTGAGGATGTCAGTAAAATTTGTGGAGTTTTGAGGTTGGCAGTGTATTTAAGATTTTGGAGTGTTAGGCTTGGTTGAGCGCGAAGCATATTTAATTATGCATATTTTGCTGTAAGCGTCAGTATTTTATTTAAGGTTTTATTTATTTGGAACAGGACGTGAGGAGGCTCGAGCGGAAGAGACCTCCGACCGACATCAGGCTTAGGCCTAACCTGTGAGTGGACCTTTGTTTTAAATTATTGTGTTCGAAATGCGTTATCGTTTTGAATGATTTTCTGTTGTTGGATATTTCCCGAAATTGAGAATTTCGGTGATTATACTCTTATATGAGAATAGTATGTATATGATTAAATGCTAGCTAGCTATACGTGATTTCCCCCATACTGAGGTACAATTCCAGTATGGGTGACGTGAGCGTTAGACGCGAGCGTCGTAGCCCTGTGCGACTTTCTAATTTCGTATTTAATTATTCAAAGATTGCGTACATATATATTACCACTCGACCGCTTTCCCCCAGCTTGAGGTACAATTCCAATGTGGGGTGATGTGAGTGTTAGACGCTAACATAGTAGCTTTGTATGATATTTACTTTATTCAAGTTGTTCATAGATATCGTATAAAGGGTTAGGCGAGTATGCATACATACTATATATATAATATTCTGGCTTGAGAGACAATTTCTTAAAGTTTGGGAGTCTAGCCAGGCTGGACCCTAGTTCACAATCTTTCCAGTGGAGCTCTTATTTTGCCGCTGATGAAGCGTTTTCTGGAAAACATTTTTTGGGGAAATATTTATTTGTTGTCAGAATCGTTTTGTCCACTCACTCTGACGTGTTGAATATTTTCCTCTGGGCTCTTCGTTTTTAAAAATTCCCAGTCTGCAGAGTTCGTGTGAGGTCTAGCATAAGACGTCAAGACATAGTCACCCATCTATCCGCTACATTTCGCCAGTAAGTTATCTGTTTAATCTACTTGGGGTTTGTTAGCTTCTGCTATAGTTTATTTTATTTTTTTAGTAGCTCTGAATACTTTTGGAATTCTTCTGTGTAATTTGTATTCTGGCTACTTTTGGGTTGTAGCGGAAGATTTATTTTGGAATAAAAATGTGGTTCTTAAATTCTTATAAGTTAGAGTTGTCCATTTTCGAGGGAGGTTTGCCGAGTCTTCGGTAAATTTTCCTTGGATGTGGTCCCCGTATGACTCATCTCGAGTTTCGGGTTGAAATTCGAGGCAGGTCTTGACAACTTTACCTTTTGGGTAAGGTTCTGGAGACGATCTTGGTAATCCATAAGTGTGAGAAGTGTATTGAAACTCGAGTTTGTGCTATGCAAATCGAGGTAGGGTTTGATGGGGTGTTTGTGTATTTGTTATTTATGCACATGGTATGTTTGGTATTGAATTGTTGGTGACATTAGATGTATTTGTGATATTGGATTATTTGATATTGGGTTGATTGATGTTGATGGGTTTGACATTGAGTTGTTTGATATGTATTGAATTAAATGTTGAATGATATTGAACTTTTGAAATGATTATGATATGTTTATATCGGAAAGTTCTATTTTGAAATTATATTACATGCTGTCATGGGAAAGAGTGAGGTTGGAGATTAAAAGAAGAATGAGTGTTGTAAATATATGGAACTTTGTTATTAGGAAACCATTTGTGTAGTTGAGTTTCCTCATGTGTTGTCCATAAATCCATACTACTAAGATACTAAGGTGGGAAACTATAGATAGTATGGATCAAACCCTCCATCATAGCCTAGCCTGCCTATGATGAAGGGTTTGAAGGATCTGAAAGCATCTGATTTAATCGATGAGGACACTACCTCACGGTACGTTGGTTGGAGGAAATCTTTACCAGAGAAGAAGTAGCTATGATCAAGAGAATTCCCCTGAGCAGACGAAGGATAGAAGATAAGAGCATATGACATTTCGAAAAGGATGGAAGGTACTCCGTCAGAAGTGGCTACCGGGTTGCTAGAAGTTCAGAAAACTTGAGAGTATACAAACCTCATCTTCGTTAGGTCCAGGTGTTCATCATGATTTTTGGCAAAAGGTATGGAAATCAAATACTGTTCCCAAAGTCAAAGCTTTCATTTGGCGCCTTCTAAAGTAGATTATTCCCACTAGAGACGCGTTGATAAAGAAGCAGGTGCATACGGATGTGAATGGCTGTTTGTTTAATAGGGGCGAGGTAGTGACAACTTTTCATGTGTTCAAAAATTGTAATGTGACAGCATGTTTTTGGTTGCAATCCCCAATCAGGCTGAGAGCACGGCATCATGGAGCATAGACGATTTAGGATTGGGTTCAGGATATGGTTGTGCAACTCAGAAAAGGTGAAGTTGATATTATTTTCATGTGTCTATGGACTATTTGGGAAGAACGTTATAAGCTTATGTGGAATGGTGGTATGTTTGACCCTATTGGTGCATTAACGTGGTCCATGAAACTCCTCCAACATTACCAGGTCCTCCATCCGAAAAGGGAGAAGCAGTAGCACATTGGAAGAGTGAAACAAAAATGGGCTGCCCCTCCAAGCGAAAGACTAAAGATAAACTGTGATGGCTTGTTTTTTCGAGACAAGGGCGAAGGTGGAGCTAGGGTGGTAGTTCAAAATGCAGGTGGAAATTGTGTTGTAGTGGTCTCAAAATTTTTATCTCATCTCAACTCAGCTTTTCATTGTGAGGTTGAGGCTTGCAGGATTGGATTGCAACCGGCTGTGGAGAAAGGCTAGGGAGTAGTAGATTTGGTGAGCAACTCCAGCTGGATGATGGTGGCACTAAACTGACAGGGAGAAGGCTCAACTGAGGTTAGAAGCATCATTGATGATTGTTTAAATTTGATGGACTAATTGGAGTTTTGTAGTGTCTGACATATTCAAAGAGAAGCAAATGGTGTCGATGATAGATTGGCTCACCTTACTAATAGAGGTCATGTTATTGATCTTATTTTAGACGAGACTCCTGGTGTTATAAGGGTTGTATTTCCTAATCAAGGGCTATGCACCACACACCCCATGAATAAGTAACATTTATTATCCTAAATAAAATCATTACATTTTCCTAAAAAAAAAAAGATAAATCAATTCAAAACATTATGAGGGAGTCAATTTTTAATTAGATATATTTTTTTGTCTCATTTTTAATTTATATTTATGAACCAATCAACCATTCAGAATGAAAAACCATATTAGTTTCTGGTTCATACCAAGGATTAAAATATCGGTATCGGTAGATATATCGGTCCGTTGAAAAAGGGAGATTTCGGATATATCGGGGATATATCGGGGAAACCCGGGAAAAAAATATCGGTATTTTGGGAAGAATTTTTTTTTTCTGAAATATTTAATTTATTAGATTTATATATAAATATTACAAATATCAACTTCATCTACATCCAGAATGAGAATCTAGGTTATTGATAAGAGTCATAAGACACACGCTGATCCACAAAAGTACAATAATCAGACCAAGACATATGACTCATATAGTACAAATTGTAGTGTTGAATATGATAATCATATATGTCTTTGGAGCTGCCAACTGTTTTCCATATAAGTGGATAGTAAGGATGATGAAAACTGGATGACTGATCACTAACTTTCGTGCATTGATTATAGTCATAAACATTATAGCCATATTGATTGTTGCCTTCTTGGGATTCATTTGAGGTTCCAGTACCACTAACTAAACTGATAGAATCAAAACTTAGCGCAACTGAAACAACATCTTGATCATCATTTGGACCTCTAGTCCTCCTCCCATACATGGTATCCTCTTGCGCTCCATACCTAATACTTCTATAGCCATGATCATGGGAGGCATGATCGTAATTTTCTTCAGATGAAAAATTGTTCAATCCACCAACTGTAGAAGATTGTCCATATACAAACCCGGTGCCAGTATTTCCATCACCTTTTCCGCTTCCACCATCTTCATCATCATCTGAACTATCTGGAGTTGCTATGCCGCCCCATGCATCATCACTGTCTAAATTATCTTCTGGGTTTCCAACAACTTCTTCAGATAATACCCTTTGTACGTTGATTCCATTGGCAGTTGCAGTTTCAAGTCGAGACCACCACTCGTCATTGGGATACACCTCGAGGGAATTAGTTACTTCTCTTCCGGATAACATTTCAATTTTTTACAGATATTTTTTTAATATGTCAGTAATATATCGAAAATATCATAAATGTCAGAGATATTTCCTAAATATCGGAGATATTTCCTAAATATCGGTGATATTTGAGGATATTTCCTAAATATCGGGGAAATATCGTAGATACGGTGGAAGATAAGATATTAACTCCTAAAGATATATCGGTCCTTCGAAAAAGGGAGATATCGGAGGATATATCGGATATATCGCAGAGATTTTAATCCTTGGTTCATACCATAATTTTCTGCCAACCAAACGGGACGTAGTGCTTAGACGCAGAAGAAAACAAGCAGAGTGGAAAGAGGTTCCTTTGAGGTAAGATAAATATGGGGAATGGCGGTTTCCCCACCTATCCCAAGAAACCGCTTTCCCATCGAATTTCATTCGCTTATTACTATTTAAATTTTATTAAACTGTTCCCACTCAAATTTTTATTTTCCTCTTTAGGGCGTGAAGTGGAGGTCGGGCGGTTGGTCCGTGAAGGTAGTTAGGGTGGTATGTGTACATTTTCCCAAGATGGGCCAGATATATGGGTATTCGGCTGGGATTGGGCTGGGGTTGACTGGTGCGCTGTGGTCATTTTGGTCATAGACTCATAGGCCATTGTTGCTCGGGTTTGATTTTCATTTTCTTTTTGTTTTCAGTTATTTTGGTTTGACTTTGGTTGGGTTAAGTCGTCCATCCTCGAACGAGGTTTTAAGGTTTTAGCAAGTTTGGCATTGTAGGTGGTGAGTGTGTCATGATTTTGGTGTCATAGATAGGGTTGTTTATTTCTTGTCAATATAGACTTTTATGTTCCAGAGACGAATGGTTTGGCCACATGAAAATTTTCAGATTTTTTTGCATATTGCCCTAAAATGAGTAAAATTCCTGGTTCCGATATTGCTAGCTTCGGGTGCTTAGATCTTAAATTGTGTGATAAAGCTATATATCACACAATAACGTCATAAAATATATAAACCATAGCATTTCAAAAACGTCATGGAAACACATATCATAACGGTTAGAAAATATCATAAAAATTGATGACATTAGTTAAACGTCATTAAAAACCATGACCTACAATGATGGTCAGAAAAAGTCATAAAAGAAGAGATGTGAAATCCACACTCCTCAAATTATAATCTACACATTTTTTTTTCCTTTTTAGTTAACATTCTTATGAAAAGACAAAATTTAATTTACTAAAAAAGAAACCATAGAATGTGGATTACAATTTGAAGAGTGTAGATTTCATATCCTTAAAAGAAAGCCTATATTTTTGATTATGACGTTTGCTTTCGAAAACGTCATAAAAAGACCATATAATGAACTTTTTCGGCAAAACATCATAAAATTACTATCATTAAAGACCATATATCTAGTTGTGCAAGGAGTTTGACATCTTTGAGGATGCACTTGATCTCAAGTACTTATTGAATTATTATAGGAGGGCTCTAGATCAAAAGGAGTTCTGCTGTATCTAGAAATTACTCAAAATGAACAAACACATACAGAATAGAGAAATTATCATTTATCAAAGCTCATTTTATTTATTTTTTAGACCAAGATGTGGTACTCTCTATGGAGCAAATTCCATGCACCAAGGTGTACTTGCACCATTAATGTGCAAGTCCTCAAATCATGGTATGCGAAAATCGAATGAAGATTAGAGACCCTAAATTCTTTCATTTCAATTTCATTTTTGATCCGATCAAATTAAGTGTCCATAATAAGAGTACATCTTAGTCGACCTAACGTCCTCACCTCATGTGTTGGAACACGTATGACTATTTTTTTAGGTTTCAGTTTTGTTCACGGTATTAAAATACATGTATGATAATGCGACGCTGATGTCCGGATCAAAATATTGGATATGGTTATATATTTAGTTGAAGAGCTTATGATCATCCTTGGAGCATCTCTTATAGCAAGCATCCACATAGCGGCTAATGTACTGCTGAGTATCTGCAATACCACATAAATTTTTTGTTATAAGCTACAAAACCTGACTACAAATATATATGAATATTATGATAATTAATGTAGAGAGAAAAACATCGAATAAATAAGTACGGTAAACTGATGATTTGGTGACGGGGTTGGATTCGATCAATAGAGGCGGCAGCCGTGAGTGCAAGACCGGAAACTTGCAGGCAGCCGTGCAAACTCCAAAACATGCTGCATATACCGCAGGTTCTTCTATTGTCGAAAGGGAGCGCATCTTTTGGCGCACGTTTTAGTATTTGTATTGGGAACATCTTCATAAGGCAACGGGGGCTAATGCTGCTACTGTAAGCACAAGAATGCATACTGATATCACTCACAACACGTTGCTAGCCTCCATAACTAAGCTCCTATCCTTTTTGTAGTTTGATTTGCGTTTCCTTAATCCTTTGGTGAACGAAGAAGAAACATCATCAAGCCACAATATATACGGTGATTCGTTAGCTATAGATGGACGTACTTCCATTTTCGCATGGAAATCAGGAAATGTATGTGCATATCAATTTCAGATAATTGCTTAATATCATTGATCTGGAATGTATGTGCATATCTTCTCCAAAAAAAAAAAAGGAATGTATGTGCATATTAATTTTTCAAGCATAATTTTTATTTTAGGAATGGGATATCATTGCATCTTTCTCAAATGCAAATTAAGAGATAAAGAATGGGATATTAAATTTTATTCGTGGACCTTTTTTTTTGATCATCCATCGATAAGCATGAACCTCCTTGAGAAATTCGGAGTGGATTCTACGTACCAAGGTGCACTTGCACTATTAATGTGTAAGTGTTCAAATTGTCGTATGCGAAAATTGAATGAAGACTAGAGACCCTAAATTCATTTATTTCATTTTCATTTTTGATCCAATCAAATTAAGCGCTCATAATAAGAGTACATCTTATTCAACCTCAGGTCCTCACCTCCTGTGTTAGCAACAATTAGGACTATTTTTTTGGGTTTTTATTTTGTTAGCAGTATTAAAATAAATGTATGACAATGCGACATGGATGACCAGATCAAAAATTTCATATTAGTTGCATCGATTCACTTGCACCTTGGTGCGTAGAATAATGTTCGTGTAAGTAATGCTGACTATTATAATCAGTTCATGTCCTGTAGGGGTGGGTTTGGTTTTGTTCGGTTTGGTTTTCACCTAAAAAACCAAACCAAATAAAAAATTCGGTTCGGTTCGGTTCAGTTTGGTATTTTTTGAGACCTTAAACCAGAAACCAAACCAAACCGTGGTTCGGTTCGGTTTTGATTTTTTTCGGTATTTCTTCTTCATTTTTAAAATAATTTTTCTTAATATTTGTATGCTTTTAGCGTAGTAAAAAATTATCGTATTTTAGGTCTTTTTTTTCTTTTCTTGTATTACTTGTTTTTTATAAGCACATATAATATATCAATAAAAAATTTTACAATGATTTTTCAACCAACCAACAATTTATAAACCAAATAGATACTTTGAAAGTTTAATACTCAATAATTTTGAAAGTATTGAGAATTGACCACACTAGCACACCATGAAACCATAATTTTAAAACTTCTAAGTTCATCTAGAATAAAAAATATAGACTCCATAGTTTAAAATCCATCCAAATAAATTCCGAATTTTAAAGTTTAAAAATCATAAATTTGAATAAAGAAAAGAAAAATAAATTAAATATTAGAATATATCATCTAAAGCCAGGGCTAGACACGGGCCGGGACGACTGGGCATTAAGGTGATCTCTATCCCGATCCCGAAATTTTTAATAGGGACGGGACGAGACGGGATGAGGGATTTTCAGAAGTGATCCCGGCAGGCCCGAATCCGACCAGGATTAGGGCCGGACCAGGACGGGACCGAGATATCACCTTGTTAAAAAAAATAAAAAAAATAAGGGTCGTTGAGGCCTCGAGCATCTGCCGAGATTGGCTTCCTTCTTGCCTATAATGTGATTTACAGCCAACACCACAAAAATTAAGCAAAACCAACAAACATTCATGGTCTAGATTCTCAAAATATATATGAAGAATATCCAGTTTTTCCATCCAACAATTATAATTTACAAATTTTCGGTTTTTCGGTTCGGTTCGGTTTTTCATGGGCCGAAACTAAAAACCAAACCAAATTAATTTGGTTCGGTTCAGTTTTTTTTAATTTGGTTTGATTTTTTCCGGTTTTAGTTTGGTTTTACGCTCGGTATTTTCGGTTTTCGGTTTCAAAATTTCACCCCTACACGTTTTAATTGTTTGAAAAAAAAAGTCACACAGTTTATTAGCTTTCTCTAGAAGACATTTCAAGTTGACCATAAATAAGATTTGCAAACAAGAAACAATACACCAACATGAGGTAGAAGTAACACAACGTATCAGAATCCCTTGTCCTCATTGGTCTAGCCATATCTCCTTATCCAATCTCAAATCTTCACCACCCACGTGAAATCCTTCAAACTCTCCCACAATAGCCTTCCCCGTATCCATAACCTAAAAAACAAGTTTGTACCACACCACAACCCTCAGTCTCTTCTCTCTTCTCTCTCCCCCTGCCCTAAGTCATGGCCATGACAACTCAAGCCACCCTCTTCACCCCAACTGCTTCAGCCCCATGGAAACAGTCAGTCACCTCCACCTTCATGGCCCCCAAGTCACTGACCCTCTCCACCGCAGCACCAAGACCCATGAGGATCTCAGCTGCTGAAGAGAAAACCGTGGCGCCCACAAAGGAGGCCGAAGCTCCAGTTGGCTTCACCCCACCGGAACTGGACCCAACAACCCCATCCCCAATCTTCGGCGGCAGCACCGGTGGGCTTCTCCGAAAGGCACAGGAAGAAGAGTTCTACGTGATCACCTGGGAATCTCCCAAGGAGCAAATCTTTGAGATGCCTACTGGTGGTGCAGCCATCATGAGAGAAGGATCAAACTTGTTGAAGCTGGCCAGGAAAGAGCAATGTTTGGCTCTTGGGACAAGACTGAGGTCCAAGTACAAGATCAAGTACCAGTTTTACAGGGTGTTCCCTAATGGTGAGGTTCAGTATTTGCACCCAAAAGATGGTGTGTACCCTGAGAAGGTGAACCCTGGGCGCCAAGGAGTGGGGCAAAACTTCAGGTCCATTGGGAAGAATGTGAGCCCAATTGAGGTCAAGTTCACCGGGAAGCAAGTGTATGACATATGATTGTGATCACCAGTTCGTTCAATGTGGTGTAATTTGTAATGTACTTGTGACTACTTGTGAGCATAATCAATTTGTGTTTCTTGTAATCTTCTTATGGGATTTATCTAAAATGCAACATCAGAAATTCAGAAACATGATTTGGGTATTGTCATTTGCCATATATAGATTCAATCAAATTTACATGACTCGGGCATCGACTGTCAAGCATGTAAATGTTCAGAATACTGTAGTAGATAACAAGCACTAAATCGATAGATCAATGGCTTTGAAAAATTCATTTATAATTAGATTAACTAATTTTGGTGAAATCTTCATACGAAAATAATGTGTTCGGCATTGCCCATCTAAAAGCCCAGCAGGCCAAGCTTGAATTTTTAGGAAAGCCCGACCTGACCCTAAAATTTGTAAAGGTTGGTCGAGGCTTAGCCCTTCTTAAACCGAGCCCAATGGTTTTGGGCAGCGCAGGACCGGCTCGACCCATTTGACGATCTTTACTACCATAAGGAAATGTGTTTTGACTACCACCTAGTCTTCATTATTTTTTTTGTCATGGTACTCGATGTGAAATCACTGGTGAACCAAACGAATAGAAAAATTCCAACTCCGTAAAAACAAGTCCTCCTCTAGGGTTTCAGAAAACGTTTTTCCATTCCGTCCGGCGGCGCATCATATGACGTTGTCATCGGACAAGAGTTGGGCGGCTAGTTGCTAGTCTAGCCTTGCAGGATGGTGCCGGTGAAACGAGAGGGGGAGACTTCTCTTGGGTGTGGTCCGAGTCGTTGTTCCTGTGGAAAGACTTTGGCGTCGATTCAGAGTGTCATACTGTTCAGAGCAGGTTGGCAAGGCAGTGTGTAATATCTCAAGAATTTGGAATTTACATATGGGTCAGGGTGTTACACAGTCGGCTGCAGCGGTGGTGCGATGAGATGAGGAAAGCTTCGCGGTGTTGACGTACCCGGATCGAATTCCTTGATCTGGGCCATGTCATCTTGCATCGCTTTGGTACTGATACTCAATGGGTGGGTTCTGCCTTTTCGCGATGGATCCCTTGGATGGCGGCGAGATGATAGAGCTGTGATGAGATTACAACAACAGTTTGGACCGGGTATCTAGGTGGCCTGCTTTTTGAGGTCCAAGGTCTCTGTTTGGGCTAGGTCTGGTTTTTCTTTCTTTTTTCTTTATGTTTTTTTTTTATTTGTTTCCTTGGGTTTTGTTTGTCGTTACTCCTCTTTGTTCGAGCGTTTAGGGTGTTGGTAGGTTAGTGTTGCCTTGGTCGTGTTGATAGGTGTTTCTACCTGCTTCGTCCCGAGCCGGGAAAAGGTCGCGAGGCGGAGCGAAGTAGAATTCTTGGGTCTTTCACACGGAACCTGCACAAGTGACAGTGTCACGAGGTCGGGACTGGGGTGGCCCAGTCTTCGACTCCCCAATGCTTAAGTTAGCTTTGAGCACTTGCAAGGAAGAGGAGTGTGAGAGAGAGAGAGAGTGTGTACCTTTTATGGTGGCTTGAGTTTGTTTTATAGGCCAAGCTTGGGTACCTTGGCCTTAGTCTCCAATGTGGGACTGCTTACTATCCTTTGGAGTGTCTCCCCTTTTGGGGGTATTTTGCCGCTAGAGTGACTTTGGCAAGCGGTTTGTTATCGGCTATTCACTCTTTAGATGCCCGTGAAGGGCTCGCCAGGGCTATCTCGACCGGGTAATTATACCTTATTCTCGGCTCAGCCAAGTATTTTAGCTATGTACTAACAAGTCCCCAAGTCTCCAGTCCGAGAGATTTCTTGGGTGAGGAGTTATTCTAGAGATGCCGAGAATAGGTTTTACCCGGGTGCGGGAGGCATGGTGCCGAGTCCCCAAGTCCCCACGCGAGAGTCACGAGGTGACGGGGGTGATGTTCCGAAAACAGGTTTGCGAGATGAAACGTTTGTGATCTAAAGATTGATGTTTGGGGCGCTATATTGCAAATTTGGGGGCGAAGCTTGTGGTGGTTGTTTGGGGCAGTTCAAGGTTGAATCAAGCTGTCTCAGGTATAAAAAGTGTTCTCTTAGTTATGATCTACAAGTTTGCTGTTAGGAGTTTCTCCAAATTTTAATTTGTAAGATGACGTGTGGGGCTCACTCACCGTCGTCTGTGGCGGCACGTTGAAGCGCTTCGGGCAACATGAGTAGGATTAGTTGCTGTTTTAGCTAGTTTGTATTGTTGTGAGTGTATTGTTGGGCAATAAGGGTAAGTGTTGATTATGTAATGCATATTAGGCACTTTGTTAATCATAGATGTTTAGGAGATTGTGAACTATGGAAACCTCAACATAGAGGCATCATTAATGGGTTGTTTGTTCGACGACCTTGGAAGGTTGTCCTCATTTGGGCAGCCTTTGGGCTAAGGTAGTTTAAGGGTGCTTTGTTTTCCTTTGGTCCGAATGGTTTCTAAGGTTATTGTTTGTGTTAATTAGGTAGTGTAGTCGGTAGTCAGGAAACTACATTTCCCGCTCAAAGACCAGTAAGAAAACTTGTAGACCGACATCCAGGCTACCTCGCCATGGCGAAAGATCGTCGGTACCACATCGGGAATGTGCTTCTCCAAGCTCCACAAGAAGGCACCATGATAAGATATATGTATAGTTAGTCTCACATCAGTAATATGTAACAAGAGGGAAAATTCCTTAGCTATAAAAGAATAGGGAGATCTCTGACCTACCTGATCGATCCCCACCCCCAATCCCTCTCCCTCCCTCACTCTACCCCGGGGGATGGATGCTTTTGTAACACCAAAGGCATGATAGTTGATTCTTAAGTGGACGTAGCCATGTCCTTCGAGGCATGGTGAACCACTATATGTCCTTGTGTCACATGATTGTCTGTTCCACCGTGATTCTACATAGCCTCCAAGTTTAGTCAAAAACATGTAGTTTGTGGAGTTGTTATTGAACTTGGCTCTTGAGTTTGTTGAAGACGCAGTAGGAGTGTTTAGGTGACTAAATCTCACCAAGGTTCATTTTGGAACCAAACTTTTATGGTCATTTTGGTTGATGTTAATGATTTAAGAGAATATGTTTTGTGTGTTTTAAAATATATGAGCTTGATTGCCAACGACTCATAGGTAAGATAAAACAAGTTTTCCTATTTAAATGATTATTTTATGATTCTTGTGATCATAATAATGTTGGTTCTTAGTAGATTATTCATGTGAGAATATCTATGTGTGTTCATATATATATATATATATATATATATATATGTGTGTGTGTGTGTGTGTGTGTGAGAAAGGGTATATTATTATGATGTGTTCATTGTGTTGTTGATGATAATATTATTCTATTTTGATTTGTTATTTAGACACTTAAACTGGGTTCCAAGCCTTTGGTCAGGTGATTGGTTACGGTTAGGATAGAGCTCTAGTCCATTAGTCAATGTCGGTCATGGGAGATACCTTAGAGGTATCTGGGACTCATGGGTACATGTATGTTGTTACAGGTCATGGGATGTACTTGTATGTATCTAGAACTCATAGGTACATGTGTTTGTTGTAAGTCATAGGAAATACCTTATAGGTATCTAGGACTCACGAATACATGTTTATTTGTAAATGTGTTGGATATATGTAATTAATGATTATTTCTTATATTATTTCATGTATTTAATATTGGTTGTTGAAAATGTTGAGTTAGTTTTTAAGAATTACTCATACGAATTTTTTAGCTTACCGGGTTTGTTGTTTTGTAACCCGGTGTACTAATTCATGGTATATGTGTATGGGTTAGACCTGCAAGTGATGGTCAGCAAGGATGAAACGAAGGCTTAGTGGTAGGGTATTCGATGTTGTACATTTTTATATTTTTTTTTTCATATTTAAGCTCATGGTGAGCGTTTTCATGTTTACTTGATTTTTCAAGTTAATGTAAACAAAAAAATGTAACTTTTGACTAAGTGTTGAGTTTATGTTGACATTTATATTTTCAGCTTTTGAGTTTAGTTTCGAAGTTAGTGAACATGTTTTGGGTTACTATTTTTAAGATATATCATGTCCAAATTTTTAAAAATTATTCTTAAAAAAATTGGGGTGTGACAAAATAGAACGTAAACCTATAGATTTATACATTTCACATTAATTGTTTTTCTCTAAAATCTCTATTCTAAGTCAACGTAGACCGATGGATACGTACAAACATCCACAACCCATATCACATCTCCTTCTTCTAGTACAATTGTGGTTGATTAACTTGTTGAGGATAACTAAAATGAAGATGATTATTACCAATGACCGGAGAACTTTAGTTCTCATCGAATCGATGATTTACCAGAGGTATATAAATTTATGTTTTCACTTCTTTATCATGCTTAAGATTTTTGTTTCTTTAATTTTCTTATAAACCTATGATATCTTAGTTCATGTTCTTTTAAAAATTTGAGATTTTTCAGATTTTGCTTTGTGTTTCTTAAATTTCTTTTTTGTCTACTATTTCTCGCATTGTGATCTTATTTTGTAAACTATTTATTGATTTGGGAAAAACATTTAGTTTAAAATATTCTTTTTTGTTATTTGGCTAACATAATTGAACTCTTCTGGAGTATGAGAAGAGAATGAAATGATGAACCCTTCTCCAACAGAAGAAAAGTTTTTCTATTTTACAATTTTGAAATACATATTGTCATCTTGAATTTCTTTCAAAATTATTCTCGATTTATGTTTTCGATGGAGAGTATCATGCAGCTTAATCAAGTTTTTCTTGAATGAGTATAGGTGTTCATTGCCCTTGTTTTATATGGACCTCTTTATCGCTGATCATCTTGACCAACCGTGTTAATCCTTGAAAGCACGTACATCACTCTTCTGTCTACAGTTCAACAACTCTTCGTTTACCGCCGTGTACTCCGCATTGAGTCTGCTTAGTTCCATGTTGCAAAAATTCTCCAAAAACTATTTGGTGATGTTTGTGTTGGCCGGGGTTCAAGTTTCGCCAACAGATAGTGGTCAATAATGGTATGCGCATAAGGGTACGTGGCTAAATGAGAATGTTTTATTACTGGGAGAGCTTATGATCGATTACAACTATCTTTGCACTTGTGTGTGCAAAACTCACTAAGAGTGAAGTTACGCGGATTCGGAAATGAAGAAGACAATGTGTACGAGGTGAAGAACCTAACGTCTGTAAATTACGTGGAGGAGCAGGGTCCAAAAGAACGAGCATAGCCTTTTTTTTATTGTTAACTTTCCTCAGTCTCATATATTTATGAATGTTTGTAATTTACATATTTCCCCAAAGCGCTTTTAGTTCTTTACCATATTTCAGGACTCATGAATGATGTAAATCCTTACAAGGGTGGTGTTTTATACATTGTTGTGGTAGAGAACCTTGAGAAGGGTGTCTCACCATTTACTATTATGCAATTTAATACCACAAAAGATTTTTATGGAGTTAATAATTTAATATATGGATTAACTAATACATTTGTTTTCATTTTGTATTACATCTAGTTCAATCATTAACTGATCGGTGAAGTGTTTTATGTTGGGCTTTGCTTTGGTTAGCCTATTTAGGTCTAAATCTTATTAGGGTTGGTTGGTCGCATTTAGATAAGTCAGCTGGCTTCCAAAGACTCAAATTTTTTAGAAACAATATTGAAGATATAGTTGGAAAATGAAGATGCTCTAAGAAAAGTCTCTAATAAAGGTTCTTACAATTCCCTTTTTGTTCTAGGATATTCTACATCTTTCTAGATATTCCTTATGTGTGCTTTGGTCTTATGCCAATAGGATATGTAGTTTGACTAGATTTATCTATTCCTTATTCTTACCTAATTGGTATTATGTAATTCCCTATATAAATGACTCCTATCAATGAATAATACACACATCTTTCACAATTCTCTATTCTTAAATTACTTTCATTTCATCACGTTATCAGCACTTGGGTAAGCTAATATTTTTCCCAAACCCTAAAACCAAAACCGAAGCTCTCGGCCCTGCCTCGGCCGCCACTGGTGCTGCCGCCGTCACTTTCCGGCCGCCGCTTCCCGGCCGTCCGCTCCAGTTCTTTCTTCTCATCCAATCAAGCATTCAAGTTTTTTTTTACGATAGATAGAGGCATCAAATTCGACGTCCTCGACACCCATGGTACCGAGTACCATCGCTGGGTCTCGGATATAGTGCAGACCTTCATTGCTAAGGATCTGACCGAGACCATATTCCCCGATCCAACTCAGGAACCGCCTCATAAGAGAACAAAATCTCAGGCGCTCATGTTCCTTCTTAAGCATATCGATCCTACACTGTGCAGACAGTATCAATCAAAGCATGATCTAAAAGATCTGTGAGATGCACTCGCCAAACGCTTCGGCAATATCCATTCAACCTTGCTCCAAAAACTCATTGCTCGTTGGGATGAAATCTGACTTTTAGATTACAAGAAGGTTGATGACTTCAACAAGGATATGCTTTGCCTACAAGCTCAACTGAGTTCATGTGGAGTCGAGAAAAGTGATGTTGACATGATTGAAAAGACTTTCTCGACCTTCCCTTCAGCTGCTAAGATCCTAATGAACCAATATCGACTTGAGTTTCAAAATAAAAGGATTACAACATTTAGCGGTTTGATGACGCAACTCCTTATGGAAGAAAATAACAACATGATCAATGATAAGCATAATTTGCGTCTTGTAGGCACCCGAAAAATTCCGGAATCTAATTACAACAGCAAATGGAGTCAGAAGGCTCCGAAACGCAAGGATCAACATCGGAATGAACCTTACGCACGTAGGAATCAGCAACATCGTGCCTCTGGTTCCCGGGGACAAGGTAGTGGCTTTAGAAGCTGTACCCTCTCATGGCATCGAGACACCGGTGCAGCCGGCCCTAAGGGCGGCGCCACTCCTCCTCGGAAGCAGCATGTTCGCTCTTCTTCTGCCTCTGATGGTCAATGCAACATATGTGGGTCTAAGGACCACTAGTCTAAAAGCTGTCACACTTCTGCAAATATTGTTGCCGCATACAAGAAATATAAGGAATTGATGAAAGTCAATTCCACTGAAAACAATGGAGTTGAACATAAGGCTACCTTCAGGATCGTATACCCCAATGAATAATGTTCTGACTTAGATGCCCCTGACTTTGACGTCACCAACTTCCTGGCTGCCGCTCGGCCGATCCCTCAAGCAATTGAGGCCCCCTTTTCTTCCCTTGATGTGTCATTGATTCTTTTAAATGCTCATCATTCGTTTTGCAAAGCTTGCTCTTCAGCAAAAGTAGTATCGAGACCGTCTTACGCTAAAGATAACACCGAGAACATTCTATTTCTACATCGTATCCAAGGTGATTGTGGACCCATCCATCTAGAATGTGGACCATTTCGATACTTTATGGTTCTAGTGGATGCTTCAACGCGTTGGACTTATGTCGTGCTCTTGTCCACACGTAATGCTGCATTTCCAAAACTCCTAGCACAACTTATTAAACTCCGGGCTCACCACCCGGATTATTCAATTAAGTCAATTCGACTGGATAACGCTGATGAATTTACATCAAAGACTTTTGATGACTATTGCATGTCTATTGGGATTGAAGTTCAGCATCCTGTACCCCATGTTCACACGCAAAACGGTCTCGCTGAAGCTACGGTTAAGCGGCTTCAGCTTATTGGTCGAGCGTTGGTAATGCGCACCAACCTCCCAATTGTGTCATGGGGCTATGCAATATCACATGAAACCTTACTTATTCATTTCAGACCCACTACCAAACAACCATTTAGTGCATACTAGTTGGTCACTGGATATGAGCCTGACATTTCGCATCTACACATTTTCGGTTGTTCGGTTTATGTGCCAATTATGCCTCCACTGCGTTCTAAAATAGGTCCTCAGAGACGATTAGGTATCTACGTTAGTTATGAATCTCCAACGATTATCAGATACCTCGAGCCATTAACAGGTGATCTTTTTACAACAAGATTTGCGGATTGTCACTTTGATGAGACATTCTTCCCGTCATTAGGGGGAGATACGAACAAACATGTTCATGTGGAACGACAGGAATTGTCGTGGTTTGTCCCCACTCTATCTCATTACGATCCCTGCACCTCACAGACTGAAAGTGAAGTTAAACGTATTCTCGAACTTCAGAAAGTAGCAGATACGATGCCTGACTCTTTCTCTGAGATTGCGAAAGTGACAAGATCAGATATACCTGCTGTAAATATTCCTGCTAGGCTTAAAGTCCTTAGAAAGGGCACGGCCATCCTTGGGATAGGTATTGCCGCCGGCAACGGCGCTGCCCATAGTGGGGGGATGGAGGCCGTGGCTCCCCAAAGGAAAAGGGGGAGGCCACCTGGTTCGGTCGACATGCGTCCGAGAAAAAAACAGACTGACAAGGCACAAGTCAATCCTTTGATCATCGATGTTGAGAATCCTTCTTACAAGATCATCTCTGATTACATTTATGTCCACGAATTGATGTTAGAATCCATGGGGGTCGCCTCAGGATCAATGTCAATATCAGAGAACATAGAGATCTCCATGTGTTATGATAACACTTATGAATTGATGAACCGGTCATCAACCTATGTCGATGATATATTTGCTTATTCCGTGCCTCATGAAATCATTTAGCACGATGACATCGAACCACTCTCTGTTACAGAATGTCAAAACAGAGCAGATTGGCCTAAATAAAAAGTTGCAATCCAGACAGAATTAGACTCTTTAACAAAGAGACAGGTCTTCGGCCCAATAGTGCTAACTCCGCCGAGTGTAAATGTCACGTCCCGACCCTTAATTTTTTTACCTTATTTACTAGAATGGTGTTATTAAGAGTTTTACCATTTTTATCATTAAGTTTGTAATTTAATTAGTCCCTAGAGAGGTTGTAGGGGACGATTTTTTTTGAAGGTTTGATTCGAAGGAAGAAAATGTGACGGCGGTAAAAGATAGTAATTTTTGCTAGTAAGAGGTAATTTTTATTGGGGTATTAATTTTTGGGGTGTTGAATTTTGGATTGGGTATAAGGTGTTGGACCGGCTGGGCCGAGCCCAACCCATTTCTCTCTCTCTCTCTCTCTCTCTCTCTCTCTCTCTCTCTCTCTCTCTCTCTCTCTCTCTCTTCCCGCTCGTGCTCTCTCTCCTTCCCGAGTCTCTCTCCCTGCCAGTTTTTCCCGTCGCCAGTCTGTCGCCATCCGGTCGTCGTTCACCGCCACACCGGTCCCAAATTATCGGCCTTTGACCCAGCTCCCATTTTAGACCTGTGAGAGGCTCTCTAGCGCCGCCGAGAAGCTGCAGTCGAGCCCGGAAGTTCTGACTGCCCGGAACATCCCGTAGTCGGAACTCCCTCCTCCAGCCGCCATAGCCGGCGATCCTTGGCTCAAAAGGAAGCTCTCCTTCCGTGCAGCAATCCCTCCAAATGACTCCTTCCCTCTCGAGCAAGGTAAGAAGAAATCGGTGTTTGAATTTTTAGGGCTTTTATATGTGTTTCTGTTCGATTGGCATAGTTAGGCTTGAAATTGTGGTTTGTGCTGGTTAGGAAAGTTCTAGAGGAGGTTGAGATGAAGGTGCTGTCAAATTTTGGTAAGCATTGGAGGTCGCTTGAGCTAGCCGTCGGTCGCCGCTGAAAAAATGTTTTTAATGGGGATTTTTATGAGGAACTTGATGAAATGAGTTTTAGAACTTTTGGAGGAGTTTTGGATTAGTTTGAGAATTTTTGAAGTTTGGTAGTTTTGGCGGATTATTAAGTTAGAATTCGGCTATTGGTTTATTTATGGTGGAAGGTGATTTGGAGGATGTCGGTAAAAATTGTGGAGATTTATGGTTGGCAGTGGAAATTAAGATTTGGGGCGATAGGCATGGTTGAGCGCGCGAGGCTCATATTTATTTATGCTTATTTTCTTTAAGCGTCGGTGTTTTATTTAAGGATTTATTTATGTTTTTGGAACAAGACGCGATGAGGCCCGAGCGGAAGAAACCTCTGACCGACATCAGGCTTAGGGCTAATTTGTGAGTGGACCTTTGTTTTAAATAATATGAAATTTTTTACTGTTGAATAATATTCTTTTGTTGGAAGATAACCGAAATTGAGAATTTCGGTGATATTACTCATATATATGTTTATGAGAATAGTATGTATATAAATAAATGTTAGCTAGCTATACGTGATTTTCCCCCATAATGAGGTAAAATGCCATTATAGGGTGACATGAGCATTAGACGCAAGCGTCGTAGCCTTGTTTGACTTTCTATTCTTCGTAATCATTCATAGAATTAGTACAAGGAATCAACATGTATATATATCCACTCGTGCGATTCCCCCATAATGAGGTAAAATGCCATTATGGGGTGATGTAAGCGTTAGACGTGACTATCTACTTTTCGAGCTTATTCATAGATATCGTACAAGGAATAGACGAGTGTAAATACATACGAATTTATATAATAATCCTAGCATGAGAGGCCTTTTTTAAAGTTTGGGAGTTTAGCATGGCTAGACACCAGTTGAGAATCTTTTTGAGTTAAGCTTTTAAGCTGTCGCTGGTAAATCGTTTTTTATGAAAGTATTTTTGGGGAAATATTAATGTTTTGTCGAAATTATTTTTGTCCACTCACTCTGACGTATTTGAATATTTTCTTCTAGACCCTTCGTTTTAAAATACCCAGTCTGCAGCGTTCGAGTGGGGCCTAGAAGGAGACATCGAGGCTCATCTTTTCGCTACATTTTACGAGTAGGTTACCTCTTTAATCTACTAGGAGATTGTGAGCTTCCGTTAATTTTATTTTTAGTAGCTCTGAATACTGTTGAGATTTTGTATAACTTTTCTGGATAAATATTGGGTTGTTGTGGATTATGTTAATTTTGGTAAAAAGGATGATTTTTTAATATATTTTTTTTCGGGTTAGGGTTGTCCATTTTCAAGGGAGGTTTGCCGAGTTCTTCAGTAAATTTTCCTTAGAGGTGGTCCCCGCAGGACTTACTTCGGGTTTCATGATAAAATTCGGGACGAGTCCTGACAGTTGGTATCAGAGCTCTAGGTTTCGTTTTCTATCTCCTATTCACTGTCATATTTGCCTAAGTAGCCGTAGTGTCTATAGAGTGATGATCTGACCGCGGCAGATTCATCAGCAGTTTATGCTTTGGATGCTATGTGTTATTGGGTATGTGTGATAGTGTTGTTAGTCTTGTTTATAGACTACTAAATATCTTCCTCCTTAGGTACTATGCCTCCTAGACGCCGACCCCGTGTGGCTAACTCAACCAACGCCAATGAGCATGACGAAGTGAGAGGTTTGTCCGATTCTATAGGAGACATGTTGAGAGGTGTGTTGGATAGGGTTCAACACCCTCGATCTGTGTAGAAGAGAGATATTTCTGATGCAGGGGCAGTAGAGTTCAAGGGTGCCAAGGGACCCCTTGATGCTTACTCTTGGGTGGACAAGATGGAAATGGCTTTCGAGAGCACATAATTGCCATAAGAAAAGAAAGTGAAGATGGCAGTGTCCTTTTTAGACGATTCAGCTCATCATTGGTGGACTTTTGCCCAGAGGAGTAATGATGGTGCTCAGACTATGACTTAGGAGCAGTTTAAGATGCACTTCTTGGGTCAGTATTTCAATCACTCTCATCGTAGTAGGATTTAGTCAGACTTTCTAAACATGAAGAAGAGAGACGATGAGGGAGTCATCGAGTTTGAGCAGAGGTTCACTACTTTGAGCTACCATGTGCCCTATTTGGTTCCCGATGAGAGGACCAGGATTGATATGTTTATAAGAGCACTTGGCGGAGTGTATGCAGATAAGATGGTCAGAGTTATCTATCTGACATTTCTTGATGCAGTTGGGGCAGCTATGGCAATTGAGACCAGGGGGACTTATAGTGCTCGACCTCGGGATTTCAGTGGTCCTAGTCAAGGTCCATTTAAGAAGGCTGCTTCATCGTCCGCTTCTGGATCTTCAGCGGGCAGTGGCAGTAATGGGGGATCGAGGTATGGTCCTCGGAGTAGAACTAGAGGACGTTTCAGGAGACCCGTCAGGAGCCAGTTGGGTAGGCAGCGGACCGGTCAGTTTAGTGCTGGTGGTAGTTCCCAGGGGGATAATCTGGTGGTCAAACTTTTTCCTTTGGTCAGCAACAGTCATCTGGATGCTTTGAGTTTGGTGGTCATGATCATTTCAGGAGAGATTGTCCTTTGTTAGCACATAGGACCGCCCCTACTCAGCCAGGTGGTCAGTCTTCAGCTAGAGGCTCCAGTGGTGGTTCTCACGGTGGTTCAGCAGCTAGGGTGGCTCTCAGCAGGGTAGTGGTCAGGGTGGACGTCGTATGACTCGCGCTATACTTCATGCTATGACCCAGCAGGAGGGTCGTACTTCTCCAGATGTCATCATTGGTACGTTATTAATGTTTGGTCAGCCAGCATTTACTTTAATTGATCTCGGAACCACGCATTCATTTATGTCTAGTAGATTCGCCCTCCATGCCAATGTGCCATCATCGTCTCTTCCAGGCGAGTGGCATGTATCTCTACCCTTTGGTGAGGTGATGAGAATAGATTGGGTGTTTAGTGGTTGTGAAGTGCTAGTAGAGGGTTTTATGTTCAAGGATGATTTAATTCCTCTAAATATGGTGGAGTTTGATGTGATATTGGGGATGGACTTTTTGGAGACTTATGGAGCTATGGTAGATTGTTTCCGAAAAGAAGTAGTGCTTCGAAGTTTGGATGGTTTTGAGGTTTTTTTTTCAGGGGGAAAGAGATGTGATTTCGAGTTGCCTGATATCAGCTGTTGCTGCCAGGAAGTTGTTAAATAAAGGCTGTCAGGCATTCTTAGCTCATGTAATGGATACAAGTCTAAGAGTGTTGGAAGTTGAGGATATTCCTGTAGTAAGAGAGTTTCTAGATGTGTTTCCCGAAGACTTGCCTGTTTTGCCTCCTGTAAGGGAGATAGATTTTCTATCGAGTTGCTTCCTGGAACTAAGCCTATCTCACATGCACCTTAGAGAATGGCTCCATCGAAATTGAAAGAGTTGAAGACTCAACAGCAAGAGTTGGTAGATAAGGGTTTTATTCGGCCTAGCATGTCTCCATGAGATGCCCTAGTGTTGTTTGTTAGGAAGAAAGACATCACCATGAGACTATGCATTGATTATAGGAAGCTGAATCAAGTCACAGTGAAGAATAAGTATCTGTTGCCTCGCATTGATGATTTGTTTGATCAGTTGAGGGGTGCTTCAGTGTTCTCAAAGATTGATTTGAGATCTGGTCATTATGAGTTTGTGGTGATGCCTTTTGGACTTACTAATGCACCTGCTGCGTTCATGGATCTCATGAATAGGGTGTTTAGTCCATATCTTGACCGCTTCATGATCGTGTTCATAGATGATATTTTGGTGTACTCGAAAAGTGAGAAGGAGCATGCCAAACATCTAAGATTGATATTGCGGACTTTGAGAAATGCTCAGTTGATTGCAAACTTCAGTAAGTGTGAGGTTTGGCTGGAAAAAGTAGGGTTCCTGGGTCATGTAGTTTTAGCTGAAGGTGTTAGTGTGGATCCCTAGAAGGTGGGAGCAGTGTCAAGTTGGAGAAGACCCACCACTATGACAGAGATTCGTAGTTTCTTGGGATTAGCAGGTTATTATCGGCGATTTAAGCAAGACTTTTCAAAGATTACAACTCCACTAACTGGATTGACCAAGAAGGGAGTTAAGTTCGAATGGTCAGATCAGTGTGAGCAAAGGTTTCAAGAATTAAAGAATTGCTTGGCTAGTGCTCCTGTTTTGGCGCTTCCGGATGATAGCGAGGAGTATGTGGTTTTCTGCGATGCTTCTAGACGAGGTCTAGGCAAGGTGTTGATGCAGCATGATCGAGTGATTGCCTACGCTTCTAGGCAATTGAAGCCGCATGAGGTGAGTTATCCCACTCATGATTTAGAGCTTGCAGCAATAGTTTTTACTCTCAAGTTGTGGAGACACTATCTTTATGGAGCTAAGTGTCAGATTTTTACCGATCACAAGAGTCTTCAATATGTGTTCATTCAAAGGGAGTTAAATATGAGGCAAAGAAGGTGGATGAAGTTGATCAGTGATTATAATTGCACTATTGAGAATCATCCAGGAAAGGCTAATGTGGTAGCTGATGCTCTTAGGCGCAATCCCTCCGTATCTTTGTTTCATTGAGGATGATCCGAGCTCCACTTCTTTGTGGATTGCGAGCTACATGGGTGGATTTAGTGGTGGATGAAGTGGGTGCCTTGGTACCATGTGAGGCCAATTTTGGTTGATAAAGTGCGGGAAGCGCAGTATAATGATCCTTCCATAGTTCGGTTGATGGAAAGAGCAACGAATGGAGTCGCCGTGGATTTTTCGGTAAGAAGAGATGGAACGTTATTGTTCAAAAATAGGCTTTGTGTTCTAAAGAGGAATGAAAAGTAAAAGAATGAGATAATGGAGGAAGCTCATAGTTCCGCATATGCTGCTCACTCGGGGAGTACAAAGATGTATCAGACTTTGAAGGATTATTATTGGTGGCCAAACATGAAGAGGGAAATTGCAGCTTTTGTGAGTAAGTGTCTGATTTGTCAGTAGGTGAAAGCTGAAAGGCAGAAACCTTCAGGGTTGCTTGAGCCATTGCCTATTCCAGTGTAGAATGAATTTTGTCTTCAGTTTACCTTATACTCGTGAAGGGCATGACAGTATTTGGGTGACTGTGGATAGACTCACCAAATTTGCTAATTTATTATTGGTGCGAAAGAAGTATACACTAGATAAATTAGCTGAGCTGTATGTGAATGAGATTGTGAGACTTTATGGCGTACCTGAATCCATAGTGTCAAATCGGGATCCTAGATTTGCTTCTAAATTCTTTTCATCCATCTTTCCGCTACCTTTCGCCAGTGGGTTACCTGTTTAATCTACTAGGAGATTATCAACTTCCGTTGTTTTTATTTTTAGTAGCTCTGAATACTGTTGGGTTTTTTTTATAACTTTTCTGGATAAATATTGGGTTGTTGTGGAAGATGTTAATTTTGGTAAAAATGGTGATTCTTTAATTTTTTTCGGGTTAGGGTTGTCCATTTTCAAGGGAGGTTTGCCGAGTTCTTCGGTAAATTTTCCTTAGAGGTGGTACCCGCATGACTTACTTTGGGTTTCAGGGTAAAATTCGGGGCGGGTCTTGACAGTAAAGTCTGTTAGACATAAATGGGTTTTTGTTAGAAAGCGTAATGAGAAAAATGAGGTACTTCGGTATAAGGCCTGCCTTGTGGCGCAAGGTTTCTCACAACGCCCTCAGATTGATTACGAGGAGGCTTACTCTCCGGTAATGGATGTCATAACTTTCCGCTACTTAATCAGTTTGGTAGTGTCCGAAAAACTTGACATGCAGCTCATGGATGTGGTTACGACATATCTCTGTTGGATTTAGAGATATATATGAAAGTGCCCAATGACATTAATTTACCTAAATCAAGTGACTCTAAACCACGAAGTGCGTATGCTATAAGGTTGCAACGCTCACTTTACGGATTGAAGCGATCCGGAAGAATGTGGTATACTCTTCTAAGTGACTATTTGATTAGGGAGGGATATAAGAACGATGAACTATGCCCGTGTGTGTTCATAAAGAAGACAAGTTTTGGATTTGCAATAGTGGCCGTTTATGTCGATGACATGAACATTATCGGTACTCTTGATGAAATCAAAGAGACCGCGGCTTATCTGAAATCCGAGTTTGAGATGAAAGATCTTGGGAAGACTCGTTTCTGCCTAGGTCTTGAACTAGAGCACCGAGTCTGTGAAATTCTTATCCATCAGTCTACGTATGTCCAAAAGATGCTCAGGAGATTTAATATTGACAAAATGCACCCTGTTAGCACTTCTATGATTGGTCGAAGTCTGGATATAACTAAAGATTCATTCCGTCCAAAAGAGGACGACGAAGAGGTCTTGAGCGCAGAGGTTCCATACCTTAGTGCAATAGGCGCATTATTGTACTTAGCTCAATGCACTCGACCAGACATTGCATTCTTAGTCAACTTGTTAGCTAGATTTAGCTCAACGCCAACCCAACGTCATTAGACTGGAGTTAAGAACATCTTTCGATATCTTAAGGGTACTGTAGACTTAGGACTGTTCTTTCCCTACACTGATTCAAAAAGGACAAAAGATGGTCCTATGACTCATGGAAGGCAAGACACTGATCCACCAAGGGACCAGACAGCCTCCATGGACGTCGTCAACACGACTGCTGGACACAGGTCCAATGCCGAGACACCCAATAATACGTTGGTGGGTTTCGCTGACGCAAGATATTTATCTGATCCTCATAAAGGACATTCTCAAACTGCTTATGTGTTCACCATTGGGAATACGACGATATCTTGGAGGTCTACTAAGCAGACTCTTGTGGCGACATCTTCAAATCATGCAGAGATTATAGCTTTGCATGAAGCTGTTCGGGAATGTGTTTGGTTGAGATCAATCATTAAACACATTAGAGGGACTAGTGGATTAAATTCTACAACTTATAGACCTACATGCATTTATGAGGACAATGCAGCTTGTATTGAGCAAATGAAGTTAGGTTACATCAAGGGTGATAATACAAAACACATTTCACCTAAGTTCTTCTACAACTAACAGCAACAAGCGTTTCTTAACATTCAAGTGAACCAAGTTAGTTCTGAAGGAAATGCATCAGACTTATTTACTAAGTCCTTACCTAAGTCTACTTTTGAGAAATATGTAAGAGGTATAGGTATGCATCGGCTATCAAGTCTCCCTGAATAATGTTCACATCAGGGGGAATATCATCTCAATGAAGTAGGCTGGTGCGTTGAACTCTTTTTCTCCTACGATCAAGGTTCAATTTTTTTCCCACAGGGTTTTTGTGACTTGACGAGGTTTTTGACGAGGCAACAGATCAGCACCATCGGCATATCAGCGCACGGCACAAGGGTGAGTGTTCTAGGATATTCTATATCTTTCTAGATATTCCTTATGTGTGCCTTGGCCATATGCCAATAGGATATGTAGTTTGACTAAATCTATGTATTTCTTATTCTTACCTAATTGGTATTGTGTAATTCCCTATATAAAGGGCTTTTGTCAATGAATAATACACACATCTTTCACGATTCTCTATTCTTAAATTATTTTCACTTCATCACTTTTAAAACTTTTGTACTATTTTTGGCAACAGTATTCAGGTAGCCAAGCACATACATATGATTTTGTTAATTTCTATCAGGTAAATATTACAACTTCGTGAGTCGAACTTAACATCTCCCACATACGTATGAAGTTGATTCTGTATTAATATGAAAGAATTAATAAAGATAACGTTTTCACTAATAATAATAATAATAATGTTTTAGGATATTCCATATATATGTCATAGCCTTATGCCATCAGGATATGCAGTTAGAATATGACTATGTATTCCTTATCATTACCATATTGGTATTTTGTAATTCCCTATATAAAGAGCTCATATCAATAAATAAGATTTTGATTCTCTTGCTATCTCATTCTCTACACTTTATACTTCATCACGTTATCATGCAATTTGTTCTAACCCGAGAACTAATAATCCACTATTTGTTTTCCGAAATCCTAAAAAAAAAGAAGCCTTTTTCGGCTCTTATGTCTGACCGCCACCTCCGCCTATTTTCTTGGCCACCATCCGACATCACAGGCTGCCAATCCCTTGGTTGCCGCCTGCCGATGATTCTTGGTTTCCTCCGACTACAATTTTCGACAACTTCAAGTGTTTCAAGTTTCGAAAGGTTTGTTTTGAAACCCTAAACTTTTCGAAGTTCAATAACTCGGGGTGGATAAAATCTTTTCCTCCCTTCTCCATCCCCATTCTATGCTTAGGATTTTGTATGTGCAGGTAAAATTCCCGGAATTTTATTCGTTGGTCAAGAGTGTGTTTGATCACTCTTGTTTCCTTGTCAGGGTTGTGTATGATAAACCCCGACCTTTCTTCGAATTTTGTTTGATCAATCTGAGGTCTTTTTTCGAATTGTGTTTGATCAATTCATGGCTTTTTCGAATTATGTGGGATCAATCCGAAAGACAAACCATTAAATGCATCGTTTGTGACCTCTATCGAGTCTCATAACAGCTTGGTTTTGTATGCAATAGCAATGTAACATTCTGCTCCTTTGAGTTTTGATGTACTCGATGCCTAAGGTGGATATTCACTTGGTATCTGTGGAACATTTCATTGGAAATGATTATACCACATGTTTTGACCCTGAGGCTAACAAGCCTAGATGCCGAGATTTCACATCTTATGCGCTCAAAGTTTTTGACATGCCACATCGACAACAACTTTTAATCATAATCTGTGCAAAAAGTAATGACCACAAAGTACTGTGGAATGCACTTATGGAGAGTTTCTTAAAACGTCCATCTAACTCAACTTGTTGAGTTATTAGTCACGTAGAATGTTTACCACCTTTTTATGACTACACATTGTCGGTGAAATATTGTGGCATCATGATCCATAATCTTTTAGCGGATTCGATCATCATCAAGTTCTCTAGGCCCTCCAAGTTGGTTTGGATTACTAACGAGACTTGATTTTGATCATTATGCTACAAACGAGAATTGCATAAATGCTAATGAGATCAATGTATTTGAGATTGTCCCCTAATGTGGGGACAACAATATGGGTCACGGTAATGGCAGTAAACGCCGTGCCGATGTCTAGAAAATAGGGGGAGGTGTCGCAGGCCCTAATGGTGACACTCCCGGTCTAGACACCAATCTGTCAAAACTACTCATGTCAGCTCATGACAATGCAACCATTGTGGATCTCCGGATCACCAGTTCAAGATTGTCAAGTTCATCCTCAAATCGTGAATTCATACAAAAAGGTACGGAAAATCAATATGAGAACAAGAACGTCATCCTCATGATCACGAATTTCAAAGATTCAGATCCTGCTCTAGCTACCCATGACTTTGACGTCATCGGTTAAACACTGATTTTCGTTCCAAGCTATATGTAATTAGGCGTTGTATAGACATCCTTCGTCTATTTGAGACCTCAATGTACTCACATTAGTAATAATGAATTTTTTCGAATTTTTTCGCATTAATTTACGAACAAGATGTACATACTTATATCGTCCTTAAAAACATGGCATATTGTGCCGATTTTGGTCCCTTCCTTTAAAGATGACTCACGACACCGTATCCTCAAGAAAGATCGCCCACGTGTTTTCCGGTTAAGTCTTCTACCCTATAGCAGATTTTCCATCGTCAACTGTTCAACTAGGCTTATCCAAGCTCAGTGTGATGTCTTAGAATTGTCCGAAATTAAGGAGATAATGGTTTCAAGTGTACCTCGCACTACCGACCCTCCACGGATATGCCTGGTCATACTGACTTGGAGTTACCAAAAGTTTTTGATTTTGGATCTCCCTACACTATTAAACCAATTTCTATCTTTCAAGATATGTTGAAGACTTATCAAAACAGAACAATCATCATAATCGAATCCTCTAGGTCCTCTGAGTTAGTTTATGTTCATATCAGAAAGTTTTCACTAACTATTCATGGAGTTTACGACCTTGGAAATACCGAAAGGACTTGATTTTCATCATATACACATTATTTTGGCTTCGGCTTATGCTCACATGCCATCCGCAAGCTTCAAAGCTTTGTCAATACCAAATCTGTGAAAAACAGCAAGATGTCCCTTCTGAACAATCAACTTTGTTTGAGCTTTGTGAATAATTCCAGACGAACCAGACAGTGAGCTTTATATCATTAAAAAATCTCTACGAGTCTAGTTTTCAGAACTTTTTGCAGTTTGTCCATATTTGTTTTAACAAAGAAGTTATGGTTGTTTTAGTATGCAAAAGTCATTCTGCGCGGAAATTATTATGCACTCTCGGGATTGCTGCTTTTTGTAGCTTCTTTCAATCCTTCTAAATAGTTTCAGTGGAACTATTTACTCTCCTATATACTCCATTTTGTAGATCTGTCTCATAGAGACATTGAGTGCTTCGCAGATAGTGGAACTATCCACAACATTCTAAGGAACTGGCAACTATCTCTGAATTTTGTGCCTTGTAAATATTTTGTGACTACAATGATTGAATCATACCGGTCATTCAAGGATAAGGTATAGCTTGAATCTTGATGCCTCATGGCACCGTGATCAATGTCACAGATGCCCTCTATGCATTAAGAAGCAACTGAACCATGTTGAGCTTTAAAGACATTCCTGCAAATAGTTTTCATTTGAAAACACATTGTGAGAATGAACAAGAGTTCTTTTGTGTATATCTTCTCATGAATGCGGACTGAAATGCATCTTAGAGAAGTTTATGAGCCAATTTAATAGACTATATGTCACTATGATTCGAATATCGAATCACATGTTGTCGCCACACATGATATTTGGGACACCGACTCATATAGGCTTTGGTTTGACCAAATCGGTCATCCTGGAAGAGATATAATGGTCCAAATTTTGAGAAATTCTCATGGAAATCCATTCTTCCGCTCAAAATGAAGACATTCGGGATCAAGCTTCCTCATGAAGCATGATAGTGACGCCATGGATGTAAATGGCGGCACCTGAGGGACATTGACGTCACCCGAACACTGCTCCAACTTCCTAGAGGCCGTCCGGTTAATTCCTCAAGCAATTGAGATGCGCCGGCCTTTCCTCGATGTCTCATTGGCCCCCTGCAATGCTCATTGTTCGTTTTAAAAGCCTATTCTTTAGCTAAATTAGGAATGAGATCCTCCTACGCTAAATGACACAAAAGTGAGCATTCCATTCTTACATCAAATTATGTAAATAGATACAACCAACTTTAGGTTGCCTTTTTATGCTTTATGGTGTTGGTTGAAGTGTTAACACACCGGTCACGTGTTACACTATTATCCACTGCTTATGCTTCTACGGGCTTACTACTCATTCTTTAAAGAAGGTAATCGATGACTATATTGATGATGATTTTTCATCAATTGGTTTAGGCGTTCTATAACTAGTAAGGCCTACATATACTCCCATGATTAGTCAAAGTCTTCGCTCTAAAGAGAAATCTGTTGTTTTGTCTAAAGCAAGATGAAAAATATGTGTTAAGAGATGGAGTTCTCATCTAAGTACAATAAGACGCATCAACGTACTCAACACAATACAAAAGACTTGACATCTCATTCGCTATGAAAAGTTGTAAAGCTAAGTGTAGCTATGCACCCACGCAACGCCAATGTAATGGTAGTAATTCCCTTTTCAATACTTCATGGTATGAAAGGTTGAGGCTTATTTTATTCCTACATAAGAAAGACACATCAAAAGCGAAATCAAAATCTACCAAGTTTCGTAGGTCAACTTCTACGGGACCTACGAGAAATATCTCACTCACTGGAAAATGGTGAAATTAGTTACACTAGAAAGGTCTATGTGTCTACTTCCAGGGACATCAACCATTTGATCACACCTATCATATTTAGTGAGTTATGGCTATTTTCGTAAAGTAAGACGAATCTGTCTGAGAATCTATTTTGGCAAAACAGTCAACTTCGACGGGATTTTGTGAACAGCTACTGATGAACCAGAATGTGTGTAATATAAACCGTTTACGGTTCGTTCATATGTATTTTCTAGAGGAAGTTACGGCTGTTCTAGTAATTGAAGGTCATATTGCGCGGAAATCTGATTTCCTGCATAAACTTATATTTTGAGTTCACATGCGGCGTTCTCCTTAAGATCTAAGTGTAAAAGATCATTTGAGGACAATACGACATGATCTAGTTAATCATTGTCTACTGCCACATTTGAAGACATGTTAAAAAGTATTGACAAGCTAAGTTATCAAAACTTTCGTGATTAGTAAGAATCAGAAAGAGTCTTATGATTGATGTAAAGATCAGAAAGATGTGCGAACTTCAGGGGGAGTCTAGCACATGCATACATGTCACTATCAAATGTGAAGGTGCGTTGTACTCTTTTTTCTCCTACGATCAAGGTTAAGTTTTCTCCCACAAGGTTTTTGTTATTTGACGAGGTTTTTAACGAGGTAACATATCAGCACCACCGACATACCGGCACATGGCACGAGGGGGAGTGTTCTGAGATATTCCATATGTGTGTGTTGGCCTTGTACCATCATGATATGTAGTTAGAATAAGACTATGTATTTTTTATCATTACCATAATAATAATAATAATAATAATAATAATAATAATAATAATAATAATAATAATAGACAAAGGGTTGTGAGGCTGCAATAATTCAATGATGTAGCCAAATGACAACATCAGGATATGCTTTTGGCAATGGAATTATGTCCACTAGCAAAAGATACCAATTAGTTGACAAGAACAAGAGTAAATGATAGTGAGGCAGGAAACACTGATGCACCACTAATTTCAAACCGCGAATAAAATTAATCGTGCATCACTATCGAACTTTATAATAGGTCGGTTCAACCAATTTTTAATTCAAGATGCCAAGTCGAAATTGGAAGTCTATTAGATACCCTGAGGCAGCAAGCACAAATTAATGTTTGATGGAAGCTTTTTACATAAATTATCTTTACTTGCTCCTCAGGCCATATGACCAATAGAGAGAAGAGAAACACGAATCCTTGATGTAATAGAAAATATGTGAATAACCCAACAATTTCAATTAATTAGGGTTCGAATGAGATTACTAAGTTAGAAATGTAAAAATGATAAATTACAAAGACTCAATTATCATTTTAATGACTCGTTTTATAACTTTGAGAATTAATGTTGTAACTCATTCTTTTTATAACTTTAAGGACTCATGTTACAACTTTAGGAAATATATTACCAATTTAAGAACTTATTTTACAATTTGAAGATATAATTGATGTATAAGAAATATTAACACATCATAACTTTACTTTTTGTACATATCCATCTTTATTGGAGGCCTAAAGACTAATTTATATTGAGGAATCTTGTCCAAACGTTTTGATTTCTCTATCTAGCCACCAAAACAAAATTGAGATATTCATTATGAACAATTGAGATATTTATTAAGTTGTACTAAAAACAAGTACATTATAAAATATAAATTTGAAAACCGTTTGCATAAAAAAGAACTTTTATTTTGGTTCATTACGCTCATATGCACAACCCATACTTATGCACACATTATACAAGATCAACATGATTGAGAGAATTTACATAAAAAGGGGACCAAAGCCCATCCCACAGCAACCCAAGAACCCGAAGTAAGCAACTATAACACTCGGATGGCAGACGCTGAATCAGGGAACCAAATTTGCCAACCACCAAATTTAGTGGTCATGTATGACCATTCAATCAACTCTCTCTCTCTCTCTCTTCTCTTCTCTCTCTCTCTCCCTCTCTCTCTCTTTTTATTAGATGGTCATACATGACCACCAAATTTGGTTCCGAAGAGTTAAGCTACAACCGCAGTGGTTGTCCGAATGGAATCCACCTCGATGTCGCTTCTGGTACCATTCACTCGTTGATTGCTGCCCTCTGATCCGCCTACCCACACTTCCGAGATCGATTGCGCCAAGTTCTTCACGTTCTCTAACACATAATCTGCTTCCTTGCTCTTCAGGGGTTTTCCAACCTTAATAAAGCAAGAAGAACTAAATTAAATTAGCATACCAAACTAAACATTTTTAGAGAAACCAGCCTACTAGATGTAATTTCGTGTCTAATCATTTGACACGTTACAGTGTCGAATTCAATTTTTCCAGCTAGCTAGGAGCAGACTATACATGCCATAGAGTTAGGTAATCGTCATTTCAATCATGTTTTTGTTATGAAGTATCATCCTATACCTACTGAAATATTTGTACCATGCACGAAAACAGACATCACTATCATATTCCAAAACATGAACATCACATGTTCTAGAAATTTTAACCATTCATTTCGCTATAATTAACTACTCGTTATATATCGGTGTCATTTGGAAATACAGAACTTCATAGCAATTGAGAGGAAGTACCAGAACGGTGCGTAGACCCACGGCTCTCCCGGCGGCGATGTTTCGGACATTGTCATCGAGAAAAAGCTGCAAAACAGAAATTACAAAACACGCATACGTGTTGTCAAAATCCTCATCTAACAACTTTTGTAACGCCAACAAAAACTCAATACATTATTGGAGATTAATATAATGTGCTTACCGTTCGACGAGGATCAACCTCGGCAGCTTCGATCGCAATCCTCATTGCCTCCATGGACGGCTTTAGAACCACCGGGAACTCGTCCGGCCGAGTCGACTCGGGTAGCTTCGGGTTCATCGTCTCGAAACATATGATCTGCTCGAAGCAGCCGTTCAACCCCAGACGATCCAAACATGTCAACGCGTGGTTCCTGTCCGAGTTCGTAAAAATCTGCAACCATGTTTCGTACCACCATTACAAATTGAATTTCATTCTTTTTCTTCATTAGAGAATTATTTCCATTTTATGGTTTAGACATTTGCTTACGATTTTTCTCTGTGGGATGCTGCGAATGAGGTTCCGTAGCTGATGATCGGGTTTGATTCGATCATAAGGCAACCTTCCGTGCACGAAACTAATCATAATTCAAGAAAAAAAAAAAGCAAAAGAAAATTACATTAAATTAATTATTGAAACAAGAAAAAAGAAAGAAAGAAAAAGAAGTCAAATACGCGTATTGTGTTTGGAACGAACTTGTGGTAATCGTCAGCATCGATGTCGTAGCCTAATGCCTACAGTGAAGAACAAAATTTCTCAGAAACTAAGAGAAAAAAGAAAAAAAAAATTCTAGGCGGTGAAATAAACAATTAATTAGATAGAAAATAATTGAGTACTTACTCGTAATCCGGCGAGGGAGCTGCCGTACTTTTTGAAAAGCTCAACTCGGAGGCTGGAAGCTTTGCTCTCCAGGAACCCGCATTTTTCAACAAGAAAATCTGCCACAGAAACTTAATTTTAGTTTTATTTCATTTTGTTTTTCTGAAATTATTTGTATATTGCAATATGTATGGTCCAGTTTGGCACCATCGATGTTCTTCTTGAGAGTTTCACCGAGTCCAATGCTTGAAGGGTACAAAGTGTCATCTAAATCTGTAAGATTAATCCAAAGGTAAGATTAGTTTATTACATATGTGATCAAAATATCAAATTTGTAAGTCTAGAACTTGGCTAGAAATTTAGAAAGAGGAGTTGTGTATATGTACCGAAGACGAGGCAATCGAAAGGAGAGGAGGAAGCGCGAATAGAGGAGTTGCAGGAATCCATGGAGGTAAAGAGAGCAGAGCAGAGCTGAGAGCGAGGGAGTGCTTGGTTGAGAAATTAATGAAAATGTGGAATGGGATGATGAAGGTGTCAAGGTGACAAGGTTTGGAAGAGGAGGAGAGGAAAGCTATTTATAGAGGGAATTGGGGAATGGGAGAGGGCGCCAGGGAGGCATATGAATTCTTTTTTGTTTGTTTTTTTGGTAATTGACGTGGATAGATTAGGAACGATGAGGAGATTAGCACTGTTGCTGACTAGAATGAGATCAAGACAAAAAACTCAACTGATTTGACATCTTTTGTGTGATGGAATTAATTAACCCTCCCTCTTTTTATGACAATTTTAATGACAATTTTACCGAGCGATAAAAAAACAATCACCAAATCGAAACCTAGTTGGTCCAATGAACAAAGTAATTTCATGGAAGAAGTCTTAAACTTGTCTTTGATTCGTGGCTTTTAACACTTTTTATTCAGATAAGACGTTATGAATAATCATTCGTTGAGTTAAAAAAGTAATCTTTATAAGATAAATGAAATTAATTGAAAATATTTCTTTTGTTAAAAAGAGCAGCATTCAAGTAAACTAGGATAACGCTGCACAACACAATTTAGATGCATCACTTGCCAAAATAAGGCCTATATCATCTATATGATGTTGCTTAGAAGCTCTGATACGATGTTTTTTATGAAGATAAATGTAATGCTTTTAGTATCACTCAAGACAGAGATTTTATGTCCCCCTCAATGTCACAAATATCTATTAATAATAATAATGAGTTTGTAACTGATTTAGGCAAAGCTATACCTTTTTCTCACAAAAAAAAAAAATTAATGTGATCCACATGTGGAATTCGACCTTATCAATTAAGGTATGTGTGAAGCATCTGGGTGCTAGCGTCTCACCACTTCAAACTAAAATATAGAATTGTTGCTTGAATTACACGTGATCACTTCATGTTTATCTCTTTTTCCTATTTTGATCCCACCAGACCAACAACCTTCTCAACCTGTAATGCTATTTTTTTCTTTGGCCTGCAACTTCTACAAAACACAATTTCTTTATCCTAGTGAGAATGGGATATGTGATGCTCCAAAACATAAACAGAAAGCTCACCATCGAAAAAAAACCATAAGCAGAATACTCGTCTGAAGTCTGAACTTGGCCAACCGGTGTAACAAGGTGGCATTTCACTAGTTTGGTTTGGCTTAAGCTTTGATTGGCCGGTATGATAATTTTGTTAGATGGATGGTGTAACAAAATTGACAACGCGTTTTGTGTCATGTGCCGTGAAACATATTGATATCATACTGGAGTTGAGATTGATGTGGGTGTGCATGGAACCCCACCATATTCCGTGATGCAACATATATAGTTCATCTCATCTAAATCTCCATTATTGATTTCATTAGATTAAATATAAGCCAACAAGAAAACCAAATGGACGGTGGTTCCGTTCAAGTTCTTATCTATAATTGGTTCTAGAAAAGCATGAGTGAAGTATATGCTGCTGGCCACAACGGGCTAGAAGCAACAATATATTACCGTCAGACCTGTATCTGAATAGAGTTTTAAATATCGATGGACTTAGTATCCGGAGTCTTAAGTGGTTTAAAATTTTCTTTTCTCTGTAATCACATTAGTTTAGTTAAAAATAATAACAAATAATTAAGAGCATCCAATTAGGGTGGTCTTAAATTACAAAAGAGAAAAATAAATATAAAATAATACCCTTATATTACTATTATTAGTTGCTATTTTTAAAAAAATAAGCGGTCTAAGTAAAAGATTTGTTGTATTAATAAGATTTTTAATATAAATAGAATTTATAATGTTTTTTGCGGTTAGATTTTGAGTTTATAGTTTTAGTTTGTGAAAAATTTTGTGTGTTTTTTAAAAAGAGAAAAATATAATTGAATGAATACTATATTTTGAAGGCCTAAATTTGAAAGTTCGACTCAGATTTAAAAATCTCAGGTCCAGGCTTGTGTACGGTGCCTCATTTTACATTCTCCCCTATGTTGGGGTTCTTACTTAGTTCTAACTATACAAGAGAGAGGATTGTGATCATAAACTACCACTTTAGAGGTATAATATACCAGACATATGGTTGAGTGCTTATATTCTGACAAGGACCATATTAGTAAACCCTAAACCCTAACTCTAAACATTATAGTATAGATCCACATTGCATTTTCTTAAAATTATACCTTTAACTCATGGCTAGTTATTATTATTTTTTGAATAGAAAAAGAAATTACAACGAAAAGCCTCTTAGGCAACCAATACAAGAAGAATCCATAAGAAGAGTCATATGAGCTTGGGGAGGAATCCCATCAAACCAACACATCGAAGTGGAAAGGGAGTAGCCAATTGAAGCAAGAGCATCCGCAAAAAAATCCGCTTCTCTGAAAGTATGTGAGAAGGTAATGCTATCAAAAGAATCGGCAATAACTCTTACATCTCGAACCAGGGACTTGAATTTCAAATGAATAGCATAGGATCCTTTGACACAGTTGATGATAAGGGAAGAGTCTCCTTCAACTTCGATTTGATTACAGTTGCATCTTTTGGCAACAAAAAGCCCTTCTTTTAAAGCTATGCATTCAGCTAACAGAACAAAAGAGTTATGAAGTTTCCGCGCCAACAAAATTGGAAAGCTAGTAGAGTCTCTAATAATGAAACCAGCAGCAAATGAATTAGAAGTTACTGAGCGATCAAAATTTAGCTTGAACCAATTAGTAGCAGGAGGAATCCATTTAATAGTCTCCATATTTCATGGAGAGACGGAGAAGATCTTTCTGTTGATGAGACGATAGGCAAAGCCTATAGCAACATCAACATGGACAATAGCTGGAGAAGTGACATGAGCAAACCGGACTATAACATTGTTTCTTGCCTTCCAGATCTGCCAACACACCAGTAATTCAATAGTGAGATGTTGACCATTCTGAAAAGTAGAGACTAGCCACTATGTGATCAAAGGGTGTGGTACTGCTCGTTTCTTGTTGCCTCATGACACTATGATCCACGTCACAGACTTTCTTTATGCACCAAGAGGAAATCAAACTTTATTGAGCTTCAAGGACATTTGCGCTAATGACTTTCACTTGGAAATTCATTGTGAGAATAGACAAGCACTACAAAAAAAAAAGTAGATTAGCCACGGCGTAGAACCATCGCTAATAGCTTTTTTGCCGTGACAAAACAGTATTCGCGACGGCAAAACGTCCGTCACATATAGTGACGTTGCCAATACTATTTGCGACGACAATTACATTGTCGCAAGAACATTAGCAACAACAAACCTTTGCAGTCGCAAGAAGAAACAACGGTGTAATTAACGTCGCCAATACTATTAGCGACGCCACCATTTGCGACCAAAGCTTTTGCGACGGTAGCAACTAAAAATGTCATGGCAAAAGAGCTATTTATGAATATAAAAAAATTTGGCATACAAATATACACTGCAAATTTTTATTATTATTTGCATAAAAAACATACAAGGAATAAGCCTAATGTTGGGAATGGTACGTTTTAATCTCAAACCTAACAAGTTCACAAGAAAATGAAGCAAGTTTACAAGATTATGAAGCTTTAAGGTAGTTATCTGTCTCTCCTCCAAGCTAGCAAGTGCCCAGCCAAGTGATAACATTCTTGTTGCAACAACATATCCTCTGTGCAATTTTCTTGTCTCAGCATCTTTCAAATTAATCTTTGGCACCATCTGATAATGAAAGCCATGGTTAAATTTCAAAGTCAACTGCACCTTCCTATATAACATCAAACATATCAAAATACATAGAAATCTCTACAATGATAATTTCCACATAGATATATATCATGGATTGATTGTCATATAGAAAATTTGGCACATGCTAACTATGCTCAGCTTGAGTACTAAGAGTATCTCTAGCAATGCTAGTCATTTTTAAGTTAAATTTTAGTCAAATTAGCTAAAATGTTATTTTGGCTAGCCACTTTAGAAATGTGACTGATACTCTCTATTTTAACTAGTATTACGTTAACATTATTATTCAAATAGAAATTAAATAGTTTAAATATATATCACAAAAAATATCTTACAAGGAATGTAATAAATTATAGCTAGCCTTATTTGAGTTATCTCGCTAGCTATAAATATAGCTAGCAAGATAGCTAGAAGTTATAATAGCTTAAGTTTGACTAGTCTGCTGGAGCTCCTAAAACATCTAAAAAAGTTAAACACGCTCTCTAAAATAGCTAAAAGCTAAAATAGAGAGTATGTTAAAGTTGCTCTAACAAATTGGTTTTCAGCAAACTACACAAGTTCTATTTCAGATATATATATATATATATATATATATATATTTAAACTATATTTTAGTAGCAGACCTTAATCAAATTTCAACTTAAGAAGTTCAAAGTGTAACCTTCAATTGTCAAAGTAAACAGAGATGTACCAATGTTTCCATTATGCAACATTCATTAAATATATGTTAGACGACATTACAATTTAGAATGGAAACCAAGTATAATTACTTTGGCAAGACTGAAGATAATGGTGTAACCAACTAATGAACAAACACTTGCAACAAAGATTGATGATAAATTGATAATTTGAGTCTTACTTGCAGCTTCCTAATAGTTTGCTTCTTGAACAAAATAAAGGTATCACCTGTATACACAAGGTATACAGAATCAGATTATTTGCACAAAAGTAAGAGATAAGGACATAAGGTGATGGACTTACCAGTGAGCTCTCAGCCGTGATGAGTTCATTTGCAAAGTTAGTCAATGTAGAGAGCTCAAAGTCAGTACCTATATCCTCAAAGTGAGTATTATGGCATAAACAATGACCAAAACCAAATCAATTTCCACACAAAACAACAAGAGAATCACACCATATCCAAGTACTAGATCACAAGGAAATTCCCTTACCGAATTGGAGTTCCTTCCAGTTGCATTAGCTTTCAATGCAGAGAAAGTCCCTGAAGGATTGGTCTGATAGGATCACTCCATATCCAAATACTAGATCATAAAGATTAATAGTCCAGGTTCACGATCTTCCTCACCGATCTGTACAGAAGCAACAAATTGATTAGAAGATACTCAAATACTACCATAAAATATGAAACCAATATTTTGACAATATATAAGACATCAACAACCATCATATGATATATCAAATTGATGGTTGAATGACTGTGTCCTCTTAGATTAAGGTGATGAGACATGTACAGAACAGTAGCTATATGAATAGATATATATACCTGTAGCTACAACATTTATGCTTCCTTGATATCAAATAAGGCAAAATTCTACCAAGTCTAGGGGAAAGTACCTGAAAGAAACATACAACTATTTAAATCTTGATTACATCAGAATATGATAGAGCTAGAACATAAAAGGTTATAAAAGTGACAGGTTCATTTCAGATTTCATTTATACACACACCCATATATATATATATATATATATATATATATATATATATTTATATATATATATATAAGATGAAGTAAAGAGTAAGGAAAACTCTTACTTTAAGATTTCAATTACATAACCAATATCTAATTCCCAAAACAAAAATGGTATTGCATGGCAATCTAGACTTTCAAATTTTAACGAAACATTACAAAACAAGAAACACGTACCCACTTATTACAATTCAGAAGAGCCATCATAACTTAACACATGTGATGACCCTAAACAGCTTCCTGCTCATGTTAATAAAATGGCATCAAAATCTTAAGCAAGGAATACTCAAGCTAACAAATAAAATAAATCAACTCCCCATTTGATTCAGAGTCATTTTCTACTTACAAGTTACAACCATTTCTCTCTTTTTTTAAAGATCATTTCCATCATTATACTTCACTTACAGAAGATGGTAACAATACAAGAAGGTGAAACAAGGAGAAGCATAAACAATATACATGGATACAGCCCCCTCTAAACAACTACAAAGCTCCTATTCTGACAGTCGAAAAAAGCATCTTGCACTCATTATGGCCAATGTAACAAACAGAAGAGCTATGCACTATCAAGATATATTGTTTAAAACTTCCTCACTGATCATCCTAATTCTTACTGGAGCATTAAAAATGCAGATAAACAAAACACAATCCGAAAGCGGCTTTAAAAATGTAGCCTTTTGCAAAGAGTCCATCATGTTTCCACAGTACTTATAAGAAATTAGGACTTCCATAATTCACTACCATCAATTTGAACTAATCAAATAGACAATTCTAAGAGTTCATTTCCTGATCTGCTTGCAATGCAATTCCATCTTTGGTGTGATGTCCTGAGTCTGTCACTGCAGCATGACGTTCAGTGACCCTTTCTTGCTTCTTGTGTCGCTGTTCTGCTTACAATGCAACTCCAAGCGGGTATTTGGTCTAATTTCCCAAGTTTGCTGAGTCCTTTGCTGCTGCAGCATGAAGTTGAGTGATCATTTCTTGCAATGGTTTTATGTAACCATTGGTCTTTTCTTCTACTACTGGTGCCTGCACTACTTTCCCTGCTTCTTTGGGCTCTTTTTACTTTGTCTCTGATTCCGAAAGCTGCTTGTGATCTGCATTCAGGGTATCAAAATCTGATTTATCAGATGAAGCAAATATTTGTATACTCTCAAGAGAAGTTTCACGAGTTTGAAAGGTGGTTTCTCTAGGAGTAATATCTTCAGCACTGGAATCAGTTTCAGATATGATCTCTATTTTTCGACGATGTTTCTGTGGCTGAGATATTGTTTCCTCTACTGGTTGAGATTGAGAGGCAGGTGATGGGGGAGAGCTTTGTTGAGTGGTGGGATGTGATTTCTTTGATGGAGATAACCGAGACAGGGATTGGGTCTTTGGGGACTCACTGGCTACATGAGATGGTAGAGGTTCAATTTTTTGAGGCTTCTGAGATTGTGAAGGAGTGTCCTTCACCGGAGTTTTTCCTACTGGCTGAAATGGTGGCCGGTCATCAAGGACTACTATGGAGGTTAACTGTAACGATCAATGTCACTAAGAGCAGCTTCAACAACTAAGGCTCGAAACAATTCCGCAAAAACCAGCAAAATGCAAATAATAACAAGCTAAGTATGATCATTGCCAATCATCACTAAAATACCTTACACCAAACAATAATACTAAATCTAACATTTGCAGCTAATATCTAACATCTTCCAATAATCAAAGCAAGCAATCGAACACTTGCAGTTAAACAACAACTTAATCAAAATAAACCGTAGCTAAGTAAGAGTATAATAGTACCTGCTCAATGTCTCTTTCAACCGGACCGGTCCTGCTAAGATCAGAAACCCATTGCTACTTTAACTCCATATATCTACATGTATGTATAGCTTCTGGTCTTACCTTGAACAATGCAATAACAGAGGTAAATATGCACATGAAAACCACCGCGAATACCAATGGTCTTGTAATTGCAATTTCTCTACCAAGAAAGTACTTCTGCAAACACGAATGTATGGCTTCATTTCATAATCGTATATAGTCATATACATAGATACTAGAGCCAGCTGCAGCAGCCAGAGTAATGACATATATATACATGCATGTGTACAAAGAAAGCAAGCTGGACGACGATAGCTCTCACAATTAGGATGCAAGCAGCAGCGAGAATTGCATGTCAGCTACTCAACAGATAGAGAGTCATAGAAATCGAAATTAATGAAAGGTGCTCTAGTTACCAAAACAGCTGATTATCCAGTTCAGTACAGAGACTTTGACTAAGAAAAGGAAGACTGCGTTACCTATCAAATATCAAGAGCAGCGGAGCTAGGGTGGAGCCACAGTGGCTCTGATCGAAAATAGAGATCTGGACCTAGAATTTGGGATAGTGGTGAAGGGCTGCTCGCTCGAATGGTGGCCGAGTCCATAGATGGCCAGAGATCAAGTGACGGTGTCGCTATGGGTCGAGTCCGCCAACCACTCTTCATATTCCGAGCTATGGCGTTGTTTCGTCTCTTAACCCACATTTCATCTCCAAATATCTCAGAGAACAATACAACCTTTGCGGCGTCTGGTGTGGGTGGCGTCGACGGTGGCCGGACATAGAGTTTCCGACGTTGGCAGTGTAAGGGAGAGAATAGAGTTTAGAGATATGGGGGGAGAGATATATGGTTGCGCGGCTGGGGAGAGAAGAGAGTTTGTGGGGTTTGATTGGTGTCGAAAATGAGAGAAGAATGAGGCTGAGAGGTTCAATCGGTGCTGAGAGAGTGAATTGTGACAGAAAGTTTTTTCCATGGAGGCTGAGAATGAGAGAGTGAGAGTGAGAGTGAGAGAAATTAGAGTCGATAGGGTCTAAGTCAAAATGCGCAACTGTGTCAATTTTTTCTAAAAAGTGCATCTTTTTTTTCTAGAATTGCACCTCTTTTCCTTACGTATAGATGTTGCCCTAACATATTAATATATTTTTCTAGCTACAAAATCAAATTTTGAGAGCGGGAACCAAACTCAATTATTGAGGGTATTCTCTCCAATGGTATTTCAAAAACTAAGAAGTAACTATAAGACAACACATAAATGTTGTCTTATTAACAAAAAAATTTGTCTGTAAAATGAAATGGTTTGGAGAGAATCCACCTAAGTTAAAATTAAGGCTAGGGTTTTGTTTTTCTCCAAAGTTAGAAATTACACTATTCTAGTATCAGCCAACACATAAATGTTCTCTTATTAACAAAAAAAATTTCTGCAAAATCAAATGGTTTGGAGGGAATCCATCTAAGTTAAAAGGTTAGGGTTTACCTCTAAAGTCAGAAATTAGTAAATTCAAGTATTAGCTAACACATAAATGTTGTCGTATTAACATAATTAAGTAAATTTTCACACAAGTTGTTAATTTATAAAAATTCAATATTAGACAACACATAAATGTTGTCAGATTAACATGAGTAAAATTTTCATACAAGTATTGGTCAATTTCGAAATCCCTCCAAAAGTTGAGAAAAGATAACTTTTATAGCTAGACGACCTATAAGTGTTGTCCGAATGTAACTTTCATTTTAACAATTGAGACTAAAAACAGACCTCTTTCTTCACCAACATATATGTATTGTCTCAAAGAAAATAAGTATTGTTTAAGTGCATATTCCACCAACACAAAAGAGAAAAAATTTGTCGCCCCGAAACCCCGAACCATACTTAATATTGTTTTTATCGCCTGATAGGTGTTGCCTGATGCAAGAAATGGCATAGTGTGTGTATTCTTCACGGAGTCAGGCGACTTCCTAGGGTTTCTAGTCCATCAAAGGGGTATCGAGATCCCCAAAGACAAGGTGCATGAGGTAATAAGCGCCTCGCCTCCTACAACCAAAAAGGAGCTCCAACAACTGATCGGGCGAATCAACTTCCTCCGCCGTTTCATTACAAACGCGGCAGGGAAAGTTCAGCTCTTTTCACCCCTCTTAAAGCTCTAGGGGCAACCGAGTTTGTTTGGGAACCACAACACCAATAGGCTTTTGATCGTATCAATGACTACCTTACGAACCCGCCTGTCTTGGTTCCCCCTCGCCCTAGCATTCCGCTTAAACTCTACATCGCCGCTGCTGACTTGTCCATTGGCAGACTCTTGGCATAAGATGATGAGAATGGAGTGGAACATGCCGTTTATTACCTTAGCAGGGTATTAACAGATTGCAAGACGCGCTACTCTCCAATGGAGAAGTTGTGTCTCGCCTCATTCTTTGCAGGTTGCAAGCTCCGCCACTACATGTTAGCTTTTACCACGGTGGTGATTTCTCAGTCTAATCTAGTCAAATACATGTTTTCCCACCCTATCCTACGAGGCCGCATAGGTAAATGGATATTGGCTATATCTGAGTTCTCCTTGCAATATGTTCCGCAAAGGGCAGTAAAAGGACAAGCCATAGCAGACTTCCTCGCTCATCACCTACCAACTGAGCTCACAGCGTTTTGCGAGTTGGAGTTCACCGCTGCTTCCCTCACCCCATGGACTCTTTACTTTGATGGATCACGTACTGAATTCGCTGCAGGTGCCGGAATCGCCATTGAGAACCCTGCAGGTGATCGTTTCTCTTACTCATTCCAGCAGGATTTCAAATGTATGAATAACCAGGCGGAATATGAGGCGCTCATCATCAGACTGAAAATCTTGTTGGACTTAGGAGTCCGCAGATCCAAGTCTTTGGTGACTCTTTATTGGTTGTCAACCAGCTTGTGGCGAAGTTTAAGTGCTTGAGTTCGTCCATTGAGCCCTACTTGCGAAAAGCCTTTGACGTCCTGGATCACTTCGATGACGTCCACATTGAGCACATTCCGTGTGAATTCAAATTCGCGGCAAATAAGCTCGCACATATTGCATCTGGTCTTAGCTTGCATGATAGAGTACGTGAACGACTACTCAAGGTCGAACGACGCACTCTTAATTCTTTTATTGCATGGGGGCAGTATCAAGCTGATCCTCTTAACGTCGCTGCTTTAGACCCTATCGACGAGGACTGGCGACTGCTATTTATCGCCTACTTCAAGAACCCTCACAATACTACTCATTCCCGGGAAATGCGGTTTCTTGCCCTCAACTTTGTGTTTCACAACGGTGAGCATCGCCGGCGCCGCGAAGACGGTAATGACTTCCGCTGTGTATATGGTAAAGAGGCTAAGCGGTTTATGTGCGAGGTTCATTCTGGAGTTTGTGGTTCGCATCAGGCAAGACCCAAAATGCGTTGGCTATTACTAGCCTACAATTCTCAAGGACTGTATTGCTTTCACCACAGCTCACGAACCAGTGCAACACATCCCCAACATTCCATTGCAGTTGATCATTAAACCGTGGCCCGGTCGAGGATAGGCGATAGACTTCGTCGACATCATTCACCCCTATTCCTCGGAGCAGCATAAGTTCATCATTGATGTCACCAATTTCTTTTCCAAGTGGGTTGAAGCCGAGCCACTCAAGGTTGCCTCTGCGACCTCAGTTTGTAACTTTATCTTCTACAACATTATTTCCCGCTTTGGTATTTCGGAGTGTATAGTGACAGACTGGGGGGCAGCTTTCATGGTTGATTCTGTAGTCACATTCCTTACCAGCTATGGTATCAAGCTCTTGCATTTAACCCCCTATTATGCACAATCTAATGGTCAGGCGGAGGCGAGCAATAAGGTTATCCTCAGTATCTTACGCAAGATGCTAGAGTTGAACCCCTGCGTCTGGTATTTAGAGCTTTACCATACTTTGTGGGCCTACCGCACTTTCAAGCACGGTCCCATGGCTACCACCCCTTATGCTCTCATGTTTGGTCATGATGTCATCCTCCCCCTCGAGGTTCATGTCGCCTTGTTTCGCGTCCAGGAACAACACCAATTGCTTAGTGACGATTACGTCCAGGCGATGTGGCAAGAGCTTGAAGACCTCGACGACCACCGCATCACTGCCTTTAACAATCTCATCCTTGAGAAGCAGCTCATTACACGGTCCTATGATAGAGTTACCCGCGGACAAAGCTTTGCCAAGGGCCAAGCAGTGTGGTGAGCCGTGTTACCATTAGGCGAGAAGACCGAAGGCCGCGGGAAGTGGTCCGCGCGGTGGGAAAGACCATTTATTATTCATCGCATATTGACAAAGGAGGCATACCACTTGCGTGACCTTGACGGTACACTCCATCCCAATCCTATTAATTGTCGTTTCTTAAAGCACCATATCACTGGTATTTGGGAGCGCGCAGATCATCCGCCTCCTGACCCCACGATCATTGTTCATAGTGCTCCGCGCCTTCGCGATAGCATTACACCGCCTCTCACTAGGGGGCAACACGAGAAAGAAGAGTAATTAGTTTATTTCTTTGTAAACGTGCGAAGTCTAACCAACACACTAGTACACGATTGGGGCATATCCTAGAGGCCATAAATTAAATTTTACATGCAGTTTAGTCGTGCTAATTTTTTCTTTATTTTTCTCTTCCATTTCATCATGAACGTGCAAAGTCTAACCAAAAGACAAGTACAAGATTGGGGCCTATCCCAGAGGCCCTAAATAAAACATTATATCTTCTTTCCCTTTCTCAGTTTTTCAGACTTTAGACCTTTTTCAAGTATATTAGTCATTATTTTAGGCTAATCTCTGTGGCCTCCAAATTTTCAAAGTTGGTTCATCATCTTTATGCAGTCGTTCGCCGACTCTTTTGTTTTCCTCTCATTGGTTCGCACTAGGGGGCAGCGAAGTACATGGCCATTGTCATTCCATGTTTATCACAAAGTTGGTTCACCATCGCCAAGAGCTCGCGAAGGGCCATTTTTGGAGTCTAGTCAAAGCAAACGTCTGCTCAAGGTGCATTCATTCAACGTATATCCATGCAAGCTATATCCGCTCGCGGTATATACAATATACTATGTCTTCTAAGTAAAGCATGCGAATGCAGGTAAAGAGCATGCGAATGCAGAAGTAGGAGCAGGCGAGATGCATGCGAAGTTCAAATCCAAGGTGCCTAGGCGAGCCGTACAACAGCTTCACTACAATGTTTTGCTGGGTGCTAGGGTTTCAAGGCCTATTCACAGGCCTGTCTACCCACACTCATTTTATGTATGACCCGAGCCAATACCAGTGGCTTAGGAGCAGCATGAACATAAACCTCTTCAGTCGTTCTTGACATTCACGACTTCGAGGCTAGGGGCAATGTTTACGCCCAAATTAATATTTTACTGGACAGTAAATGTCTATGTGAATATTAATTAAATTCTCAATCCATGTCATACCAGCAAGCCCAAGTTCTTTAAGTTTACAAGTAAAGGCCTGCCAGTGAGGCCACGCGAGCTAAGTTACATAGTTCGCGTGCGGAATGGACCACGCGAACTGAATTAAACAGTCCCCGCGTGCGGAATGACTTCGTGACGTGTCGCGTAACCGGGGTCAAACAACTTCAATTTAATTACCCTGCAATCGTAGTAATATAGACAAGTAGGGATCGTTCTAGCCCGGGAAACCAAAGGGTGATCTAAAGAAGAGAAATCAAACAACTTATAAACAAGTATTCACAAATATACACAAAATATTTGGGATTTAAGATTGATTAATTCTAACGAGTAACCTACTAAAAATTAAACCTAAGATTATTATATACAAGTGATCGACATACTCAAGCAACACATAACACGAAAAACAATCTAGAACACATAACAACTTCATGCAAGGCGGGGCAACAACATTCGAATTGTCCTCAACTCTAACCAATTCCGATTCTAATTAGAGCCTTTGCGGTTATCTAATTGTTAAGACTCCTCAAGTATTTAGAACCATCTTTGCACTTAATCCTAAACATGAATGCTAACTCATTTAAATACACATTGCGTAGAGATTAAACAAGAAAACACTTTAACACATGAATCAATCGGAAATATGATCTAAGGAATGGCGTCACTCATCCTATTAGCATGCAAATTATCAGAATTAAATCTGCCCTAAGTTAATAACAAGGACCAAGACAACTTTGTGTATGAATCGATCCAAAATTATTATGGTAGATGAAACTGCACCTTAAGGACAACCATGGCCGAGGCAGCCTCAAGGATTGATTTAGATGCATGAATTCATGACAATTAATCAATTAGAAATCAAAAACACATAAGAAACTGCTACTTCCCCCAAAACCTAAATCATGAAATCATCATATATTCAAGAAGTTACAAATCAAAACATAGAACAATCAAAGATCACAAAGAAATCCGAAAACCATGTTTGATAAATAACACCAAAATCGAAAAGTATATTACAATAGAGTTCGAAACTAAACAGAAAATAATACAAGAAGCTATGAGAAAATCACGTTTTTACAACCTTTGAAGATTCGGCAAGTGTGGGGAAAATCGGTGGAAGGATGGAGTGATTTCTATGGTTTGTGGTGGATGAATCGGCAAAGTACTTTTCTGTATAGGGTTTGGTAGAGTTTCGGCTATGTAATTGCAAGAGTAGTGATCATCCTTCTGCCCTTGAAGTCATGCTTTATATAGAAGAAAGACCCTAGAGAGGCCGGCCACACAAGTGAAAACCGAGTTGGTTTAGGTTTCCCTAGTTATTCTCAATTCGGCCCAATGACCTCTGTCTGATGATTTCGTCATAACTCCCTCTAGAAAATAGATATTGAGGTGATTTCAATTGATTTAGAACCTAGACTCCAGTAGCTTTCTATCCATATCTATTACGTTTTCTACTTCATTCTGAGCTGTCCTAGAGAGCCCGTTGAAGTTGTGATATGTGCACAGGAATTTCCCCGAATTATTTAGGAACCAAGACTTGGACACTGCTTGATATTCTGCCGAATTTAGATCTTCTTCTCCATATTGGACTTGGTTTGGATCTCTCCTTCATGGACTAGGCTTCATGGATCAACTGCTTTGCTTCCCGAGGTCTATCAGGAACACTTCTCTTGATTCTTTCTCCCATGAGCTCTTCTTCATGTCATCTAAATATCAGAGAGTTAAATCAATTTGTGACAATGTAAAAGTTTTACATAATCATAAGAACATCTAAGGCTTCACAAATCAGCTTTTGACAAATTTATACATCATTTCTCTATTTTTAACTCGTTTTACACACAACTCTAGCAAAAACTTTCGACTCTACATTATGACTCTATTCTACAACAATAAGGGATAATCAAAGTACAAATGGAGGTAATAACACATTAAGAATGTCGCATTTTATGCTCCTATCACTTTGCGCAGAATTAATAGTTAACTCTACGTAGGCGAGGCTAGATGACACTTCGCTTAGGAATGAAATGCATCTAGGCGAGGCGGAGTACATCTAGGCGAGCTTGTGAACTAATCCGCGTAGGAGACTTCGCGAAGAAACCACAAGCGGAGTCCGCGTGCACACATTAATCGTTGAAGACTCTTATAAGTTTTTGACATGCTTCGGGTCAATCCTTGTGGCCATTTTAATTAAAAAGCATTCTTTTGGCCCACGAGCTAGAATGGTCCGCGAGATGGTTTGAGTCCGCGCGGGTTAGCAATATTCTTGTGGGATTAGGGTTTTAAATCCCGACCTGGATTCCAAGGTAACTTTCTTCTGCCGCAAGTTGAACTATTATATAAAGGGGTCGACAACGACAATCTTAACACAAGCAAATCTCTCAACAAACACAAAAAAACAACAACTCTCTCAAGTTGAACCCATTCGAGCTACTCGAAAACCCTAACCCTAAGCGCACCACGGCCTAGGTTTTTTCTCAGAGCCCTCCTGGACTTTCCCCCGATTACTCTGATTCCCTATAGTTGCTCTGCTTGAGTCCCGCCGTGAGTATCGATTACCTTATGCTCGTAAATTACTCATCTGAGGTGGCACCTGGAAACCCCCTCCGCCTGATCAGAAGTTAAGATCTCGCACATACTCAAACCCTTTCCTTGTCCGCGAGGTGGTACGCCCGCAACATCTCGTTTTCTTTGTTCGCTAGTTACCTCTTGCCCGCGCACTGAGGATCGTGGCCAAAACAATTATAACTTTCTGCTACTTAATCAGTTTGGTAGTGTCTGAAAAATTAAGCATGCAGCTTATGGATGTGGTTACGGCATATCTCTATGGAGATCTAGATTCAGAGATATACATGAAAATACAGGATGGTAATTTCGTTGCCCAAATCAAGTGATTCAAAACCACGGAATGCGTTTGTCATAAGGTTGCAACACTCACTTTATGAATTGAAGCAATCCAAACGAATGTGGTATACTCGTCTAAGTGACTACTAGATTCAAAAGGAATACAAGAATAATGATCTTTGGCCTTGTATGTTCATAAAGAGAACAAGTTTAGGATTTGCAATAGTAGTTGTTTATGTCGATGACATGAATATAATCGGTACTCCTAATGAGATTAGAGAAACCACAACTTATCTGAAATCTGAGTTTGAGATGAAAGATCTTGGGAAGACTAGATTTTCCCTAGGCCTTGAGCTAGAGCACCGAGTCTGTGGAATTCTTTTCCACTAGTCTGCATATGTCAAAAAGATGCTCATGCGATTTAATATGGACAAGATGGGCTTTGTTAGCACTCCTATGATTGATCAAACTTTAGATATAATGAAAGATCCATTCCGTCCGAAAGATGTGGCGATGAAGAGGTTCTAGGACCGAAGGTTCCTTACCCTAGTGCAATAGGTGCGTTGTTGTACTTGCCTCAATGCACTCGACCAGATTTAGCTCTACGTCAACCCAACGTCATTTTAAACGGTGTAAAGAATATCTGTCGATATCTCAAAAGCACCATTGACTTAGGATTGTTCTTTCCCTACTAAGAATCAAAGAACGCAAATCGATTTGCGACACCAGTGGATAGCGGTACCGATTGAATCGGTGACCGGACATCCACCACCGCTTCCTAGCACGGCTCCGCCGCCATCCACCATGCAAACCAAACAATGTGTTGGTGGGTTTCGCTGATGCAAGATACTTGTCTGATCCGCATAAGGGACGTTCTCAAACTGGTTATGTGTTACCATTGGAAATACGACGATATCCTGGAGGTATACTAAGCAGATACTCATCGCGACATCCTTAAATCATGCAGAGATCATTGCTCTACATGAAGCTATTATAGAATGTGTATGGTTGAGATCAGTCATCAGACACATTACAAGAACTAGTGGATTAAGATCTACAACCAATAAACCTACATGCATTTATAAAAACAATCCAGTTTGCATCGAGCAGATGAAGCTTGGTTTTATCAAAGGTGACAATAAAAAATATATTTCACGTAAGTTCTTCTACAATCAACAACAAGAAGCATTCCTCAACACCCAAGTGAACCAAGTGAGTTCTGAAGGAGATGTGGCAAATTTATTTACTAAGTCTTTGTCTAAGTCTACTTTCGAGAAACATGTGAAGAGTATTGGAATGCGAAAATTATCAAGTCTCTCCGATTAAGTCATTTATGAAGGGGAGAGTTACATGTTCAAGTTTTCGATGCAGTAGCATTTGTGTGTTGTGCTCTTTTTGTCCTTTGACCAAGGTTTAGTTTTTTCCACAAGTTTTTTGTTACTTGGCAGTGTTTTTTTAACAAGACAATATAATCAGCATAAAGATGCGCAACACAAGGAGGAATGTTGCAGGAATATTGCACATGTGGTTGCTTGGTCTAATGTCAGTTAAACAAGAAATATTGATTCCGTATAGTGATAGGATATCAAATATATGTTTCCTTGTACAACACCATATGGTGCTATGTAATTCCTATATAAATGCTCCAATATCAATAAAAAAGATACAGTTCTTCATTCTCTTTACTATCTTTCATTCTCTCAATAATTCTTATTGAAATATATGATGAAGTGAAAGTAATTTAAGAATAGAGAATCGTGAAAGATGTGTTTATTATTCATTGATAAGAGCCCTTTATATAGGGAATTACACAATACCAATTAGGTAAGAATAAGGAATACATAGATCTAGTCAAATTACATATCCTATTGGCATAAGGCCAAGGCATACATAAGGAATATCTAGAAAGATATAGAATATCCTAGAACACTCCCCTTTGTGCCACATGCTGATATGCCGATGGTGCTGATCTGTTGCCTCGTCAAAAACCTCGTCAAGTCACAAAAACCCTATGGGAGAAAAACTGAACCTTGATCGTAGGAGAAAAAGAGTACAACGCACCAGCCTACTTCATTGAGATGATACTCCCCCTGATGTGAACATTATTCAGGGAGACTTGATAGCCGACGCATACCTATACCTCTTACATGTTTCTCAAAAGTAGACTTAGGTAAAGACTTAGTAAATAAGTCAGCTGCATTTTCTTCAGAACTAACTTGGTTTACTTGAATGTTAAGAAACGCAGGTTGTTGTTGGTTGTAGAAGAACTTAGGTGAAATGTGCTTTGTATTATCACCCTTGATGTAACCTAACTTCATTTGCTTCATAAAAGCTGCATTGTCCTCATAAATGCATATAGGTCTATAAATTGTAGAATTTAATCCACTAGTCCCTCTAATGTGTTTAATGATTGATCTCAACCAAACACATTCATGAACAGCTTCATGCAAAGCTATAATCTCTGCATGATTTGAAGATGTCGCCACTAGAGTCTGCTTAGTAGACCTCCAAGATATCGCCGTATTCCCAATGGTGAACACATAACCATTTTGAGAACGTCCTTTTTGAGGATCAGATAAATATCCTGCATTGACAAAACCCACCAACGTATTATTGGATGTCTCGGCATAGGACAAGGTGGCGGTGGCGGTGGCGTGCTCGGCATTGGACCTGTGTCCAGCAGTCATACCGGAGGAGTCCATGGCGGCGGTCCGGTCCCTTGGTGGATCGGTGCCATGCCTTCCATGAGCCATAGGACCATCTTCTCTCCTTTTTGAATCAATAGTACCTTTAAGATATCGAAAGATGTTCTTGACTCTGGTTCAATGATGTTGGGTTGGCGCTGAGCTAAATCTAGCTAACAAGTTGACTGAGAATGCAATGTTTGGTCGAGTGCATTGAGCTAAGTACAATAATGCGCCTATTGCACTAAGGTATGCAACCTCTGTGCTCAAGACCTCTTCGCCGTCCTCTTTTGGACGGAATGGATCTTTAGTTATATCCAGACTTCGACCAACCATGGGAGTGCTAACAGGGTGCATTTTGTCCATATTAAATCGCCTGAGCATCTTTTAGACATATGCAGACTGATAGATAAGAATTTCACAGACTCGGTGCTCTAGTTCAAAAACTAGGCTTCCCAAGATCTTTCATCTCAAACTCGGATTTTAGATAAGCCGCGGTCTCTTTGATTTCATCAAGAGTATCGATAATGTTCATGTCATCGACATAAATGGCCACTATTGCAAATTTAAAACTTGTCTTCTTTATGAACACGCACGGGCATAGTTCATCATTCTTATATCCCTCCCTAATCAAGTAGTCACTTAGACGAGTATACCACATTTGTCCAGATGCTTTAATCCGTAAAGTGAGCGTTGCAACCTTATAGCATACGCACTCCGTGGTTTAGAGTCACTTGATTTAGGTAACGTAATGTCATCGGGCACTTTCATATATATTTCTGAATCCAGAGCCCCATAGAGATATGTCGTAACTACAATATTAGTTGCATGTCAAGTTTTTCGGACATTACCAAACTGACTAAGTAGCGGAAAGTTATGACGTCCATGACCGGAGAGTAAGTCTCCTCGTAATCAATCCTAAGGCGTTGTGAGAAACCTTGCGCTATAAGGCGGGCCTTATACCGAAGTACCTCATTTTTCACATTACGCTTTCTAACAAAAACTCATTTATGTCCAACAGGCTTTACACTCGGCGGAGTTAGCACTACTGGGCCGAAGACCTGTCTCTTTGTTAGAGAGTCTAATTCTGCCTGGATTGCAACTTTCTATTTAGGCCGATCTGCTCTGTTTTGACATTCTGTAATGGTTCGAGGTATCTGATAATCGTTGGAGATTCATAACCAATGTAGATACCTAATCGTCTCTCTAGGGTTGATCAAACACAACCCTAAGTGTTCGGAGTCGATCAAACACGACCCGGAAAACTTGTGTGAAGGTGATCAAACACATCTTCAAAAAGAAATAACCAAAGTTGATCAAACACAACTTTGGACCCGGAGATGACAACCGGAATTTTAAACCTGCAAATATACTGACCCAAGCATAGAATGGAGTTGAAGAAAGGGAGAAAGCACTTTATCTCCCCCGAGGTTATTGAACTTTGAAGATTTTTAAGGTTGTAAGGTAAACATACCTTAAAAAAAAAAACTTGAATGCTTGATCGGATGAGAAGAACTGGAGCGGACGGCCGGGAAGCAGCGGCCAGAAAGTGACTGCGGCGGCGGCGGCAGCAGCGGTGGCTGCCGAGGCAGGGCCGAGAGCTTCGGTTTTGGTTTTAGGGTTTGTGAGAAATATTAGCTCAAGGGTTAAGCCAAGTGCTGATAACGTGATAAAGTGAAAGTAATTTAAGAATAGAGAATCGTGAAAGATGTGTGTATTATTCATTGATAAAAGCCATTTATATAGGGAATTACACAATACCAATTAGGTAAGAATAAGGAATACATAGATCTAGTCAAGCTACATATCCTATTTGCATAAGGTCAAGACACACATAAGAAATATCTAGAAAGATATATAATATCTTAGAACAATATATACATTGGACAATTCTTCTTGGGGCACTCATGTATTTCATTATTGAAAATATTATGATTCTTCTATTAAAAATAATGACTACAAATGCGGAACCGAAGTTCTTTGAATGCTTAGTTTAACTCCTAACATTAACTGGGATAACTTTAATTTGGTTTTATCCCCAGCCCTCTATTTTCATCTAATAATTTTACCTATCTTGGATTTCCAGGCTTGGAATATATTTATATGCACCATGATATAAGAAAGAACAAGGCCCTCTATTAATTTATACTACATTTTTAACATGTGCTTCGCAAATGTCAATTTGCTCTTTCCAGAAATAAAAAATTGTAAATAGATATGTAGTGGGGCAAATATGCAAAATGCAAATAGATAAACATATTTATGTTCTTAATCTTATCTATATTTTTAGGTTCTTCAACATTTTGCAACATTAAGGGCAAATTTGGAAGTTCAACTTTTTAGTGAAACTTTGACACTAATTAAAACTTGCTTTGCATTATAAGAGTTGAGATGCACTATGTTACATAAATGAATAACATACACTCATTTTACCACCAATTGAACTAAAATTATAAATCTGTCAACCATAATTTACAACATTGACTACATTACTTAATTTATTTTACACATTTACTTATAATTGAATCTATTTACCACATTGCCCCACATTTTTACCACACCAAAGTTGTAAAAATGTCGTCGATGAGGTAATTTCCTCTTATAGAACTAAAATCACCCAACCAATACCTTATTTTACTACGATAATAAAAAATTTGTTATACATTTGTAAATGTAGGTATCACATAGGTAGGCACCACAGAACTTCCTAGAAAGAAGTCAAATAACTACGGTAGCTTAGTCATTAGTGGAGCCATTTCAAGCATCCGACATTTGACTTGATGGCAATTTCACTTTAGATAGTTTTACTTCTTGTTCCTCACGTGGATCACTGACCTCTTCTAATGGCTTGGAAGTGTAATACCTAGCACAGGCTACATAGTATATGAGATTAACAACTTGGATTCCACCAGAAAGCCAGTAGTAGTATTCTAGTCTTCCCCGATTGAGGTTCCTGTCTGGCAGCCAATTCCTGGTAGAGTTGCCAGAATACTTATGAACTAGGGTTACTATCACTGTACCAACATAACTCCCAATTGCTATCGCTACCCAGTACAGCGCAGCCGCAGTGCTCCTCATGCTTTCCGGGGACTGATCATAAAGAAACTCCAGGTGTCCGACGTGCATGAAAACTTCACCAAGTCCGTGGAGGCAGCCCTGTGGAACCAACCAGAAAACAGATATGGGGATGACCGCTTTGGGGTTATCCAGCAAGTTGTGATGGAAAGCAACCGATTTCCTTTTGATCTCCACGAAGGATGCAACCAAGGTGGACAGGATGTTGATGGCAAAGCCGACTCCCATTCTCTGAAGGCACGTGATTCCGGAGGGGTTTCCAGTGAAGCGGAGGGCAAAGGGGACGAATAAGCGTTCATAGAGGGGGAGGGCGAGGAGTGTAGTTAGGAAGCCGAAGATTTGCAAACTTGCAGGTTCAATTTCAAAGGAGTGGGAGATATGCCGGTCCATGCTTCGGGCTTGTTGGATGATGAAGCTGTGTGTATGAGAAGATGAGGCCACGAGTAGGATGGCTGCAGCCCAAATGGGAAGCAGTCTGACCATGGATTTGAGCTCTTCAACACGATGGACAGTTGAAAGCCTCCACAGGTTAAGGTGTGCTGAACCAACTTCTTCGTTTTCTTCTTTTGGCTCAATATTTTCCGTAGCTAGTACAATTGCGGCTCTATCAAACCACCTTCAAATCAACACAGGCACGTAAGTAATCAAGAAACATATTTCATCTTTTAACTGAATGATACGTAGCCAATTAGTTAATATTTACCTGAGTTGATTGGTATGCAAAAGCTTTCCATGTACGGAAATATCAGCATCGAGCTGTGGATTTTCATACAAGAGCTTAGGGTCATGGGGCAACAGTGCATTCCTCTTGTGAAAAGCAGCAACAATTACTTGAGCAAGTCTAACCAATGGACTACCACCCGGTTTGAGCTTCTTGTAAAGTGGAGAACCAATCACAAAAGCCACAACTGATACAGCCATGGCCAGAGTGGGTATGCCAAGACCCCATCCCCATCCCACATGATCTTGAACGTAAACCACGACGGTTAAGGCAGCAACTGATGCAAATATCATACAGAAGTAGTACCAATTGAAGAAGTTCCACTTCTGAATGTTGATTACTGATTTGGTACTGACCTTGGTTTTGTAATTTAGTTGGTCCGCGGCAAAGGTCACCACGCAAGGCCGGATGCCACCGGAACCCAGAGAGGTGAGGAGAAGAGAGAAGTAGAGGATCCATAGCTGTGAACCGGATGCTTCTGTGCAGTTTTCTTGTGTTGGGCATGGTGGAGGTCGAAATGCCGGAAAAACTGCTGATATTGTGATGATGATCAATCCCTATTACGTATAAGATAACAAATGTAAGTGGGCATTTGAACATACTCGATCACTTACGGACATGAAAAATGGATCTTTCCGTAGCTACCTTTTCTTTTTCTAGAGATCCCATGTAATATTATCAATGATTAACAGTGACCATAAATTCCTTTTTATCCAAATCAGAAATTGATTCTCATTCATGTATGGTTTGCAGACACATGCAGTTTTGGAGCTGACATTGAAATGGTAATCAAATGAGTAGTGAATGACCAAATTGACAATGGGGATATTCTGGACTAAAGTTCCTAATTTTCCAGTTGTACGTTTAGAATGCACCTTTATGGGTTCTAGTTTTTCAATTGAATGAAAATTATTATATATATATATATATATAATTAATGTATATATCTTTCGATTGATACAAGAACATGAAGCATTATAAATTAAGCTAGCTAATTCAGATTGGTACAAGAGCACATTCATTTCCAGTTAATTACCAAGTCAAGTATAAGAATTGTACCAAGCTATTTTCGTCCTTTATAAAAAATAAAAAAATAAAAATAATAATGATAATTTTTATTTTTACTTTTCATTTTAGCAAAAATCATTTTTCTTAGAAAGGCTTTTTATATATAATTAAATTGAGAACTATTCCAATGATTGATCGACAAACCGGGAAGAAAGTCCACACAAAAAACAACAAACCCTGTCTAAACTCTCCCTCGTGATTACAAATACATGACAAAATGTAGGTACATTGATTAATTAGCCTTGTTAAATCTTGAAAAAACAAAGTTGGGTTAGAGAAAGAGACCAGTTCATAGATAACGGAGGCGATGGTGATCGTCCAAAATCGGCCGGCGAAAGAGTCAGCAACCAAAGCGCCGAGGAGTGGCGTGAGGCTGGCCGTTCCAGAGAAGTTGGCGAGGGTGTTAGAGGCCTTCACTAGTGGCAAGTTCAGCTCATCTGTTAGATATGTTATCATGTTGGAATGGAAGCCGCTTGTAGCAAATCTATCACACATCTCATTTGCTTCAAAACAAAACCATGCATACGTGAATACGTGATAATAGTAACTCAGAGAACAAAACAGATCGAAATCTCTTCCTCAGTTCCTCATACTTATTCTGAAAGACTAGCTATCTCAACGATGCGCTCCATAATGCAATATATATGATATGTTTATCATTTAATTAAGTAAATACTAAATAGCTAGACTAATATAATCTGGATTTATATACCAAGTACAGAAGCAAATGGATTTAAACAAATAATTAAGAAGATTAATTAACTACAGATTACGTATGCATACCAAGGATGAATGGCAATGTTTTGATGCCTCCAAGCTTCTTTTCCTTGTTGGTCTTCATAATGTAATCATTCTCTACATTCTCCTCGGCCATTGTTTTCATTGTCCCTGATTGCATCTCTGGTTTTAAATTCATCGGCACTATCCAAGAGCATAACTCGTCAGTCTCATATATATAAAGATATAAACAGAAAACACAAGTTAGGACAAAAAGTTATATATCATGCATGATGTAATAATTCCAGATACGTGGCTCACAAATATGTTATATAGAATGGTTTTGTAATTTTCTCATTTGTCTTCTCCCCAAAGAGAACCAGCGTCTTTGTTAATAGTCATGGTCTTATGGACTGGTTTCGTTTTCTTTGATGACAATCTGCCAAGCTAGTGTTGTCCTTATTGTAATGAAACGGTGCGCATTATGCACAGCCATTGTCACGTTTGGAAAGATGTCAAGGTCGACATCATGTGGGATGCTAGAGCTGCTTCGTATGTGTGATTATCATTTCAGATAGGATCTTGATTTTATTGTGTGGCAACCCATAGGTTTTAGCAAAGAGTGATGATTGCATTTGCCAAAAAGGCTTTCAGCATTTTGTTGAAGGAAAAACTCAGCATTTCATTGAAGAAAAAAAAATTAATTAAACTTGCGGTACGTTTGCTCCTAGACTAAAAGATCAAAATTGGCCTTTCAATTAACGTACTAATTCTGGTCTCGTGTGTGACTACTAGTTTCGCCGTTCAAGAGTTCTAATCCAACATATTGGAATACTAATTAAGCTGCTAGCAAGTAAAAGACATACAGAAGAGCTGATATATAGGTACCTGTCTGCGAGCTCGAGAGGAAACCCTAAGCTTCTCTTTTAAAGCTTCTTAGTTTATGTCTGAAAATATAACATGGAACAATGTTATGAAGGATTGCAATAAATACTTCAATTATGAGTATAGAATTTATTAACAACAGTGTAAACCTCATTCGAGAAAACGTTACTGCGAGACTTTTAAAGTAGTCAACACTAGAATCAGATCAATTAAACTCATGTAGATATACAGTTTAATTAAGTAGTGATGTTAAACACAATCACTATACAAGTATTCCAAACCAACTTGATATTACAATTGATGATCATATACTAGCTAGTTCAATTAAATTCAATTTCAAACGCAAGAAGGATCTGAACATGCTTTCAAGTTGCTTTTTAGGTCAATGATCTCGATCAATCACATAGATGATAACAAATGAAATGAATATGAGCATAAGTATGACAATGAATTTTTCTAAAAAACTTGCAGATTTATGCAACAAACTTAGCAAATAGGTTATATATAGTGCGAAAACTCAGTGCTAATGAGAATGATTTCGATGCATTTATATAGAGAGATAAATCTCCCCTTAATCAAATCTCCACTAATCACACTAATTGAGATACACAAGAAAACTTAATTGAAAACAGAATCAACTAGAAAAGATAGGATTTTCCAAATCGTTTTCATATCAGATATCCACAAAAGGATTTCCTAAATAATTTAAAAGAGATTTAGCAAAGCAGTTATTAATAAGAACCAATCTTTCTCAATGCTAGCTTGGTAGGCATCCTGCTTATGTATGCACAAGTGTGTACTAGGTCAGATTTATCCTTTGCTATGGAATGTTAACCAGGTTTCAATTTGATCTTGGACATAAGCATTAAGGTAGCTGGAAAAAAGGTATTGAGATACCTACAGAGGACTAAGAGTTTTATACTTGTGTATAAGCATGTTAAAAATCTTAAACTTATAGGTTATACAGATTTAGACTTTGCAGGCAACTACCCTGCATCAATGAAGTCTACTTGTGGCTATGTATACATGTTGGCAGGTGGTGTTGTGGCTTGAAAAACAATGAAACAATCTTTGATAGCCACATCCACCATGCAAGCAGGACTAATAGCTGTATATGAGGTTGTATGTGAGGGTCTATAGATCAGAAATTTTTTCTTGGAAACCAAAGTGCTGAGTAACATTGTGAGTGGAAAGCTTAAGGTTTATTGTGACAATGAAATTGTTGTCTTCTTTAGTAAAAATAGCAAGAGATCTAATAACTCCAAACATATAGACTTGAAGTATTACAGTGTGAGAAAGAGAATGAAGAATGGTGAGGTTGACATAGTTGTTATTGATATAAAAGAACAACTTGCGGATCCTTTTACTAAGGCACTATCAGTTTCAATTTTCAAGAAACACACTAAAGACATGTGCTTTATATCATATTTTAATTTTTGAATCTAGTGGGATTAAAAATTTAGAGTTTTTTGCACCAATAGTGTCTAAACACTCGGGTAACTGACAATATAATACCCAAAGTTACAAGGTGATCAAAGTGATACCCAGACTTAATTTTTCCCATCTCCGTGGTACCTGTTGTTAATTTTATTTAAATACCTGTTTACGAGGGTTGTTGAATTCTGATGTCAGAAGCCAACGCCACTCGTACTCCCTGTACTGGAACTCAGCAGGGGTACCAGAACGTGCGTTCCCGTGCGTAGTCCAATGGGTCCGCAACTCGTTCTTCCACTCCTTGTACCTACAGATACAACAAAAATATTAGAAATATTATTAATATCACATACAATTTTGTTTTTCATTAACTTCCCAACGTACCTTCCCCCATGCACAACGTCGGCCCAGCTGTCCCTCAGGTGCTCGAGAACCTCAAACCACACCTGCATTTAACCATTTATTAGTTTAGCTTTTCGAGAAATCAACAATGTAATACATAATATTATTTTGTAAACTCACCGACATCGCGTTGTGGACCATGTCCTTAACCTCCTGCGGGACCTCGCCCCAGTCTGACCACAACATAGGGACTCTATCCCTAATGAGAGCTCCCACGCGGCCGGAGTACGTCCTCGACTTCCCGCCCGATACTATGTGGCCATCTCCGTCAGTATTGATGACGATCCTCCTCATGGTACCCACGATCTTCTCGAGAGCCTTCCCTGTGACGGGGCCTCTCTTCTTCTTTGTGTCTATCACATGATAAACCAAATTGATTATTAAAATCGGAGACCCTTTAAAAATAATCATGCATCACTGATTACCTGAGGAGCTCGCGGCGGATTCTGTCTCTGTCGTCGATGATGATACCCTCGCAGAAATAAGAGGTGTATCAAAAGGCACGAACCGGTACACCGCTGATGGAGCCACTGGCGGGGGCAGTGGATAAATCGGCGTCCCTGAGCCATCGACTACAGGTAAGGCCGGTATCATCCGCGGAAGGAACAGATGAGGCTGCGGCATCTGTACCCCAGATGACCCACTATCCGAAGAAGTAGGACCCGGAGTGGGCGCCCGGTGTATCTCAGGCATACGGGGTGCAGACACCTCCGTCTGGGTCTGAGGCCACAGCTGCCTCGAGGAACGAGGGACGGCCGCCTGCCTCGATGAAAGGGGCACCTCCGGCACCGTCTCCAGAAGGCTCGCACGTCTGGCTGTCATCTGGCCCTGAAACGTCGTTTGGGGGTTGCTAGAGGTTCCCTCAGACGATTCGGACCTTTGGCCCTTCGAACTCTTCTTCGATCGAAAAAAACCGCTCATCCTATTTAAAATATGAATTAAATTCAGTTTACCACATTGAAGTTTGGGGGTAACATCATGTTAGTCCCTATACTTCTAATTTCATCAGTTTACCCCTTAAGCTCTTCCATTTCAGTCAGTCGTGCCTAATGTTCAAAATTCCGTTTAAAAAAACCGTTAATTCTTACAATGAGGTCCACTTTAGAGGTTAACATTGTCATTTTGGGACAAAAAAATAGTAACAAAAAAGAGCTTCTTCTTCCTTCGTCCTCTCTATCCAGGTTTGAGTGTTTGACACACACCAGAAAACTTGAAACCCTCGAGTCCCAATTCCCAAATCCTAGCCTCTTCCTCTACCTCAATCCTGCAAACCCAATCATACAAAAAAAAAACCCACAATCCCAAGAATCTCCAGAATCATGTGAGGAAGATAGGAAGAAGCTATTGGCCAAATTGTTTGGTTTTGGTATTTCGAGAAGAGAGGCTAAATCGCTGAAATTTTAGACTGGATTTATAATCAAGAGTAGTCACAAATGGCCACCACAGACATATCAATCTTGTAATTCAAAGACCATCAGGCATGAGATCACTCAGTTATTCAACTCTTCCTCTCTTTTGTCATTTTCTTAATTTTATGTCAGTTTAATTAGATTGATGTTGCTGTGAAGATGGCCTACAAGACTTTGGAGGAAGAAAAGAAAAAACAAGGCTGCGGTGGTGATGATCAAGACCTTGATATTGTGACCTGAGTTTTTGTTTCTGGGTTTTTGACTCGTACCCAGAATGTGATTCCAGATTATTAAGGAGAGCAATCCCAAGTAATTAGGGATTCTCCTTATGTCAATATTCTGTATTATTAGATTAGTGTGGTTACCATGTTTATCCCTAGAATAGTGGATCAGAATGGAACAAAATCTGTATATAAGAGGTGTAATACGCATGAATGAAATCAAGAAGTCTTTTCTTCATCTTGTAATTCTCTTTATGGTACCAGAGCGTACGATCTTGAGAACATAACTTTTTCTACAGAATTATCATACCTCATGGCTGGCGATGATGAGCAGAAAGTCATTGAGCACTCATCTGCTGCAGCAGCACCATGGGAGAATCATAATCATCCACTCTATATGCATCATTCCGATCAACCTGGCATGATTCTTGTGCCCCAAGCATTGACGGAAGGCAACTACATTGATTGGTCCGATTCAATGGCCATGGCACTCACAGTCAAGAACAAACATGGTTTTATTGATGGAACCATAACCAGATCACTCTTCAACGTTGCAGAACAAGGGCAGTGGGATCGCTGCAACATTCTCGTCAAGACTTGGCTGTTTAGCAGCATGTCAAAGGAGATCAAACGGAGTCTCGCTCATTGCAAGACTGCACATGACATATGGGAAGAGCTAAAGGAGAGGTTTTCCCACACCAACACTGTCGAATTGTTCAACATAGAGAATGACATCCACAAGTGTGAACAAGGAACAGGTACGGTCACCACATATTACACGAATCTCACAGGTTTGTGGGATGCAAGAGACGTGGCTTGTGCACTAACTCCTTGCCCATGTGAATTTGCAAACACGTTCAAGACCTACATGGAAACGCAGAAGACAATAAAGTTTCTGATGGGATTGAATGAAGGATATGCGTCTCTCCGGAGCAATATTATAAGCATGGATCCTCTACCAAGCTTGAACAAGGTATATGCAGCAGCCCTACGCCATGAAAAGCAAGCAGCAGCCTCGAATGAGAAGGTTGCTATCACAACGGAGGCTTCGGCATTTGCAGTCAAGAAGTTTGCCAGGCCTTCGACAGAGAGGGAACTCAAGTGTGAAACGTGTGGCATGAGTAACCACATCACAAGGAATTGCAGGGCACATCTCAAGTGCACCTACTGCAATGGCAAGGGTCATACCTACAACTATTGCCGGAAAAGAAAAGCTGACCTGGAGAGAGCACCAGAAGCAAGCAAGGTGAATATTGCAGCCCTATCAATGGAGAACGATGATGGTTTTCCTCTGACAAAGAAGGAGTGTCAACAGATGATGGGGATGATGAGCAAAATAAAGTCTGTTGCTGAAAAACAAACTGCTGAACCTCAAATGCTTGAGATGCTACAAACGACTCAGCCATCTGCTAATCTTGTTGGTAAAGTTCCCAACTATCAAGACTTCTCAGGTAAAGCAAATGCTATTTCAAAGGGTAGTATTGATGCTATATGGATTTTGGATAGTGGTGCCAGTGACCATATTGTTTGCAATCCGAAATTCCTTACTTCACTTAAACAAACCCATCATCGTTTGGTGAAACTGCCGGATGGGAAAATGAGCAAAGTAACACATGTTGGGACAGTAGCATTCACTGAGAGTCTAGTTCTTCACAATGTTCTATGTGTTCCGTTGTTTTATCTCAACCTGATCTCCATTAGCAAACTAGTGTTTGATTCATTTCATGTAACCATCTTTCTAAAACAAGTTTGCTTTATACAGGACCTTCGATCGGGGAAGACGATTGGGACGGGAACTGAATGCGAGGGACTCTACTGCCTCAATCTGCCAGGGAAAGGAACATGCAATATGGTCAGTACCAAAACACCAAACCTATGGCATCAAAGGCTCGGACATCCATCTAGTAAAATCTTAGCTATGTTTCCCTTTCTGCACAATAAAACTTCAGATACAAGCAACTGTTCAATTTGCCCTCTAGCCAAACTCACTAGGAAACCATTTCCATTAAGTACTTCTTCCAGCAATTCTTGTTTCGACTTGATTCATGTAGACATATGGGGAGGATATCATGTCCCCGCTATTTCTGGAGCACAATTTTTCTTAACCATTGTTGATGATCATTCAAGGAGTACTTGGGCTTATCTTATGCAACACAAGTCCGAGGCTCGACCTCTATTTGTTCATTTTGTCAATCTCGTTGAAAATCAATTTTGCAAGAGGGTGAAAATTGTTAGAAGTGATAATGGTCCAGAGTTCAAACACACACAATTTTATTCTTCCAAAGGTATTGAACATCAGACAAGCTGCATCAACACACCACAGCAAAATGGTGTTGTTGAACGTAAACACAGACATCTACTCAACGTAGCTAGAACCTTATTATTTCAAGCACATTTGCCTAAACAGTTTTGGGGGGACGCCATTCTCACAGCCACTTACTTAATCAACCGCACACCAACACCACTTCTACAAGGGAAAACACCATTTGAAATTTTATTTCAAAAGCCACCAACCTACGACCATCTTCGGGTTTTTGGTTCTCGTTGCTTTGTTTCCACACATCCCCTCCGTCCTAGCAAGTTTGATCCCAGATCCATCGAATGTATTTTCCTTGGTTATCCACATGGTCAAAAGGGTTACAAGGTCTATAGTTTGAAGGAAGAGAAAGTCCTAGTTTCAAGGGATGTTATCTTCTTTGAGAATGAATTCCCTTATCAGAGTGGTGTTAATCCGCACACCATCCCTACAAATCCTCCTCAATCTTCTACTCCAACACAATCACTTACTGATTATGACTATCCCACTCACACCACCACTTCCGCTGACCTACACCAAATGCCTGACACAACATCTCTTCCTTCCTCTCAAACAGAACCACAACCTACCATTACCACTTCACATCCTACAGAAACACCACCACCAGAAACTGTGCCATCTCCACCAATCCCACCTCGTCGCTCCACCCGACCAACCAAGACCCCAACCATATTGCAGGACTTTCACATTGAGGCAGCCCTCCCTTCTAGGCCTATTCTGTCGTCTTCATCGAACGAGGTACTTCCTTCTGGCACTCCTCATTCTATCTCTCATGTATTATCTTATGATAGACTCTCTCCAAGGCATAAAGCTTTTACTGTCAAAATAACTCTCGACAAGGAGCCTAAGTCTTTTTCTCAGGCAATACGAGAACCAAAGTGGAGAGAAGCCATGAACAAAGAGATTGAAGCTTTACATGCCAACAATACATGGAGCTTAGTGCCGTTACCCCTACATAAGAAGCCCATTGGTTGCAAGTGGGTTTACAAGATCAAACATAATCCGGATGGAACTGTGGAAAGATATAAAGCTCGATTGGTTGCCAAAGGATACAGTCAAGTTGAAGGAGTTGATTACAGAGAGATTTTCGCACCTGTGGCCAAGCTAACAACTGTCCGAGTTCTCCTTGGTCTCGCTTCCATTCAGGGTTGGCATCTCCATCAATTGGACGTCAATAATGCTTTCCTCAATGGTGACTTGGTTGAGGACGTCTACATGCAATTGCCACCGGGTTTCGGACGAAAGGGGGAGACTAGAGTATGTAAGTTGCACAAGTCCCTGTACGGGCTCAAGCAAGCTTCGAGGCAGTGGTTTTTGAAGCTTTCTCAAGCCCTCAAGAGTGCCGGTTTCAAACAAAGCTGGTCAGATTACTCATTATTCGTCCGAAATACACATGGAAGATTCACAGCATTACTTGTCTATGTTGATGATGTGATACTAGCAGGTAACAGTTTACAAGACATAGAAGACACTAAAAGCTTTCTTGCGAAACACTTTAAGTTGAAGGACATGGGAAAGCTCAAATACTTTCTTGGAATAGAGGTGGCAAGATCCGAGCAAGGAATTGTATTGTGTCAACGAAAATATGCCCTAGAAATCCTGGAAGATGCTGGTTTCTTAGGTGCCAAGCCTTCTCGGTTTCCTGTGGAACAAAGTTTGGTACTTACACAAGGAGATGGAGCAGAATTGCAAGATGCTTCACAATATCGAAGACTAGTTGGAAGACTCATATACCTCACAATTACAAGGCCTGACCTTGTCTATGCAGTGCACATTTTGAGCCAATTCATGGCCAAACCTCGACAACCACATCTAGATGCAGCATACCAGGTTCTCAAATATCTTAAGCAAGCGCCCGGACAAGGAATTCTCTTGCCTTCTACAGGCCAGTTGGAATTAAAGGCGTATTGCGACGCTGATTGGGCTCGTTGCAGGGATACAAGAAGAAGCATTACTGGTTATTGCATCTTTCTTGGAAATGCACCTATTTCATGGAAGACGAAGAAACAAGGGACAGTGTCTAGCTCAAGTGCTGAAGCTGAGTATAGGTCCATGGCCACAACATGTCGAGAAATAACTTGGCTTCGCAATATTCTGAAGGATTTGAACGTAAGCCAACCACATGCAGTAAAGCTCTTCTGTGACAATCAGGCCGCTATTCATATAGCGTCAAATCCTGTCTTCCACGAGCGCACGAAACACATAGAAATTGACTGCCACGTTGTGCGTGAGAAGGTAGAAAGAGGACTGGTCGAAACTCTTCATGTTCGAACAGAAGAACAACCTGCAGACTTGTTCACCAAGCCATTGAGTTCGAAGCAGTTCACTGTACTGTTAGACAAGTTGAGTGTAATCAACATACACTCCAACTTGAGGGGGAGTATTAAGGAGAGCAATCCCAAGTAATTAGGGATTCTCCTTATGTCAATATTCTATATTATTAGATTAGTGTGGTTACCATGTTTATCCCTAGAATAGTGGATCAGAATGGAACAAAATCTGTATATAAGAGGTGTAATACGCCATGAATGAAATCAAGAAGTCTTTTCTTCATCTTGTAATTCTCTTTACAGATAAGGAACCTTTTTTTTCATTGACCTGGGTTTTCTGCCTGAATCGAATTATGGCGGAACATAATGGTTGGGCAAGACTGGGATTTGCAGAAACATGACTCGAGGTGGGTGGGGAGGACGAAGTCGGTGAAGATGTAGTTGATGGCGGCTAGTTGCTCCAGGACTATGTAATCTTTGGATTGGGATAAGAAGTAGGGAAGTATTCTATGGGATAATAAGTATTCTTATTCTATGGGATAAGAAGTATTCTATGGTTAGTGTCCGATGAAGCGGTAGTGAGATAAAGCCATGATTCTGAATGATAAATTTCTTATTTTGTTTTTTGTTTTTTTGTTTTCCAATTTTTGTCTCGAATGACAATTTTAGCCTCAAAAGTGGACTTCATGGTCAGAATACTGTTCAATTTAGACGGAATTTTGAGCATTGGGCAAGGCTGACTGAAATTGAAGAATTGAAGGAGTAATCTGATGAAAATTAGAAGTATAGGGACTGACATGATGTTACCCCAAAGCTCAATGGGGTAAACTGAATTTATTTCTTAAAATATTAATTTGAATCAAGGCTGAGGCAACATTGAAAAAGTAAAAATTCAAGCTTATCCTTCCCAAATCTAAGGCTTTAGATTATTTTGTCTTTATTGTATAAAAAATATTTTTAAAACCATATTTTTTCATTATGTTCATGCTTAAATTTAAACACTTAATATAATGTGAAATAGGTTTATGTTTAAAATTATACATATTCAAAAATATGAATTCAATAAAATATATATATATAACATATATATGTTTAAAATTATACTTATTCAATAAACGATAATTTATCTCCTAAACATAAATTAGGTAAATTAAACAGTACATAAAACATAAAACATAGCCTAAAAATAAATTCGAAATCAAAAGTAAAAAAGAAGAAAAATGCTAACCTTGGAGACCGGGAGAGCAAGGGAGGAGGGAGGAGGGAGGAGGCGGAGACGGGAGAGGGAAGGAGGAGGGAGGGAGGGAGGAGGGAGGAGGCGGAGACGGGAGAGGGAGGGAGGAGGGAGGAGACCGGCCGGGAGAGGGAGAGGGAGGAGGGAGGAGACCGGGAGGGAGGGAGGAGGCCGGGAGAGGGAAAAAATTGAGATAATTAGAAGGGAGGAGGGAGGAGGCTAGGGTTTCCCAGTTAAACCCGAAAACTTTAGCCAACGAAATAATTTTTTCGTCGGCTAAAGATACCAATTTCGTCGGCTATACACCAATTCGTCGGCTAAACCTTTGAAACTCGTCGGCTAAAACTTTGAAATTCGTCGGCTAAACTTTATAAATTCGTCGGCTAAACCTTTGAAACTCATCGGCTAAACTTTATAAATTCGTTGGCTAAACCTTTGAAATTCGTCGTCTAAACCTTTGAAATTCGTCGGCTAAACCTTTATACATTTGGCATGTTGTGATTGTAATGATCAAACTTGAGAAACAGAAATCCGGTTGTCAGATCTGACCATCATGATAAAATACATGTATGGGAAAAAATTCAACTTGATCCGAAAAGAATAAGGGCTCGATCCGGACGGTCAATCTCGTAAGTCAAACCCCTAAAAGCACGGAAAAGGTCGTTCGACCGTCTAAATTTTGTATTTTGGCCTGACCTTCAACTGAAAATATTTTCAAATTGATGAGACACAATAAGTCGTATAAAAATTTTACGCAAAATAAGCACCGAAGATAGGGCTACCCATAGGGAGAAAGAATGGAAAATTGCATTGACCGCAACTATCGGCACCGAGACATGACCGGAATACCGTGATTTTTCAACCGTAGACGTATTTCACCATTCTGGTCATGTCTTATTTCACGACTTTTTTACGTTTGAAGGTTCTACGTATAATTTGTTTTTGAAACGGAACATTTAACACTTGGTAAACGAGTTGTACAACATTAGTACGCATGTTGTGATTGTGATGATCAAACTTGAGAAAAGGAAATCCGACGGTCAAATCTGACCATCATGATAAAATACATGTATGGGAAAAAATTCAACTTGATCTGACAAGGTTAAGTGCTCGATCCGGACGGTCAATCCAGTAAGTCAAACCCTAAATGCACAAAAAAGGTCGTTGGACCTTCTAAATTTCGTATTTTGGCTGGACCTCCAACTGAAAATAGTTTTAAACCGATGACACGCAACAAGTCGTATAAAAATTTTACGCAAAATAACCACCGAATATAGGGCTATAGTAGGTAATAGAAAAATTTTAGGGTTTAGCCGACGAATACCCTAACGTATTCATCGGCTATAGTATGTAATTAAAAAATTAAAAAATAACTATAGCCGACGAAATATTAGGTTATTCGTCGGCAAAAACCATCTTAACCGACAAATTATAGTGTATTTCGTCGGCTAAAGGAAAAAAATACATTAAAAAAATAAGACGATATTAGTAAACCATACTAACTTTCTGTCATCTTTAGCCGACAAAATTTTAATTTCGTCGGCTAAAGTCTGTGACTATAGCCGACGAAAATATAATTTCGTTGGTTAAAGAAGGTTTAAAGTCGTCGGCTAAAGTCACAGACTTTAGCAGACGAAAATAAATTCTTTAGTCGACGAAATTTTAATTTCCTCAGCTAAAGATGACTATAGCCGACGAAAATATAATTTAGCCGACGAAAAATTGATTCGTCGGCCTGGTTTTTTTTTTTCGTCGGCTAAGGCCTTTCTTCTTGTAGTGTAAAAAATACTATAGCCGACGAATATAGTGTTTAAATATCGTCGGCTAAAGTTGCTGGGTTTTGAAAAAAAAACTGCAGAAACTTTCGGCCACCTCCAATCACGACCAAAATTTGACAGAATCTTCCTCTCAACATTTCGAACAACTTTCTAGAAGAAGTCGAAGCTCAATTCTAAGCATAAACAGGTCAATCGACTGAAAATATAAAAATCCCCAATTTTAAACCCTAAAAACTTCAAATCTTCGATTCTCTTCACACACACCGAATCGAGCTACCAAATTCTAGGGGAATGTAGTACTAATCAAACTCAACTTATCCATATATAGAACTCACCAAATGGTGATCTAAGGAAGGAGAAATTCGATCGACACCGAATCCGAACCGGCGGAGTTTTGGAGCTCGATTTATCCCTTACGGCGGCGCTACTCGATGCACCACCTATCCAGCAATGAAGTAGAGACGACGGCGAAGCTTTTGGGACAAGTGTGACGGTCTCCGGTGGCTTGACGGCGGAGCTAGGCCGAGAAGAAAATCTGGCAGATAATAAACTTCTTACCATCCATCTTCGCCTATATAAAGAACTTTAGCCGACGAAATTCTTTATTTTCGTCGGCTAAACTCTTTTGAAAATTTTGGTTGACCGCCAAAAAATTTTGATTGAAAATTTTGAAAATTTTTCGACTTTAGCCGACGACTTTTCATATATTTTTGTCGGCTAAAGTCCTTTGAAAATTTTGGTTGACCGTCAAAAAATTTTGGTTGAAAATTTTGAAAATTTTTCGACTTTAGCCGACGACTTTTCATATATTTTTGTCGGCTAAAGTCCTTTGACAATTTCGTCGGCTAAAGATACCAATTTCGTCGGCTATACACCAATTCGTCAGCTAAACCTTCTAAACTCGTCGGCTAAACTTTATAAATTCGTCGGCTTAACCTTTGAAATTTGTCGGCTAAACCTTTGAAATTCGTCGGCTAAAAGTATTTTTATACATTTGGCATGTTGTGATTGTGATGATCAAACTTGAGAAACAGAAATCCAACCGTCAGATCTGACCATCATGATAAAATACATGTATGGGAAAAAATTCAACTTGATCCGAAAAGAATAAGGGCTCGATCCGGATGGTCAATCTCGTAAGTCAAACCCCTAAACGCACGGAAAAGGTCGTTCGACCGTCTAAATTACGTATTTTGGCCGGACCTCCAACTGAAAATAGTTTTAAACCGATGACACACAACAAGTCGTATAAAAATTTTACGCAAAATAACCACCGAATATATGGCTACTCATAGGGGGAAAAAATGAAAAATTGCATTGACCGCAACTATCGGCACCGAATATTTACCGGAATAGTGTGATTTTTCAACCGTGGATGTATTTCAACATTCTCGTCATATCTTATATCATGAATTTTTGGCGTTTGAAGGTTTTACGTATAGTTTGTTTTTGAAACGGAACATTTACATAACACTTGGTAAACAAGTTATACAACATTAGTATGCATGTTGTGATTGTGATGATCAAACTTGAGAAACAAAAATCCGACCGTCAGATCTGACCATCAGGATAAAATACATGTATGGAAAAAAATTCAACTTGATCCGAAAAGAATAAGGGCTCGATCCGGACGGTCAATCTCGTAAGTCAAACCCCTAAACGCAAGGAAAAGGTCGTTGGACCGTCTAAATTACGTATTTTGGCCGGACCTTCAACTAAAAATATTTTCAAACCGATGACACGCAACAAGTCGTATAAAAATTTTACGCAAAATAACCACCGAATATAGGGCTATAGTAGGTAATAGAAAAATTTTAGGGTTTAGCCGACGAATACCCTAACGTATTCGTCGGCTATAGTATGTAATTAAAAAATTAAAAAATAACTATAGCCTACGAAATATTAGGTTATTTGTCGGCAAAAACCATCTTAGCCGACGAATTATAGTGTATTTCTTCGGGTAAATGAAAAAAAATACATTAAAAAAAACAGACGATATTAGTAAACCATACTAACTTCCTATCATCTTTAGCCGATGAAATTATATTTTCGTTGGCTATAGTCATCTTTAGCCGACGAAATTAAAATTTCGTCGGTTAAAGAAAGTTTAAAGTCGTCGGCTAAAGATGACTATAGCCGACGAAAATATAATTTAGCCGACGAAGGAAAATTTCGTCGGCTAAAGTCTGCAAATATAAGCCGACGAAAAATTGATTTGTCGTCTTGGTTTTTTTTTGTCGGCTAAAGTCTGCAAATATAAGGCACTTTAGCGTCAGCTAAAATTTTAAAAATTTCATCGGTTAAAGTTTAAAAAGTTCGTCGGCTAAACTTTTAAAAATTTCGTCGGCTAAAGTTCACAGACTATAGCCGACGAAAAAAATTATTCAGCCGACGAAATATTAATTTCGTTAGCTAAAGTTGACCATAGCCGACGAAAATTTCAAATTAGCCGACGAAAAAAAATTTGTCGGCTAAAGTGGACTTTAGCCGACGAAAAAAAATTTCGTCGGCCTGGTTTTTTTATTTTCGTCGGCTAAAGCCTTTCTTCTGGTAGTGCTTGCTCAAAAAAATTAGCAGTTGGGTTGGATAGCAAAATTATAAAGTTTTCATCTTCAGTAAGGTTGGATATAAGCTACTCACCATTCATTGCCATTGATTCATTGATCTAAAAGCCATGGTTTCAGCAGTGATAGAAATAAGAAACCAGAGTCTTCATAAGCAATAGTAGTATATCACACACTTGCAAGAAGTGATTCTTAACTTACTTGATTAGTGGTACTCAATTTCATTTTCAGTTAAAGAAGAAATATATTGGGTTAGTCGATTAATGTGTTCTAGGGAGGAAGAAGTTGTGGTTTTGATGTCGTTATCAAACGAATTGAGGGCAAATAGGACCTTTTGATTAATTTTAACTGTCTCATGTGTAGCACATGGTGGAATTGACGGAGATGTCACTGATATTAACAACAAGTACCATGGATATGCGAAAAATTAAGTTTGGGTATTACTTTGATCACTTTGTAAGTTTGAGTACTATATTGTCAATCACCCGAGTGTCTAGACATTGTTAGTGCAAAAAATCCAAAAGTTTAATAAATGTATTTTGGTTTTTGATTTTAATTTTCATTTAGATAAGTATAGTTCAAATTTAGCAACACTATGTATTCCTTGTTTTTTTTTTTTTGGAAGAAGGGCTGGTGTGACTGCCCTCAAGCTTTAATTAATGAAACTGTCAAATACAATGGGGGGACATTGAGCCTAAATCCCTTATTACAAAAATCTAAAATAATATCAGAATGCTCTACAAACATGTACTCAACAAGACACTTGTCAGGACTCACCCCGAATTTCACCCCGAAACCCGAAGTAAGTCCTGCGGAGACCACTTCAAGGAAAATTTACCGAAGAACTCGGCAAACCTTCTTCGAAAATGGATAACCCTAATCCAGAAAATTTAAAGAACTACCCTTTTAACCAAAATTAACCTCCTCCACTACAATCCAATATCCAGAATAAAATATACAAAAATCCCAACAGTATTCAGAGCTACTAAAAATAAAATAAAACAACGAAAGCTAACAATCTCCTAGTAGATTAAACAGGCAACATACTGGCAAAATGTAGTGAAAAGATGAGTGACAATGCCTCGACGTCTCCTTCTAGACCCCACTCGAACGCTGCAGACTGAGCATTTTAAAAATGAAGCGCCCAGGGGAAATATTCAATTATGTTAGAGTGAGTGGACAAAAGCAAATTCGACAACAAAGAAATATTTCTCTAAAAATACTTTCAAAGAAAACGCTTTATCAGTGACAGAAAAAAAGCTTGACTCGAAAATTCTGAACTGGTGTCTAGCCTCGCTAAACTCTTAAACCTTAAGAAATGGCCTCTCAGGCTAGGATATTATAAATATCAGTCTGTATTTACACTCGCCTATTCTTTGTAAGATATCTATGAATAAACTTGAAAAAAAAAAGATATCATACAGAGCTACGACGCTGACGTCTAACTTTCAAGTCACCCTATATTGGAATTGTACCTCAGTATGGAGGAATCGCCCGAGTGGGTATATATACATGTTGACTCCTTGTACGAATTCTATAAATGAATACGAAAATAGAAAGTCGTAAAAGGCTACGATGCTGGCGTCTAACACTCACGTCACCCCATAATGGAATTGTACCTCAGTATGGGGGGAAATCACGTATATCTAGCTAGCATTTATTTATATACATATTATTCTCATAATCCTCAATATATGAGTATAATCACCGAAATTCTCAATTTCGGGAAATTTCCAACAACAGAAAATTATTCAGGAATAAAGCATTTCAAGCATATTATTTAAAACAAAGGTCCACTCACAGATTAGGCCTAAGCCTGAAGTCTGTCGGAGGTCTCTTCCGCTCAAGCCTCCTCGTGTCCTGTTCCAAAGACATAAATAAATCCTTAAATAAAACACCGACGCTTAAAGAAAATAGGCATAATTAAATATGAGCCTCGCGCGCTCAACCATACATATCGCCCCAAATCTTAATTTCACTGTCAACCATAAATCTCCACAAATTTTACCGACATCCTCAAAATCACATTCCACCAAAAATAATCTAATGGCCGGATTCTAACTCAATAATCCGCCAAAAATAGCAAACTTCAAAACTTCTCAAACCTACCCAAAACTCCTCCAAAAATTCTAAAACTCATTCCAATAAAGTCCTCATATTTTTCCCCACTAAAAACACTTTTTTAGCGGCGGTGGCCGGCGGCTAGCTCCGGCGACCTCCAATGCCTACCAAATTTTAAAAGCGCCTTCCTCTCAACCTGCTCTACAACTTTCCTAATTAGCACAAAACACAATTCCAAGCCTAACTATGCCACTCGAACGGAAACACACAAAAAGCCCTAGAATATTTGTTTTACCGATTTCTCCTTACCTAGCTTGAGATGGAGGGATTGCTGCATGGGAGGAGGGCTTTCTTTTGAGCCAAGGATCGCCGGCTATAGCGGCTGGAGGAGGGAGTTTCGACGATTGGAGACTTTGGGCAGTCGGACCTTTCGGGCGGCTTCTCTCCCTCACGGCTGCGCTAGAGAGGTTGCCACCGGTCTAGAATGGAAGCTGGGTTGAAGGCCGACAGATTGGGACCAGCGCGGCGGTCTGGGGCGGCCGGACAGTGGCGAACGGACGGAAAGAAAAATCGGCAAGGAGATGGGTCGAGAGTGGGAGAGAGAGAGAGAGGGCGCGGCTGGAGAGAGAGAAATGAAATGGGTTTGGGCTTGGCCCAAACCGGTCCACCACCATATACTCATTCTAAAATTCAACACCCTAAAAATAATACCCCAACGAAAATTACCTTTTACTAGCAAAAATTACTATTTTTACCGTCGTCATATTTTCTTCATTCGAACAAATCCCACGAAATAATCGTCCCCTACAACCTCTCTGGGGACCAATTAAATTATACAATCAATGATGAAGACGGTAAAATTCTCATTATCACTATACTAGTAATTAACGTAAAAATTAAGAGTCGGGGCGTGACAACACCAACTAGCAAAGAGTACTACTCTAATGGCAACTCTATTTGCTTTCACATAGCAGTGACATATTGGAAAGAACAGTAGATATGTTTACACATCCTAATGTCTAATAATTCAGCTTTCCAACTATGTTACCGTTGGAAAATAAATATGACGATACTTAGTTTCACCATACTACTAAGTGGCAACGACCATTTAACGAAGTAAGGAACTTACCGCACACCTAGAGTAGATAAGACACATAAAGTGCAAATACCAGCACGAAGCCCATCTAGTCCTACAAAGTACCTACAGGAACTTATTGCATGCAAAATGCGAAAAACAAAATAACCTAAAACAAAATAACCCAAAAAGTGGGCCCAACCCCCATCATCAACCCAGATACATTATCCAAGACCAAATGCCCAAACCCTCAAGGCATGCATTCTGCCCGACCCAAAGAAGAGGTTGTGTCTCCCCACCACCATTGCCGCCTTCCGACCAGAGTTGAACCACCCTTGCGCCACAGTTGTTGTCAACCCAACGTCAAGAAACCTCAAGCCACCCAACTCCAATCGAAACAAAGAACACATTCAATTGGATTCGGATCCATCATCTTTGCTTGCTGTCAGAACCAACTCGCCTCTGATTTGCACCATCCGACAATCGACTCTAGTAAGCCAATCCAATAGACTGCATTCTGATCCAGAAATCAGTTCCCCCTCTGATCATACCCCGCCTCCTCGACCCAGCCTTTCTGTTGGATCCAAGACAAAGACCCCCCTCCAATCCAAACCTTCAGGCTTGAGATACCGCACTCACACCAATCACCCGTCCGGGCTCACCCAACGCGCACCAGCTAGGCCAGAGGCCATCATTGGCGGCAAGGCAGAGCCGGACAAGCAAAATACACGAAAGCGGCATCCTCTAGGGTTTTCTCTAGAGAGAGAGTTTTTTTTTTTTAATCTTCATCTAGGCTAATTAGAGTAGCCAAAAATGTATTCCTTGTTTTGATTCATGAACATAGTTAATGACAAGACTCATCCCGAATTTCATCCTGAAATTTGAAGTAAACTCTGTGGGGTCCATCTTAAGAGAGATTTTATCAAAAATTTCGGCATAACCTCCCATGAAAATGGACAACCCTACCTGATCAAAACCAACCTGCAACACACTTCTAATATCATATTCCAACCTTGCACTCCTAGAGCTTGCCTGCTTCCCAAGTTCATCACATCTCCCAAAATACATCAATCCTTAATCAACTAATAACAATCTCAAATGGTCATCAAAACATATCTATTACAAAAGAAAAACAATGAATAAAAGAATAAGCGGAAGCAGCCTCTGACTATGCCTCGACTCCATGTACGCTCGACCTCAAATAAACTTAGCCTGCAAACTGGGCATTTGAAACCAAAGGGCCCAGGGGAAAGTAATTTTTAAAAAAAAACGTTAGAGTGAGTGGACAAAAATAAATAGATAAAAGGGCATAGGATAAGAAACCAAAATTTAAATCCTTTCCCACTTTCCGATAAGCAATAAATCCGTTGCATGCAAGTGTTGATCACGCCTTCAAAAGAAAATCCCAAGAATACGGACTAGCCTCGCTAGTCAAAATATCGACAAAGATAATTAATAACCTTCATAGAAGAAGGTACCAAAATAATGGCTAGTCAAAACAACAACAAGGATTCGTAAAGACCTTCGTAAAAAGGAATATAAAAAAGATGGACTAGCCCCGCTAGTCAAAACAACAACAATAAATAAGGAGCATATATATATAGCCATACAAGTGAGCCTCCCAGGTTCGGGTGCCTCTCAGGCAAAAGTACTCCCATGCTCCCTACACCTTCACGTTATGATAACAGAGAGGGTGCAGGGCTTACATGATGTCATCGACTACATCACATCACCCGAAGGCGGAAAGGGCTTGAGTAACCCCACATAAAACGTGGAAGCCACATCGCCTCCAAAGGCGAAACAACATGCTAGCATGAATAATAACGATCCAACAAGTATGGCATAAGAAAGGAAAATATAACTCCATGTGAGTTTCCCCGACACTCATAACTAAAACACAAGCATGATTCCAACCATACTCGGAAAATTCCAAAAGACAAGATGTAAATTAAATTTGATAGCACGCTAAAATGGTCAATGAAATAACTAACTCAAATCTGAAAAATCATAAAGAATAATATACTCAAATACCAAATCTCTTACCCAAACTCAAATTCATAAGTTCATTATCGAAAACATAACCGATCGGTCAATCTCAAATAAATTCCATAACCAATTCAAAAGCTGAAATTATAATTTAAGCTCGGAAAATATAATTGACAACTTCTAAAATAATGCATGCATATTAATTAAAAACCAAAATGTCCACTCACAGATTTAGGCCTAAGCCTGATGAAATTTGAATCGCCACTCAAGCGAGGTCCCTCGTATCCTGGCACAATAAATATGTTTAGAACCACTCTTCAATTTAGGAAAATAAACGCTTTAACTTAAGTACCGAAATCCTTCCATTTAACCCACTAATCAAGCTAGGGTTAAGCTAATTATATTTTCACCAAACTTCAACTATAACCTCACTTCATTGATGCTAACACTTTAGGACCATAACCAAGAAAATCAAATGGTCGGATCTATTCTATCAACCGTCAATTTCTCCAATTTCCGAAAAATTCCGAACCTAACCAAAATTCCTCAAAAAAATTCAAACTTAAAATCAATGAACTTCTCATAGCATAACACATTAATTAACATGAAAACTACCCAAAAGTGGCAGCTCCGCCATCTGCTCTGCCGGCAGCGGCGGCCGGCCAGCCCCTACTCCGGCCACCTCCGATGATCACCAAATTTTAGGACAATCATCCTCTCAACATTCTAAACAACTTTCATAATTTTCACAAAGTCCAATTTCAAGCCTAACTAGGGTAATCGAAGCTTAACAACAAAAATCCCAATTCTAAAACCCTAGAATTTCAAAGCTTTGATTCTCCTTACCTAGCTTGAATTGGATCGAATCCTTTTGAGGGTTTGCTACCTGAAGTGAGACCTTCCAAACGGGACAAGAAACTCCAGTTATGGTGCCCGGAGGAGAGAGTTTCGGTGAGAACTCCGTCATACACAGTCGTATCTTCCCGGCGTCATACCTTCTTCATGGTGGCGTGACGAGGCTAGCAACCAAAAGAGATGAAGAGAGGAAGGTATGAGTGTCAAAACGAGCCCTAGTTTGTGGCCTAACTCCGCCGGATGGTGACGGCCAAAGGTGGAGAAGGCGCCGGGTCGGGAACCGCGGGGAGGAGAGAGAGGAGTGAAAGTGAAATTATGATTTTCACTTTTGACTTTCCACCCTTGGCCCCTTTTTAATACCCATAGTCCTGAAATAGTAACTTTGGTTTTTAGACTGTAACTTCTTCATATAAACTCCGTTTTCGACGTTTCATTTGTCCACAAACTCGGTTTAATGTCCTCCACAACTTTTATGAAGAAAGTTTTTCCAAATTTTAGACAAAGAAAAACGTCAACTTTTGGAGCTTTAAATAATAAACGGTTACTCCAAATAGTAAAAGTAAAAATGAGTCATTTACAATCCAACTGACGGTAAACGGGTCAATTAAGGTCCGGGGCGTTACAATTGAGGTATTTCAGATATATTGTGTTACCTTTTGCTGCATTAATTTTATTATTTTTATTGCTGTGAATTTGTTGATTAGGTGGATGGTTATTTGCATTTATTCAGTAAAGTAACAAACATATTGTCCACTGGTGTTAAGCAAATAATGTTTGCATTATGACTTTAATGTTCAAAGTTTTCAGTTGGACTGTGATCAAGTAACTACTACATCATGATATACATTGATACTTGATCTTTATCACATTTGTGTTGTGGTTCATGTGAAATATAGAAGTTGATATGTGTAATCTGGAACAAGTATGTTTACATAGGCATGTTTATTTCCAAGTTCATTATTAATTAGCTGCTATAATTTTGACAAAACTAAATAGATCTTCAGCTCTTATAAATTTTAGTGCACACTTTAGCTATTTTCATATACGTGTCTTCATGCAATTGTTATATATATAGACAATGTTGGTCCAAGTGGGAGATTGTAAAATATGTTTGGACCTAATATAATCTATATTAAGAAACAATTGAAAGATCAATTTTTGTTTAATAGGAAATTTATTAAGAGAATTGTTCTTGTTATCAGATGAGAGTATATCACTCATTTGATTAGAAATCCATTTAATTTATGTTGATTGTGATATGATAAACATTAAACTCCTAAAATTAAGTATTCAGTTAGAATCACTCTCTTATGGGAAGAACTTATCTAGCTTTATATAAGAGGTGCTTTAGAGTCTCTATTCACTCACTAAGAAAAATATAGTTCTGCCCCATAAAAAGAAGTTGAGATTTGAGTAGAATAGAAGACTCATAATGTGTTGTTGCAAGGTGCTAAGGCGTTGGGATTGCAGAGGCTATTCAATTATGTTGCTGTGTTTTTGTTGCTCAAGCGCTATGGCTAGGATGGATCAAAATGGTGAGTACATTCCTAGATATGACAAAGATGGTGAGTTCTTGTTTCATGTTTCATTATTGTATTAATCATTTTGTTGTGTTTATATTGTAAAATAATCTTGGTTGCTCATTAAGTTTTACAAAATACTTACAGAAGAGTTCATAGGTACACGAATGCAAGATTATTCCTACCAATTCAATTTCTTTCAATATTGGGGTCTCAAACTCTCAAAATTGCTCCTTTCCTCACTTTCCATTCCCAATTAAATTTTACAGTTCACTAAACAAATTGCATTTTCAATGTCTTTGAACAATATATTCATAAGAAGCATGACCTACTCGTCCGCAGAATGTCTATATCACCTAGATTCCTTGCAAACAACATTAGCAATGGCTAGCAAAAACATATTTGTTATACTCATATCAGTGTCTCAAGTTTTTAATATGAGATATACTTTCACATTCTCATTTTTTCCCATTATATAGAGTTTCATTTTGTGAAATAACAAACTCATATATATAATATGATCTGGGTTTATGGATAAAGAATAGTGAAAGAATTACAAATCACTCATGACTCACTCACTCTAAAATCTTGAAGGAAAACATATATGAGAAAAACCAGTGTTGTCCCCATTCTTTCTTGCCTACATCTTAATCGCTTCGGATCTAGATCGAAGGCTTGAGAATTTGGGGTGGGTTTTTCTTGGCTTCTTCTCTTAATTCTCCTAATCTTTGTCATTTTCTTTTGCTCCTGTTACACACTGTGTGGTGATCTGATACCCATTTTGACATTTTGTGGTGTTTTTGCTAGCATATGTTCAGTCCTGAGTACATTATTTCTTCTTCATTAGTCGAAATCTGAAAATATTTTCATATTCGGATGATTTTAGAAGTTTTGGAATATTAAGAAATTATTTGGTTAGCCTTTAAGCATTGCAATACGGACCGATGAAAATCATCTTCATTTGATGGATGTATATATATAGGTGTATGATCAGATCGAATGGATCACTCGAGCCGAATGCCGACTTGAACACATCAGATGACCCGACTGTCTCCCCCGTCTCTAATCGCCCCTAGCTGGCGCACCTATTTTTGTCTCTTTGTCTCTTCGTCATCGTCACATAGGTGGTGGTGGTTTAGTGTATATATCATTGACAAAGGAGAGAGAAACGAAGGCTGAAAGGTTGAGAGCGTTGACTATTTTTGACTAGTTTCCCTACGTTTTGGTGACTCCGGTCACCGTTCGAGCTGCATGTAGTATGATACTCCATCTCCTTGTCACGCGCTACACATTTGCTAAACTAGGTGTTGGCATGGTATTGATTATGTTTTGATGATTAGATTTATGGTTTTGTTTAAATCCTGATGCCGAGAACTTTTCCTTGAATGGCTAGGCGACAAACAATTGGCATGCACGCACCTGCGCCTTTGGTGCGTCTCACGTACACGGAACCTTAGCGTCTCTCAAGTTGTGGGCCTCGGATGGCTTGCTGAAATTGCCCAGGTTACGGGTCATGCCTCTGAATTGGTATTGGGTAAACCCAAGTTATTTGTGGTGAGCTTCTAGGTCACAACTCTAAACCAAGAAATGACTTGGGTGATTATCAAGGTTAACCCATTTTGATGGGTGAAACTGTTGGAAGGGGTGAAAATTGGGTTTGGGCCATTGTTCTTATGGGGCTAATGACCAAGGTCATAAATAAAAGATTGACTTGCTCTAACGACTAAAGGAGGCAGAAAAGTGAAGGCGAAACATTAGAAGTTACAGTGAGAACTCTGTAGCGAGGAATTCAACTTGGGGAAGTAGAAGAAAAGAATTAATAGACGATCAATTAGTATAGGGCTGTCAATTTTGACACGAATAATAATACAACTAGAAATCCATATGAAATAAAGCAAGTTGAAACTGCACGACTAAAAAGCGGGTGAGCGACAAGTCAATTCATCATCACCCATTTAATACACAGGTCAACAACGATCACCCTGCCACCATGAAATGAACTCGCATAACACGTGTTTTAGATTGGTCAGGCTCTATTATATATAAAACTCACGTACACGACTTATTTAAAGAAGAAATATTATACGTGTACAAGAGTTGAGCAAGTCTTTTCTCATTTCAAATTAGGGTTACCGTTAACACTATAAATTATCTTGATTGAGTCTTGTTTCAACACACAAAACCTAAGCTAGCTTTAGGGCTCATGAGCATCAAAACTTCACCTTAAACTGGTTAAATTAATTATTTGAAAACGGATAACCCGTTTAGTGAGTATGTCGTTTGGTTTGTATCTTTTGACACATAAAATACTTTAACCCAATATTGTATCATGCTGGGTCACCTATTAATCTTGGGCTTTTAGTCAGTTTTGTGTTTTTGGTTTTTGGGATTTTAGTCTGTCTCCTTTGGTTAGCCGTTTAACCCTGCTTTTGGAAAGTGACAAAAGCATATAGGATGAAGATGTCATCTCAAGCCCATAGTGGACTACAATAAAACAACTTGTGCCTTTCTTACTCTAGTGAAGTGATATCACTCTTGGCCAATTTGTTTGTTAAGAGTAATCTTTAGAATTTTCAAACTGATATAGTTCTCTCTCCATTTCATGTTCCTTATGAATCAATTCCAACATTTCATAGGCATGTATTAAGATAGCAACAAGCAAAGTTTTATATCATAATATTTAGGTTACTACACAATCAAGAAGAAAAGGAAAAATAAACAAATACAGCTACAAAGGGAAGGCCCAAGATTCTTTTTCCACTTTCACTATTGTGTTTCATAGTGCTGGCTTAATTGAGTTTTTGGGCACTATTATGACCATGACCATATATGAACCTTGCAGTGCCTTCTGTGTATACATGAGTCTCATTTTCCATCCTGAAAAAACCGACTTGGATTACTAACTGCTTGATCAAATTCAAGATGAAAAAAAAAGAACTACATTATGTGGCATGTGACTTACGATTTGCGAATGGCTTTGCTCAAGGTAGAGGCTGATGTAAATGTTTTCCCATCTAGGTATCTGTTCTCCCCATTGATCCTCAATTTAGTTTTCAGGTCTAGTTCATCAGCACTAAGCACAAATGGGTTATCTGAAGCCTGTCAATTTAAGCAGCGACTATTTAGCCTCCTTGATGCCAATAAAAATAGGGTCCTAGTTCTCTACACATTTACAAATGAGGAGTTCTTTACCATGATCCATCCCCAAGTATCAGCATAAGATGGAATATGAGCTGAATAAGGCACAACATCTTCAACACAAAACAGTCGTAAGAAAAGTGTAGATATATAATTTACAGATACATTGGCTAAAGGGAAATAGTTTTCTGGATCAAGTTGACCTACATTTGAAGACCTGCCTTAGAGTATTGTAGATGCAAGAGAACACTTCTGTGTGGCTGAAAATTCCAGCAGGACCAGCCTACATAATGTGTCGAAGATTAACCTGTCAATCTGTGTCAATATATGTGATAAACTTCATCCATGTACGTATATGATGGTTAATAATATAACTGATACCTGTGTGACAAAAATGCCATCCTTGGTGAGTCTAGGTTTGACAATTAACTCATAGAAAGATTTGGTGTAGAGTTTATAACACGGTCCTCCTTCTATTGGGTCTGCAAGATCTCCAATGATCACATCATAGTAGTTTTCTGTGTGTTCTAGCTCAGCCCTGCGATATACCTCCAGAATTAGTAACTATGCATTACGACATTAGAGGGATCTGATCGAGGTTAGTAAAGAATCTACTATGGACAAAAGAAACCTGGCATCATTGATGATGAGCTTGAGTCTTGCATCACAGAAAGCTTCTTTGTTTACATCCAAATATGATTTGCAGAAGTCCACCACCTCCTGCATAATGTGAACAAAAGATTCATAATATCAAATATGTTATTTTTTTTTTTGAATAAATACAGTGTGTTATAAACCGTATTGAACCTAAAAAGAGCAAAGATAATGAAGGGAGCTAGCAGGTTTCAATTACCTCATCAATGTCACACATGACAACCTTCTCCACAGTCTTGTGTCTCAGAAGTTCTCTGGCAGTGGAGCCTTCACCTCCTCCCATGATGAAGATGTTGGTTGGACTAACATTGATAAGATCGATTAATATTGTTTCTTATATATACAAAATAATGTTTCTGCATCTATAATTCTATATATGTATAAATGTATATGTAAAGAGACAGGTGAAGTACTTTGCATGATGAAGAAGTGCGGGATGGCAAAGACATTCATGGTAGATAAATTCATCAGTCTCAGCACTTTGAAGCTTTCCATCAATGACCAAAGCCTGAAAATTACACAAGGTATATAACTACAGAAGCAAAAATATGGCATGAATCACTTTGTTTTTGACAACTTGAAGTAGAATTCATCAAAACCTTTCCAAAGGGCTTTGTGTCCAACAAAGCAATGTCTTGGTATGGAGTAGATCCTGTATGCAGAATACTGCGATTCAAAAATAGAAAACAGATTACTGCAGTGCTTATTAAAAAATTAATGTAAATGAGGAAACTAAACGCTGTGATTATAACACTAATCTCTAATCCAACATTATTATGTCCTGTCTGAACTTTTCGTGACCAAGATTTGTTGTCAGAAAGAATGTTTCACTTTTAAAGAATTCATTGAATGTGTAAAGTAAGGATCTTTCACTCTCAGATCTAAAGGAGGGCCATAAGTCAGCTAGAAGTTTATATTTCCACATTCAAGTGTATAATGAAATAGGAACCTTAAAAAGAAAAAGAAAAAAAGAAGAAGGAAAAATGATGAAGTAGACGCCAAGATTACTGAACTAATGCAACTGATTCTACTGAAAATGTATAGAGAAGTAACTATACCTATTAAGAGCAAAGCTCCATCTTAAGTTTTCTTCAATTTCTTCCTCATACCAGCAGCTCTTCCGGTAGCCATTCAGTACTGGATGGCCTTTTTCATTCATTCCATTTCCATTCACTGCATTCCCATTCACTCCTACTCCATTCCCATTCCCATTCACATTCCCATTGCCATTGGAATAAGAAATATCACCCATTTTTCCTATAACTTCACAGTAGAAAATATCAGGGTCTCTAAGTGTTTGTGTGTGAGAGAGTGAAAGATGGAAGTGATGCACAAGTGAGGAGGGTTCTACGAATATAAGAAGGGGAAAAAGGAGGCAGAGGGATTTTGGTTGGATAGATAACTAGGAAACCATCATTACCAACAAATATATAAATAAATGCAGGGAAGATCTTTTGAAGTGGGTATGCTTGAGACTACAAAAGTCCCAACTCCAAGAAAAATGTGGCTTCCTAGTTTGGTTGTGTATGCAGAGTTGTATCCATACTGTGTTCCATTGTTCTTTACCCATGGTGAATCCATATCCTCTATGTACACCATAAGATCTTTCAAAGGCATGCATGTCAATAACTATTAAGGACCGTTTGTCATTGCTTGTCTAGGTTCTGCAGTGTTAATATGAGAAGTAGATAACATAGTTACATTTACTTCACGTATTTATTCTTTATTTTGATACAACACATTTAACTACTTAATTTGTCAAATGGAAAATACTTTTAGTTTTCGAAAATGTTTCTAGATTGTGTCAAACTAGGCATTAACACGTTGCTTCATTTCCGTATAATAGATTTGAGGGACCTTCAAGTCAGTACGTCTGCGGCGAGACAAGAGATTACTTTGGCTTTGATATATTACTCTCGAGGACTTCAGTCCAAATAAAAATTTATATAGATGTGTTACTAACTGCTAACGTAACCAAGATGGCTAGCTCGTTATCTCACTTCCACTAAAAATAGTTAATGTATGTATATGATGTATATGATCGATGTCATGCATCCATGCATGGTAGAACAACAACAACTAATCACAAGTCACATTAATCAAACGTAGGATATGGATATTAGAGGAGGGGGATAAAAGATCATGATTGATGGAGTGACAAGAAGCGAAAATTGGGGTTTCTATTCTTTACTTGAAGAATGTGTCAAGTGTGAAGATCTTGGTTGGAATCGGAACAATCGAAGGGAGAGGAATTTTTAAGGGCGTGCACTGGGAATCATCATAACATTCTGTTTGCTTCAAAGGATTTGGAGGCATGCTTTGGCAGGCGCACTCATCATCACCCTCACCATTTAACGCATCAATTCGCTCCCCCCAAACTGGAAAATTCACTTCACCATACTACTTATTTACTTAAACTACAATTTATTTGTTGTCCATTTGATTCATCCAATATATTCACTTTGAATGTCACTCTTCATCATGGTTGTTTATCTGTATCAATATCATGTCAATGGATGATTCAATTTTCTGCTGCAATTTGTTGGTGTGTAATGAGGACTCCAACTCATCGTTCACGATGGCGTAAGGTTTAGTGGCCGGCGTAAGGTTTGCATCACGATGATGTATAGTGTTAGTGTAAGGAAATTAAGAATAGATGAAAAAAAACATAGTTTGTTGGATGATAAAGAAATGGTCGTTTGTCCGCCGTGATTGTCACCATAAAGCTCATGCTCGTCTCTTAGTCTCACTTTGAATGAAATGGCTACATTGGTCCGAGTATCTCATTCATCTATAAGAGTTGCCTCCTATGTTCTATGTGGTCGGGCGTTTTTTTTTTAATTAATTAGTCGATCAGTTTTATAGCTCAGCAAATAGTACATATAAAGATTAAACATTTATTAGGACTGACATAAAGATTTACTCGCTATGAGTACTAAACCTTAGCTGCACCTCAGATTTAAATAATCAAACGTAGATCCATCTTCTAAAGCAGTTTATAACACACTTATTTTCACAGGCTTAATCCATGCAGAAGCATAGCAGAGGGTAACAACCGAGTGAGTAGCCTGCCCTTGCTCGGGGCGTTTTGAATGAGTTTCTAGGTGATCCCTCATATACGATTTTACATTTAATTGTACTAGTTTTATCTCCTATATTAATTAGTATCCCTCATAGAAAATTGTACTCTATCCTAAAAACAATAACAAATTGAATGATTTAATCAAAACAAAGAAGGAAAGCTAATGTGCCCTCGATCTGTTGTGTATGACATTAACATTGTGCCCTGTGGACCATTGAGAGCATATGTAACAAGACTCATCAGAGAAGTGGAGTGGGCATTGTTGTAATTCATGCAGGCCGGCCAACTATGAATACAAATTATGCAAGGAAATCATTCTTGTAGTGTGTGTGTTTGAGGGGTGATGATGGATTCTGCCAAACTCTTGTTTTAGAAAGTCATGATAATCTCTCAAAGGCCTCAAAACCCTCTATCAAACTCAAAGGTCCCCAAGAAAAAATTGTGTTCCCCTAATCTTTACTTGCTTCCTTCCCCCATATATCTTCATGACCTGTAACAAATCATTACACAAGGCAAGGTTTGTCACCCAACAAATTATTTGATATGATTCATGGAAATACTCCTCTGCTTTCTGCACCTTTGTACCTTAAATGATGACTCATTCTCATTTCCCATGATGAATCATGTGATGGGAAGCTAGACATTACACCAGTATACAATGTCTCGTGCCTTTACTTGCTCTAATTGCATGACTCAAAGCCGAGCTGTGTTTTTTCGACCAAAAAAAAAAAACGGAGCGGTGTTTTGAGAACTTCACCCACTTCACTGACCAAAATTCTTTGCACCAAGGTTCAAGTAAACCGAGTGCTAATATTTAATCTCAGCTGTTTTAATTAACCTTTGACATGGCTCTTACATCAACACTAACACCGTTAAATAATGAAAACAAAAATAAAAACTGATCAACAGGGTAGAAACAGATGGGATCAATACAAAAATTTAATTTCATAACAAGGTAAAATATGGAAATAGGAAAAAGTGGGCAAATGGAAAAGGAGGTTCCGATTGAAAATATCAAGGAAAGGAGGGAATTGAGATTTTTAGCCTTTATTGTTGTCTACGCGGCTCTAATCGCAGCGACTCTCGCCTGCGCCGTTGCTTCCTTTGCCGGAAAATGAAAAGTCGGGTCTTCCTTCCCAACTGGGTTTGGGAAGAGTATAAGAGCTCATTTTGGTTTTTAGAATTGGGGTAAGCAACATATATATATATATATATATATATATATATGTTGTGAGGTTAAAATTGGTCTGAGGTAGGTGGTGGTGAGCGTTTGTAGGACTAGGTCGCGGGGCTCTTTGTCCTGCACCCCTTTGTGTCGTCCCGCTGATCATTTATGGGTTCCGGGGGGTTGAGAGGCAACATCTCATAGGCTCCTCGCCTCTGCTGGATGGCATTAAGATGGCCATACTCGACGGCTGCTCGATCCCCTTGAATTGTCAGGGTGCCACCTGGGGTAGGAACCTTCATGAGAAGCATGTGGCCAGCTATGAAGCATTGCAACCCCCAGAGGATATCCCGGCCTAAGATGAGATTGTAGGATGAAGGGCAGTCGACAATGAGGAAGCGGGCCGTAATGGAAGAGCGGCAAGGAGCTGTTCCCACCGACACGGTTAGGCGGTCTGAGCCTAACGGCTGTACTGTCTCGCCAGAGAAGTTGACAAGTGGGTCGTGGTTATTGTATAGCTTAGTGCGGTCCCGCCGGAGTCCTTTGTAGCAATTAGAAAACATGACGCTTACGGCGGCACCCGTGTCCACTAGAGCTCTGTGGCACCTGTAATGGTCCACCTGCACATTGATGATGAATGACTCGCTGTGGTGGCAATGCAGGGTATCCTCATCGTTGCGAAATGTCACTTGATCCCACGCTGATGGGGTGATCGTGACACCGCGTTGGATGTCTAGGATTTCTGAGGGTGTCGTGCATTGCCTTTTTACAGAAGGCTGGCGTGGGGGGAACCGTGGGGCTCCACCATGCAGGGTTAGGATCTGGCCATGCACTTCAATGGCGTTGGCTCCTGTAGCGGGAGCACAGTATTGATGGAGTTGCCCCTTCTAGATCAGATGCTCGATTGCATTGCGGAGGCCATTGCACTACTCTGTTGTGTGGCCGTTATTGTCATGATAAGCGCAGTACCTGTTGCTGGTGGCAACAAGTGGTTCGCCGGGGCTTTTTTGGATACTTTCTTTTGGGAGGTGGGGGGATGAGATCTTTGTGTCTGGCCCATATGTCCTCATATGTGGTGGTCAAAGTAGTGTGGGCTTCATAATGAGGCAGCGGAGAGGAACGGCGTTGTTGCTGTGGAGGGCTCTGGTCCCTCGACTTGTAAGGGTGGTCGCGGTTTCTCTGTCCCCCATGGCGACGGTCAGAGCCGCGCCCCTGTTCTCGGGATGGGCCATGTGATTGCCTTTTTTCTTGCCCACGGCCAAAGTGCTCATCTGGTGCCGGGGCGGTAAGAGCTAGCGTTGCGTGGGCGGGACGTCCGAAAGTGGCAAATTCAGCACGGGCCCACCTCACCGCCAGGTCCATCAAGGCATCGTAGGATCTTGGAGGGTTCTTATTGATCTCCATCAGGAAACTGCCGGGGAGTAGGGCCTGACGGAAAGCCTGCTCCGCCACGCGAGGTTCTAAGTTGTGGCATCTCGCTATGGCAGATTGCCACCGAGACAGCAGTTCATGGAGGCCTTCGCCCTCTTTCTGCTTGATGTGGAACAGGGCGTCTACACTGCGGTAAATGTTGGTGTGTAGGATGAAACGGCTGAGGAAGCGTTCCGAAAGTTGGTCGAAGTTGTCTATGGAGTTGGGTGGCAGGCTGAGGAACCAACTGAGGGCCTCGTCCGAGAGGGTCTCTTGGAAGGCATGGCAGGCTATGGCGTCGCTGTAGCCAGAGGAGCTACAGAGCGAGAAGAATGTCTCGAGGTGGAGATGAGGGTCCCCTGTGCCTTTATACTTATCCATCTTGAATGGCTTGGCTCCCGGAGGCCGCTTCTCCATCTGCACTCGGGGTGTGAAGGGGCTAGGGCGATGTCCATAGCCCGAGAACAAGGGTCGCTGAGCCCCGCGACTCTCGACGCCTTCAACTCGTGAGGCTAACTGCGTGACAGTTTGGCTAAGTTATAGCAGTAGGCGGGTTGGCATGTCAAGAGGTGGGTTGGGAGAGTTGGCAGTGGTTGAAGTGGAGATAGGTTGGGCAGATGGATTAGGTTGATGTGGCAGAGGGGAGTCATTAAGGATTGGAGATGGTTGGGGGGCTGGGAGTGGAAATGAGGGGTGGGCCAGGGGATGGGACATGTATACGATCTGGTTAGGCCCTCCCGGGAGCATGGAACAAGTCTGACCTTGAAGAGAATCCGGGGTTCCGGCAATTCGCGTCGCACGATCCAAGCTATCGTTGTACACGGTACGATGCTCTAACGTGGCGTGAAGCAAGAATTGCTCTTTCTCTAACTCAGCGATACGTACCCGGTACGCTTCCGCTTCTGCCCTCTCTTTCGCCGCTTGCTCGCGGAACGAATGGAAGTCCTACTTGAGGATTTCAAGGGCTGTGGCGGGGTCGGGATGGCTAATAGAGGCCGGGCTGCTGGTTTGGGGAAGGGATGTGTCGCTAAGTTGAAGTTCCACTTGAGTGCCAGGGTCCATGGGGTCATCAATGATTTCCACCATGGTGCTGAGTGCCGAGGCAAATGGGAGTTCCACAAGATAGGGACCCTCCTTCTAGCGCCAATTGTTTCTACCTGCTTCGTCCCGAGCGGGGAAGGGGTCGCGAGGCAGAGCGAAGTAGAATTCTTGGGTCTTTCACACGGAACCTGCACAAGTGACAGCGTCACGGGGTCGGGGCTGGGGTGGCCCAGTCTTCGACTCTCCGATGCTTAAGTTAGCTTTGAGCATTTGCAAAGGTAAAGGAGTGTGAGAGAGAGATTGTGTGTACCTTTTATGGTGGCTTGAGCTTGATTTATAGGCCAAGCTTGGGCACCTTGGCCTTAGTCTCCGATGTGGGATTGTTTGCTATCCTTTGGAGTGTCTCCCCTTTCGGGGGTGTTTTGCCGCTAGAGTGACTTTGGCAAGCGGTTTGTTACCGGCCCTTCACTCTTTGGATGCCCGTGAAGGGCTCACCAGGGCTATCACAACCGGGTATTTGTACCTTATTCTCGGCTCAGCCAAGTATTTTGGCTATGTACTAACAACTGCCAACCTCAAAACTCCACAAATTTTACCGACATCTTCAAAATCACCTTCCACCAAATAAAATCCAATGGCCGGATTATAAATTAATAATCCGTCAAAAATACCAAACTTCAACAATTCTCAAACCTATCCAAAACTCCTCCAAAAAATTCAAAAACTTATTCCATTAAACTCCTCACATTTTTCTCCACCAAAAACATGTTCTCGGCGGCGGCTGGCGACCTCCGATGGTCACCAAAATTTGCCAGCATCTCCCTCTCAACCTCCTCTACAAACTCCAATTCTAAGCCTAACCAAGTCAATCGAACACAAATACACAATAAAGCCCTAGAAATTCAAATTCTGATTTCTCTTTACCTAGCTCAAGACGGAGCGAGCCCTTTGGACGGATTGAAGTACGGGAGGAGGGCTTCCTTTTGAGCCAAGGTTCGCCGGCTATGGCGGCCGGAGGAAGGAGTTCCAGTGAAATGAAGATTTCGGCAGTCGGGGCTCTCGGCATCGATTCCTCCTTCACAGTGGCACTAGGGAGGCTGCCACAGGTCTAGAATTGCAGCTGGGATGGAGACCGACCGAACAGGACCGGTCCGGCGGCGAACGGAGGCCGGACGGCGGCGGGCTGGCGACGGGAAAATCACGGCAGAAATTGGGCTCGGGAGCGGGAGCGGGAGAGAGAGAGAGAGAAAGAAAGAAAAAGGCTTTCGGGCTTTGACCAAAAACAAAGCCCGGTCCAACTTAAACATAACCCAATCCAAAAAATTTAACACCCCAAAAATAATACCCCAATAAAATTACCTTTTACTAGCAAAAATTACCATTTTTTACCGTCGTCAAAATTTCTTCCTTAGAATAATCCCACAAAATAATCGTCCCCTACACCTCTCTGGGGATCAATTATATTTTTACGCTTAATGACGATCACGGTAAAATTCTTATTACCACTATGCCAGTAATAAAGGTAAAAATTATGGGTCGATCGGGGCGTGACAATTCTCCCCTCCTTATAAAAAATTTCGTCCTCGAAATTTACAAACTCGCTACTCAAAGAGATAAGGATACTGCTGCCTCATCTGCTCCTCTGACTCCCAAGTAGCTTCCTCTACTTGGTGGCTTCTCCAAAGCACTTTGATGAGCGGAATTGATTTGCTCCTAAGCACTTGCTCCTTCCGATCTAGAATCTGAACCGGCTCCTCTTCATAGGACAAATCCTTCTGCAAACTAATCGGCTGCTCTTCCAGCACATGAAAGGATTGGCAATATACTTGTGAAGCATGGATACATGAAACACATTATGTATCCTGGACAACTCCGAAGGCAAAGCTAACCGATAGGCAAGAAAGCCAACTCGCTCTATTATCTCATAAGTCCCAATATACCTCAGACTAAGCTACCCACACTTACCAAAATGTACTACCCCTTTCCAAGGAGATAGTTTCAGGAACACCCAAACACCTACTTGAAACTCAAGGTCCTTCTTGCGGACATCTGCATAACTCTTTTGCCTACTCTGAGCAGCCTTGAGTCTATCCCTGACCACCTTGATCTTCTGATTTGTGTCATGGATAATCTCAGGACCACAAAGCTCTCTTTCTCCGACTTCATTCCAACATAATGGCGTACGACACTACCTCCCATAAAGTGCCTCAAAGGGAGCCATACCGATACTCGAATGGAAGCTGTTATTATAGGCAAACTCCATCAAGGAAAGGTTCTTATCCCAACTCCCCCTAAACTGCAAGGCATAAGCTCTCAGCATATCCTTCAAAGTTTGGATAGTCCTCTATGATTGCCCATCAGTCTGAGGATGAAAAGCAGTGCTGAAGTGTAGTCGGGTACCTAAAGCTGCCTGAAGAGCTCTCCAAAATTTATAAGCAAATCTAGGATCCCGATCTGACACTATGGATTCAGGCACGCCATGAAGTCTGACAATCTCATTCACATATAGCTTAGCCAATTTATCCAGCGAATACCTCTTTCTCACTGGCCAAAAATGAGCAGATTTAGTGAGTCTATCCACTATCACCGAAATACCGTCATGCCCTTCACAGGTATGAGGTAAACTGAACACAAAATCCATGGTGATGTGGTCCCACTTCCACACTAGAACAAGCAACGACTCAAGCAACCCTGAAGGTTTCTGCCTTTCAGCTTTCTCCTGCTAACAAATCAGACACCTACTCACAAAAGCTGCAATTTCCCTCTTCATGTTTGGCCACCAATAATAATCCTTCAGAGTCCGATATATCTTTGTACACCCCAGGTGAGCAGTATAAGCAGAACTATAAGCTTCCTCCATTAACTCAATCTTTAACTCTTCGTTCCTCTTTGGCACACAAAGCCTACTTTTGAACAACAACGACCCATCTCTTCTTACCGAAAAATTTACGGCGGCTCCATTCACTGCTCTTTCTATCAACTGAACTATGGAAGGATCATTATACTGTGTCTCCCGCACTTTATCGACCAAAACTGGCCTCACATGGAAACTGGCTACCAAAGCACCCACTTCATCCACCGCTAAATCCACCCATGTAGCTCGCAGCTCACAAAGAAGTGGAACTCGAACCATCCTTAAGTGAAACAAAGACACGGAGGGATTGCGACTAAGAGCATCAGCTACCCCCTTAGCCTTTCCTGGATGATACTCTATAGTACAATCATAATCATTGATCAACTCCATCTAGATAATGGAGCTGCAATCTTTGAAAAGTCTTACACAAAACATCGATAATAACCTGCTAATCCCAAGAAACTACGAATCTCAGTCATAGTTGTGGGTCTTTTCCAATTGGACACCGCTTCCACCTTCTGGGGATCCACACTAACACCTTCAGCTGAAACTACATAACCTAGAAATCCCACATTATCCAGCCAAAACTCACACTTGCTGAACTTGGCAAACAAATGAGCATTCCTCAAAGCCCGCAATATTAATCTTAGATGTTTGGCATGCTCCTTCTCACTTTTCGAGTACACCAAAATATCATCTATAAACACGATCACGAAGCGGTCAAGATATGGACTAAACACCCTATTCATGAGATCCATGAACACCGCGGGTGCATTAGTAAGTCCAAAAGGCATCACCACAAACTCATAATGACCATAGCGTGATCGAAAGGCAGTCTTGGCTACGTCACTATCCCGAATCCGCAACTGATGATAACCAGATCTCAAATCAATCTTTGAGAACACCTAGGCACCTTTCAACTAATCGAACAAATCATCAATGCGAGGCAACATGTACTTATTCTTCACTGTGGCTTGATTCAACTTCCTATAATCAATGCATAGTCTCATGATGTCGTCCTTCTTCTTAACAAACAACACCGGAGCACCCCATGGAGACATGCTAGGCCGAATAAAACCCTTATCGACTAACTCCTGCAATTGAGTCTTCAACTCTTTCAATTCCGTTGGAGCCATTCTGTAAGGTGCCTGAGAGATAGGCATAGTTCCAGGAAGCAACTCGATAGAAAAGTCTATCTCCCTTACAGGAGGTAAACCATGCAAATCCTCGGGAAACACGTCCGGAAATTCTCTTACTACAGGAATATCCCCCACTTCAAACACTCCTATACTTGCATCCACAACATGAGCTAAGAATTCCTGACAGCCTTTATTTAACAATTTCCTGGCAGCCACAGCTGAAATCAGGCAACTTGAAATCACATCTCTTTTCTCCTGAAAAACAACCTCAACACCATCCAGACTTCGAAGCACCACTTCCTTTCAAAAACAATCTACCACAGCTCTATAAGACTCTAAGAAGTCCATCCCCAAGATCACATCAAACTCCACCATATTTAGAGGAATCAAATTGGCCTTGAAATTAAATCCCTCTACTAGCACTTCACAACCACTAAACACCCAATCTATCCTCATCACTTCACCAGAGGGTAGAGAAACATGTCCCTCGCCTGGAAGAGGCGATGATGGCACATTGGCATGGAGGGCGAATCTACTAAACATAATTGAATGCGTGGCTCCAAGATCAATTAAAATAAAAGCTGAGTCATAGCATGTAGTCTAGCACGAGTCATGGGATGCAACTTGAAATCACAGCTCTTTTCTCCTGAAAAACAACCTCAACACCATCCAGACTTCGAAGCACCACTTCCTTTCAAAAACAATCTACCACAGCTCTATAAGACTCTAAGAAGTCCATCCCCAAGATCACATCAAACTCCACCATATTTAGAGGAATCAAATTGGCCTTGAAATTAAATCCCTCTACTAGCACTTCACAACCACTAAACACCCAATCTATCCTCATCACTTCACCAGAGGGTAGAGAAACATGTCCCTCGCCTGGAAGAGGCGATGATGACACATTGGCATGGAGGGCGAATCTACTAGACATAATTGAATACGTGGCTCCGAGATCAATTAAAATAAAAGCTGAGTCATAGCATGTAGTCTAGCGCGAGTCATGGGATGTCCACGCTGACCACTCCCCTGCTGAGAACCACCCCTGGCTGCTGAACCACCACGAGAACCACCACTAGAGCCTCTAGCTAAAAACTGACTGCCTTGTTGAGAAGGGGCAGTCCTCTGTGCCAACAAAGGACAATCTGTCCTGAAATGATCCAGACCACCACACTCAAAGCATCCAGAAGACTGCTGCTGACCAAAAGAGAAAGTCTGACCACCAGAAGATCCCACTTAGGAACTACCACCAGCACTAAACTGACCGGCCTGCTGCCTCCCCAATTGGCTCCTAGAGGGTCTCCTGAAATGCCCTCTGTTTCTGCCTCGAGGACCATAACCCGATCCTCCACTACTGCCACTGCCCGCTGAAGATCCAGAAGCGGACGATGAAGCAACTTTCTTAGATGGACCTTGACTGGGACCATTGAAATCTCGAGGCCGAGCTCTATAAGCTCCCTTGGTCTCAATGGCCATAGCTGCACCAACTGCATCGAGGAAGGTTGGATAGACAGCACCAACCATCTTGTCTGCAAACACTCCTCCAAACGCATCAACAAACATACCAATCCTGGTCATCAAGAATCAAATGGGGCACATGATAGCTCAAAGTGGTGAACCTCTGCTCAAACTCAATGACTCCCTCATCGTCTCTCTTTTTCATATTCAAAAAGTCTGACTCGATCCTACTACGATGAGACTGGTTGAAATACTGACCCAAGAAGAGCGCCTTAAACTGCTCCCAAGTCATAGTCTGAGCACCATCATTATTTCTCCTGGCGAGAGTCCACCAATGATGAGCTGATTCGTCTAGAAAAGAAACTGTCATCTTCACTTTCTTTTCTTCTGGCAGCTCTGTGCTCTCGAAAGCCATCTCCATCTTGTCCACCCAAGAGTAAGCATCAAGGGGTCCCTTGGCACCCTTGAACTCTATTACCCCTGCATCAGAAACATCTCTCTTCTTCACAGATCGAGGGGGCTACATCCTATCCAGAACACCTCTAAACATAGCCCCAATCGAATCCGCTAAACCTCTGACTTCCTCACCCTCATTGCCGTTAGTCGAGGAAGCAACACGGGGTCGACGTCTAGGAGGCATAGCACCTGAGGAGGAAGACTTTTTGTAGTCTATAAACAAGACTAACAGAAACTACCACATATACCCAATAACACATAGTATTAAAAGCAGAAACTACCACATATACCCAACCTCACGCGAACTCTGCAGACTGGGCATTTTTAAAAGCGAAGAGCCTAGGGGAAAATATTCAACACGTCAGAGTGAGTGGACAAAATGCTTCCGACAACAAATAAATATTTTCCCAAAAGAAATGCTTTCATCAGCGACAAAAACAAAAGCTTCACTGGAAAGACTTTGAACTGGGGTCCAGCCTGGCTAGACTCCCAAACTTTAAGACATTGCCTCTCAGGCCTGGATATTATATATATAGTATGTATGCACACTCGCCTGACCCTTGGCATGATATCTATGAACAACTTGAATAAAGTAGATATCATACGAAGCTACTATGCTTGCGTCTAACGCTCACATCACCCCACACCGGAATTTGTACCTCGCATATGGGGGAAAGTGGCCAAGTGGTAATATATATGTGCTTACTCCTTGTACGAAATCTTTGAATAAATAAATACAAAATTAGAAAGTCGCACAGGGCTACGACACTCGCGTCTAACACTCATGTCACCCATACCGAAATTGTGCCTCGCGTATGGGGGAAATCACGTATAGCTTGCTAGCATTTAATCATATACATACTATTCTCGGAATTGTACCTCGAGTATAATCACCGAAATTCTCAATTTCGGAAAATATCCAACAACAGAAAATCATTCAAATGATAAAGCATTTTGAACACAATATTTAAAAACAAAGGTCTACTCACAGGTTAGGCCTAAGCCTGATGTCGGTCGGATGTCTCTTCCGCTCGAGCCTCCTCACGTCCTGTTCCATATAAATAAAACTTTAAATAAAACATCAACAAAACATGCATAATTAAATATGCTTCACGCTCAACCAAGCCTAACACTCCAAAACCTTAAATCCACTGCCAATCTCAAAACTCCACAAATTTTACCGACATCCTCAAAATCACCTTCCACCAAATAAAATCCAATGGCCGGATTATAAATTAATAATCCGCCAAAAATACCAAACTTCAACAATTCTCAAACCTATCTAAAACTCCTCCAAAAAATTCTAAAACTTATTCCATTAAACTCCTCACATTTTTCTCCACCAAAAACATTTTCTCGGCGACGGCGCCGGCAGCGGCGGCTGGCGACCAACTCCGGGGACCTCCGATGGTCACCAAAATTTGGCAGCATCTCCCTCTCAACCTCCTCTACAACATTCCTAACTACCACAAACTCCAATTCTAAGCATAACCAAGCCAATCGAACACAAATACACAATAAAGCCCTAGAAATTCAAATTCTGATTTCTCCTTACCTAGCTCAAGACGGAGCGAGCCCTTTGGAGGGATTGAAGTACGGGAGGAGGGCTTCCTTTTGAGCCAAGGTTCACCGGCTATGGCGGCCGGAGGAAGGAGTTCCGGCGAAATGAAGATTTCGGCAGTCGGGGCTCTCGGCATCGATTCCTCCTTCACGGTGGCGCTAGGGAGGCTGCCACCGGTCTAGAACTGTAGTTGGGATGGAGACTGACCGAACGGGACCGGTCCGGCGGCGAACAGAGGCCGGACGGCGGCGGGCTGGCGACGAGAAAATCACGGCAGAAACTGGGCTCAGGAGCGGGAGCGGGAGAGAGAGAGAGAGAGAGAGAAAGAAAAAGGCTTTCGGGCTTTGACCAAAAACAAAGCCCGGTCCAACTTAAACATAACCCATTCCAAAAAATTTAACACCCCAAAAATAATACCCCAATAAAATTACCTTTTACTAGCAAAAATTACCATTTTTTACCGTCGTCAAAATTTCTTCCTTAGAATAATCCCACAAAATAATCGTCCCCTACATCTCTCTGGGGATCAATTATATTTTTACACTTAATGACGATCACGGTAAAATTCTTATTACCACTATGCTAGTAATAAAGGTAAAAATTATGGGTCGGGGCGTGACATAGTTTCCATGTGAGGCCAATTTTGGTGGATTCAGTGCGGGAAGCGCAGTATAGTGATCTTTCCATAGTTCGGTTAATGGAAAGAGCAGCGAATGGAGCCGCCGTGGATTTTTCAGTAAGAAGAGATGAAATGTTATTATTCAAAAATAGGCTTTGTGTTCCAAAGAGGAACGAAGAGTTAAAGAATGAGATAATGGAGGAAGCTCATAGTTCTGCATATGCTACTCATCCGGGTAGTACAAAGTTGTATCGGACTTTGATGGATTATTATTGGTGGCCAAACATGAAGAGGGAAATTGCAGCTTTTATGAGTAGGTATCTGATTTGTCAACAGGTGAAACATGAAAGGCAAAAACCTTCAGGGTTGCTTGAGCCATTGCCGATTCCAATGTGGAAGTGGAACCACATCACCATGGCTTTTGTTTTCAGTTTACCTCGTACCCGTGAAGGGCATGACAGTATTTGGGTGGTTGTGGATAAACTCACCAAATCTTCTCATTTCTTGTCGGTAGGAAGTATGTATACACTAGATAAATTGGCTGAGCTATATATGAATGAGATTGTGAGACTTCATGGCGTACCTGAATCCATAGTGTCAGACCGGGATCCTAGATTTGCTTCTAAATTCTGGGGAGCTCTTCAGGCAGCTTTAGGTACCCGACTATATTTCAGCACTGCTTTTCATCCTCAAACTGATGGGCAATTAGAGAGGACTATCCAAACTTTGGAAGATATGTTGAGATCGTGTGCCTTGCAGTTCAGGGGGAGTTGGGATAAGAACCTCTCTTTGATGGAGTTTGCCTATAATAACAGCTTTCATTCGAGTATTAGTATGGCCCCCCTTTGAGGCACTTTATGGGAAGTAGTGTCGTACGCCCTTATGTTGAAATGAAGTCGAAGAAAGAGAGCTTTGTGGTCCTGAGATTATCCATGATACAAATGAGAAGATCAAGGTGGTTAGAGATAGACTCAAGGCCACTCAGAGTAGGCAAAAGAGTTATGCAGATGTCCGCATGAAGGACCTTGAGTTTCAAGTGGGTGATTGGGCGTTCCTGAAACTATCTCCTTGGAAAGAGGTAGTACGTTTCGGTAAGCGTGAGAAGCTTAGTCCGAGGTATATTGGCCATTATGAGATAATAGAGCCAGTTAGCTCACTTGCTTATCGGTTAGTTTTGCCTCCAGAGTTATACTAGATACATAATGTGTTTTATGTATCCATGCTTCGCAAGTATATTGCCGATCCGTCTCATGTGTTGCAAGAGCAACCGATTAGTTTGCAGAAGGATTTGTCCTATGAAGAGTAATCGGTTCAAATTCTTGACCGAAAAGAGCAAGTGTTGAGGAACAAGTCCATTCCACTTGTCAAAATGCTTTGGAGAAGCCACCAAGTAGAGGAAGATACTGGGAATCGGAGGAGCAAATGAGACAGCAGTATCCTTACCTCTTTGATTAGTAGGTATGTAAATTTCGAGGACAAAATTTTTGTAAGGAGGGGAGAATTGTCACGCTCCGACTCTAAAATTTTATCATATTTACTAGCATGGTGTTAATAAGAGTTTTACAGTCTTCGTCATTAAGTTTATATTTTAATTAGTCCCCAGAGAGGTTGTGGGGGACGATTAATTAGAAGGAATTATTCGTAAGTGAAAAATGTGACGACGGTAAAAATTGTAAATTTTTAGCTAGTAAAAGGTAATTTTTATTGGGGTATTATTTTGGGGTGTTAAATTTTGAAGTGGGTTTATATTTGGGGTAGTGGACCGGCTGGGCTGAGCCCAACTCTTTTCTCTCTCTCTCTCTCTTCTCTCTCTTTTCGCCTGCTTCTCTCTCCTTCCCTGATTCCCTCACCCTCCGCCCGGAAAAGTTTCCCGAGCCCGACCGTCGTCGTCCGGCCACCGTAGGCCGACGCACCAGTCCCAATCGGTCAGCCTGTGACCCAGCTCCCATCCTAGACCGGTGATAGGCTCCCTAGCGCCACCGCGAGAGAGATATCAGACCCGAAAGGTCTGACTATCCAAAGCTCCCCGTCGTCGGAATTCCCTCCTCCGGCCACCATAGCTAGCGATCCTTGGCTCGTTGGAAAGCTCTTATCTCGTGCTTCAATCCCTCAGAAGGTTTCGTCCTGATTCAGCTTGGTTAAGGAGAAATCGGTGTTTGATTTTCTAGGGCTTTTATTTATGTTTTCGTTCGATTAGCATAGTTTGGCTTGGATTTGCTAGTTAGAAAAGTTGTAGAGGAGGTTGAGGGGAAGCCGCTGTCAAATTTTGGTAGGCATTGGAGGTCGCTGGAGTTGGCCGCCGGCCGCCGCCGCTGAAAAAGTATTTTTAATGGGAAATTTTAAGACGAGTTTACTGGTATGAATTTTAGAATTTTTGGAGGAGTTTTGAATAGGTTTGGGAATTTTTAAAGTTTGGTATTTTGGTGGATTAATAAGTTAGAATGCGGCCATTGGATTATTTATGGTGGAAGATGATTTTCAGGATGTCGGTATTTGTGGTGAAATTTAGTTTGCAGCGAAATTAAGATTTAGGGCGATAGGCATGCTTGAGCGCACGAAGCTCATATTTATTTTTGCCTATTTTTATATAAGCGTCGGTATTTAGTTGAGGATTTAAATTATATTTTTGAAACAGGACGTGAGGAGGCTCGAGCGGAGGAGGCCTCTTGACAAGACCCGCCCCAAAAACACAAAATAAAATAGACAAGTCTTGCGGGGTCCACTCTTAAAAGAGATTATACCTAAATTTCGGCATAACCTCCCCTAAAAATGGACAACCCATCCTATAATGAAACTGAACACTTCAACTATAATCATCAACCACCACTCCAGGAGTCCTTCACTCCCCATAACAATAACCAAAGTCATAGCAGTACTTAACAACCAAACCAAATACTTAACATTAATTAACATGAACATTAACCAAGTTTAAGCTCTCTACTTGAGTCATAGTCCTAAAGAAAAACACTTCAACTTAATTTACATTACCCCATGGTTCTCAGAGCACTAAGGGAGGAAAATAAAACAACTACACATAGGTTAACAAGTAACCTACGATCAGCGAGGAGCAGCGGGAAAACTATGCCTCAACTCCTAGGGAAAACGAACAGGAGCTTTGCAATCTGGGCATTTGAAAACAAAGGGCCCAGGGAAAAGCATTTAAAAACATTAGCGTGAGTGGACTAAAAATAAACTAATTAGTATACATCCGAAAATAAAATAATACAAAATCACTTTTTATATGCTTTTCCATTTATACATAATTAAGAATTTCTATGCATGCAAATAATATAATCTAAACAAATTCACCCTAGCCCCACTAGTCATAAAGCAATACGAAAGATTTACGGATTCCTCATATAAGAAACTTCCAAGATGATGGACTAGCCCCGCTAGTCAAATTAATAACTTAAGTAAAATATCCTATATGGTCATATAAGTGAGTCTCCCAGACTCTATTGCCTCCCAGGCATAGTACTCCCATACTCCCTGTACCTTCACGTCAAGTTGACGGATAGGGTACAGAGCTTGCGTGATGCCGCCGGCAACATCACATCACCACTAGGGTGGAAAGGGCTTGCGTGACCCCACTTGAAACGTGGGTGCCACATCACCTCGAAAGGTGGAACGACATGCTAGCATTGACATCATATATATTCCAAGAATATGGCATAAGGAAAATATAAATCATATGAGTTTCCCCGAAACTCATAAATAAATATAAGTACGATTCTCAACCGTACTTGGAAAAATTCTAAGAGCAATATAGTTAATTAAATTGAACGTGTCTCACACGTTAACATGCTTAAAATAGATTAACTCAAATCATTTTCAAGATCCCTTCATAGGAGAAATAATAATTTCAACTCAGAAAATTAATGATGATTTTCTAAACAAATCATGCATGCATACTCCTGTACAAAACGAGATTTAAGGTCCGAGACCAAAAATAATATAAAAATATCAAAGTAACAAAATAGGGTAATGTCATCTACCCTCACTCTGCACTCTCCAAAAACTAAAGAGAACTCCAACCATTTTTACTAACCGTCTCCAATTTTTCCTCAACGTTCTAACACTTAAGCACAAATATGGAAATTCCCAAGGATGCGGCTCACCTCTACCCTTTCACCAAAATCAACTTAAACTTTACTAAATTCCTACTAACACTCACCAAAATTTCCAATACTTCAATACCACTCATCTCTCACCCATGGAGCCATCAAAACTATCCCAATTTCCAAACACTCTTCACCGAAAATCACCATACAATACAACAACATTTATCCCTTCTAGAAATCATCCAAAATTACTCAAAACCACCACCAAAACCGGCAGCAGTCACCGGCTGTGGCGGTCAACCACCACCACTAAATCAACTTCAACCATTTTTAACAAGGCATACATCAAACTCTTCCTCTCATCAAGCATAACAACAATCATGACTAACACAAACTCTAGAGCTCAAGGATTTGGCCGGAAAACTCATTATAAACTCAAGAACACAAAACCCCCGATTTGCTATCTACACCCAAATCGTTCTACCTCTTTTGGGTGGTTGAAAGACTAATCAAAGAGCTACAAAACCCCCCCCCCCAAAGATACCTTGAATCGGTGGCCGGAAAAAACAGTTCTGGCTCCATAAAACCGGCGGCTTGAGAGCGTTCCCATGAGCTGCTACCGGAGAGAGGAGGACGGCCACCACCCTAGGAAGGACGAGCAGTGTCCCAGCTGCCGTATGAGACTGGCGCGGCGACGAGGCGTGGCCGGACAGAGGCTTTCCGTTGAGGAGAGTCGGACGGCCTCGGGAGGTCGGGGAGAGAGATGAGAGGCTGAATTTCTATTTTTCTTTGTCTTTAATCCCTAACATAACCGGGCCTCACTTAAAATACCCCAGCCCACATATAAAAAGCCTTATTGTTTAGCTAGAACCTTTACCTACGAACTCTTATTCGGGTAACTAAAAATCTATGAACTCGACTAAACCACCTCTATTAAGGATAGCATAATGAATTTCCGAATTGATTAGCTACCAATAAACCGGAAATCACAATATAAAATTACTTACTAGGTTCGGGGTGTATCACCTCTGACCGACATCAGGCTTAGGCCTAATTTTTGAGTGGATTTTTGTTTTAAATAATATGCATGCAATTGTTTTAGGTTGAGCTTTTGTTGGAGCATTTGACGTCATTTTTATTTGACGATTTTATGTATTTTGAAAAATTACCGAAAATCCTATTTTATGTATTTTGTAAAATTACCGAAAATAGGATTTTCGGTAAATTATAAACATTTCTATGAGGAGAGTATGTATAAATGCTAGCTAGTTATATGTGTCTGTCCATCTTAATGACATAATATATAACTGTATTCTGGTGTAACGTGAGCGTTGGACATAAGCGTAGTAGCCCTATATGAGTGTTTAATTCATATAAGGGGTATGTGCACATATTTATACACATGTCGGTTCACCTTAATAACGTAGTGTAGCACCGCATTAAGGCATGACGTGAGCGTTGGACGTAAGCGTAGTAGCCCAATATAGATTATTTTAAATCTATTAATTTATATTGGGAGTATGGGCATGTGTAGATATATACGTATATTGATATATATGTTTGAGCTGAAGATGCTCGATATTTATGAGATAAAGGATTTCTCACTTGAAGCATGCATTCGATTTTTTTGGAAATTAATTTGGGAAAGCACAAGTGTTGATACTTATTTTTCTTTATTTATTTTTGTCCACTCACTCTAACATTTCCGGATGTTTTCCCCTGGGCCCTTCGTTTTAAAAATGCACAGTCTGCAGAGTTTGGGTGGGGTCTAGAAAGAGGCGACGAGGCATAGTCACTCATCTTTCCGCTACTTTTTGTCAGTAGATTATCTATTTAATCTACTATTATTTTGTCAGCTTCCGTTGATTTTCTTTTAGTAGCTCTTAATACTTTCAGAAAAATAGTTGTGTATTATTTTATTCAGTTATATAGGTTGAGTTGAAGATTGATATATTGGTTAAGAGGGAGGTTTTGTAATTTTTCCGGGTTAGGGTTGTCCATTTTTAAGGGAGGTTTGCCGAGTTCTTTGGTAAATTTTCCTTGGAGGTGGTCCCCGCAGGACTTACTTCGGGTTTCAGAGTGAAATTCGAGGTGAGTCTTGACATTTAACATATGGACAACATCATTTGTTGTGGGATGTAGTGATACTTGGATGTGGTGGTTGTTTAAGTATTGCTCATTGTTTCATAATGTGACTTGAATTTATCTTGATTTTTTAAATATTATTAACCATATTGGATGTGTAATGTGTTTTTGTTCGCCTTATTAGAACTAATCTATTAATGGACTTTTCGAGTATTAGAGACTCCTTGGCAAACAAGCGGAACCGTGAGGATAAGACTATGCACCAGCACACGGGGTCTTCTCCTATCATCTACACAATGGAGGAATTGAGAATACAAGGTGAGCAACTTCCAATAATCAAAGGTTTTGAGAAGAGCTATGACAGGGAGGGTGATGAAGTTACAACCAAGCATTATATAAGTATCTGTCTCTTCTTTTACTATTATGTAAGTTTATTAGTGATTAGTCAAGCATATGTAAATCTGGTTATTGGTATATATATGATCATAAGTTGAATGAATGTCATGTTTTCAAGCTTCTTCCAAAACAAAACAAAAAGTGTTATTATCATTGTTAGTACATAGTAGAACTCGGTCATACTCGCCTAAGAAGACGCGTATCGCCACATAAAATGGACTTGGGCCTTAACTAAGCCCAAGAAACATACATTATCTCTTGAGGGCATAATGGTAATACATTCTCTAATAAGGGCAAAATGGTATTTGTAGCATGCATTCATCATATCCTTATAAATACCACTCTCCACCCCTCATTTAGAGACACTTCATCTTCTCCCTATTCTCACTTTATTTCTACTCACATATGGCTGACTTAGGCATCGGAGGGTCAAAGGCCGGGAAACCCCGATCTTCCCTCTGACGCTTTTCATTCATGATTGACAGGTTGTGGGGGCTTGAAGATGGTGTTCCCGCATACTGTGTGATTCACCCCCTCAACAATCACACCGAAACAATCATTATCATTAATTAAGATGTATATATGATGACATGATCACAAGTTGAATTGGATTTATCTAGGATGGTAGAAGTTGAAATCTTGATATATATATATATATATATATATATGTGTGTGTGTGTGTGTGTGTGTGTTTGTGTGTGTGATTGTCTCTGACTGAAGAGGCTTGGGTTTGGGTGTACAAAATGTGTTTAGTGAGTGAGATTAAACAATTACTCATATGTTATCACAAACTGTATGTGAATTTCATGATTTGAATTTCTTGATGTGAATTCGTTGATGTGAATCACTGGCATGGTGAATAAAGTGTTTTGATTTTTTCTTTTGTATGGCCTGTTAATCTTGAATTTTTTTTTATTTGGTAGGGTAGTTGAATTATAGTCAAAGAGTTTTGTGCTACTGTTATGCAAAGTTTGGTGTTCTTTGATAATCAAAGGTGAATTGTAGTGAATTTCTGGTTAAGAACAATTATGCTGAAATATATTTTCATATATATGAGCAGTGCAACTGTTTTGAATTTAAATTATCAGGATTTGAGGTTTCGTTTGGCTTGAAATTTTGTATTCTTGTTGTTCCATGCATGTGTGTAGTACTGCTGTCTGTAAAGTTTGGTGTCATTTGACATGGTAGCTAAGTTTGGTGTCATCTGCAACTGATTTTCAGGAATGAAAGGTGTACTTTGCTTTCCTGTTTTATGGTTTCAGTAACTTGTTTAGTTGTTGTACACTTGTAGTCATGTGAAGAAAGACAACTGCATGCATGGGCATATAGGATTTGATGTATGTTGAAGCTTGGAAAAGGGTTTACACATTGTGAATTGGGAAATGAAAAAAAAAGAAGAAGAAGAAGAAGAAGAAGAAGAGTATTATGGAAATTGGTATTTAGGATTGGAGGAGGTTTTTGAGAGAGAAGAGAATGCTAGGGGTGGTATTTATAGGTTACTCAAGGGAATGTTTGGTGTGACAAATGAGGTCGACGGTCACCATTCGGAGACCTAGCTATTGTAAATTAAGAAGCTGTACCTATAGATGCAAGATGTACTTACTATTCTCTTGGATATAACCATAATGGTCAAACAAAGCACCCCAGCCCCAATATATAGTAGAGAAAATAGAGAATAGGTCAAGTTCTAGATGTTTTTCAAAACTTTCAATCTAACTTTATAGAAACAATGTCGGCCGGGCAGTCAACATTAATTGGCTATTCCATTTCAGTTTTCTTTGCTTCAAATACCTTACTACAAGCTCGAGCTAGCTAACTAGGACTTCACAATCAATTATGCAAGTCTTTGTAGTTAAAATCATTGCTTAGTTTTCCACCTTTGGGTGACAATTTGTGTTAGGTGCTAATGATAAAGTTGAGTTGTTGAGTTTATTAATTGATGTATTTTGAATGCAGAATGACATAGTTGATGAGGTTAATAGACAGAAGGATGCATTTAAGGAAAAACACCCTAACGCGACAGATGAGGAGATTATGGAAAGTGTTCAGTCATAATAAATTGAGGTGTTGGGTTTGGTGCTCAAAACTAGGAAAGGAAAGGAAAGGAGATCAGAGGGATGAGACGAGGAGGCGAGCGAGACTTGAGGCATTCTTCAAATGGTTCAATTTCATGTAGTCGTGCTCCTAGAGTTGATGAGCAGTAACTCCAAGAGGTCTAGGAGTGCTATGAGTAGAAACTAAAGGAGTCAGAGGAGCGTGCCCAGCAGCAAATCCAAGAGGTTCAGCAGCGTGCCCATCGTGCCGAGTCTATGTATACTGCTCTGCAGTCCCAAGTTGCAGCTATATATGACCTTCTCCTCCATAATTTTCTCCTCCTCCACAACTTTCCCCACAGAACAATGATGATAGAGGTGACAACAGCGGATTCGACGAGAATAACAATTGGCATTTTTGATTTTGTAGTACTTCATTGATAGTTTAGCTAGATTGTATGAACAATTTCTAGCTAATTCATTATTTAGCACTAAACATGCATGATTAATAGATAAGCAAGTTAATTTGTATATATGAACAATATTTGTCTAACTAGTTATCATGATCAATATATGAATATGTTTTCCAAATTCAGTGCTTCCTACTTGTTGTATCTGTATGTGTTTCATTATTACTAATTTATAATTTTTGGAAATAGTGAATAAAGTAAAAAAAAATTACAAGTTTTTTACCCTACATAAAATCTCTTAGGCGACCAAAACAGTAATATTTGTCGCCTAAGCTAAACCATCTATCCGACGAATACAAAGATGAATCGTCGACTAAGAACTGTTACGAATTAGTCGGTTTAAAACTCTGCCGACGAATATTCAGTCGCTTAAGGGCGATGCAATATTCGTCAGTACACATACATACTGACGACAATTTCGTCGGCTAAGAATAATTTCAAATTCGTCGGCTAAGAATCCTACCAACACAAACTTTCCATCAATAGAGGTTCTTATCGACGAACCTATTTGTCGACAAGGCAGGAAAATGTCCGTCGATTAGGATCCCTCTTAGTCGACGACTAACATTATTTATGTCGCCTAAATGTCTACCTCACCACATTTAGGTGACGGAATTTAGTCGACGGATAATTCGTTTATCAAGATTTTAGGTGACGAATTGTTTGTCTTCGGTGACGAGTTGTTTTCGTCGGCTATGACGTGATTTTCTGTAGTGCGAACCTCAAGTTAGGCAAAATAATCACTCGAGATGGACTTTCAAGGATGGCAACATGTTTGTAGAATGCTTTAGATCTCTTAGGCAACCCTTAGGGACCATTTCCGACTACTATTCTCTTAACTTGATAAATTAAAATAACTATAATATGAAAAATAATCATTCTTTGTCGCTGGTGAATTATGACATGTTAGTTTTTTAAGATAGTCGACACTATGAAAGTTGCAGGTTCAGTTTGTAGAATATGCTGATGGATGGGTGAAAGTAAAGTTTTGTCATTAACGGAGTTGACCAGGTCAACAGGTCTATAACTAATAAATTTGAAATTCTCCCACACTTTAATTTAGAAAAAAAAAATACTTAAGAGAAGAGAAGAAAAAGTCATTATTTTTGTTTATCAAATACACAGTTAATGTATTATAAATGTAAAACGATTATCAAATCCTGAAGAAAAGGCCACTATTAGTATTGTAATTAATTTGAATTCCACGGGTGTGTGTGTAGTAATCGAAAATTCTAGGCTACTCTAGCTTACTGGTGTCATATTCCAAGGCTTAGCCACCTTGTTCCTTTAGGAAGCTCTAGAATTTGGGCGCCTTTCTATTTCTCCCCAAGTCTCCATACTCTGTAATCTCACTCTTCCAAACCCAAATCCATCCTTCTCTTCTCTGCTCGCTCCTGTGATCTAAACTCTCTTCTCAAGCCTTGCTATATCACTCAACTGCCAACTGTAAGTTCACCATTTGCTCATTTCCTTAATATCAGTTTGCTCTTAGTCTTTCCTGTAATGGTTTGCTTACAGCTTGAGTTGTTGGGTATCTGTAATTAATCTTTAGCACCCAAGAGCTTGTTATGCTTTGTGGAAATGGGTAATGGGTTGTGTCTGTTTTAGAGAGTTATTGTTCTGATTACTCGTTTTTTTTAATTTTTTTATCAAGAAATACTGTCGAGTTTTCACATTTTGTATCACCTGGGGGAACTAAGTTCATCAGGGTTTGTGGTAATTGGTCAAGCTCAATTTTCTGTAGAATTTCTTTGTTGGATTTAAATTTTGATGCTAGATTATGTGGGTTTTTGCTTCAATATATGCTTGTGCCACCAATGATGCTACTGCTAAAACCACCCCAGAGGTGTTTGTGGGAAGGCCTGTATGAACTCGAATTTTTCCTTCCTTTGGGCATAGATGAGGTTTTAGTGGTTTTGAGTTGATAGGTGTGGTGTATGGCTTTGATGACCAGGCAGTACTTGTTCCAAGTAGTTTGAATACTCAACCTGCTAATGCATAGCTGTGTCGGTTTCTTTGTTGTGTCATATTTTAGAAGTTTGTAGATAACAGTGTATCTGGGGATGATTTGGCTGAGCAAACTGAAAAAGGAAAATGAAAAGTATAAAAATGTAGCACTTGTTTGTATTGAAAATATGAGATCCCTGGTACTATTGAAATTGCTATGGAGGGGATTGGAGAGTGGTTGACTGTAGCAGTGAAGAATACTGTATATCAGACATAAAAGGAATTTAGTGTTGAGTGTGGATAGGCGTATATGCCTATAGGTTACCATTATTTATTTTGTTTGTGTTACTGGAGGTGTTTTGTCGGGCTTCCTCCATTTTTGGGATTTTAGTTTGGTTGCAGTTTCATTTTAGGATCTGATTTGATTTCCTTTTAATCTTGGTCTGGCCTCCTTAAGTAAGCAGAATGCAACTTCTCTTGTTACTTCTACTTCCATGAACACTGAAACTTATGAGACATATAGTCACTATGTTTAACGTGATTCCACTCATCCTGTATCAGCTCATTCAGCTGCTTCTGATATATGGATGGTTTTAATTCATAACACGCCTTTCATCATCTCCCACTTTTCAAATGCAGGAATGGCTGAGGCAGCATACACAGTGGCATCTGATAGTGAAACCAGTCGGGAGGAAAAATTCTCATTCACCTTTCCTGAAACAACAATTGGAATTGATATTGGTACTTCACAATGCAGGGTCGCAATATGGAACGGCTCCCAAGTTGAGATACTGAAAAACAGTAGGAATGTGAAGATGATGAGTTCATATGTTACATTCAAGGATGGAACCCCTTCAGGGGAAATCAGCAATCCACTCTCTACGGATCATGAAATGTTATCTGGAGCTGCAATCTTCAACATGAAACGCTTAATTGGCCGAGATGACACGGATCCTGTTGTACACTCTAGCAAAAGCCTTCCATTTCTAGTACAAACATTGGATATTGGTGTCCGCCCATTTATTGCAGCCTTGGTTGGCAATTTCTGGAGATCCACCACTCCTGAAGAAGTTATGGCAATTTATTTGGTGGAACTGAGGGAAATGGTGGAAATCCAATTAAAAAGGCCCATAAAAAATGTTGTTCTAACCGTGCCAGTTTCATTCAGCCGATTCCAGCTTACTCGAATCGAAAGAGCTTGTGCCATGGCTGGCCTTCATATCCTGAGACTGATGCCAGAACCAACTGCAGTGGCATTGTTATATACCTTGTATGCAAAGCAAAGTGGATTTCAGTCAACAGATAGGAATGTTCTAATCTTCAATATGGGTGCTGGATACTGTGATGTAGCTCTAAGTGTTACAGCTGAAGATGCAGCTCGAGGAATTTCTGAAATAATTGCCTTAACAGGAAGTGCAATTGGAGGAGAAGACCTGCTTCAGAATATGATGCGTCATGTGTTGCCAAATGCAGAGAATCTTTTGACAAGTCATGGAGTTGAGGAGATCAAATCAAAGGGGTTACTTCGAGTTGCGACCCAGAATGCAATCCACAGTCTCTTCTATTCAAATTGATGTTGACTTGGGAAATGGGATGAAAATATGCAAGGTTGTGGACCGGGAAGAATTTGAGGAAGTTAATCGTGCGGTATTTGGCAAGTGTGCTAGCCTCATTATCCAGTGTTTGCATGATGCAAAGGTAAAACCCGAGGATGTGAACGATGTGATACTTGTTGGTGGATGTTCATATATTCCAAAAATAAAAAATCTTCTCATGAGTATATGTAAAAAAGAACAGCTTTATGAAGGGATAAATCCACTGGAAGCTGCTGTCTCTGGCGCAGCACTTGAGGGATATGTAGCTTCAGGAGTTCATGATCCTTTTGAATCTGTGGATGTGCTATCTATTCAGGTCACACCTCTGTCAATTGGAGTTCGAGCAGATGGAAACAACTTTGTGCCGATCATACCTAGAAACACCAGAATACCAACCCAAAGAGAGATGCTATTCACAACCACTCATGATAATCAGGTGCAAGCACTTACAGTTGTTTATGAAGGTGATGGCAACAAGCTTGAAGAAAATCATTTGCTGGGATACTTCAAGATAGAGGGAATTCCTCCAGCCCCCAAAGGAGTTCCACAAATACGAGTAATGATGGACATTGACACTTCAAATGTGCTGAGAGTTTTGGCTGCTGTGTTAATGCCTGGTTCTCATCTTCCAATAAATCCTGTCCTGGACGTGAGAATGCCTACAGTTGACGATGGTCATGCCTGGTGCGCGGAAGCCTTGAACAGAACTTATGGTGCTACTCTAGACTTGGTATCAGTGAAGAGGATCTAATTATTAAGATAAGGAATGCGGCTGAATAAAATGTAGCGTAGTACGAACAGTTAGTTGCTTTGTAAGAGTCATAGTTCTCTGCTTGCAAACTTTGTTGTCGCATTTGGTGTGATAAAGGAATAAACTGCTTGTGCTTTTATTTGCTTGTTACAATTCTGATGGCATTGAAAACTTGTCTGAGCCATCAACGAAAATGAGATTTAGAAGTGCAAGAGCTCTGTATGAATGAAACAGAATGTAAAATTGTAGGCATTTGTGAATTGTGATGACCAAATGTGTATTTGAAACAAAGGTGAATATTTAAATTACAAGTATTCGGAAAGAAAATCCCCAAGCACAAGTATTCAGAAAAAAGTCCAAATTATTCAGAAAGAAAAAACGGTCTTATACTGAGTAGAGGTAGCTCCTAAAGGCCTAAATTCTCCCTTGTGCTTATCAGTTTCTGAAGTGGAATGAAATAACAAACTATTCAGAAACAAGTCCAAATTATTCAGAAAGAAAAAACGGTCTTATACTGAGTAGGTAGCTCCTAAAGGCCTAAATTCTCCCTTCTGCTTATCAGTTCCTGAAGAGGAATGAAATAACAAACATGGCGTACTTGTATTATAGACCAAAATCCGTCCCAGAAAAAGAACAACAACATTAATACCTAAGATCTACTAAGGACAATTAACAACGAGTAACATTTGTTGTCGCTGCCTAAAAAGTTACAAACCAAAAGACCATTATAAGATCACAAACTAAAACAATATCTGAGAAAGTCTGCTAAATCACGTGAATAAGATGAAATTGCAGCTTATGACCATTTTTATAGTTTGAAGACTCAATTTACAAAGTTGATGCATCACATCATTCACTGTAACACACTACCAGAAATTTCAACTTGGGCGACGAAAAAAAATCGTCGCCCTGTTAAAAAATTTCGTCGCCTAAGTACTTAGGCGACGACATGTCGTCGGCCAAGACGTCGTCGCCAGAAGTGCGTCGGCCAAGAACTTGGGCGATGAAAATTCATTCTGTCGTCGCCTAAGAGTAATTATTAGGCGACGATACGAATTTCGTCGCCTAAAATATACTTCTCGTCGCCCAAAAATATTCGTCGCCCAAGATTTAACACCTTGGCCGACGAAAAAATTTTTCGTCGCTTAAGATGTTATAACCTGGGGCGACGAAACTAAATATTTCGTCGCCTAAGATCACTACATCTTAGGCGACGATAATTTTTTTCGTCGTCTTATATGGTAAGTCCTTACCCGACGATTTAGCAATTTCGTCGCCTAAGATATATTTAAATTTTTTTTTAAAATATTTAAATAATTTTTTTAAATATATAAATAATGTTTTTTAAATTTTTGCTGGAATTTTTTTTTTGACATTTCTTTAAATTTTTGTAATACTAAAATTTAATTAAAAATAACATAAATTTATAAATTTATAAATAATTTATTACATAAATTCAGGATGTAATAAATTACAAAAATTCAGGTTTAACGGTATCGTCGGAGGAAGGAAGAGGTCGGATGGCACCGTAGGGACCCCGGATAACCCGCCATCACCGTCGGTCGGGGACGACTGTGTGGGGGCGGTGATAGATCGCGACCGTGGAAGTATCTGGATGACGAGGGGCCGTCGCTGCGGGGCCCAGCTGCCCAGCAGAACGCGAGCCGCTTGCGCCACCCCTAAGCGCCGCATGTCGGGCCGACATCTGCCACTGAAATCCGACCGACGGTGATTGCGGCGGGTTGTTTAAGGTACCGTCCGAGGAATATTCGCTTCTCGCACCCGGACGTTATCCAGAAGTTCTCCTCATGCCCATCCTGTTTAAAATAACCATATATTTATTAAAAATATTTTACCGTCTTATAATTAATTTAACAAAAAATAACCATAAATTTTGAAAAATTTATCAACAATAATAGCACAAATAAAATGTAATAATTATTATAGGATTTATTATTTTTTTAATACACATAACAAATTATTTACATTAATTCAGAATTATTACATCACAAAAATTAATTTACGAATATTTACATCCTTACTCAAAAATAATCCATTATTTTTTACAAAATTTCCACAATATATTTACAATTATAATTTATATTATTTAATTATTTAATCAAAAATTATTTAATCATTTACAATATATTTACAAATTATTTCCACAAATCCTAAACCCTAAACCCTAATATTTTACAATTATCATTTACATCACAATTTACCATAATTTACCCTAAAATCCTACCATAATTTACACAAATTTACCCTAATTTACCATTAATTTCATAAATTACAACAACAACAACAATAATTTCACCAACAATTTCACAACACAACAATAATTTTGTACTTCTCCCAAATTTCAAACAATTTCACAATTTCAAATAATTTCAAATAATTTCACAATTTCAAACAATTTCAAACAACAATATCAAACAATTTCACAATTTCAAACAATTTCAACAATTTCAAACAACAACAACAATTAAAATTTTCATGAAATAACCAATTTAGGGTTTTAGGGTTATACCTTAAATTGTGGGTCGGGGTCGGGGTCGGGGTCGGGTTTGAGGTTGGGGACGGCGTCGGGTTGCGGGGTAGGGGTCGGAGAGAGGGAGAGAGAGAGGGCTTCGGTGGAGTTTTTGCAGCGCGAATGGTTAGGGTTACGAATTTTTGCCTTTTATATTGGAGTTCTTAGCCGACGATTCTTGAAAAATCGTCGCCCTGTTTTTTGAAAATCGTCGGCCAAGATAATCTTGGGCGACGATTTTTGAAGTCGTCGCCTAAGATACTCTACTTGGGCGACGATGTTCTTCACTATAAATCTCATCGCCCAAGAAGAAGAAAATCGTCGGCCAAGAGTTCTATCATAAAATTCAGAATATCGTGATTTTGGTTATCGGAGAAGAGGAACTGAAAACCGACCGTCAGATATGACCAGCATAACAAATTACGTGGGTGGGAAAAAATTCAGCTCCATCGGACAACGACAAGGGCTCGATCCGTCCGGTCAATCGGCGCGGTCAAACCCCTAAACGGACGGAAACGGCTATTCGACCCTCCAAATCACGTAATCTGGCCGGACCTTCAACTGAGAATAGTTTCCAATCGACGAGACTCTTACGGGGCTATAAAAATTTGGTAAAAAATAAAAACCCGGGATAGGGCTACCACTAGGTAGAAATAAGAGAAATTCGTTGACCGGAACAACCGGCACCGAAATTTTACCGAAATATCTTCATTTTTCACAGGTTGACGTATTTCACCGTTCCGGTCATATCTTATTTCACGACTTTTTTGCGTTTGACGCCTCTACGTATACGTTGTCTTCAAAACGAAACTTAAACTCAACACTTATATAAAAAAGTTATACAACATTAGTACATATAACGTGAGTTTGGTGATCGGAGAAGAGGAACTGAAAACCGACCGTCAGAGCATAACGAATTACGTAGGTGGGCAAAAATTCAGCTCCATCTGACAAAGATAAGGGCTCGATCCGTCCGGTCAATCGGCGCGGTCAAACCCCTAAACGAACGGAAACGGCTATTCGACCCTCAAAATCAAGTAATCTGGCCGGACCTTCAACTGAGAATAGTTTCCAATCGATGAGATGCTTACGGGGATATAAAATTTTGGTAAAAAATAAATACCCGGGACAGGGTTACCACTAGGTAGAAATAAGAGAACAATTCGTTGCCCGGAACAACCGGCACCAAAATTTTAGCAGAATATCTTCATTTTTCACGGGTTGACGTATTTCACCGTTCCGGTCATATCTTATTTCATGACTTTTTTGCGTTTGAGGCCTCTACGTATACGTTGTCTTCAAAACGAAACTTAAACTCAACACTTGTATAAAAAAGTTATACAACATTAGTACATATATCGTGAGTTTGGTGATCGGAGAAGAGGAACTGAAAACCGACCGTCAGATATGACCAGAATAGCGAATTACGTAGGTGGACAAAAATTCAGCTCCATCTGACAAAGATAAGAGCTCGATCCGTCCGGTCAATCGGCGCGGTCAAACCCCTAAACGGACGAAAACGGCTATTCGACCCTCCAAATCACGTAATCTGGCCAGACCTTCAACTGAGAATAGTTTCCAATCGACGAGACACTGACGGGGCTATAAAAATAAAAAACATTACCTTACAATTTAAATGTGTTTTATTTATTTTAATTATACGGATTCTCTTGGCTGACAAAATTAGGGTAATTCGTCGGCCAAGATAATACTTGGGCGACGATATTTGTTAAATTCGTCGCCCTAGAGTAAAAATAAAAAATCCTGTACAATGAAATTTAAATGTGTTTTATTTTATTTTAATTATCGGATTACTCTTGGCCGACGAAATGAGTGTAATTCGTCGGTCAAGATAATACTTGGGCGACGATATTTGTTAAATTCGTCGCCCTAGAGTAAAAATAAAAAATCCTGTACAATGAAATTTAAATGTGTTTTATGTTATTTTAATTATTCGGATTACTCTTGGCCGACGAAATGAGTGTAATTCGTCGGTCAAGATAATACTTGGGCGACGATATTTGTTAAATTCGTCGCCCAAGGTTAATAATAAAAAATCCTGTACAATGAAATTTAAATGGGCTTTATTTATTTTAGTACAAACATATTCTTTTAGTACAAACATATTCTTTTAAGGGGTTTGGAACCCAGCCTACCATGGAAGGCTCACAAACACGCCCGGAAATCTTTATATTAATTTGGACAACAATTACAAAGCTAATGCTCAATTATAACTAAGCTAAGGCTCGTAATCTGAGTCATCCGATGAGTCTTCTTCGGTATCGGAATTAATATCTGGTAATCTATGCCTTAATTCGTCGTCAGAGTCGTCGTCTGTTTCTTCATTTGGATCAACATCAATAAAGGTTGAATCTTCGTCACGAATTCTGAGCACTCGACCATGTTTAACATTATTTTCGCGAATAGTGCTACATCATGAATACCTACTGCGTTCGGCTCCTGATACGCATCAGCCTCTGGCCCTGGAATGGTCACTCCAAGTGTAGCCGCCCGGTAAATGTTTCGAGGATGCACAATGTTCGCTATTTTCCACGCGTCACCCCTGGCAATGTCATCAAGATAAAACACTTGTTTTACCGTTGTCGCAAAAACAAACGGGTCATCTTCGTAGGCGCTTGTAGCAGTGTTGACCGATAAATTGCCGTACTGATCCATCTTCATGCTCTGTGCGCCTGTATCAAACTATCTACACTTGAACAGATGCACTTTCATGTCTTCCGCATAAACCAGTTCGACCACTGAATGGAGAACATTTTGTAATAGTCAAGGCCATGACCAAGCGCCATCACCCCAGAATTCTGTGTTCTTCGTCTGCTGTCTCTCTCTTCAGATACAAATTTGACGCCATTCACTGTGCAAGTGGGATAAACTCTAGCCCGTTGCGGTTGCATCGCAAGAAGTAATAGTTCGTGCGACCAGTTTGGATTATCATCAGATTTAATCATCATGTCTATCTGTAACGGATATTGAACTGTAAATATCCGAAAATATATGCAATAGAAAATAATTAGATATATATATATATATATATATAACAGGGAAGATTAAATTACGTACCCAGGTGCGAAAATAATTTGCGAACGTCATGTTGTGGTACTCGAGATCACCATCAACTTTCGGAAAATATAGGTGCAACTCTTTCCAATATTTAACTTCTTCACAATTGATTAGTACCCACCCGTGCGCTATGGCTATCTCTTCATCCGACAATACATACTCGGCTGACAATCGTGCTCCACCAACTTCGACATCACTGGAAACTATAGAGAGATTGAACCGCGGCGCATGTTCCTCCATGGCTTGCGGAGCTCCCAACGACGCTCCTAAATACAACTTCATGTAGGTGACGCATTCATGCGCAATATATGCTTCAGCTATACATCCTTCAGGCGCGGATTTATTAGTGACATAATCTTTGTACTCACCAAGTTGCCTGTAAATATAAGATTGCAAACTATACGTTATGGTTATTGAACATGTAAGTACATATATGTATTCTAGAGATGTAAGTGAATAAAACATACCTTTCCATGGGATACATCCAAGTGAAGTGTACTGGACCGGTAAGCAACAATTGCTGGGGAAGATGGATCATCAGGTGAGGCATGATATCGAAAAAATTTGGCAGAAAGATCCTCTCGAATTTACACATGATGTATATGATGTCTGCCTGTATTTCCCGGAGATCGGATTTTCTCACTTCCCTTGTGCATAACTTTATGAAGAATCTTGACAGCGCTACTAACGGCTCCACAACCTGGCCAACCACACATCACAAATTTAATATAAAATCCAACAACGACAGGTTAACCGTAATTTTAACCACAAATTTACCTGACGGTGAAGGTACGGTCGAATGAAAACAGGGAAGAGACGTTGTAGCAGAATATGACAGTCATGACTCTTCAAGTCGTATATCTTATTCTCCCGCAAGTTCACACACCGGGCTATATTTCCTGCAACGCTTGAGGGATACGTCACACAACTCATCCACCTGAAGATCTGGGTCTTCTGATCAGGCTTCACGGTGTAAAGAGCCCAAGGCATCTTTTTCTTCCCCTCTTTCAGCCAAAGATGTTTTCTGATTCCCATTTTCTTAAGATCAACGCGTGCCTTAGGACCGTCTTTCGTCTTCCCCTCCAAGTTGAGCACTGTACCTACCACATTGTCGCAAACATTCTTCTCTATGTGCATCACATCTAGGTAGTGCCTGATCAACAGCGTACTCTAGTACGGGAGTTCCCAAAATATGCTCTTATGTGTCCAGAATTTGTACCTGTCTGGTCTTTCACGTATTCTGGCCACAATATCGGGATGATTGCTGAGCTGCCCAAAATCATACTCATCCAGCACTGCTAAAATCTCTTCCCCCGACCATCTATGCGGCTCCACACCTCTCTCTTCGGTCCCATCAAATGCCCCGGTATCTATCCGCCAGGGGTGATCATGTGGTAGGTAAGCACGGTGACCCATCCGGACTATCTTGTTGCAATGATTGCTGCACCCCTGGGAGCTAAGGCACTCAGGACAAGCCTTGTATCCCCTAACAACGTTGCCGGACAACATCCCACGTGCAGGAAAATCACTGATGGTACCAACAATCATGGCATGCATCTGGAACATCTCCTTTTTGTGGGAGTCATAAGTGGGATGACCAACCTCCCAAAGCAATTTACACTCTTCAATCAGCGGTCTCATATACACATCGACACACTTCCCTGGATAACAACAACAACAACAACAACCACAACAAATTCAGATAACGACTATATATGACCAACAATATAGAACAAAATAAATGGAGAAAAAATTGAACCAACAGCAATATATACAATATGAAGGGAAAGTAGATACCTGGATAACCGGGCCCCGGAATCAACAAGGTCAACATGTTGTATTCCTTCTTCATGCACATCCATGGAGGAAGGTTGTAAGGCACCAAAATGACCGGCCATATACTGTACGAAAGACTCATGGTCCCAAAAGGGTTGAACCCATCGGATGACAGCCCGAGCCTCACATTCCTCACCTCTGAAGCAAAATGAGGAAACTCCCTGTCTATATGCTTCCACGCCTCCCCGTCAGCAGGGTGTACCATGAGGTCTTCGTCATGCACCTCCCTCACAGCGTGCCATCTCATAGCTTCGGCCGTCTTTGAAGACATGTACAACCGCTCCAGCCTATCCCTCAACGGGAAATAACGAAGTACCTTAACAGGTTTCCTGTTGCCTGCGGGAGTCCGCTTATACCTGTCGGTCCCACATACCGGACAACGATGAAGGTCTTCAAGGTCATTACCGTCTGCATCTTTACTCCAGAATAGAACGCAGTCATATCTGCATGCATGGATTTTGATGTAGGAAAGCCTGAGATCTCTCAAGATACGACGGACCTTATGATGCGTGGTGGGATGACGATGACCGTCGGGCAGGAGCGAAGCAACGTACTGTAGATACCTATCAACAGCCGTCACGGTCGATTTTGTGTCAACCTTGATATGCATCACCTCCATCACACACTGAAGAACGGTCTTCTCATGACCTGGGCACAGAGGGGTCTGTTGGAAAGCAATAAGTCTGTTGTACTTGGCTATACCGGCAGTGTTGACACCTCTAGGGACGGCCTGCATCGGCGCCTGCGGAATGTGCTGTCGTTCAGGGCATACACCGTTGTCATGAGGAAATATGTCGTTGATGAAGGCCGTTGTTGGATCGTTGGATGTACTGCCCGTCTCATAAAACTGTCCATGATCATGCGGGCGTGATGAGGTTTCACCGTGATATATCCAACATGTGTAACGTTCCCAGAATCCGTTACTCTTCAGGTGGTCCCATACTGTATCAAACGGAAATCGATGCATATCACTGCGACACTTACACATCTTGCACGGGCAATAGAACGTGCCACTCCCGTCAGCATTGGCTTGCGCATATTGCATAAAATCCCAAACTCCTTCAGCATATTTTCTGTGATATCTTGGAAGAGAAATCCAACTCTTATCCATATCATGAAAATAACACATATATATATATCAATATTTAATGAACATATCTTTTATATATATATATATATTAATGTAATACAACATACTAATTATTAATTATATATATCTAGTTCGAGCGGATTCCGTGGTTTCAGAAGGCAAGTGTCAATGTCACAGAGGGCGAACCCCCTACAGGAACCAGGCAGGACTCGTTTGTGATCACGGAGGCCAACCCCTATCGACCCCTTCACCGAGAAGAGTGGTCAATTTGTGATCTTGAGATCCAGTTAAACAAACCTGTGAACCATATCTATGACAGAACAGCCCCTTACTCAGCTTGGAACAAACTCTATGCATATATATATATATATATATCATTAATTCAACTCAAATAAAACTGAAAATCAATATATATATATATATATATATATATGTGCATATGCATATGTACGTACTTGGGAGTAGCTCCACAAACTATGTATGGACAGATTTCCACAACACCGAACGATTTGAAGAACTAGAGAAATTTATGTTTCAAATTTTCAAAGTTCTCATTCTTCTATCCCGGCCTCTCAATATATAGAAGAATCTTGGGCGACAAAATATTTGAGTTTCGTCGCCTAAGGATTAAAAAATCTTGGGCGACGAAATATTTGAGTTTCGTCGCCTAAGAATTAAAAAAAATCTTGGGCGACGAAATATTTGAGTTTCGTCGCCTAAGGATAAAAAAACTTAGGCAACAATATAAATATCTTAGGCGACGAAATATTGTTTCGTCGCCCTAGTTTCTATCTTGGCCGACGAAATTTATTCTTAGGCGACGAAAAAAAAAATCGTCGCCCGGTTTTTTTTGTTTCGTCGCCCAAGACCCATTTTCTGGTAGTGACATTCAGTGTAACATAATTTTCTAATTAGATATATACTTTGCCAAACAAATAAACTTTGTACCATTCACTACATTTTGTTTGGTTATATGCATCTCCACACTGTTTTAACGAAATAACAAAATGGAGTTAATAACTATCATTGTTATGCGGTCCACTAAACATCTCGGAATAACAAAACCTAATACCATGATTTATTCGTTCATGTGTTTGGTCTTTATCACCGAGTTCCACACTCCATCCCAAGTGAAGTAAGCAAAATCTCAGAGCAGAATCACAGAGAACACACACTGTAGTGCAAAAATCCCTAAACTCCAAGCAGAAGAAGCCTAGTCTATAAACGTCACCCTCTGAAGAACAGAACCGTGATACCCTGAAGACAAATTGTTACAAGACAAAGCAGACTACTATATAGAAACTCAATTTGACTCCCCAAAGCCACGTAGCTACAAATACCTGATCAGAAAAAGCGTACGACTTGCTTCCCAGAAAAATCAAAACGACGCTCGATTTTAGCTTACCTCCGTGTTGACTTCTGAAACCCAACACATATTCCCAGTCAATCCTATAATGGAGCCCTAACCCATCCAAGAACAAGGTACAAAGTTTCAAGTTTTCAAACTCGGGTCGGTCCCTTTTAATAACATCGCATACTTCAACCATCTGGGTCCGTCTCAAAGGTTAAACAAGAAGCAAATAATCACAAAAATGGAAGAATTTAAACCAAAGATAATTAATTTATATATATTCAAGAAAATTTGTACTGAAACATAGATTTTCCTTCTTTCATTTTCCAGAAAAGGGCATGCAGATGAGTTCCAACGCATATGTTAATTGTTCACCGTTTCGACCACGCTATGTTAATTTTTTTAAGCCTTCGAAACCCAAAAAACGTAGACTTTTCTTCTTTTTTCCGCGAAAACCATCTCTCCCACAAACCCACAGAGCTCAAAATCAGACATGGCGAACACCTTACCTAGCACGCTCTCTCTCTCTCTCTCTCTCTCTTCAACCCATGCACGACCAGAGTTGGACTTTGAGAAAAACATTTATAATTAATCAATTATTAGTTGTTAATTCTTTTTCTTAATCTATGTACTTGTTGCTCTTCTTCTTCGATCTTCTTCCTCAAGCTAGGAGGTGGGGTGGTTTCAGTACCGCTGGGACATGGACACGTGGCGGCGTCTGAGGTGCGGGGAGACGATGGAGATGAGCCCGCCGAGTGGTGGCCGCATTTTCGACCGGTAGATCATCTCGTCGTACAGCCGCCGGTAGAACTTGAGGAACGGCACGAACGACTCGCGCGACTTCTCCGTCCTGCTGACGTGGCACTCCTTGCGGAAGAACGTCGCCGGGGACTGGAAGAACGATGGACGTGGGGTCCGGGGGTGGGGTGTCCGGCTGCCTTCGCTGGCTGACGTCATGGGGCGGCAGCGCGGGGGGAGAGGGGTCGACGGGAAGAGGCTCTTCCTGGTGGCGGCGGAGTTGCCGTAGCCGTGGAGGGTGCCACGTGGCGTCCTGGCGGCGGGGGAGGCGAAGGAGAACGACCTGGCGTTTAGAGGGGAGATGAGGGCGGGTCCCAGAGGCGAGGGGGTAGTGGGGCCGACCTTGGAGGACGACGTGTCGGTGAGGCTGAGGTACCAGGGCTTTAGGGAATCGATCTGGTGGTGGGAGACGGTGAAGGAGAAGCGAGAGGAGGAGCACGCGCCGATCTTGGCCATGGATGATGGATCGAATCGGAGGGACGCGGCGCGTGGATAGGAGGAGAAGTCGTTGAAGTCCATTGACTCTTCGAAGTCCAGTGAGGAGACCATCATCGTAGCCGTTGATAGCTCAACGAACGGTCGAACACCCTAATCAAACAAAAACAATAAAATCCATCACTATCACACATTGGTTTCGCTCCTTGTGGTCACACCATGCTCAATTACTAGTAGAATTGACCACTGAAAGCAAACAAAAATAGCAAATGGCAACATCTCTCTCCATTCTCCTTGTATTGAAAATTACCTTGGGGTGAAAATTTAATTCACTACAATGGGAAAATGGGAAAATTACTTTTTTATAAGACTCACATGCTTAACAATGATGGCTTTGAGCTCAGTGGGATTTTCTTTTTTGGTACAAAACCCTAGTGGTTTTTCTTTTTATGGGTTTTCCTTATAGTGGTAGCATTCATCATAAGGATTATGGATTTAACAGTTCCTAGTATTCCCAAAGCATAGCAAAGCCATAATTGTGACATAATTTGAACCCCAAAACCAGAAAAGCAAAGCTGAACAAGCACTCATTGACTTGCTTTCAACCCAAAGGATAAGCTCACAGATGGGGGTGGGTAGCAGTAAAAGTGTAAAACACTAGAACACATTCTAATTGGGTAAAAAAAATAAACACGGTAACTTCATGCCCAACAGTGACATTAATGAAAGCTGCTAGCAGCTGGCTATTGTGGGCTACTAACCTAAAAACAGAGATAACCATAGGTGAATTTAAATTCTTTTTAACTTTTTACCTTCCAGAAATAGGAGAAGAGAGACGGAGGGTCAATTACAAAGGCCTGGAAGAGCCGTCCTGGGTAGTACTCTGCCACAATTTTCAGAGTTGCCAGAAGCAAGTTCATAAAAGCCGACGCTGACCTGAAAAAGCCTGCATCACCACGCCTTTCAATAATTCATTTACTTTTAGAATTAAAACCCAGGTGAATAAACAACATTATCAACTTTAATCCGTGGTTAAAAGACTAAAAAGCAGTGGTGCTAGTTCTGCAAAGCTACTAAAAGTAGGATCCTGGGTACTTCTGCAGGCATATTAAGGATGTACAGGACTTGACCAATTCTAGGTGAGGAAGAGGAATGACTCCTGTTTTGGCCCACGTCCTCAGCAAAGGGGTGATGAATGATCAAATGTAAAAAGGGTGTGTGCGGGGTGTGTCACCTCACGGATGAGGAAAGAGAACGGTGCGCGTCCTGACTTCTTGACCAGGCGAATGAGGGCTCCGGTGTCACCTGATGAGGAAATATTTCCGAGCTTACTCTTCTAATCACCTGTCGATCGATACTCACTGTGAGAGCGAGCAGAGCAACAAATGGGAAATCGGAGACGAGTCCTGACGGGCTCTGGGGTCTAAGGCGGGGTGCGCTTAGAGCGTAAGGGTTTCGAGGATGCTCGAAGGTTTCGACTGTGTACGTCTGCTTGAGAGAGATTTGTTGATTGATTGATTGTGTCGTCGAGTAAGCTGTAAAGCTTCTTTATATACTCATCCGTAAGCAACTCGTGGAGACTCACTCACAATCCAATTCGGACTCTGCAATTAGAATCTCACAAGGATACGATTAACTCGCCAGTCGTGCGCTCTATACAACACGTGTCAAACCTATCTCGCTTAGGTTTCGTTCCCTGCCTCGCTGCATTTCATTTGTCGTGTAGTAAACGAACTCAAACACTAAGCGACCTTATCCCGAGGGCGTTATTAGTCATTTCCAACCTATCCTCGCAAGAACTATAGAGTCCCATGTGAACTGGAGATAAGGATCCCGCGAGGACACCGAATCTCGCAAGGTATCAGAATCTTCTGGATAAAATCCACGTCACGTGCTGCCAAACCTCGCCACCCTTCGTGGGCTAAAAAGGTCACAGGCGTTGGCCCAAATGATATCCAAGCCTTTCTCGAGTCTTGGACCAAAAACGCCCACTGGGCTCAAACATTGCCCCCTAGGCCTTGAGCTTAATCCGTTTCGCAACGGATAAGCGAAAAGGCCTAATTAAGCTTTTTATGGGAACTCGTATTTCAAAAGGTGCTGACGCTTCGGCGCTATCGCTTCCCTTCATCATTACTGCTTTTCGAATTTTGAAACGCGCTGACGTTTCGGTCGTCATTGCGTCTTTTCGTTGCGACCATTGATTGAAAGAGACGTTACGGTTCGTCTCCTTTATAAACCTCGACGCGGGTCCCCACATCTTACCATCGCTTTCAAAACAATCTCCGCCTTCTGCAAACAGCCAAACTCCAGCACCAAACAAACTTTAACCGGAAACAATGCCTCCCAAACCTTTTGCCAATGACCCGAACCTGAGCCTTACGGCGACGACCTCTTGGTCGACCAGCCTTGCTCGCCGCTTCGCCACCAACCCGCCTCAAGGAACACCAATCTATTCCCTTGACACCGGGGCGGCTCTGCTCGGTCCGACTCCTTCAAAGCCTCTGTCCGACGCCGATCTCAACCATTACAACGCCTCCGTGCGTCGACCAATCTTGGCCCAACGGCGCGAACCGGGGAACTTCTCTACCTGGCAAGCTCGTTCCCATACGAATGTCCGGGTCGGGGAGTGGCCCAGCGCCACCGCGGAGGATCGAGCGTGGTACGAGGAGCGCCTCCAGACCGATCAGACGATCTGGGAAGCCACCGGCATTCATGAGGCCATTGCTTTGAGTTTCTCGCTGCCCTCTCACACCGATCGAGCGCCTATCGCTGCCATGACTTGTTTGTGGAACAGCGCCACCAACACCTTCGACTTCCCTTTCGGGCAGATGGGCATTACTCTGCTGGACATCCTCGCCATCACTGGGCTGCCGATCCACGCAAAGCCGTATGTGCCAGGCGACTTTGCGTCGACCGAGTTTACATACGCCTGCAATTTGGGAGCCCGCCGCGCCCTGAGAATTTCATACGGGGCATGGCGGAAATTTTACATGGGCCACGCGGAGCCGCATGAAGGAGGCATCGCTTTCTTGGAGTACTGGCTTGACAAGTTTGTCTTCTGCGGCAGCGCTCACAAACCAACCGGGAGATGGACCAAGTTGGCCGAAGCGTTGTACAATGGGGTTGAAGTCGGGTTAGGGCAACCTGTATTAGGCGCACTCTACCGGACTCTGCATCTGCTGTCGCTGAGGCCTTTCCACCTTTCTGGCGGCCCTCTGTGGATCCTGGACCTGTGGACGCAGCTGTACTTTCCGCTCTTCCGGCGAGCCCCGGTGGAATTCCTGCCCGAAGATCAGCTGCTTGGCTTTGCGGTGTGCAGGAATGACGCGAATCGGACCCCTCTGTCCTTCTTCGCTAGCCTGTCCATCCTCTACAACCACATCGAGCCACCTCCGACCATGGATATGATGGTTCGCCGGCGCCACCCTGAGGTCCTATCGACGGGTTTCTTCCCCCGCCAAGACTCTGACAACGATGCGAGGACTGCCTTCGTAAGAGCAACCTCATCCTGCGACCTCCAGCTCGCCAAGGATGACCAAGGCTTCGAGCTGTATGCCCCCAACCACTTCGCGAGGCAACTTGGTTTTCATCAAGGGATTCCTTACCCGCTTCTCCATTCGGTCAACAAGTACACCTCGTGGAGGAAAATTGGCGAGTCTGATCGGGTCACCCCGCTGCAAAATATCTACCCTCTTTCTCCCAACCTGCTGGAGATCGAGCCTTCGCTGGGTATTGACCCCGCTTACCTCGCTTGGTGGCGGTCCCTGTCTGACAACCATTGGGAGTTCCCAGACGACGCTGTCTTCGCTGCCGTCTTTCGTCCTCTTTACGATACTTTGGGCGAATCAGACCGTACCATCCTTGATGGCCAGCGCGACCATGCGGAAAGGAGTTCGGGGGCTGCGACAAGAACTAGGCTCGCGCTTCCGCCAGTCCCTGCTGCTCGCCGCCCGACGGGGATCGTCATTCGAGAACGCGATCCCACACCCTCGGTATGTCACTAAATGTGTAATTTTTGAACTTCCTTTGACATATTGATAAAATGCTTCTCTCTAACCCTCTTGTTCTCTTCTCAGTCTGCCCCCCGCCGGAGAACCGTCGACCGGTCTGAAGTTGTCAGAGGAAAGGCACCTGTCTGGAGGGAGACTGTGGCGGGCCACGACAGCGAGACTGCTCCTGTCGTTCCTCGGCCAACGACCGGCGAGAGCTCGCGGAAGCGTCCTATCGAGGACGAAGAGGACTTGCTGGAGGAAGTGCGGTACCAGCGAGAGTATGGCTTGGTAAGCGACCCGGTAAGCGGACCACTTTGAATCAAATTTCTCTTAAGTCAGAGCGACTCGCTAACTTTTGCTTTTGACAGGTTCGCCGCACCCGTCCTCGCCTCGCTGTTGTTGAAGAGGCGCCCGTGATAACGGAAGTCCCATCTCCAGAACCATTCGATACAGACTTGGCCCTCCAAAGGGTCGCTGAGGCAAGCGCGGAGATGGAACTCGAAGAGGTCGCTGAAGCCGGCGAAGAGATGGTCATTGAGGAAGTCGCTGTGGCAGGCGCGGAGACGGTCGTTGAAGAAACTGCTGAATCCAGCGAGGAGGTGATCTTCGAAGAGACTGTCGAAGCGGCCGCGGAGGAGACTACCACGGTCACCGAGGGGGCTGACAAGGCTACTGAGGAGGTCGTACAACCGTCCTCTCCAACCGCCGCCTCGGGCGAAGCTGGTCGAATCCCAAAGCCAAACTTGGCTCCAGTTGAAAATGCAGCCCTCGACCAGTCCAACCAAGTCTCTGACCCTAGTGCCCCCTTGGCGACTCCGCCCGAAGGCCTCCAACTGGTACTTTGGGTTCCTCCTCTGCGATTGGGCCGTGCGGGTCATACCGGTGAAGTGCCTCCGGCGGTTCCAACAAAGGATCTTACTGACCCCCTGGTGGAGACAGAGACAGCTCGTGGCACTCCGCCACCCTCTCCAGAGATTGAAGCGGCTGCCGAAGTTGAACCAGTCACTCCGGTCCCAACAAGGAAACCTGGCGAGGAGTCTTCTTCCTTCAGTACCCGGGCCGCTCGTCTTTGGGCCCGAACTACTCCGCCTACTGATCCAGAACCCATCCGCCTAGCTCGGTCTTTCCTTCATGGGTTGTTTCATCACGGCTCTCGCCCGAACGTCTTTGACTTGGTAGGACGTATTCGCGAGGCCCATGAAGCTCTGGATCGACATCTCGCTGGCGGCAATCCTGTTCTGGACCAAGCGCTGGAGTTGGCCGATGCTGTCGAGTCGCAGGCTCGCCGAGTCTTGGATATCGGTGTTCAATCAGCCTCCCGTGAGCAAGCTCGCCGTAACTTAGACAATCAGATGGCGAACCTCTTGGCCGAGCTTGGTGAAGCCGGTATTCCGGGAGCGTCTTCAGAGAATCCAAGTGCTGGCCATGCTCGGCGAGTGGAAGCCTTGGAGGCTCAGATAGCAGAGCTGCAGGCTCAGCTTGCTCGGGCTCGCCAAGACTTGGCCCGCGCTTTGGAAGTGGAAGCTCGTTTGCAGGCCGCGGAGGAGGCCCAGGAGGCTTTGGACTCGGCCGTGGCTGCTGCTAAAGAAGTTCAAGCCCAAGCCTATGAAGAAGAAATAGCCTTAGAAGGCATGCTCTTAGATTTGTATAGGGTTTGTAGGCGTGCATAGGTTTAACTTGTATTTGCCCCCTTGTGTACGAACTTTAATGATAATATCAAAGTTGAATTTTTCCACTGGGCGTGCCAACTGTTCTGTAATAACTGTCAAGAAAAAATCCTTTTCCGAGATTTAGGGACGGTTTCCAATGTAACTACTCGCTCGGAACGCGGGCAATCATTATTGAAAAACGCGTCTGACCTTATCTCCAAAGCCCGTATCTCGGAGCAAATATTGCATGGGGGACAACTGTCAAACGCACAATCGCCCCTTCCGTCTATAAAAAGAAACGCTTGGCCGGGGTGAAGTATCAGTGAAGTCTCTGCCCCCTCACCATGATTTCTTATTCCCTTCTGTTCATCCTTTTGTCACTGCTTAGAGCAAAGCCCCCAACCATACATTCCCGTCTTTTGCTGATTCTGAAAATCTACTCTCAGGCCTAGAGTGATTCTGGAAATCTACTCTCAGGCCAAGCCTTTGTTCGGCCTGACCAAAGGTTGGGTACCCTCTGCCTTGCGCCTGCTGTTCTATCAGCGCGTGAGGCTCTGTCGGTCCTTCAAACGGAAGACTGGTGGTAGCATGAGGGATCCTGACCCACTGGACCTTTAGCTTCCCAACACTTTCTCTTGGGTCCAGGCCGGCGTCAGGGTTTTGGCTGGTCTAAAGATGCGAGGCGTTCGTCAACTTTGAGCGAAGGACGCCGCGGCAGACTTTCCTTTAGCCAAGCGGGCCGGGACGAGGCTTCCAGTATCTGTAGATCTATGCTTTTTGAAATGTAAACATAGTCTAATTGCACCTTTTTCTGATCAATGTAAATGCTTTGGCCGCAAAGCCATAATTCGAAACATGTATTGAGCAAAGTGAAAAGGCAAAAATGAATAAATTTATTTTTTAGGGCCTCTGGAATAGGCCCCAATCTTGTACTAGTCTTTGTGTTTAGACTTTGCACGTTTACAGAGAAAGAAGAAAACAATAGAACTTTTTAGGGCCTCTGGAATATGCCCCAATCTAATACAGGTCTTTAGGGGCTGGTACGTTACAATGTATTCTATACGTCTTCTGTCCCGAGTTGCCCCCTAGTGTTAGGCGGCGGAGCGAATACGCGATGGCGCGTAGCACTATTGACTGTGGTGGCGGGATCTGGTGGGGGTGTAGGATCCTCGCGCTCCCAGACCCCTGCAATGTGGCGCTTGAGGAAGCGGCCATTAATAGGGTTGCGATGAATAGTACCGTCCAAGTCGCGCAAATGGTATGCCCCCTTGGGAAGGATTCGGTGAATAATGAATGGTCCATCCCAGCGAGCGGACCACTTGCCCCGACCATCTGTTTTGTCCCCTATTGGGAGGACCGCTCACCACACCTTCTGGCCCTCGGCATAGCTCTGCCCGCGCGTGATTTTATCATAGGAGCGGGCGATGCGCTGTTTTTCCAGGACAAGGTTGTTGAAGGCGGCGACACGGTGCTCGCCTAAATCTTCAAGCTCCTGCCACATGGCTTGGACGTAATCCTCGCCAAGCAATTGATGCTGTTCCTGGACGCGGAGCGAAGCGATATTTATCTCAAGGGGAAGGACGGCGTCATGTCCGTACATGAGAGCGTACGGTGTGGTATCCGTTGGGCCTCGCTTGGAGGTGCGGTAGGCCCACAAAGTGTGGTAGAGCTCCTGGTGCCAAACTCGAGGGTTCAACTCCAACATCTTGCGGAGGATGCCAAGGATGACCTTATTACTAGCCTCTGCTTGGCCATTGGACTGAGCATAGTATGGCGTGGAGTGTAGAAGCTTGATGCCGTAATCGTTTAAGTACGTAACAACTAAATCGGCCATGAAAGCTGCCCCCCTGTCCGTAACGATGCACTCCGGGATACCAAAGCGTGAGATGATGTTGCGGAAAATGAAGTTGCGCACCGAGTTAGCAGAGGCGACCTTGAGTGGTTCGGCCTCGACCCATTTGGTAAAGAAGTCGGTGGCAACGATAATGAACTTGTGCTGCTCAGAGGAATGGGGATGAATGATGCCCACGAAATCCATTGTCCATCCGCGACACGGCCAAGGTTTGATGATAGGCTGCAATGGGATGTTAGGAATATGTTGCACTGGTCCGTGAGCTTGGCAGTCTTGGCAACCTCTGGCGAAGGCAATACAGTCTTTCAGAATGGTTGGCCAGTAGTAGCCATGGCGGCGGATCAGCCATCGCATTTTGGGCCCGGCTTGGTGCGAGCCGCAAACTCCGCAATGGACTTCGCGCATGAAACGTTTAGCTTCGTTTCCGTATACACAGCGGAAGTCGTTGCCGTCTTCCCCACGCCGCCAGAGTTCGCCATTGCGTAATACAAAGTTTAAAGCGAGGAAGCGGGTTTGCCTGGAATGAGCAGCATCGTTAGGGTTCTGGAGGTAGGCGACGAATGGTAGCCGCCAATCCTCGTCGATAGGGTCCAAGGCTGCAACTTCTGGGATGGCGTCTCGAAATTGCCCCCTGGCGATGAAAGAGGGAAGAGTACGGCGTTCGACCTTGAGCAGGTGTTCGCTCACTCCGTCTCTCAGGCTGAGTCCAGACGCTATCTGGGCGAGCTCGTTGGCAGCGAAGTTAAATTCACGTGGTATGTGCTCGATGTACACGTCGTCAAATCGATCCAGTACCTCGAATGCCTTGCGCAGGTATGGCTCAATTGACAAACTTAAACATTTGAACTTTTCCACAAGCTGGTTAACGACCAACAAAGAATCACCAAAGATCTGGACCTTGCGGACTCCTAAGTCCAACAAGATCTCTAAGCCGATGATTAGTGCTTCGTACTCGGCCTGGTTGTTGGTGCATTTGAAGTCGAGCTGGAACGAGTAGGAGAAGCGATCTCCAGCGGGATTAGTGATGGCTATCCCGGCTCCGGCTGCTATATCAGTCCGTGAACCATCGAAGTACAGGGTCCAGGGAACGAGTGTTACTGTGGCGAAGTCCAACTCGCGAAACGCTGTGAGCTCTGATGGTGGGTGATGGGCAAGAAAATCCGCTATTGCCTGTCCTTTTACTGCCTTTTGCGGAACATATTGCAACGAGAATTTGGACATGGCGAGGATCCACTTGCCGATGCGTCCCCGCAAGATAGGGCGAGAAAGCATGTATTTGACCAAGTCGGATTGAGCGATGACGACCGTGGTAAAGGCAAGCATGTAATGGCGCAGCTTGCAGCCTGCAAAGTAGAGGGCGAGACATAACTTCTCCATGGGCAAGTAGCGTGTCTCACAGTCCGTTAAAACTCTGCTGAGGTAATAGACGGCATGCTCTACCCCGTTCTCATCATCCTGGGCCAGGAGTCCACCGATGGATAGATCGGCCGCGGCGATATAAAGTTTAAGCGGGGTGCCGTCGCGAGGTGGAATCAGGACTGGTGGGTTCGTAAGGTAGTCCTTGATTCGATCGAAGGCCTGTTGATGTTGTGGTTCCCATACGAACTCGGTTGCCCCCTGGAGCTTGAGGAGAGGGGAAAAAGGTTGGACCTTCCCTGCCGCGTTTGATATGAAGCGGCGGAGAAAGTTGATTCGCCCTAGTAGCTGTTGGAGCTCCTTCTTGGTAGTGGGGGGAGATGCGGTGATTACCGCTCGTGCTTTGTCCTTTGGGATTTCGATGCCTCTTTGATGCACGAGGAAGCCAAGGAAATCACCGGCCTCCGCGAAGAAAACGCACTTGGCGGGGTTCATCTTGAGGTTATGTCTGCGCATTCGTGTGAACACCTGCCGCAAGTCTTCCACGTGGGTTGCTCGCGATTTGGTTTTGACTACCACATCGTCGATGTATACCTCAATCAGCTTGCCCAAGATGTCGTGAAAGATGAGGTTCATGGCGCGCTGGTACGTTGCCCCCGCGTTCTTAAGGCCGAAGGGCATGACGACATACTCGAACGCGCCAGCAAAACCAGGGCAACGGAAGGCGGTCTTGTGTCGATCCTCCTCGGCGACGGGGATCTGATGGTACCCGGCCGTGCCGTTCATAAAGGATAACACCTCGTGCCCTGCGGCGGCATCAATAAGTAGGTCAGCCACAGGCATGGGGTATATGTCCTTTGGTGTTGCGTTGTTTAGATCTCGGTAATCAACACAGACACGCATCTTGCCATTTTTCTTGCGGACGGGGACGACGTTCGACAACCACTCGTTATACTTCGCCACCCGAATGATACCCGATCGGTGCATGCTTTCGATTTCTTCTTTAACTACGATCTGGGTTTCAGTTCGCATGAAGCGGCCGTCTTGCCGGACTGGACGCCGGTCGGGATAGGTTGGTAGCCGGTGGCAGACCAAGTCCGGGGACAAGCCGGGCATATCTTCGTATTTGTCGGTGAAGCAATCCTTGTACTCGCGTAATAGGTCAAGGAGGGCTTCCTTTTCTTCCTCCGCCAACTTTGCACTGATAGAAATAAGTAAGGGCTTTTCTGCAGTCCCTACATCAACTTGTAAAGTGGGGTCGCGGACTTGAGGTGGAGTGTCGTCCAAGGCGGCAGGAGCTAACTGAATAACTTCTTCCTTGGTATCGGAATAATCTACCACTTCATCGACATATTCCATAGTCGCGACCTTGTCGTAGGCTTCGCGTTCTGCCCAGTACGAAAGGAGTCTTTCGCACAAGGACTCGCCAGCCTCGCGTACCTCCTCGGAAAGGGCACTATCCATCGAAATGGGGCGTGAGATTCGCGATGGTGTGAGGACGTTGCAAATCGTCCTTCGCCTGGGTAAGTCCCCATCGCGTTAGATTGGAGGCCGTTACTCCGTATGGGCGGCCCTTGTGATCGACGCCTTGAACATCTAACGGGCCCAAGTCTGTATTATAGTATCGGGCATCGTTGAGGTTGGCGGAAATGGAGAAAGGCCGCGGCTCGGCCTTGATGATGACTGACTCGCGTTTCTCGGTGTCCCAGATCATGAGTTCTTGGTGCATGGAGGAAGGCACGCAAAAACTTCTGTGGATCCAGTCGCGGCCGAGGATCATGATGTAAGAGGAAACGCACTCGGCGACGAAAAAGGTATAAACCCGCGACGCTGGCCCGACCTTGACCCGTAGGAACAGCAAACCTAGGGTTCTGGACACCTGTCCTGTAAAGTTCTTCACCGTTAAGGACGTGGTCTGGACCATCGAGCGCGGAATGTCGAGGAGACCCATGGTGCGGGTTGTGACGACATTAACCGCGGCACCAGTGTCGATCATGACCTTGTTGATCAGTTTCCCTTGGACCTCTGCCGTGATATACAGTGGTCGCATGTGGGTGGCCATGTCCAGGGTTGGCGTAGAAAAGGTCATGGTTGGCCTTTGTGCGAAGCTACTCGAACTTTCCTCTTGCGGAGTGCCATCGGCTGGGGCCAGTACTGGGCCCATTTCGCTGCTGCATGGCGGGGGTATGCTGTCATCCTCGCTGATGATGGTGATGTCCGCCGCGCTGCAGGTTGTGTTTGGTGGAAGGGCGTATCGTTCCGAAATGAAGAACACCATCCCGACCTGAAACGAGAATTGTTCGGAGACTGGGACCAGAGGTGTGTCAATGATCCCGTGTTCCCCTTCGAGAACTGCAAAGGCGTCTGCTTCTCGGCTGAACTCTTCCTCAGCATCCCAACCAGAGACCTCTAGCATATTGCAGGTAAATGACTCTGCTTGCTCTTCGTCCTGGTCTTCCTCTAGGTTGAGTCGAGGTTCTGAGTGTGCCTCATCGGCTTCCTCATTTTCGCGGAAACGTTGGGCCATTTGCTCGGCGAGGTTAGGACTAGAAGGTGCCGGTGTCTCTGCTGGTGGCCCTGACGCCTCAGGTTGTCGCGGACGCCATACTGTCTTTGGCGAAGGCTGATGGTCCTTAGCTGGCTGTTTATCTGCTGCTGCGGGAGCCTTACTGTTGTCTTCTTTTGCTAACCGCTGCAGGGCAGATACTCGGGGCACCATCCTGGCTTCGGGTTCCGGATTGTGCCGCGGCCGAGGCTGCTGTGGCGATGGCGACTCCCTTTTGGTATCAGCCTCTGTGTCTCGACGCTCTTGTCGTCGTGAGGGCTGAGACGGCTCACATTTAGACTCCGAGTCCGGAGTCATGAACAATTTACGCCTAGGGCCGGTAGGCGGAGCCTTGCTTTGTTCGGGCTCTGGTGACGGCCTACGCCGGGAAAGCTGCTGATCCCTCCTCCTGTCAGGCTCCGGTGACGGATTGGGCCTAGCAGGTTGTGGATCCCTCCTTCTGTCAGGCACGGGTGACGGCCTGCGTCTGGAAGGCTGCTGGTCTCTTCTCCTTTCAGGTGCTGGGGATGGCCTGCGTCTAGGAGGCTGCGGATCCCTTCTTTGTTCAGGTGGTGGTGATTGCCTGCGCCTGGGAGGTTGCGAATCCGGCTTTGGTGGAACCGTGAGTCGGCAGAAAACATTTGGCTTGGGCGCAGGATCGTCACTGAACTGCTCGCAGATTCTTGGAGGTGCGACTGGCGGCATTTGAAGGACTGCGCGCAGACCTTCTGCTTCCCGCCACATCCGCTCAGGCGTCTGCGCGAGCTGCGAGGGGCGTATAGCGCCCTCGTCGACAGCCCGTAAGGCGCGTAGGATGCTGCTGTACCGCTTCTGGAGTTTGCGCTTCTTGGACCTGCTGATGGTCACTGCCTTGCCCCCTTGCTGCGTGTACCAGATCCCTTCCTTGATCGCTGATTTGGACGTCGGGGGAATGTAAGGGTTGGTCAAGACGCCGTCACGAGGGCTTGGGGCGCCGCTGCTGTGACTCTCACTGCAGGATTCTGACATGTCCATCTCGCTTGCGGCAGGGGATGGAGGTATCGCTGCTGCCCAATGAGCGGCGACGTACGTTTCAAGGCGCGCTACCCTTTTCTCCAGCTCCTAGCGAGTCCTGGGGCTCGTAGGCTGGGAGCCTTTTACGGGGAGCGGTTTATCGTCCCTCATGATTGCTTTGCCTTTATCCTTGTAGGAGGGGCGGTCTGGTTCGAGTCTTGCGACCAACTGTCGGGCTGGGTCGGCTGTGCTCCTCATCTGGTTATCTGGGAGCGTGTAGTTGTTCGCCGGCCGTTTGCGATTTCGGCCTGGCGGCTCGGATGGTCCTGCATTTGGTGACAGATCTAATGTGATCATTCGCTGGCCGACGCGAGGCCAAGCGAAACCAGCAGTTGCGATTGTAAAGCCGCCCTCGTCCTTAAAGCAAATGTATCCGAGGTCAAGCCAGTCTTGGATCTGGTCTCGGAGCTGGCGACATTCGCAGGTCCTGTGCCCCCAACTGTCATGGAAACTGCAATGGACGCGTCCATCCCTGTACTCGCTGTATGGCAAGGAGCGGAGTGTGACGAGTCCAGCCTCTCTGAGATCTTCTAAGACCTCGTGTGCCAGACTTTCATTGTAGGTGTACTGGCGACGCGGCTGGCGGGTATTATCGTCTCCTTCCTCGTGGCCCCTTTTAGGCGCGCGACGTCGCTCGTCGTCCTGGGCCTGATCAGCCCAGTTGACCTCGACCATGCCCACCACGGGCGGGAAAGGGTCTACATCGACCAATGAGGCGGTGCTACCCGGTGCCTTCATCCTCAGCTCGCCTGAGTTTAACCAAGTCTGCAGCTGGTCTCGGAGCTTGACACAATCTTTGGTGTCATGGTTGTATACGTTGTGGAAGGCACAGTATTTCTTGTCCTTCAGCTCCTCCTTAGGCGGTATCTTGTGGTCCAGTCGCACATACTTCGCCTCGATTAGGTCATTGAAGACCAAATGGGCGTTTTTAGCGTCGTAGGTGTACGACTCGTACTCTGGTTTGGTCCAAGCAAAGGACTGGATGGTGATCGGCTCGCGGGTCATCTTCAGGTTCTTCAGTTTGTGAGCCACTTGCTTGCCAGTCAGCTCTACCGCGCCAATGTCGTCCAAGTCCTGATCTGCATGGGCTGGCTCCGGCCTTTGATAGTAGGGATCATGAGCAGGGGTTTACATGCTGAGTGCCCCCACGATCCGGTTCTTCCCTGGCACATAGGTTCCCTTGGAAGCGTTGGCCTTGTCGTCCAGCTCGTTCAGGATGAGCTCGTAGCTGCCAACCTTATTGATTAGGTCACCCATGGAACTGAAACGCTCTCCATGGTGCTTCAGCCGCTGGTGGTGCTCCAGCCCCCGAATAGCCAACTTAATGGCTTCCTGCTCAGGCAGCAGGTAATCGCATTTGGCCTGCTGGATCTTGAAGCGCTGGAGGAAAGAAACTCCGGACTCCATGCTCTGCTGGCTCATCTGCGTGAGGGAGTCGAGGCCGACTTCGGGCTCAATTGTGCCATATGTCTCCCTGAAGAGACGCTCCATGGTGGGCCAGTCTGGAATTGACCTCGGCTTCAGTCTGGAGTACCAGGTGAAAGCGGCTCCGGACAGAGAAGTCCCGAAAAGCTTGAGCTTGAGCATGTCATCATTCCCGTACTGGCCGCATTGGACCTTGAAGCGGGCCATGTGAGTCGCTGCATCTTCCCTTGTTTCCCCAGAAAATGTGGTGAAGACGATGTTCTTGAAACCGTGGGGGAAGGGGTACTGTGCCACGCTATCTGGATAGGGGTCACGATAGTGCAAGGTAGCATCACCTTTCCCGGTGTGCTCCTTGACAATGCTTGAGATGAGTTGGCGCCAGTCGGCCGCCGTTACTGGTGCGGATTCTGCCCCCTGGTCATGGCCATACCATGCAGAGAAGCTAGGGGCCTGTCCGACGTTCTTATGAGTTGAACTGGAATAAGCCACGATCGGGTCATCTGGTGTCCCCATTCCTTGCGGCGCAAGAGCATCGGTGCCCTTGAGTGTGGTCCGAGGGCTGCATGGCGAGGGTAGACGGGGTGGTGTCCTTGATGAGCTGGCCCCCAATGTGAATTGGGGAGCCTTCTGGGCCCCGACCCTCGGATTTGCCCTAGGGCGCTCATTAGGCGGGATATACCTCGAGCCCTCTGCTGCGCTTGAACTGGTATAGTTCACAGCGTGATTCTTTGGCGCTTGGGCCCGAATCCAGTCTTCCATCTGCAGGACCCTTGTATTCAGGGTATCATGGCGCTCTTTGTAGTCTTCGAGCTTTTCCATGCTGTTCTTGTTCCCGAAGAAGGAAGCGTCCTGCTGTTGCTGCAGTTTGGTGTCATGGTCGTTCAGACGATGGGTTTGGACCTCTAAAGCCTTTGTAAAGGCCACCTTGCTCTGATCCAGTTCAGTCTGGATCCGTTGCAGAGAGCCGGTCATTATGTCCTTGTCCTCCCTGATCGTGCCAACCACATAGTTGAACTCCTCGCTGAGCTTGGCGTGGTTTTCCTGGTTTGCGAGCCAGATCTCCTTGTCCTTAGCGACCTGCGCAGAGAGGTCCTGGACAATTTGCTGAGTTTCTTCAGCCTTTAAGCCGCACTCTCTCCTGAGCGCGCCGATCTCATTCTTGAAATCATTCCTTAGTTCTTCAAACATTCTGCGGACCTCCTCTGTGGACAGAGCAGGTCCCGCTTCTGGGATTGGTTGTGAGTTTGCCATTGTGGACTTAGTAAGGTCGGGGTTGCCGAACCGATTGAGAATCTCTTCTTTAGCGAGAGATCTGCAAGCCGCGCTGTTATGGGGCTTGTATTATGGAGTCTTATGTTTCAAACAAGAAAGCGAAGGTCTCCGGTATGGGGAGTCGTCGAACTTCCCAATGATTGCTGGAAAAATAAACTCCCAGTCCCACTGGGCGTGCCAATGTTTTGGCCCACGTCCTCAGCAAAGGGGTGATGAGTGATCAAATGTAAAAAGGGTGTGTGCGGGGCGTGCCACCTCACGGATGAGGAAAGAGAACGGTGCGCGTCCTGACTTCTTGACCAGGCGAATGAGGGCTCCGGTGTCACCTGATGAGGAAATATTTCCGAGCTTACTCTTCTAATCACCTGTCGATCGATACTCACTGTGAGAGCGAGCAGAGCAACAAATGGGAAATCGGAGACGAGTCCTGACGGGCTCTGGGGTCTAAGGCGGGGTGCGCTTAGAGCGTAAGGGTTTCGAGGATGCTCGAAGGTTTCGACTGTGTACGTCTGCTTGAGAGAGATTTGTTGATTGATTGATTGTGTCGTCGAGTAAGCTGTAAAGCTTCTTTATATACTCATCCGTAAGCAACTCGTGGAGACTCACTCACAATCCAATTCGGACTCTGCAATTAGAATCTCACAAGGATACGATTAACTCGCCAGTCGTGCGCTCTATACAACACGTGTCAAACCTATCTCGCTTAGGTTTCGTTCCCTGCCTCGCTGCATTTCATTTGTCGTGTAGTAAGCGAACTCAAACACTAAGCGACCTTATCCCGAGGGCGTTATTAGTCATTTCCAACCTATCCTCGCAAGAACTATAGAGTCCCATGTGAACTGGAGATAAGGATCCCGCGAGGACACCGAATCTCGCAAGGTATCAGAATCTTCTGGATAAAATCCACGTCACGTGCTGCCAAACCTCGCCACCCTTCGTGGGCTAAAAAGGCCACAGGCGTTGGCCCAAATGATATCCAAGCCTTTCTCGAGTCTTGGACCAAAAACGCCCACTGGGCTCAAACAACTCCAAATCCCGATAATGCCCCTGTTATGCTGGACCACTGAGGAGGAGTTGACCTTGACGTATCAGGGGCACACCGGACACCTTCAGAGGGAAAATCTGAGTTCCAGAGGAGACACAACAGTGCCGGTGCTCCGACATTGTTGCGTGCCCGGTCTCTCATTGATCACCATGTCGTGCAGTTCATAAGTACAACTCAATGTGAAATGTCTAGATTGGCCTTGTTGTTTTGAAAGTGGCTGCTTAGATTTCTGTTGGGAAAGATTGTGAATATGGGAGGAGTGAGGGGCGCTTACTTGCGTCGAAGAGAATAACGAACTGCTCGACGTTTTTGGTCATCGTCTGAATGGCCACCTCCAACGAGAAAACCAATAACCGAGTGAACCTAAAATCAATGTTTTCAAATGCGAAAGCGAAGGCGAAGGCGACTAGGGGTCGCCTCGCTAAGGCGAAGCCTCAAGGCGAAAAAACGATCGCATTTCCAACAAATATTAAATATATATATTACATTAATAAAAATAGATTCTTATAGATAACATACTTCAAAATAGCATAAAACTCATTGTTTAGTTCTTTATAGGTTCCAAATAAGATGTCAATGACACAAAAGAGTTCAAACATAAACTCAAACTACATCAATGCAAAGAGAACTACACTTCAATCATTATCATCATACTCAAATCCAGTCACACCCACAGGAATATCATCACAATCATCGATGTTGAATGCATTAGTATGAGGAGGCAAAGTAAGGTCTTCTATCTCATCTTCATCATCTCTAAGTAATGCAGCAATTTTTTTCATTTTCTGCTTGTTTCTTCCTTTACCTAAAGAGAAAGCTTGGAATTAAAAATGGAAGGATACATATATTATTCTAAACAACTAAATAACATGTAGATTAGTAAGAAACTACTTACTTGGGCCTTCATCACTCTTTCTTTTGTTACTTTTATTAGTGGAAGGTGGGTAAGGAGGCTCATCAAGTCCCATATCTTCATCCAACACAAGCTCATCATCCATGACCGGCTCATCTAATGGCTCCACAGAAATAGGAACTCGAGTTGAAAGATTGTGTTCATAACAATCAATTGGCACATTCCTTATAGCATCCACCTCAAATACATCCTCTTCAAGCCAAGAAAGATCATCTGGGAGAATTGGATCTTCCACCTCTGAAATCCATTCATCATCGGAATCAATTTCCTCCACTAATATAGGATCAAGCTTCTTTGATCTTCTTCTAATGTTTCTCTCCCTTAATAAAGAGTTGTACTTCACATAAACCAATGCATTTAATCTTTTGTGTTCAAGCCTATTCCTTTTCTTTGTGTGAATCTGAAACCAACATAAGAATAAACTTAGACGTATGCAACTTATTATATAGTTGATAACAATCAAACACATGACCTTACCGACTCAAAGGTGCTCCAATTCCTCTCACATCCAGATGCACTACAAGTCAAGCTAAGGACACGGACTGCAAACTTCATCAACTCAGGTGTTTCCCCTCCAAAACGCTCCCACCAACTTGCTGCAAAAAATAAAAACAGCATTATTATCATCTACAAAGACTCAAGTATAGACATTTGTATTATAAAAATAACATACGACACATTACCTGGATTTCTTATCTTTCTAGAGTGTATGGCAATCGGAGTTCCAAACTCTCCAAGGCATTTGTCAAACATCTCCAATTGGAGATCAGCTTTCAAGCGATCATCAAAAGACATCATCCGATCCATACATTCATACAATCCCCTCTTCACTTCCATAACAGTAGAGAAGTTTTCCTCATAATGCAATTGAGGGTTTAGGTAGTAACCGGCAGCATGTAAAGGCTGATGGAGTTGAGGAGTCCACCTTGCATCAATTTTATTCCAAATTGGTTGATAGTGTCTTAGGTTCTTCTTCAAACTATATGCAATCTTCTCTTTGGCAGCATCCATCAATTCATATATGTACCCCATAGCAGGCCTTACTTCGGAATCAACCTCCCTCAAGACACACACTAATGGCAACACACCCTTCACACAAAAAGCAACATCACTCCAAAAGTTCTTCTCAAAAAGAACAATGGCACGAACCTGTATTGCTTCATGGCTTTTAACAAAAGGGCCTTCAACCCACTGCTTGCTATTAAACATCATTTGAAGAGGCTGCTTCTGCTTATAGATGCTTTGAAGAGTGAGAAAGGCAGTTGCAAAGCGAGTCACAGCTGGTCGGATTATCTCCTTGTTGCTTGTGAATTCCCTCATCAAAGAAAGGACCCATGTGTGACCATAGAGAAACTTAACCACTTGCTTAGCACTTTTAATTGATTTCTCAAAGATCGCCATTTTGCTAATATCTTCAAGCATAAGATCAATACAATGCGCTGCACATGGCGTCCACCACAACCTTTCTCGTCTTTGCATAAGCCTAAGTCCCGCATTCTTATAATTGGATGCATTATCGGTGACTACTTGAATCACATTCTCTTCCCCAACTTCTCTCACCACATCATCCAAATATTTTAACATCAAAGATCCATTTTTCACACTACCGGATGCATCAATGGACTTCAAAAAGAAAGTACCAGCCGGACTATTCACAAGAAAATTAAGAAGCACCCTACCCTTTCCATCGGTCCAACCATCCGACATAATGGAACATCCATATTTCTCCCAAGCTTGCTTATGCTCTAACAAATACCTATCAATGTCTTCAACTTCTTCCCTAAGAATCCAAGTTCTTAATTCATGCATAGAAGGAGGCTTAAATCCTACACCATACTTAGCAATGCCCTCTACCATAGCTAACCAAAATGGATCATTAACCGTATTGAAAGGAAGCACTCTAGAAAACATAAAACGGCCAACCATCCGACAAACATCTTTCCTTAACTCTTTTCTGTAAGCCTCATTCAATACAGTTTGCTTAGGCTCCGAAGCCACATATTTATCAATCGGTCCTATAACTTTTGGTTGGGCAGCGGTACTCCCACATTCTGAACTTAGTTGGTGTTCAACAACATTACTCTCACCACCAATACCTGCCCCTATCTCACGCAAAATAATAGTTCTCTTATTTTTATCATCTTTAGCATCCTTAAGAGCTACTTGAAATTCTTTCTTTACATCTTTAGGGACTTTATTACAAGCTTTCATGCCACCCGAAATGCCTGCTAAATGATGCTTAAGCCTAGAGATAGTGCCACTACATACTTGATTACAAAAAACACATCTAAAATATTTCTCCCCATCCGTTTTCTTTGTATACTTCCAGGCCTTATCTCTTCCATCTTCCCCTTTCCCACTCATCACTAATATAATTACCAACACAATCACACACAAACAACAAAAACCCAGCAAATTAACATAACCATTTACACAAGACTAAGAAAAACTAACAAGATAACTAACCTGTTGATAGAGACCAGATCGGGTAGAGAGAGTGAGAGACTGAGTTTGTTGACAAGCGGCTGAGAGAGTGAGAGAGGCTGAGCTGCGGGAACGTGATAGCGCAAGCAGCAGAGAGAGTGAGAGAGGCTGAGAGGAAAGACATAACAAGACCAAATCGATTACTAGGTCAAATGGATCCCAAATTGGCTTAAAGAAGGACAAAACACGACCAAACGACGTCGTGGCTTAAAAGAGAAGACCAAAACGGCGTCGTTTTGACGGGAACCAAAAAAAAAAAACAGAAGTCTTCGTCTTCTTCCTCCAGCGCGCCCCGCTTCGTTTTCTGCAACCGCCTCCGCAGCCCCGGGCGTCGCCTTTCCAGCAGCGCGTCGGCGTTTGATCCGGCGAGGCTTTTCACCCCCGCCCCGCACTGAAGCGCGCATCGGCGACGCCTCGGCGTCGCCTTTGAAAACATTGCCTAAAATCAGTAAATCAAAATAAAAGTTATATAATTTAATTTTCATTACCATGAAAAAGAGAAAATAGGAAAAATTTGGTTCAAAGTTTTCTGCGTACTCACATTTTCTGGGAATGCAACTTTTGGTAGTCTTGTTTGAACCGGAAAATCTAGAAAGACTAAATATTTAGCAAAGTTGATATCTTTCAAAGAACAAAAAAACAAGAAGAATATGAAACAAGGAATTACCAGAACAGGCCTGGATTCTTCATCATGACCGGAGACGTATGCAACGCCTTCTGCAAGTTCAGCAGAGAACTCATCTGCTACCAAGTGATCTGTTTGTTCATTCAAAACAGAAACAGAAAAGAAAATCAAAACAAATAATTAATCAAGAACAAGTTTCATTTTTTATGGTTAAATTTAAAAAGAACAACAAGATCAAAGGAAGTGGGTTTAATGATTAGTGTCATGAGTTGGCGATTTTGGTTAAAGTAATTAATTTAACCCCTAAATTCAAAGCGTGAGAAAAAGCAAGATTCCACGCCGAAACCAAAGAAACAAAAAGAGAGACCAATATTCATTTTCAAAAACCAAAGAAAAAAACCCTAAAAGGCTTTGGCTTGTAGTAGTCAGTTGTAACTAGCTAGTACCAGTCCCAATAGTGTTTCTCCAAGACAGGCAAGCTCTGAGGGCCTTGGCCGCCTTCTTCACACTCTCTCCTTTTGCTTTCAGAAACCTCTCCACACAAGCACTGTTACAAAACTTCTCCTTCAAAATCCAACAGTCAAAAAAACTTAAATCAAACCCAAGCCAACAGTAAAAAAAAGAAAAAAAGAAATGATTTTGGAGACAAGATCTCTGAATAAGGCGAACCTGTTTAACCGTCAGCGGAGCTTGTTTTCTGAGGAGGTGAAGAACAGCTTCGACTTTGGGGTTGTCTCTGATGAGATCCCTTATTATTTGCTGTTGCTGTTGCTGCTGCTGCTGCTGCTGCTGCTGATCTTTCTTGCCCATTTCGAGAATGATCGAGAAGGGTTCAACTCCGAGGAATAACAGTGAGATACTGAGAGAGTGTTGGAGAGTAATATACCAAGCTTTGGCTTCACGCAACCATTAAGATCTCTCACAGTTGAAGAGAGAAGAGAGAACGGGGGGAGGAGGAACTGACAGGGTTGTTGAAAAGTGAAAACAGGGATAATAAAAGTGGAGTGATGAGGAGGAGAGGAGGGGGGAGTTGGAGTGCTGGGTATATATAGCAAAACGACAGCTGTTAACGCCGTTATGAGGAAGAAGGCTGAGCTTAATAAACAAATGGGGTTTAAATTAAAGTGAGATGAGTGACGTCAACTGCTTTGTGTTTGGTCAATGCTATTTTTATTTATATTTTTGCAATGATAGGTCTCAAAGCTAGTCGGAAACTCGTAACGGCCATATCCCACCGGCGGCTTACCGGATTAATTCTATACCCCTGCCGTCTGCCCCTCTGGGTTTCCTTTAAGAGACGAAGCATTTATTTGTATCCCAAAATATGCTTTAATTTGCCTACTCATTTGCTAGGACTTGCCCGTTGCCCAAATATAGCATATCTTGTACACAATAATGCAAGGCAACCTAATATTAAGTGTACTATTCACATTTGTTTCTTTATTAGCTTGTAGTCCTCTATGCAAGGGTTTGAATTTATTAAAGATAATTACTTTAGAGTCTTTAAAAGAAAGTAAATAGTGAAATTTGTTTTCGACAATAACGTATATGGACAAATTGTTAATAAACGGTAACCGAAATTTGTTGAAGTGTAAACTTTAGCGGTCAAACAGTCACTTTATGTGCATGTAATATCATGCTTTAGAATTTGTCCTTACGTAGTAGTTTATATTTTAAAATTTATTGTATTGGGTGTTAAAGTGAGATATTTGTATCAAACAACTATTCATAACCGTTTAGGGAATATGTGACTAACGTTAACATTTTCACTTTTTGCGTAAAATTTGAATTCTAAAAATCTTGTACTTGTAATAAAAAGAAAAAGAGTTTGAACCAACGATTCATAATCATGGTAATGAACCTAAACATTAACAATTACCATATCCAACGTCACACTATATGTAATGAAACACGTGTTAGAATTTTATTACTTCGAACTATAGTTTAAATTACTCATGTTATCGATTGCATTTATCATAATTTTGAAACTAACTGTTCATAATCTTAAATCGTATAGGAAACACATAATGCATAGCGCCATTTTTTTTCACAATGATGCCATTCAAATCACAAACATCATTTGCAATCACCGGTTCATAATTGTATATACTCTCACAAATATGCCATTCTAATCACAAACATCACTTGCAATCAACGGTTCAAAATCGTACATATTTTCACAAGGATGTCATTCAGATCAAAAAGGAAACATAGATGCGTAAGCGTAACGTCAATATTTTCACAAGGATGACTTTCAAATCACAAACATCACTTGTTATAGGAAGACAAGTGTGCACACCAACGAAAGGCGGGTAAAAATATATGTTAACAGTTAAAAATATCAAACATATGATTTGATATTCTCAAATTAAATGTAATGAAAGATATGTGCTAGAGTTTTTGCTTCTTAGCATATATACTTCAATTTCTACGTTGAAATATAATCAAATTACTCATGAAAGTTCACACCTCGTGTCATCACTTGCTCCGCAAACTTAAGAGACTAGGGTTTCAAAAAAATTTGGTTTTCTCTCTCGTCCGGTTGCAGTCGGGCTAGTGTCGGCCTCTGGCCGTGCCAATGTCTGATGGGTGTGGTTGGACATGATTTTGGTGGTGATTGCAGACTAGACCCGAAGGAAGTGATCAGAGCTGGCATGGCTTAACTTTTTCAATTCGGGGATGAGTGCATCAAGGATGGTGGGATGACTTGGTCTGAGATTGGTTTGGCATCAGATTCTTGTGGCGGTTGGGCTTGATGGGTATAGCTTGATGGGATGGTGTGGCGGATGAATCTTCGGTGGACGGTGTCGTGTCAAGGTACAACATCGGTGGTGCGACAGAGGCCATATATGGTGGTGCTACGGTGGTCTTTGAGTCAGGAAACAAGGATCGTGGTTGCTTGGATCTGACCTCTTGGGTTTGTTGAGATATCAATCCCACATCGGGAATATGAGACTTTGCCTGTGAGTTTATAAGAGTTTGGACCACTCCATTCATTGCCAATTGGTTTTGGATGTGAACTTCATACTACTTTATTAAGGTTGGTTGGTGGTTCATGGCCAGGGTCGATGCTGGTGGAGATGCAGTGACGGCAGGATTGGAAAAGTTGGGTTGCGTCTCTTCTGCTTCAGACTTTGGGCTTGGACTTTGGTCATGGGCCTTAGGCCTGAGCTCTTTTTGGGCCTAGGTCTGGGCTTATTCTTTATTTTTATTTTTTCTGTTTTTGGCACGTTGTTAGTTAGTTAGTTTTTTGGTGTTGGTTGGGTGTTGCTCATTCATCCTCTTTGAGTGAGAGTTTAGGGTTTTTGTAGGGTGGTGTCGGGTGTGTCATGGTTATGGTGTCATTTTCCTGGACAAATGGTTCTAATTAAGGTCGGTTATTTCTTGTTGTATATGTAATGGGGAGGTTACTCCGCATATATAATGACGGTTTTGGTATATAGTGTTTGAGAAGGTTGTTACTTCTTGAAGTTGGCATGGGTATAATGAAGTATCAAGACTTCTAAAATAGGCTAAGTTACGGTTAAACCCTACCTGTTCTTTTCCACTGCAATGGTTGTGATCGGGTAGGGGATGAATAGGGATAACTCACATGGTTGTAATGTTGGTTTTATATATAAAGTGGTTGCTTTTTAAAAAAATAATAATATTTTATGTTATCCATTAGTCATAAATCACGGAACTTTATATTTTGTTCACGTACCATATGTTAACATAATATCACTTGTCATGGGAAGAGACATATATATATATATATATGTTAACCAACGATCGCGAGTTAATTAAGCCATGCATTTATGCATTAAAGGTTGAAATATCAAACACGAAAATTCTTTTAAGCACTAAGATGTAAGTAAATCGAGTAATTAATATGTATTATTTGATCCAGCCATTTACGTGGCATTATCATACATATAACGCCGTTAACAAAAACGAAACCGAAAAAAAAATTGTCTGAGTGCTTCCAACATAGGAGATGAGGACCTAAGATCGATAAAGATGCATGTTCACTAATTATAGAGGCTTAATTTGATCGGATCAAAAGCATAGGAAGAAATAGAGGGCCTCAAGTCTTCATTCTAAATTCGCAGCTCCGATCGTCGTGACTTACACATTGAGAGTGCAAATGTACCTTAGTACGTAGAATCTACTCCATATCAAACATACGATTTAGGTTCAACTCTCTCACTGAATTTGATGATTTTCACCGGTATTATTGTTGGTTGTTACCAGCTTGCAATTTGTTAATATCTAGCATGTAAGTCCTCCTTCACATTTCTTTCTACAAGGGAAATTTCTTCTATGCATAATCAAGGGATGGGTAGCAACTAAATCACCTCGGTTACACTAACGATCGAGTTACTTATTAATATTACAGCCACCAAGTCAGTAGTGATCAAACCGAGATCTAAGAGGCTCTCCCAGCAAAGCCACACTAATTCCCCATTAGAAACGAACAAAATTCTCCATTAGAAACGAACAAATCCGTAGATTTGTCAAACTTGTTGGTCGAAAACCAAGAGCATGCAAAGATAGTTGAATGCTAGACATGTAATTTTCATATTAGGGCGCTCGGCCAACCTTAAAAAGTTAAACACTAAATAGTACAAGACACCTAAATCATACATTATAAAGGATATCTAGAATACTCTCAATTAATATTGAGTTGTTAGCTAGTTTATTTAAGTTTCACTGTACGTAAACTTTGATATTGATATCTAGCCAGATTTTAAACCAAGTGAAACGTTCTTAATCATTAGATGACTAACTTTTAACATTTCCCCCGTTGGATTGTTGCTGGCTAGCTACCGTAATGGGAAAAAGGCTGCAGAGAAGCAGAGAGCATTATTGCATGTAAGAAACTAATTTAGTTTTGGAAAATTAAAAGGAAGGACAATGTAATGATGAATCTTTTGCTTTGGCTAGAGCTATATCCACTGTTGGATATCGGGTCTAGCAGTACCAGAACTACATGATGATACACAGGAACAGGAAAATTACACTGATCGATCTCCCAACACGTGAACGGGGTACCTAGCTATGGCGGGATAATTGAACAGAGAGAGAGAGAGAGAGAGAAAGACTGTAATTCATGTCCTTGTTCCTTTAACTTGTATATATGATGATGAATGTTAACATTCATGCATGCATTCCCAGCCTTTGGTATATATTCAGGTTTCTCTCTATTGCAATGCTTGTCACTTTCGCTCAAATTAGAATGTGCTGATCAGGAGCTTTACTGTGCCTTTCCCCTATCGTGAATGCGTGAGCAAACAGTGAAACTTGCCTTTTCCAGAATCAATGATAATATACGTTTACCAATTCTTCTGTCATACCAATTGAGTAAAACGCACAGGAAAATTTGAGTCATTCTTTAGATTTAAAATTTAAAGATAATATTATTACCAATTTAGCTCTAAACTTGTATTATTTTTCTATTAATTCTTATTGTATGAGAGATTAGTATATCGATGCATGAGAAATATTGAAGAAGCTAGCCAGTACAATGAGCATGGCACCGTCCACGATTTCCAGGAACATTGTTATATATAGAAGTGAGCAAAACCCTAAACATCATTAACACACGAAATGAAACACACAGAGTCCCATGCATGCATGCAGCTAGCTAGCAAGGGCAAGTCAAAACCTCTACCTTGATACTTGGCTCTTCCAAAGAATATCATTCCCAGTCTAACTCCGTCGTTGCTACGGCGGAGACCTTTATAACTCCACCACACTCGGTATGTACACCCACAATGTCGCTGACATTCCCACGCGTGCCCTTGTAGCTAGTCCTGATTCATCTTCATGCATCAAAATAAACAAACACCACCACCACAAGAGTCCACAACCACCACCACCACCACCATCCTTTCTGACGTTAATCACTCTCTTAATCAATCATATTTTACATTAATCTCTTTAAACAAGTGTTTAAGTTGTCTTTATGCAAATGGCAAGCTTCAATCTCCTCTAAAAGTTGTGAATAGTGAGGTCGACTAATTAGCCGCTTACCAATTTTTGAATCGAGTTATGAACAAAGTCAAGACGAGGTTGGGAGGAGATTGATTCTCTGTGCCTCCTTATGACTTGTATAGTTATAATAATATCAACGTACTACGTACTATATATTTTTGTAGTATTCTGACCTAACTCTACCAAAACGTCTTATTGGAATTTGGGGAGCTAACTTTTCTCCTCATTTCTTTTCGATTACACACTGTGATATTATGCGAGAAGAGATTCCAGGACTGATTAGGTGTCATCGATCATGATCGGCTAGATGTGCAACTCTTCTCACATATTGTACCAAAGCAGTCGTATTCAACTAGCTCGACTGATTTGAATCAATCATACAAGATGCTACTAATACTGTCCGTATTAGTAAACTTGTTGAAGAGATGAAATATAAGCAACGTACGTACAGGTGTTGAATCGATCATCAGAAGAAGAATTAGGGTCAAAATGAGGATATATTTTGGGGGGGGGGGGGAACTTCCATCGAAGAGAAGCAAATGAAAGACTTTCATAAAAATTCATGTAGAATCGAGAACGAAGTTTTCATTAGCGAGTACTTGATACATCTCTAACTATTTCGGAATTGGGGTCATCATATTATGTCATTTCATGCTTCAAAATTTGTTTATATTAGCTTATGTCATGAAAAATACCCAGTCAATTCATCTAAACTCATTTAACCATAATTGTTAATACATCATATGTGAGAGATAGAACATCAATCTTACTCGTATAAGAAGACATATATTGTCACATAAAACGGGTTTGAGCCTTAACTAAGCTCAAAAAACATACACTCTTCCTTTATGGCACAAGAGAAATACACTCTCCAATAAGGGCAAAACAATACTTTAAGGGTGCAATCACTCTATCTCTATAAGTACATGTTTCCACCTCTCATTTGGGTAACTCTCCATTTTCACCCTATTCATACATTATCTCTATTCTCATGTAGCTGACTTAGACATCGGAGGGTCGAAGGCAGGCAAACCCAATCTTCTCTCTGACGTTGTTTGCTCATAATTGACTGGTTATAGGTCTTTAAAGATTGTGTCTTCCTGCATTCTGTGTGATCATTCCCTCTCAGAAATCACGCCGAAACAATTAGCGCTAGGAGGAGGGGTCTCAAGTGGAAACCCTCACATAGCTCACCATAAGCATATTCATCATTGGGCCGGAATTCATTTTTTCTAGAAGTTTTTCTTTTTCCAGCTACCGCTTTTCTCTCTGCTTGCGTAGTTCTCTTTGCTCACACTCAAGAACTCCAAGAGCTCACCTTTCACTTATCCATCTTAGTTCGAGCTGGTCTGCATGAGATTCAAACCCACCAAGCTTCTAGTTTCAATTCACGATGAGCTATGAGGAGAGAGAAAGTAGATAAGGGTTTTCTCTCTCCTCCTCCACAACTATTTACAGGTGCCACCACAAGGTATCTCACCTCCACCGCCCCTCATTTCCACCACCATAGGGTTTAGTACCCTCTAGCGAACCACCGACAGCCACCCCAACCTACGGCAATGACCCACGCGCCAGCATGGCCAAACCCAGAATTACTCTGCGCACACTACTTGAATAAAGGACTTAGGTGACGAACATGTTTCGTCGCCTAAATGCTCATTTTCGACTCCTAAGTTTTCACGCGACGAAAGGTTCGTCGCCTAACAGTCATCGCATCAGCATGGACCCGTAAGAACTTAGGGGACGAATAAAAAAAAATGGTCGCCTGAGTATCCATTTAGGCGACTATTTATGCATCGTTGCATAAGTCTAAGGTGAGGAAAACATATACGTACATTCAAGCGTCGAAAATAAACGATGGACAATGATATTCCGTCGCCTAAGAAATCCTTAGCCGACAATATAAATTTCATCTCCTAAGTTCTTAGTCAACGAAAGTTAAAGTATTTAAAATAATTTAATATTTTTTTTAGAATAATTTAAAATTAATTAATTAAATTTCATTTTTATTATTTAAGTTTTATTTTTTAGTTTCAATTTCTTTGCTTTTCCTTTTTATTTATTTTCCTTGCAATTTGTTTTTGGTCTGAAACCCACCACCCATTCCATCACCGCCCCAAATTCCACCAGAGAACTCAATCCCACCAAGAATTTGCTCTGAGCACCCAACTTCCCTGATCCGGCAAGCTTACCTAAATTCCACCACACCAAATCTGGCAAGCTTACCCAGTTTGCACGCACAAAACCCTCCACCAACCCAATGCCTCCAACTTTGAGCGCTGCCCCGAGCGCGCCCCCACGACCCGGTTCTCTTTGGATCCCAAAGCCACCGGCAGCGAACCCGACTCTACCCCGATCTGGCTGTGCTCAGGCTACCTACACAACACTTCTCTCCCCGATTTGGCGCGTCTCCACCTTCGATCCAGCAGCGGCACTCCAACTCTGCGCCTCTGATCCAGCTTTGTCGACCCCCTGCTAACCCTCCACCGGCTACAGCCCCAATTTCGATCCACTCTGATCTGCTTCTATTCGGTTCAATCCGGCAACCCAACTCTGCCTCCACTGAACAAGCGCCGACAACGTCTCCAACCACCATCGACCTTGCTCGCCACTCTTGCTCGGACCTGACCCGGATTCTCTGTCCCCAAGCTGCGCCGCCCTAGCTTCCGTGCCGACTGCCCAGCCCAGAGCTTCGACGGCTTCTCTGCGATTTCTGTGGTGACGATGGTGGTGGGTGGCTTCTCACCCACGGTTGGGGCGTGTATGGCCAGATTTGGGGTTTCTATGGTGATGTTGGTGGTGGGTAGTGACATAGGTGGTGGTGGGTGGTGGCATAGATGGTTTGATAAAAGGGAGAGGAGGAGATGGGTTGTGTCCGTGGTGGGAAGGAAGAAGTAATTAAAGAGGAAGGAGAGAAAGTGTTAAGGATCGGATAATAGAGATTGTTAGATCTAATCAACGGCTTAAAAGTGGATCCGCGCCTTGTAATTCTATTGGATGCTGACTTAGACGAAAAAACTGACTTCTTTCGTCTCTGAAGTACTGTGGCAATTAATTCAGTAATTTAATTATATTTATTATTAGTTTTATTTTTAGAATTATATAATTATAGTATTGAATTAATTTAGGTAGTTAATAAGTTAATAATGATATTCTGTCATTGGTTATGTGCTAAATTAATTTGGAAATGAAAAAGATTATAGAAGTTTAATTAGAAGATGTTATATGTAGACTAAAGTGGTATAATATTAGTAGGCACATTATGGTTCCGATGGCTAAATTTCAAAAAACGAAAATTCAACCGTATGTTATGATCACTTAAATACGGTTATGGGAAAAAATTCACTTGTTTTCGATAAGGTTTGGATCTGGATCCACACGGTCAAAACTAAACCAACGCCACTTTTTACCTGAAAACGCTCTTACTCACCCATATATGGCCTAGTTTGAATTGGTTGATTCTTCAACACACAAAACTCTCACATTGTTGAGATCTAACCACCCATGTAAAAATTTAGAAACGTTCACCTCCCGACAATAAGGCTCCCATAGGGAAACATAAGCGTAAATTGGGTTAATCGCTTCTATCGGGGACCAAATGTTACCGGAAATATGTGATTTTTCAACCATAGCCGTATTTCATCATACCGATCACATCCTATTTCACATGATTTTTTATAATATTGCTTCCTATATATAGTTGGTTCACAAAGATGTACACTAACATATAACCTACTATACAAGTTCTACCATATAATTAGTAGGCACGCTGTGGTTCAGATAGCTAAATTTCAAAAAATGAGAATTCAACCGTACGATATGATCAATATACTTAAATACGGCTATGATAAAAAATTCACCTGTTTTCGATAAAGTTTGGGTCTTGATCTACACGATCAAACCTAAACTAACGTCAATTATTACACGAAAATGCACTTACATACCCCTATATGACATAGTTTAGGTTGATTCTTCAACATAAAAAACTCTCACATTGATGAGATCTAACCACCTATATAAAAATTTAGGGACGTTCACCTCCCGACGATAAGGCTTCCCATAGGGAAGCATAAGAGTAAATGGGGTTAACCGCTTCTATCGGGGACCAAACGTTATTAGAAATATGTGATTTTTCAACCATAGCCTTATTTCATCATACCGATCACATATTATTTCACATGATTTTTGAAAATATTGATTTCTATATATAGTTGGTTCATAAAGATGTACACTTACATATAACCTACTAAACAAGTTATACCACATTAATAGGCACGTTGTGGTTTCGATGACTAAATTTCATAAAATAAAAATTCAACCGTACAAAATGATCAGTATACTTAAATACGACTATGGAAAAAAATTCACTAGTTTTCGATAAGGTTTGAGTTTTGATCCACATGGTCAAACTTAAACCAACGCCACTTATTACACGAAAACACTCTTACATACCATGATATGGCCTATTTTGGTTGATTCTTCAACACACAAAACTCTCACATTGATGAGATATAAACACCTATATAAAAATTTAGGGATGTTCACATCCCGACGATAAGGCTTCCCATAGGGAGGCATAAGCGTAAATGGGGTTGACCACTTCTATCGGGGACCAAACGTTATCGGAAATATGTGATTTTTCAACTATAGCCGTATTTCATCATACCAATTACATTCTATTTCACAAGATTTTTGAAAATATTGCATCCTATATATAGTTGGTTCATAAAGATGAGATTATAAAGTGAGTTTACTTAGGCGACGAAAACTTTTCGTCGCCTAAGAACTACTTTCGTCACTTAAGATAAACTTGCAACGAAACAATATGTTCGTCGCCTCAGTGGTTGATAGTTTAGGCAGCGAAACCATATTCGTCACCTTGATGTCTACTAAGGCGACAAAAATAGTATGAGCTTTTGTGTCCTTGGTAATCTAAGGCGATGAACTATTATTTAGTTCGTCACCGAAGTGATTTTAGGCGACGAATGAAGTTTTCGATGCCTAACTACTTACCTAGGTGACGAAAATGTTTTTATCGCCATGTTTCGTCACCTAAGTCTTTTATTCTAGAAGTGGCACCCAAAGCTTTTCTCTCTCTTCGCGAGGCTACTTTGCCATAACCCGGCGTTAAACCAGTAGCTCGTCTCCTCTTGTTGCCACGAGTCCATCTCCTGTTTGATTCAAAGAAGAAAAAGGAACGGGAAGTTGGGCTCTTTGCCAAAACTGTCAAACCTTCTGTTGACACATCCCAGCAACGGCTCCCCGCTCTTTCTCTCTCTCTCTCTCTCTCTCTCTCTCTCTCTCTCTATTTCTCTCGGTGCATGGAACTGGCATGAGTTATTCTTTCAGTAATCACTACCAATATTTTTCTTCTATGGTTTAACCCCGGGTCTCACTCCACGCATCCTAAGACAGACTAAATAGCTCTCCATCCCGGCCTCCCGAGACTTCTTTTTCCCAGCAATGGGTTTAGAAAAAAAAAAGGGAGGCGCGTTTGCTAATCTCGGCACCCTCCTTTGCGGTACCCTCACATCGTCCCGGCAAGGACATATTGATAATCCAGCACCTTCCTTCCCGGTACCCAGCACATCAACCCGGTACCCAAACACGGAACCTGGCACCAACCCTTTTCGGTGACCATGACCATCATTCTCAGGTCTCAACAACACAACAATCAACTCACCTCCTGAGACTGAGCTCGACACATGCTCTCGGTACTGTCATCACAATTCCTATAACTATTTGAATGAAGGCAGACTTCCAATTGGCCAATTCCTCTTGGAACCAATTCTCCAAGCATCACCTCCCTGGACTAGCCATTTCTCAACAACCCCGGCATCCACTCGGAACCCGATTTTGACACCCGAAATACCACCATCTCGGTAGCCTCTCCAAGGAACACTTGTCTTCTCTCGGTACTGGCACCTCCTTGTCGGTTTCACTACTCTCGACACCTCTTTCCCTGGACGCAACAAACCCTTATCTCATATTCCAGGCAGCCCACCTCCCCGCAACACCTCCCCCGGCTCCCGGCAGCCTCTCCCTGGCCTCCTAGGCTCACGGCGCCCCTCTACTCTTGGTGTCTCTGTCCCGAGACCAGCCCATTGCCCTCCCGGCTCCCGACACAGATCCTTCATGGTATCAGGACTCATCATCTCAGCACCTCTGTTTCCTGGCTCCCGCCACAACGACCCATAAAAAGAAAGAGATGTGGTCTCGGCACCCAGCAGCCTGCTCTCGGCACCCACCCTTTAACCCAGAAACTATTATTAACCCCTCAAAGCAACTAGTGTGACCTTGCCTAATGAAATATATGGATATACATAGCAGATCTACATATGGTTTATGCATAATGAAATATATGGGATCAACTATGCATGTATTGTACGTGAGCATGATCATGATCATGGATATACACAAATATATACAAATATATCAACTTTGTCTATGCTGCCTACCCAACAACTTGAAATATATGTATATTCATATATGCCTTTGGTTAGAGACTCTAAGTTACACGTCCTCAATAGTTGACTAAGTGTTAGCATGCATAGCTCACAAGCAGACACCTCACACTGCTACTTCTGCTATTGCTCTGAAAGTTAATTGACAACCACATATCTTGTGCTACATGCATTGGCACATATATGATACATATGCAACTATGGAGTTATAGGACTATATCTATTATTTGGTTCATATGTCAACCAAGTTCGTTCCATATCATGGATTCTACACACCTAGTCACACAACAAGATTGCTTTATTAATTAATAACATCTCAAGTCTTCAATTGCCATGCCCTTTTGGCACTGTATAATTATATCAAGCCAAGCTCCAACAACGAGTTGTCAATAACACTTCACCTATAATGCTAGATCTCTATGATCTATATATGGGCAACATGACACTAAGCTCTCATAATTCATGCCCCTATCAAATGGCCACACCTTGTCTACTCATGTACTTGCCAAATATGATCGGCACACACTACATGCTATCATACTTGTGTCATCATGGCTTATCTTTCCTACGTCGGCACACATACATTACTTCTTAGCAAAACAAAATTTCAATGATGAGCTCAATAATGGAGTTCTATCATCGGTTTGACAACTCCATTGAGATTCTTACATGAGCTTTAAGGTGCCGACATTGAGTCTTACGTTGACAATATTTATATGGTGTCTACACCGTTCCAGATAAGTTCTCACCTACACCATTTTAATTTGAGCTCATGCTACACTTTACAACATGCTTCATTGATTACTATAGCTCAAGCATGCGTACTCATTAGTAGTGTACATCCTATGCTTATACACATGCCATGCTTTATATGTTACAATATTTTCTAGCATGCTTATTACACATGACATAGAGTTACCAAAAACACTCTTTTTTATACATGCTACATGAATGACTACTCTATGATTATTAGACATGCTTTCAAATGCAATTTGTTATTAGAATATCACTCCAAGCTCATGCTAAATGCACACTTGTAATTGCAAACCATTTTCGAGCACATTGATGCACTTATGCACATGACATTTGTTACACATAATTATAAGCCATACATGCTATATATCTATAATTTTATTCTCTCGAGCAAGAGCCTCGTTCATACCGGCCGGGAGCCATGCAACTTACGCCAACAAGACATCTTGGGCCGGAAGTAGACACCAGAATCAATTTGGGCCCACTCAGGCCATCTATATTTATCCATGGAGGATTATGAGTCCCAATTACCTCGGGCTCGAAATTATCCCCTCCTCGACATCCATCGCCATACTCCCTTCTCTACTAGGATGGCGACATCAAACACCCACACCATGTATCAATATCGATAACACACACTCAAAGGCCTCAAGACTCTGTTTGCAGGTAACCACTTCACAGTAGTGCCTAACAATAATGCTCCATGGCCACGCCACACGGTAACGCCTCGTGGTTACACCTAAACGACTATACCTAAATGGCTACGCCTAAACGGCTATACCTAGTTGCTACAACTTATGACCACCTCTCGCTACACTCTTGCTCAGCAGCGACCCCTGTCGGTAGTGATACATCTCTGTCGCGACACCTTCGAGTTATGAAAAGGTTTTCATTATACATGATACACGTTCATACCTCTTAACTACACCATAGATGGCTACACATAACACATGTGTACATAGTCAGCACCCTAGCGTGCAATCTTAGGTTATACATACAACATGTGTAAACAATCAGCACTCAAATATGCAATCTCGGGCTACACACACCATGAGTGTACACAACCATTATACAAACATGCAACCTCAAGCTACACACGCCACGAGCGTATACAACAACCTCACCTTGAGGAAAAGTACCTTATCATGATCCTTCATAGCACTACTTCTGCCATGATAACTTCTCATGGCACCACGCCATCAAATCTATACAGTACCACCATGATATCTCAACAACATCCTCTAGTATTGTCAGGACATGTCCTCAAAATTGCACATGTTCTCATGACTCTCTGTGCTCTCATGGTTACTCTAAGGTCTTTGGTCACTCTACAATCATTCTCCACGTTGACATTTTACGGTTACACCTCACGGTCAAGCCTTATAGCTACACCTATTGGCTATACCTAATGGCTACACCTCATAGGCACACCTCTCTCTACACCATTTATGATCAGGTATATGGACGACTCTCTATGCGTACTCTATACAATGATTCCTTGCAGCTATCTCCCTATGTGATTGATGACTCCTTCCAACCCCTATATGATTGCTCTCCAGAATATCTCTCCACGGGTTCCTACACCCAAAAAAATCACTTCTCCAAGTGTGAGATTCTGACACCTCGTTACTCCAAATACACGACAACACCTATCAACATAATATCACCATAGATAAACCAACTTTGGCAGGTACACTCCCCAGCATATGACATTTATCAGCTAACCGTGACGAGCAAAACTCTCGGCACACAACATCTACCATCTATCAGCCAACCAGGATGAGTCTATGAACACTCCCCGGCACATGACACCTACAAACCACCAAGGTGCTTAAGGCACTTCCTGACACATGACATTCCTCACCTCTCGAACACACCATAGGAAATTCTCCATGCCAAATCAGTCCTCCTTTTGATGTCTTGCCACTATAATCGCTCCCGACACCAGGGGACTTGGGTATCCTACGCGACACTATATTCGCTCCCAACACTAGGAGGACATGTTGAATCTCCTATGTTTCAACATCTATCCAAGATTTCAACAATGACTCTCCTAGGTCTCAGCAACAATCTTATGTGCCGACATTTACTAATCGTCTGTGATACTCACCATGCCTACTCGGTACCCTCGCCATAACGACACTCATCGCGACTCAGCGACACTCTCCCTGCCTCATTAGGCACCCTTGCCACGCCTCCTGGCGTGTTCTCGCTATACTTTGGTGACACTCGCCTTGCCCTAGCGATGTCATTGCCACGCTTCCTAGCGTGATCTCGTACGCCTTAGCGATAGTCACCCTTCCTCAGCAGCTCTATACAAGTCCTATCGTCACCATCACTATAATCCAGTGGCATCTCTGGCCATGCCTCGATGACACACTTGCCTCAATGGCGAAATGGTGAACTATGTTTGGTTTGATCCTATAAATGGGTACGTAGGCACTCTGGCACTCACCTAGAGGCAACCACAAAATATGTCACCACAATCTCCTTTTAGAACACATACATGCTGGAATAGCTCAGTTAGCTAGAGCATATAGCTGATGCAAATTAAAGGCTACTAAACGCCTAAGGCATACAAACATGCCGACACCCGCTACCCACGCGAGATGCTTACCAGAGTTCCCACACCTGGCAACGAGTGGTACCTAAACTTCAACCCCCGATCACCCTGCAATCTCCATACACTACATGGGAGTGATGGTCTCACTGTCTCACATTCATGTGTCAAGACCTGCCTCGAATTTCATCTCGAAACCCGAGATGAGTCCTGTAGGGACCACCTCCAAGGAAAATTTATAGAAGACTAGGAAAACCTCCCTCGAAAATGGACAACCCTAACTTATAAGAATTTAAGAACCACCAATTTATTCCAAAATAAATAAATCCTCCGCTACATTCTAAAAGTAGCCAGAATACAAATTACACCGAAGAATTCCAAAAATATTTAGAGCTACTAAAAATAAAATAAAATACAACGAAAACTAACAAAACCCTAGTAGCTTAAACAGGTAACCTACTGGTGAAATGTAGCTGATAGATGGGTCACTATGCCTCGACGTCTCCTGCTAGACCTCACGCGAACTGTCAAGACCCGCCCCGAATTTCACCCTGAAACCCGAGGTGAGTCCTGCGGGGACCACCTCCAAGGAAAACTTACCGAAGGACTCGGCAAACCTCCCTTGAAAATGGACAACCCTAACCCGGAAAAATTAAAGAACACTTTTAACCAATAATATAAATTCTTCAACTTAATCCAAATAACCAAATAAAATAATACACAGTTATTTTTCAGAAAGTATTCAAAGCTACTACAAGAAATACAGCGGAAGCTACTAGAAATCCTAGTGGGTTAAACAGATGACCTACTGGTGAACAGTAGTAGAGAAATGAGTGACTATGCCTCGTCGCCTCCTTCTAGACCTCACCTGAACTCTGCAGACTGGGCATTTAAAACGAAGGAAAAGCCCAGGGGAAAATATTTCATCACGTCAGAGTGAGTGGACAAAATAATCTCAACAACAATAATATTTTCCCAAGAAATTTAACAATGCAAACGACTAGTTCTGGATAGTCTCCAAATCATAAACAAAACAGCCTCTCAGGCTCAAATTATAAATATAAATCAGTATGTATTAACCACTCGTCTACTCCATGTATGCTATCTATGAATAAGCTTTAAAATAGATAGTCACACCAGGCTAATACGATCACGTCTAACGCTCACGTCGCCCCATACTGACATTTTTCCTCAGAATAGGGGTAATGACTGAGTGGATATAAATACGTGCTTACTCCTTGTACGATTTCTATGAATGAATGTAAAACATAGAATAATATCAAAAAGTAGAAAATCGTACAAGGCTACTACGCTCGATCGCGTCTAACGCTCACGTCACCCCATACTGACATTCGTCCTCAGAAGGGGGGCTGCCACGTATAGCTAGCTAGCATTCTCTCTCATACATACTATTCTCGAAAACATCAATAAATGAGTATAAACTCCGAAATTCTCAATTTCCGGATAAAAATCCAACCAAGGAAATTACTTAACAACAAAACAATTCAAACACATTATTTAAAAGAAAAGTCCACTCACAACTTAGGCCTAAGCCTGACGTCGGTCGGAGGTCTCCTCTGCTCGAGCCTCCTCGCGTCCTGTTCCAAACATAATTAATTCCTTAAAATAAAACACCGACGCTTAAATAAAATAGGCATAATTAACTATGAGCTTCTAGCGCTCAACCATGCCTACCATCCTAAATCTTAACTTCACTGCCAACCACAAATCTCCATAAAAAACCAACTTCCTCAAAACCACATTCTACCAAATAAAATCCAATGGCCGGATTATAAATTAATAATCCGCCAAAAATACCAAACTTCAACAAATCTCAAACCTATCCAAAACTCCTCCAAAAATTCTAAAACTTATTCCATTAAACTTCTCACATTTTTCTCCACCAAAAACATTTTTTCGGCGGCGGCCGGCTACCAACTCCGGCGACCTCCGATGGTCACCAAAATTTGGCAGCATCTTCCTCTCAACCTCCTCTACAACATTCCTAACTACCACAAACTCCAATTCTAAGCCTAAGCACATCAATCGAACGCAAAAACACAATAAACCCTAGAAAATTCAAATTCTGATTTCTCCTTACCTAGCTCGAGACGGAGCGAGCCCTTTGGAGGGATTGAAGCATGGGAGGAGGGCTTTCTTTTGAGCCAAGGCTCACCGGCTATGGTGGCCGGAGGAAGGAGTTCCGGCGAAGAATGGCTTTCTGCAGTCGAACCTTCCGGCGAGCTTTTCTCCCTCACGGCGGCGATAGGGAGGCTGCCACCAGTCTAGGATTGCAGCTGGGTCGGAGACCGACCGTCTGGGACCGGTGCGGCGGGCTGGGGCGGCTGGACAGCGGCGAACGGCGTTGGGAAAAATTCTAGCAGAAAACTGGGCTCGGGGGAGAATCCGGGAGGATGAGAGAGAAAGAATAAAAAAAACAGAAAACGGGTTTTGACCAAGCTCGGTCCACAACTCCATAATAAACCCACTCCAAAAAAAATATTCAACACACCAAAATAATACCCCAATAAAAATTACCTTTTACTAGCTAAAATTTACAATTTTTACCGTCGTCACATTTTCTTCATTCAAATAATTCCTTCAAAATATTAGTCCTTCAACACCCTCTGGAGACTAATTAAATTACACACTTAGTGACGAACACGGTAAAAACTCTTATTACCACTATGCTAGTAATTAAGGTAAAAATTAAGGTTCGGGGCATGACACGAACTCTGCAGACTGGGCATTTTTAAAAACGAAGAGCCCAGGGGAAAATATTCAACACGTCAGAGTGAGTGGACAAAGCGATTCCGACAACAAATAAATATTTCCCCAAAAATGCTTTTATCAGTGGCAAAACAAGAGCTCCACTAGAAAGATTCTGAAGTGGGGTCCAGCCTGGCTAGACTCCCAAATTTTAAGAAATTGCCTCTCAGGCTTGGATATTAAATATATAGTATGTATGCACACTCGCCTGACCCTTTTTACGATATCTATGAACAACTTGAAATAAGGTAGATATCATACAAAGCTACTATGCTTGCGTCTAACGCTCACATCACCCCACAACAGAATTGTACCTCGCATATGGGGGAAAGTGGCCGGGTGATACTATATACATGTTTACTCCTTGTAAGAAATCTTTGAATAATTAAATGTGAAATTAGAAAGTCGCACAGGGCTACGACGCCCGCGTCTAATGCTTACGTCAACCATACCAGAATTGTACCTCGCGTATGGGGGAAATCACGTATAGCTAGCTAGCATTAATCATACACATACTATTCTCATATAAGAATATAATCACCGAAATTCTTAATTTCGGGAAATATCCAACAACAGAAAAATCATTCAAAACGATAAAGCATTTCGAATACAATATTTAAAACAAAGGTCCACTCACAGGTTAGGCCGTCGGTCGGAGGTCTCTTCCGCTCGAGCCTCCTCACGTCCTGTTTCATATAAATAAAACCTTAAATAAAATACCGACGCTTACAGCAAAACATGCATAATTAAATATGCTTCGCGCTCAACCAAGCCTGACACTCCAAAATCTTAAATCCACTGCCAACCTCAAAACTCCACAAATTTTACCGACATCCTCAAAATCACATTCCACCAAATAAAATCCAATGGCCGGATTATAAATTAATAATCCGCCAAAAATACCAAACTTCAACAATTCATAAACCCATCCAAAACTCCTCGAAAAATTCTAAAACTTAATCTATTAAACTCCTCACATTTTTCTCCACTAAAAACATTTTCTCGGCGGCGGCTGGCGACCAACTCCGGCGACCTCCGATTGTCACTAAATTTTGGCAGCATCTTCCCCTCAACCTCCTCTACAACATTTCTAACTACCACAAACTCCAATTCTAAGCCTAACCACGTCAATCGAACACAAACACACAATAAGCCCTAGAAATTTCACAAACGGATTTCTCCTTACCTAGCTCGAGATGGAGCGAGCCCTTTGGAGGGATTGAAGCACGGGAGGAGGGCTTTCTTTTGAGCCAAGGCTCGCCGGCTATGGCGGTCGGAGGAAGGAGTTCCGGCGAAAAAACGATTTCGGCAGTCGGGGCTCTCGGCGTCGATTCTCCCTTCACGGTGTCGCTAGGGGGGCTGCAATCGGTCTAGAACTGCAGCTGGGTTGGAGACCTACCGTTTGGGACCGGTGCGTCGGGCTGGGGCTGCCGGATGGCGGCGAAAGGCGGCCGGGAAGATTTTCTGGTAGTGAGGCTCAGGGGAGAGAAAACCGGGAGGAGAGAGAGGGAGAAAAAACACGGGCTTTGACCAAAAATCAAGGCCCGGTCCAAATAAATACAAAACCCATTCCAAAATTCAACACCCCAAAAATAATACCCCAATAAAATTATCTTTTATTAGCAAAAATTACCATTTTTTTACCGTCGTCAAAATTTCTTCCTTAGAATAATCTCACAAAATAATCGTCCCCTACACCTCTCTGTGGATCAATTATATTTTTCACTTAATGACGAACACGGTAAAATTCTTATTACCACTATATTAGTAATAAAAGTAAAAATTATGGGTCGGGGCGTGACACATGTGTCTATCTCCAAGCAATCATATGTCTATCTCCGGGCAAGATATTATGACATCACGATTTCTCATAACGTGACAGAGCTATAACAACACACGACACCCCACTTAGAGGGAGCCGGTCCATCCCTTCCCTTTCATGGGGACTGGTTATGTCGCCACTAATAATGCTCGTACTCCCAATACTCTATCAGATAAAGTCCCCATCCAAGAGAGTCTCTTGACCGCAGACTTGGGGACTTGTTAATACATCATATGTGAGAGATAAAACATCGGTCCTACTTGCCTAAAAAGACACATATTGCCATATAAAACGGGTTTGGGCCTTAACTAAGCCCAAGAAATCTGCACTCTTCCTTGAGGGCACAAAAGAAATACACTCTTCAATAAAGGTAAAACAATACTTTAAGGGTGCAATCACCCTATCTCTATAAATACATGTTTCCACCCCTCATTTAGGTAACTTTCCATTTTCACCCTATTCATATATTATCTCTATTCTCATGTAGCTGACTTAGGCATCGGAGGGTCGAAGGATGGCAAACCCGGTCTTCCCTCTGACGTTGTTTGCTCATGATTGACAGGTTATGGGTCTTTGAAGATGATGTCTTCCTGCATTCTGTGTAATCATTGCCCCTCAGAAATCATGCCGAAACAATAATAGAAATAGATGAAATAACATATTCAAGGTTCTATAAAGTCTGTCTTAAAAGTGAAACCAAAAGGTTAATTGTTTGTTGAGCTCAAAATATGTATGGTAGTGAACATCGTGTTAAGTTGCTAGCTTGTACACATTTGAAGCTGCTTCCAACAATCTAGACTATATGTAGCTAGCAAGAGAATGTAGGAATGAAAATTATGCGTGGAGTTTCACGCGCACCATATAAGAGAAGATCATTCATCGTTGGGCTCCATATAAGTAAAAGTCATTGCTTGTCTCTTAACTAAAAGAACGTACAGAGTGAGCAACTGTGAAAACATATATATAAGCAAAAGCCAAAGCCAAAGCAAGCGTAGTTTAAGCTGGTTAATTTGTTGTTTCCCAAAGACGAAGTTGTAAGCTTTATCGTGGTAGTTAAACTAATACTAAGAAAACTGGTACTTAGTGAAAGATTTGTTTCCCTTGTCCTCTTTCAAATGTGTGAGAGATTCTCACTCCATCCCACTTTACCCAGTTCCCCCTTTCCTCTTTTCCTAATTCTTCCTTTTGTTTTTTCATTTTAGTTATTAATCTATTCCCCAAAGATAAACAAGAACATGTATATATGATACAATGATATAATATCTTAGCTGGGCTTGAGATTATGAATATGGGGAAGATGAACATGATGGTTTTCGTGGCCATGTATACTTAAGTATATCAAGTATATTCCACTTCTTTACCTAACCTTTAATCTCTCTTTCTTTGGTGATTCAAATTTTGAAACACATTTCAGTGATTTCACGAACCCTAAAACCCCACAGGAAGTCAGGAACACTACTATTTGGCATGCATGACCCTAGCTTGAACACCAGGTCCATAACATTATCATATCATATATAAGAATCATTACATATTTAATTTTTTTTTCTTAAAAATCATATGTAAGAATCATTACATATTTAAATCGAAAAAAAAGAAAAAAGATATTGCTTTCCTCTCTGGCTGGTCAGTACTACTATATCCCCAGATGTTCATATATAGAATCGATTATAAGGTGAAAATGGGTTACATGTGTTTTCCAAATCTAATGATCGAGGATGGATATAAGGACTTGGACGAGTATCCAAATTGAAAGATCATGGGTTATATGTAGGTCCTAACAATATGTTGTTTTCCTTGTTTTTTTCTGACTTATTACAGCAGAAGTTTTAAGTATATCTGTCTATATAAAACCAGCTGACCAATAAGATAGCACTGATCTGCACCAACAAAACAAATTTTCATCTATTTTTTTGCCGGGTTGACGGGTACATACCTACATACAGTATATGATTCATTTGAACTGTTTTTGACTATTAGTTGCTGTGCAACTATTCTCCAAGTGTTGTTGAACTTAATTCCAATAATACGAGTCATAGTTAGGACCTAATGCATGGTTTTACTAGCTCAGACTTGGTTGCAGGTTAGCTCAACTCTTTTAGAAGTTGTTATTTTATTTCCATCAGAAGTTTTTCATTGTAAGTTTGTAAGTTTTATTTCCATCACAATAAGCTAAAACTGACTATTGCAAGTTTGGAACACAAAAAAATTAGTGCAAAATAGTGATTAATTTGTGAGTATGAATAGCATTGTCGAATAGTTGGACGTTTTGATTCATTCTAATGTGAAATGTGGGGACACTTGGACAAAATTTCATCCTCGTTGGTGCTTAAATTTTATAAACTAATGTGAAACCGATGAACCCATCTTATATAAAACCTGCATGTATGTCCAGCAAAAGTTAAGAGTTTTGGAGAGATCGATTACATGGATCTCATATGGTTCCAAAATGCTCTGACATCAGTGTGGCATGGTCGTTTTCATTTTGAACTGGGTTGGGGATTTTTCTGTGAACTCGCAACAAAACAAAGAGAAGAAGTCGCAGCAGAGGTTAAAACTGACATAAGTTTTGCTGTAAAAATCGATTTGATAATAGGAACTAAATTATCTTTGAAGCTACTGATAACAATGCTCTCTATAAGTTAATTTGAAGCTAAAATGAACTGATGGATGAAGTAGACTACGTACTATGATTATCTTGATAGAGTTGCAGGTTTCGATTCATCAGAAGTTCAAAACACACATACAAAATTACTTTCTAATTTACTTGTTTAACTACAACTTTAGCATTACTATATAGGTTGAAACTAGCAGTACTCTTGAGTATACTCTCTTCTCAATTCTAACAATTATAAAACCTACTGGGGACGACTTTGAGTACACAATTGTTAGTATAATTAAAAGTTAAAACACTATTAAGCATTCCCTGACTGTTGAAGAATGTGAAAGTATGCCTGGATTAAGTAATGCATAAACTACAGATTATTTCAACTGCATGCATGTGAAACTCTGTCACTGTTTACCAAGAATGTCATATCGATCTCTAAGAATTGGTCATTTCCATTCGAAAATTCAAAAACCTTAATTGCGTCAAGCTTATCTGCTCTCACTCTCACTGATTTGTAAATCATTTCTTTCACATATTCCTCTCCTAACCTAGGAGAAAAAATTCAACCAAAGATATGTACCCGTGTTCTTTTGAAGTTTGAAACAATTGTAAATACTATAGCCAACATGACAAGGATTTGATGTATAAATTAGACTTAAATGTCACAATCACAACAACTGGAACCACTTTGGTATCTCAAATTCTTCAAAGGAACCGTTGCAAAAGAACCCATTATTGCTTTTCTGGCTTTCATGATTCTGCATCCATTAGCCAAATACGGGTATGTGTCAATTTACTAATTGTTGACCACTGGAATCGAACTGATATGAATAATATAATGATGGAGTTTCTGCAAATTAAGATCAAGTAGAGAGAGAGCTCACATGGTGGTTGGACCCCTTTGTCTCAATATGTGACTTGATCATTTTGTACCCTACTACCATTGACAACACAAACTCATTTTGTCATCACACTTTTGCTACAATGTCTTTCTAGGAATCCAGCATCACAAATATACGTTATTATTGATCATACCAAAAAAGATATGAATAAATCAAAATAATGTTAGAACCTTTACTGCATGTTTGTTAGAAGGGATTGTCTAACCCAGGCTTAAATTCTATAGGAGTCCAGCACTCCTTAAGCTAAGCTTATTCTAGAGTAAGCATAACCCATGTTTGGTGGAAGCAATCAAAATAACACCACCAACTCTAACATGCAACCACAGAAAAAAAAAAAAAACCCAAAAACCTCCAACCTATAATTGCATAACAAAACCCAGAAACACATAAATTTGAGTATTGGACATCACAAAAATCTCAAACCTAAAAACCCAGTGTTAAGAAACTCAGAAATTTGATAACCGGTACCCAAAAAAATTCAAACTCAGATTCGATCATAAAAATCATCCCTTAATACCTAGAAATTTCGAACTAAATTTCAGTAACACAAAATCATACCTTAGCTACTACGTGGTGAGGTGAAAGCCCCTTTTTCATGGAACCCAAAGGGATTTGAGAGTTGCTGACTTCGAATTCCAAAGCGTAGAGCCAAAATTCGCCAGTGAAATTTTCGTATTCCTTGTCTCTGTTCTCGGATACTCCTTATGATTTCTTGCGTTAGAATCAACTCGACAGAGGAGATCTATGAGCTGCAGGGAGGTGAGAGAAAGAATCGACGTGTGATAGGTGCATAATTATACATTATTTATATCAAAATCCTCTATACTTTGTTTGTTTGTTTGACGTGTTATCTAGTTATTTACTTTGTTTAATTGTTTTTTAGGTGTTCTGAAGCAAATAAGAAGAAAAGAAGGAAAAGAGAGATTGGAAGACAAAATTTGGAAATCTGCCTATGAAAGTTAGCCAACTTTGACGGGGCACTGAGGTCACCTCAAGAATAATCAGATGATGAGTCTTATATCAACAGAAATCTACGGATGTCAGCATTCCGTAGCATTTTACGGTTCATGAATAACATTTTTCTAGAAGATGTTATGGCCAATTTAGTACTAGAAGGTCAATCTGCACGCAAATATGACTCTTGACGGGAATTTGTGTTTTGAGGCCCAAATCACACCCGGAGGCCCATGGACGAGTTTGCAATTCATATTACGACTTATAACCTCGATTTGAAGCTGATTTTGAAGAATTAAATGAGTCGGCATACTTGCATTAATTGGTCTAACAGATGTGCACCAATAAGAATATCCAAGGAAACCTAAATCAAGAGGGATTAGTTGAAGGAAGCAATATAAAAGCCTTGTGCTATCAACTTTTGCGGCTCTATTCTCCTCTTCTTCTTCTCTTCTCCTCCTCGTTCTTATACATTTTTATGTTTATTTAGTTTCTCTTAGTTAGGGGCTGCTTGAAGCCCTAGAGACATGAACAACAAGATTATTTGAGTTTCGGTTTTAGTTTCTTTTAATCCAAGATGAGATTTGGTTTACTATTATTGCATTGATGAATTCTTTTCTTGTATGCTTTGAGTGCACGCTTAGTATACATGTTAGGGTTTTATAACTTTGATTGTTTAATGTCAGTATCAATATCGGACAACTCAAACTATCTAGAGAATCAATTGTTAGTTTTCGCTAGCAAGTAAACTAAGTCCTAGGTTTAGCAAAGCGCTAAGTTTATTACGATGCCTTATGATGTTTCAAACTCTTTAGAACTTAATGATCTCTGCATATTTAATCTAATAAGCTTACCTTTAGGTTGCAATGCTTGAGAATAGTTTAGGTGTAAAGCATTTCCTGCCTAGCTTACGAAGTAAGAAAGGGTAATATGTTGTATTTCAAGCGTACCGAACCAAACTGGGCATCTTCATCTAGATTAATTGAACTATAACCGAACAAATTGTCTTGTGTGTGATTGTCGGGGTGGATTGCATCTTCCCTAGCTAGTTTTATTTCATTGTTTCCCAAAACAAAAACCCAAAACCACTTTTCGTCACTTTCTGTCCATTGTTTTCCAATATTTATTTGACATAGCAAACAAACTCCGATTAATCTGAAATTTTGTGCATGAGTCCATCTGTGTGTCTAGTTTGTGTCTGTAAAGTTTCGATTTTTTCTGAATTGTTTAGGTTAGTCAACTAATTAGGTTTTCGACTGTTGGTTGCAAGAATCAGTAGTCACTTTTTTGATATTTTTTGAGTAGTTAGATTCATTTAGTCCTCTGCGAGAATTACCCTTATTTATCCATACTATAAATGACGATCTAGTAATGAATAAGGAAAATAAATTGATTTATAAATAACTGATCAACGCGAGCAAAGAGAACAGTGATGGGGCTTCTACAAACCCACCAATTTTGAGGCTGCTATGGAAGACGGTGTGGAGGGATCTCGGGGACTCCATAACCTTATTAAAGTGAATCCTTGTTATCTCCGAATGCGGGTTTAGACTCGTTATATGACCCAGTCCTGTCCGCTCCCCTCTAATCTGGGGTAACAAACGTGCTGTTAAGGAGTTCTGAGAAGTGAGAACTGAATCAGGACCGTCCTAGCTCTCTTGAAATCAAATTTTTTCTATGTAAGTATGTGTATAATGACTGGCGATCGATCAGTACTATTTAGTTAATGAATGAAAAAAGAATCCATGCATGAAGAAAATTAGGTGTAAAAGTCCAACTTTCTCTCTTTGATTGATTGTGGTTTCATCTTTGCTGGCATGCATAGAGTTTAAATTGTTAACTACTGTCTACTGGTACCAGTTATGCGAAACACTCTTTCAATTTTCATACAGATAGAAGAAGATCCTAGCCTGGTTCAATACTATATATATATATGATCATTATCTAACCTTCATCAGTCATCACTAGGTTCATATAAATGAGCATTACCTCACTGAAAACAAAATCCTAAGTCCGTCACTAGTGCTTGCACTAGCTATGTTCACTAGATATATATGATATAAGAATCTCTCATCGTCTCTCATGATGAATAATATGCATAAGGCTAATGGACAGGTCAACATTGGGAGATTGGCCTGAGAGTATCTTATTTTCTTTGTTCATTTGGGAACATCCGGATTGGCTTCAGCTTTGCGGACAGATGATTTCTGGTTTCTTTGGACTGATTCTTATGTAGGAAGACAGTGAGTTTCTACTTCTATGGTCCAGTTTCTAGCAAATATATGGGTTGTGATATGATGGGGGGCCAAATTCCGCAGTGTATACTTCACATTCTGCTGGATTATTCGTTTGTGCTTATTACTGGTCCTTGTTTTTTTACTTTGGAGCATTATTGTCTTTCTGTTTCCATGGGCAGAGAAGCTCGACGACAACAACAACTGCAGGTAGAGAACTGTACATGATCGATCATAAGTACAAAGCCAAAATATATATATAACTTGCCCTTGGCAAAATTCAAAAGAGGCACGTACGTACCCTTGTGGTCATTTGGTCAATATGTCGATACAAATCATACATTAAATATACACTGAATAATCTAGAATTGAGAAATGATTGTATTACGAATGCATCTAAATGGCGGATCAAGAAACGTTAATCATGTTAGACATTTGAAAAACGTGGTCTATTAGGTACTAATATTACATATCCATACAATTCGGCTACAAAGAGTGCAAGCAGTGGCAGATCTAGGATCTGCAAATGGGGTGGGCTAGCTTCCTATTCATCACAATTTATAACCACGCAGAGTGTAGGAAATTAATTTTCAGGTGTCTATGAATGAATGAATCAAGCAAAACCGCATAGGTACGTCCGAGAGTTAGACTTAATTTCAAAGATGATGGAAGAAGAATAATACTAAAGAGTTCGAACAAGCATAACCACTTAACAATCTACTAATATATAGTAGATTCTAATGTCATTTTTCATTCTTCCACAAAGCTAACTCTTGTTATATATTCACATGTGTTACATTTACGTTTCCAAACGCAAATTAAGGTTAGAAAAGGGTCCCGTACCCTTGCTGTCTTGCTGATTATAATCTAACTTCTTAATGCATGTAGTGGACGCAGAGTGGATCGATCAATTACTTAGATGATCTGCAGGCAAAGGCTCCTGCTAGTAAGAAATTCTGAAGTTGAAACTAATTTTCCCAAGGGAAATTGCCTTTGAGATATCACTGCAGTTAGCAGTTGTACAGCAAAAGGAGAGACTAGAGCTGACTCCTTGCATTTGAACTTCATTCCAAAAAGAGGAAATTTTATGAATAGTACCCAAATTAAAGGTCATTCATTTTTTGATATCCCAAATTTAAAAACTATTAAATCGGTATCTCAACATTTAATCCCAATACAATTAATGTACTCTTTGTCAATAACAGTGTCAAGTCTATCATTGTACAAACTATCTCAATGACAATTTTATTCTTTCATTTTCTCTTTCGTTCTTTATTAATTGGCTGTGCCTGTATGATTTTTTCTCTAGCTCCATCCGTGCCAGAAACCCAAAAACTCTCTAGCTCAATCCATGCAAAAACCCATAAACCATTTTTAACTATCCATGAAATACAATAAAGTGAATAAACTCATATCCCTCATCATCTATGTTTCATACAAAAACCCAGCAAGCAAATTGGTAATATAAAGTTTTAAACCAAAGCAAAAACCTACAGATGTGTAAGACTGAAAGTTGTTTGGGGTACAAAAGAGTGAGGGGAGGAAGAGAGAAGGAGATAGAGCAGTTGCCTGCTCCAAAGACGAAGAAACCCAATCCACGACTTCTCGTCCTAGGTACATCTATTTGTAGTTTGATCCCCATCAACGATGATTTTGGATCTAAAGTGCACAGGATGCGGAATTGGGTAGGAGGGGTTTTGGGTTTTGGGTTTTGGGGCTGGATTGATAATATAAGGCTATGGATTAAATTGATGAAGTAGATAATTTGGATGTTTTGTGTTAAGGTTGATGAAATTGGGAAGTAGGGATTGGGGTATTACATCATGGTGTTGGCTGCATTGATGAAGACTTTAGTGGTGGGATTAATAGCTGTTTGTTGAGGTGAGGAAATAGTAGTTGGTTGAATAAGGAATGAAAACATCAAAATCTAGTTAAAACAACAAGCGACGAAAATATCCTGAAGAAGATGAATGTTTAATGCCGTTAATGACGACATGTATTGATAGTAAGTCAAATTTTGATGTTGGGTTACTAATCTAATAATTTTTGAAGTGGATACACAAATGTGATGAATGACTTGTAATTGAGGTATTTTTTATAAAATTTCATCTTCTAAAAAATGCAACCTTATGTGGTAGTCTTGGGCTTTCATTAGGTCCCCAACCATGGGCCAGCTTTGAAAATGGAAGCTAAGCCTTATTTGTTGAAAACCCCAAAACCGAAGGAAGAGAGGAAAGGTAGGAGTGGTAGGAGTGGTAGGAGAGAGTTGGGGACTGGTCAGCTCATTGTGGTGGTGCTGTCATTGTGAGATCGGGACAGACTATCTGATCTTATATGCGACTTTGATGTTAACAAGGGGTCCAAATTCTGAAAGGCCTCTTTCAAACATCATCACTAAAAGTTATATATGGCTTCAATTAGCCTAAGAAAGGCCCATATCAGTAAAAAGTTTCATGCTTATTTATTCCTGCAGGGCTAGCAATTATTATTAACTGACAAATTTGCTATATTTATCACATTATTAGTTCAAGATTTGTAGGACCTCATGGAAGACGACGGGTTTTCTTTGCATATTCTAGAATTTGAAGAAAAAAAAATGCCCATTAGTGATGTGATTACTTCTTTAATCTGAAAAGTGGAACTAATGAAAAACAAATTAGGAATGACATCAAAGCAGAGATTTGATGAGTTCCAAATGAGTCGATTTGAATCAGAGAAAGACGCTTCTAAGGCAACCAAATTGGAGTATGGGACAGGTGGACGCATAGAGAGATCTTGTAGAAGACTCCAGTTAAAAGCTCTTGGATTTACTTAAAACACAAGAAGTGTCTCAAAACGGTAAAAAGAAACAGACACCACCGAGTGAGTGTGCCATGAGTCCATGACTATTCCAAAAACATACCATGAAAACTTGTAGAAGGAAACAAATGTGGCTTGAGGCACAAGTAACCTAAGGGATACATTCCCCTACCTTTAAAAGGATCAAGGATCATGCATTTGTCTTGTTTTTGCTCGTTTGAATCCGAAATTGCATATATTGACTGTCAACATACCTTGAAAGTACGATACAAATACACTATACTTTTAATTCAAATACCTCGAAAGTACGTTACAAACACGCTATACTTTTAATTCGAGCACACAACACAGAGTCACAGATTCTTTGCTTGCACCTTGTCAAAGCTCGGATTACTACTCGTTTGCTTACACATACGTAATTTAACATATACTATAAGGTGGATCAAAATAAGTAAAAACAATGGGACTGAAACCGACACAGAAAACTCCCAAAAGCCAGATCCTAGTATGATAGAGGGAGAGGTAGCTTAATTTTAGTTTTGTTGAAGTGTGAAAAGCACTGGTGATTGGTGGGTGGCTCCTTGTGCTATAAGGTAAAGGGGCCTGGGGCTGGGGAGAGAGGGGGGGGGGGGGGGGGGGGGTGGTTTGACAAGGACATGGCACCAAGAGCAAAATGTGAAAGGCATGATTATCCTGCAAGGGAGAGAGTGTAAAATTTGTAGTCTTGGCAATCAAACAGTGATGACTTTAGAAAACTTCACCCTTGTCTAAGCAATACCTACAGTTTATCTTTCATTTTATAGCTCTTCTTCTCTTTTGTACCAGTGTCTCTCATTATTAATATCTCAATTCCCAATTGTTTCATGAGCCACACCCACTTCTTCAAATGGGTGGGTGGCTTCACTCCCTCTTCTCTCCTTTGAAGAAGCTCTGGTTTCGCCTCCATTCTGCTCAAAAGAAAAGTAAGTCCTCCTTATCATACTGATGGAATTTCTTCAAAAACCTGCATTTTCTCTGTTAAAGGTTTGTGCATTCAATAGTCAAGACAACTGTGTTTTCCTCTGCCTTTTGGATCTGTACCAAGCTCTTCAACTGCTTCAAACTTTCCCAAACAGCCACACACAACACTAATATCATACCCCAGCTTGGCGAGTCATCGTCTCCCATATTAGTCTATCCTTGCAAGGATTCTTCAATCCCACATATACATTGTAATCTGTTGGTGCCCAAAATCAGTGCAACCAAAGATGAAAGTTCTCAATTCTCCTATACAAATGTCCTTCTTCAACCTTAGAAAGGGGACCATTCATCTTCCTAAAGCTAAAGCCAGCTTACAACATTGAGTCTTCTACTCATCAGTAAACTCCGCTAGTCGGAGAAGAAGAGGTGGACCGTGTAAATATCAATATTCGAAAACTAGGAAGAACCATTATATGCATCAACATATGTTGATTCTGCATCATAATTTGTTTTTATCTACTCATCATTCGCTATGTTTTTTAAATTTTGCAGGAAGAGGGATATACATTCTGTATGAGGATGTAAAGTCATGCCCCTACGAGGATGTGCATGTTTTGTGGTCGATACTAGTGGAGTCACATACACATACATTGCCTGCTTTGCCAGCACCTAAAGCTTAAAGGTTGTATATGTCAGATTCCAAGCTTCCACGTTTATACGGTATTTATACATGTATTTTATACTCTGTGTTCAATGTAAAAAGGTGTTCACCTACTTTTTTGGTTCTTAATTGACCTGTAAATGTAATGCACTGAAGTATGGCTTTCATATATATATATATATATATAGGAGTTTTCTAGTTGTTCCCAATCTAAACAGAAAGCGGTAGTAAACTTCAGAAGCCTTCTTTATATAAGGTAAACCACAAAGTAAAGAAATGTTCATTCATTCTCTTCCTGCAGAAAATGTTACCTTTCAATGATCAGGATTATGTTTGGTCCATCTTAAGGGTTAATCTATTCAGAAGAAGGGATTCCTGCGCAAAATTGTAATAAAACGACTAGACAATTTCTAAGCCGATCGATTTTTCGCATGCAAAACCCTGAAAATGAGACTTGAAAATCAAGTGTTGTCCATAAACTGCAGGTCATTATTGTTAACTATAGTTTTCTTATATGAGATTAATCTTGGAAGAGGTTGCATCGAATATGCTTCAAGAAAAAGTTGCAAAGATTTGGCAAAACCAAAGGTTGTCGTTTTCTATTTCTTTCTTTGATGTAAGGTTGCTCTTGTTGTTTTGTCCATTTCAGCTGATGAGGTGGGCAAAGTTTTGTCTCAATAGTTTGTCCATGGAATGGATGGGACACCCACATGAATTACATGGCTTAAACCACTTTGTTTTTGCAAAAGAAAGATCAGCAAATAGTTTATCATCCCAATCTTTAATAATGTGACTTCTTGAATTGGTTCTAAAATAAAGCATACAAAGCAGTCAAGAACTTTTGAGGTGTTCTGTTTAAAATTTGAAAATGGGGATATCGTGGCATGCCTTAGAAAGCAATCAACGAATACACGAATACATATAACCAACTGTTTGTAAGAAATGACGACAGTTTGATCAAAAAGAAATTATTTTGATCAAACCAGACGTACTAAAATATCAACAAAATATCAATACTGAAAGAGATATTTTTGATTGAATTATAGAAGCAATGAGATTTCTAAGGCAAATGGTAGTCAAGCTTACAATGCAACAACATATTGATATGCGCAATGTTTTAAAAAACACTAGGCGCTAGTCGGATGACTAATGCCTAGAGAATTAATCGGGAGATCAATCGAGGATTAATCGGTTTTCTAGCTCTCTAAACGGACTATAATTAAAACGGTGAAACACCACCTTACGCCTTGATGGGATTAATCGGCTTTAGACAGGGTTTTTCTAACATTGGATATACATTTTGCCAGTTATTTTAGCCTAACTTGAAACTAAACCGACGTAATCTACCCCTGCATAGAGGAAGTACATTTGTATACAAATCTTTCATTTTCATACTATACTTAAATTGACAAACCAACACATAGTTCATTACATATTGAATTAGAAGTGTCATACTTCATTGTTTTATGTATGATTCGAGTCATGATGACAATACTTAATTAGATGAATATGTCTCTAGTATTTTTTGCTTTTTTTGTAAGTGTGCGTTGAAAGCAGAGGACACTTGGTTAAAGTATACAGTACAATAATTACTAAATTTTATCAGATCTTTTAAAACAAAGGGCTAATGTAACTTGAACACGTTTATACTTTTAAATATGAGATGCCTTTGAAAGTTGATAATAACCGACATAGAGCAATTTCAATGAGAAAGAAATGGCAAAACTATGAGTCATAAGAAACATGAGTTCCAAGCTTTCACCACCAACCCAAAATATTCAGGTTGCTGATTTCTTCTTAGGAATTTGAATGAGATTATAATATTTCAGCTGTAGTCATTTAAAACATGAACTGACATGAACTCCTACCAGAATCGTTTATAGATTAACAATACCACTAAGAATGGGGGCTCATCTGTATCACTATAATAAGAGGTACAATAGACCCTTTGATGACATGTTGAATATATTCTACAATCGACAACCTGTCGGTCTGAATGAATGCAGGGGAAAAAAAAAGTAACCCAGAAAATCAGAGTAGCTGCACCTGATTTTGAAAAATCCGTTTATAAATCCTGCACAAATGAGGATTTCTTTTTTAAATGACTGCTAAAATACAAAGTCATAATGGCACTCGCAATTGCTAACACTACATGTGTGAGCTATGCAAGCAGTACTGGGAAATGCAGTCACTTAGATTCGGAATGTTATCAATATCAGGCCTTCAATAAATAGAATTCTTTCAACTTTCATAACAAAGGTGCAGATGACAGGTTATACAACTAAAAGAATTTGTAGAAGAATGCTGTTAATAGAATATAAATATATATTAAAGAAACTGAAACCATTACATAAACTTAATATTCTCCCCTGAAAACGTGGAAAATTCTGTGGCAGTCAATTCTGAAACCAGTACAGCATATCCCTAAAACTTGGTACTTTAAGCATTTATTCATCCAAAAAGGGATTAAATCACAAACAATTATAGATGCTTTTGCAGCAAATTGTATATTGAATAGTAAGTCATCATTCATCAATCATAACCATGTGAAGAGCAATATGAAACTAATGCATTGAGTGCACCAAAGGAACTAGGTAATGCAGGTGTAGCATAACCTTGCTGAAAGTTGAACTAGTAAGACACTTCAGTGATATAGTAACAATATGCGCCGAATACCTTTATAGGGCAGATGACGAGGTGCGGTCAGCTACATTTGGAAGCCACTCTTTTAAGTAGGTGCTGCAATCTATCTCGGCATTAGTGAACGCACCTAGAGGAGTGACAGTAATCTGCATCAGAAACATGTGTACCAAATTAGTATAATGATGCGATTTAGAAATACTTATACATAAATCGGAAAGATGCATACATATCCTTCTTGAACACATTTGCGGTCGGTATCATCATCACTATCATGTCGGACACCAATTACCTAAAAAATTGAGAAGAGGATCATCATGAACATGCATTCACAATTGAGTCATGCATATGAAATCAACTACGATCATGGGTTCGTCATAGACAAGGAACCAGAGAAGCGCACCCCAAATCAATTAAAGAATACTTGGGGAGTGACTGATAACCCATTGTTGAAAATGATCACAGTGCCTCACAATCAAGTAATTGACATGTTGAGAATAAAGCAGATCAAATTTACCAGATGCTTGTCAAACAAAAACATGTTATTATATGATGGAAAATACTTGCGTTGAAACCAATTTGGACCTGTGTCCAAACTCTCTTTTATTACAAGTGGCCATTCTAACCATTCAAAAGTATCAATCAAGGTTGTAAAACTCGCTAGGCGCTAGGCGGGCGGACGGGTACCTTGGAGCGCCCAGGGGCCTAGGCGGCCTTGTAGGCGGCTTGTAGGCGGATTCGAATAATTTAATATTTATTTATATTTAATTATTTATATTGAATGATTATATAAAATCATAAATCATAATACTCACCAAGTCATCATATAAATTAAAAAAAAAATACAAACCATCAAATTTCAAAATAGTTCAAAGTTCAACAAATCAAAATAGTCCAAAATGTAAAGTACTAGAATAAAAGGAAGTCTAAATCTCTATTTCTTCTTCTCCATAGCTCTCTACGACTCGTTCGGTATCGACCTCAAACTCAAACTCAATATCCTCTTCTTCTCCTCCATCTTCTGTGTCATCATCCGAAACAAAATCTTCATCATGAAGTTCTCTTATCACCACATTCCTAGGACTTCTCCTCCTAGGTGCACTATCCACTTCCGAAGTCTAATTTTTTTTTTAAAAAAAAAAAAAATTTATTCCGCCCAGACCCGCCCAAGACCGCCCAGGACCGCCCAGGGAGCCTAGGCGGCCGCCTAATTCGCCCACCGCCTAATTGGGCCTTGGAAGCCCTCCTCTCCAAGGAGAAGCCCCGCCCAGCAAGTACTCGCCGCCTAGGCGGGCTGGGCGGCCGCGTTTTAGAACCCTGGTATCAATCATTAAATATCATCTCTGCAAAAACCAATGCGAACAAGACCCGTTTACTCATTCAATTGCTCAAACAAATAGATGGTTGATCATAACAAAACCAACTTTCCATCAACATACCTTACTAGAATTACTTTTAAAGTACTAACCAAAAAGAGTACTTAATTCAGTTCTAAGTTTTCATTATCCAGAATTTAAGTCTTAGTGCTACACAATTTCAACGGTTAAAACTCTAGCATTTATGATTAGCATCAGAGCTCAAATTTGAGTTATATTATAATGCCCTTGGCCACCCTGAAAACCCAGCCTTTACTTGGGGAATGTAGGTTGCTGCCCTAAATATTCAAAGAAAGCTAAAATTCATTACTTTAATTATTTTTTTAAAGGGGATAGCAAAGAAGCATCACATGTGTCAGTGTCCAACCACAATAGATTATACTCCATACAAAATTAATTGAAACTTGTGGTAACCAGAACAGAGTTATAGCACCTCTCACAAACATCTTTATAATTCTGTGAGTCACTGGAAAGAAAGGTAAGAGCCTCAGTTTTAGGAAGAGTTCCAAACTATTTTGTTTGTTGTTTCAGATTAGTTGGAGCCAAATAACACAGCCTAAGCCTCAAAAGCAACACAAAACAGTAGACTTCTTATTCTCTAATTTCTTTTGTTCATTATTTGTCCTACATTAGTCAACAGCTTAATGACAAGTTGCAAAGGAATACAGTGTTAGAATCAATGATAAAGAGGCAGTCAAGAGATATCACAGGACAAGCATAAAAATGGGAACAACATCTATCCCTCTCAACCCGAACAATCTATGTCAGCAGAAATGCAATGTCCCAGTCATAGGGGCAAGAAAGCAGAATAGTTTTATTCCACAGAACACAGAATAAGAGGAAAAATAATCAAACACAAAGCAAAAAGATAGGAAGAACGACCCACCTCTCTTGCGAACAAAGGATCTTCTTTTGGCGTAGTTGATGTATCAATTCCAGTAGATGCTGCTGAATCTTTCTCCATTTCCATCGATGACAACATTTTTGGCATCTTTGAAGTAACTTGTTTCCACTTCATTTTGATTATACTGTACCCTGTTTAGTCAGCTTATACCCCTATTTCAGCTCAACAAAAGAAAAATAAAACCACATTAAAATCACAGTTGAAATCAATGCATCAAAAAGGGATTGATAATCCTGCGTTCTACCTGAAAAAGAACCGAGACCAATTACCCAAATAATTCACATTAGGTGAATAGTCAACAGACCTTCTACCAAAAATTTAAGAGTTCAAAAATCATAAGTATGTTGAGGGAATATATAATACATATTAAATGTAAATAGATTTTAAGTATTTTAGAAAGACTAGCATGGACCAGAGGTGCTAATTGCTTTATAAAAGTCCAGAGATGTAAATGTGCATAAAGAATGCAGTAGCCTCCTCAGTTATGCTACTAAATTAATTCATATAGTAAAAGAAAAAAATGACAGACCTTATCAGACTTCACTAGAGTAGATAAAAATAAAACAAACAACCAACCAACTCCAAATCTTGGACTGAGATGGAGTACAAAGAGAGCACAGAAAGAAAAGCTACTGACATAATGTACTGCTGCAAGTGAAATATTCTTGATGTATCTTTATGCAAAATTAACACCGTGCTTGATTGTAGTGACAAGATCATACCCCATTTCTGAACACAAATGTTTAAACTTCAAAAGCTACTCCTTTCAAAAAACTTCAAAAGCTACTTGCCTTCACCACGATTCAGTGTTACTGATCTTTGTCCAATCAAGTATTGAACTTAAAGCATCGATAATTTTACTTGACAAGAATATTAAACAGGTAATTACCAAAGACAGCATGTATCCTAGAATGTACCTTATGAGTAGCAAGGTTCGTTGGCAAATCTACATTCAGAAAACATCCTTGAGTAAAGGTTTGATTTTTTATTTCCACGAGTATTGCATTTATGATAGGTAAGCAAGCTTCAGCAGCAAGTGTGAAGTCATTAATGCGACTCTTGCCTTCTACCCTGAAAGGCCAATGCTTAGCATAGTGATATAAACGATCAAAGAAACAAAATACAGCAACTTTGCAAAAACAAAACACCAACACCTGCCCCAACAGTTTGTAAAGTTCAAAGTTCAACAGATTCGGCATCCATTTACATATCGAGAGTATTTGACATTCAACAAAACCATACTTAATCATCAAACAAGCATATACGTACCAATCATAAGATACAGATACAGCAGGTACACCATTAAAGAAGGCTTCCCGAGCGCCAGCCACGGTACCAGAGTAAGTACTACATTTTCAAGACAAAAACAAAAAATTCCCTGTCAATAATGTTAAACAACCGGACAAAGAGCAGTTCGATTGCGAGGAGCAAAAGCATTGTGTGTTCTTGAGACTATATCAACATATAATACTCTAAAAGGCATTAGCCTTTTGGGTTAAGATTGCATCCTTGTGAGAAGATGTCATTACTTCATTGCGGTTCAAGAAACAAAACAAAACTACTTAAAGTTTCAATGACCCAAATTTAAACTGTGCCTATATGACTCATTGCTTCCCAAAAATAAAACAGCAGGTATACACCAAATCTGGTGTAACTTACAATACTGAGGATAAAAGAAAACAGAAGATAAATTACATACATGTGATAACCACAGTTGCTGCCCTTGTTTATGCCGCTGATCACCTAATTAGCATCAGAAAAAGTCAAAAAAAAAAAAACAAACAGAAACATAAAACTAAACAAAAGCACCAGAGGTAAACAAATAAAATGATAATCATTATGTTATTGTACACTAGCAAATAAACAAAACAAAAAAAATAAATAATTTGGGATTATTGGAGATGAACCAAGTTATTACCAAGTCGGGAACAGAAGGAAACAGTGCTTTAGAAACACCCAAAGAAGCACAATCAGCAGGAGTCCCTGACAATCGATACTGCCCGTTTCGTTACCGTTTAGTTAAATAAAAAAAAAACCCATAAAAGATATTCAGTGATATGAGCTTTTTGGTACCGGAAACTGCAAAGGCCGTGGCTCCGGCGATGTCGACTTGTTTGGCGGCAATCGGACGTCGCCAAGTGATGCAGTGACTGACAGCAGAGTTTTCCCTGCAAACCCAAGTTTTTGTTGTAATGAGAAATGAAGAGATGGAGTATGGAAAAAGGAAGAAGAGTGTGATGACGTACGAGTCGGGAGCGCAGACGAGAACATTGTAGAGATTGGTGGAGACGAGGACGTGGACGAGGGAGAGAAGTCCAGAGCCTTCGATTCCGTCGTCGTTGGTGACCATCACGGTGGGCTTTTCGGTGTTGTTGTTTGCCATTGTTCTCTTTGTGATCGTGAATCAACTAATCAACTTCGAACTGACAACTTTTGGACGAGGGGAGAGAGAGAGAGAGGGTTATATGAATCGTATTCCGTCGTATTCCGGATGGGTGTTGTAACTTACGAGACAGAATCGTATTTCGTTACTTAAGTTCTACATAAGAGACGGAATTAAAATAATTATATTGTCTAAAATGTTTTTTTCACTAGTAGACATTGTTTTAGCACTCTTAAACAAAAAAATGATGTCTAAATTATAATTTCATATACTTCTTTTTCATATTACAAATACTTCTTTTACGTCACACAACCACGCCTATATCATTTTAGAACTGATCTAGTTACTTCCCATGAGTTGTCTCTTCTTATTCAGGAACGTAAATATTCCTCCTTTATTAGATGGCCAAAATGCTTGACTAGAGAAGAGAAGCCAACGAGGAGGGTGGGTATCGAATAATGGAATCTCATTTTAGCCCGGTTTCATTTGCTAAGAGCAAGTTCACCCATTGGGGTTAGATTGAGCACAATAACTTGGGTCACTCTATGTCACTGTGAATGGGTAGCAGTTTCCACCCGTTTGAAATGTGAGATTGCTGCCACGTGGTAATGACTGTTTAATTGAATATAAAAACACATTTTTTTCAGTACAATTAATCATTTTAATTATAAATAAATAGTAATTTATATAATATGAATTTTTATAAAGGATTTTACAAGAAATGATTTTTTTTTACAGATATTTCTACATGCTATTGAATATATTTTTTCAAGTATTTATAGGGTTTGTGTGTTTTTTTTTTAATAAAATGCAACGGGATAAGTTGTTAAAAGCAAGTATGTATAAATAAATAGATGACTGAAACAATTAATTAGAAAATTTAAACTAAGAAATCAGATGAAAATTACTTAATTTGATGGCCAAGCAATTAATAATGAAAGGTACCAGGTATTCTAGAGCAGATTAACTTAATATACCCCAAGCTATTAAAAACTTTCCACATGGCCATATGTGATTGGTGGAAGGCCTGAAACAATTAAAGAGAAGCAGGTTTGCATGTTATGGAAGATGCACACATTTATTTGTCCGTGAAGGCTACGCAGTGTTTGGGAGCGTGGTAGGCTTGGAACACCTGCTGATGTCACCGGGCTCGGGCTGAGGTGGCAGAAACTCACATGGGTTAGATTTCTCATCTAGCCTGGGTTGAGGAGAAAACTCACATGTGTTGAATTGACGAGAAAACTCATTCATGGGTGGAAGGTGAGTTTTTTCCTCTTGGGTTAGATTCTTTAGTGTCATCTAACCTAGGTTGGATTTTTTAGAATAGGTGGACTTGCTCTAACTTTTGCCAATTTCATATTCAACTTTTGAGATTACAGTAACAAGATTATAAGAATTTGTACTTGCCCGGAAGAAATAGCAGTCTCTAAACTCAATTATATAATAATTGCACAAAGAGACGGCTTAATTCATATTAAAAAAAAAAGATTGCTCTTGCTAAATCTTCCATCCTGTTGACTTCACAATCAATGCAAAAGGGCTGCTGTTGATATCATTCTTCTTTTTGGGCTCAGTTTTTAGTATATGCATCACACTTGTATAATTTATATTATTACTAAGTTACAAGCTGTATTTTATTTTAGTCGATCCCAGTCATTTATGTTTAGCTATACGTTCGATACAACTCGTTAAAGTAATTCATCCCGAGAGTTTAACAAAAAGAATCATTACCTAAGTACTCTTTTTCTTTCTATTTGTCTAAAGTGTTTTTCTATTATTAAGATAGAACAAAATAGAAGTGTTTCCTTTTTTCTTTTGAAAGGAAATAAAAAAAAGTTTCCTAGGTATAAAAACAATCTCAAATTCTACTAGGAACAATCATTATTGTACCACTGTAAGATAGTTTAGTAGTTCTAATCTCGTTGGGTGTGTTCTGGATCCCCAACTTAGGTTTGAATTCTGACATTGTCAAAAGTGGCTAGGGGAGGAGTTGGAATGTGGCTGATTGGTCCCAGCGGATTAGTCCTTGAGAAATTTTATTCACACACCCCTGTTGGCTTAATACACATCAAATGTTTTTGTAAAATTTTAAATTCCTTCTATATCATCTCTTCTTCCAAAAGAACAACAGAACAAAAATTAGTCTTCTCATTCCTCTTCATTCACCAACACCTGTAAACCTAATCGCCAAATCTCATGTTGTTTATTCTTATTCATCTGCATAAATAATAACTTAGCAAAACCCATTTCTGTCAACATATCAGAATATTTTGATTGAAAATTCCTCCTGAATTAAACCAAATGTAGATTTTTCATATGATCATCTTCACAACTATTAATAAATTTAACGAGCGCATGGACCTATTTTAATCTCTCTCTCCCTCACAATGCATAATGCATTCTCACTATTTCTTCATGCTCAATTTATAAGATCACAAACCAAATCATGTTATGATGTTTTATTTATAAGAAATGATAAGGAATTGAAGAGAGAGAGAGAGAGAGAGAGAGAGAGAGAAGAGGGTATATTTTTTGGAAGGAAAAAGATGAAGGTATAATAGGAAGAATATAGGAAAAAATGGCAAAAAAATCAAGAGGTGTGCATCTAGAAATTAAGGATGTGTGAATTCTTCCCTCTTAGTCCTTTTAGGCCTAGGTAAAAAAAAACACGTTGTTTTATCATATTACCTTACCGCCTTTGGAATACCACGAACGTATTGAAGAAAAAAAAACAATCGTACTACTCTGTCTGGCTTCGTAGGAGCGTCTATAAAATATAAACCGAGCAAGTTCATGTCCCGTAGGCCTTTCAATATGAAACATAGAGCCCAACAGAACCAGTTCAGCTGCCCATCCTTTGATTCCTTTCAATGTGATTTGTAATCTTGTTGAATTGTTCACCGTACCCCTCCTCAGTATATATACACATCATTTCATTTTTATTTTATTTTTATTGTATGAAATGATAACCTAATTTGTAGGTAGTCATGACTACAAATTAGGTTATCATTTCATAAACTAATATATGTAATCTAGTTGGATAAAGAATTATCTTAGGTAGTCATGACTACAAATTAATTTGTAGGTAGTCATGACTACAAATTAGGTTATCTTAGGTGGCGGTTTACGTAGCATTGCCACTTTATCAAAGTTAATTAGGTTATCTTAGGTGGCGGTTTACGTATGACTACAAATGATAACCTAATTTGTAGGTAGTCATGACTACAAATTAGGTTATCTTAGGTGGCGGTTTACGTAGCATTGTCACTTTATCAAAGTTAATTTCAACTCTTTTATATTTATATATTTTCTTAATTACAAAATTCATTTTTCTAATTTCACTTTTATGATTCTTTTAACCCTAATTCTTTTTCCTTCTACTCTCTGATTTGATCTCTATGCCGTCTTCATAAACATTAGATCGATTTTCTTTCTCTCTCTCTCTACCAACTTCTTACCTCCTTTTCAATTGATCAATCCTATCGAGCTTAGTGTATAACAAGACGCATATTAGGTTTTCATGGTCACTATTGTGTTCCATGGGGTTGTCTAGCATTTTCCCTTTGATATCAATGTTACTGTGATTTCTCAAATGAGAAATCCCACTAGTAGAAAAAACCTCTTAGGCGATGAAATTGTTTAAATTTCGTCTCCTAAGTAGAACTTAAGCGATAGAATATGATTCCGTCTCCTAAGTTAACACCTAGGCGACGGAATAGTGTTTAGTCGCCTAGGTGTTAACTTAGGAGACGAAAAATGTACTAAGGCGACGAAATCATTTTTATAAAAAAATATAAAAAAATTTATTCACTTAGGCGATGGAAACGTATTCCGTCGTCTAAGATAGATATAGATGACGGAAAAATTTACTTAAGTGACGAAATTATTATTTTTTATAAAAAATAAAATTTATTCACTTAGGCGACGGAAATGTATTCAGTCGTCTAAGATTGATTTAGACGACGGAAAAACTTACTTAAACAATTGAATTATTATTTAAAAAAAATTATTAATATCTTAAGCGACGAAAATATAACTTTTCGTCGCCTAAGTACCGAAATTTTTAGCGCCTCCTTTTCTGCCAAAAATTTCAGAAAAATTTGAAACAAAATTTTCAAACTTTCCTTATAAATTCTCTCTCTCCTCTCCTCTACCCAGTTTCCACGAATATCTCTGTCTCTCATTCTTCTTCCCTCTGCCTGTCCTTCTTCTTCCCTCTGCCTCTCCTTCTTCTTCGCCCTCTGCCTCTTCTTCTTCTTCTTCCCTCTGCCTCATCACCTTCTTCTTCCCTCTGTCTCACCTTCTTCTTCCCTCTGCCTCTCCTTCTTCTTCGCTTCTTGTCTCTCCTAGGCGCCCTTCTCTTCCAGCGGACTCCGCGCGCCTTTGTGCCAGCAGACTCTGCGCCCTTCTCTGCCAAGGGAGTCCGCGCGCCCTTCCCTGCCAGAGGACTTCGCGCGCCCTGTATGCCAGCGGACTCCGCGCTCCATTCTCTGCCAGCGGAGTCTGCGCACCCTTTGTGCTAGCGAACTCCGCGCTCTTCTCTTCCAGCGGAGTCCGCGCGCCTTCTGTGCCAGCGGACTCAGTGCCCTTCTAAGCCAGCGGAGTTCGTGCACCCTTTGTGCCAGCGGACTCCGCGCCCATGTTATTTTTAATTTTTTTTCACTATAGCGACAGAATCCAGTGATTCCGTCGCCTAGTAGAAAAATAATTTTTTTTGTCATTAAACAATATCAGTCGCCTAAGTACTTAGGAGACGGAAAACGTCCGTCTCTTCAGTCTCCTAAGTACTTAGGCGACGAAAACAGTTTCGTCGCCTAAGTAATTTTGATTCGACGGAAATCAATTTTTCGTCGCCCAGACACCTACCTCACTTCACTTAGGCGACGGATCTTAGGCGACGAAAATTTCGTCGCCTAAGTACATAGGAGACAAATTTTGTTACTTAGGCGACGAAATAGTTTCGTCGCCTAAGAGCTTTTTTCTAGTAGTGTCCCTAGTGTGAATTTGGATTTCCCTTTGGTAGTGAGCACTAATCTCTTCCCCTTAACAATATGTCGTGCACTAACTCTAGGACTTCTCTCACGTCCAAGTTTCGCTTATGGTTGGGAGAGCATCAAATTATATATCATCATAATGTTCTCCAACGGGAACTGCTGAATTTCTCATGTTTACTTCACCAGACCCATCAACTGCCCCAACATACAAATTTTGTTCCTAACTCAAGAAAATACCGAGCTTATTAACCTAGATTATACTTAAAATAATCAAGTAGTTTGTAAACTACCTTCATTTTGGGGCAATATCAATTGCAAATTTCTACTAAGAAGGTATAAAGTTCTAGTTAACTTAAAACGAAAGCTTTAAGCTTTCATACATTTAGACCAATATGTAGATCAACACTACCAATATCGATCTATAGCCATTTTAGTAGTGAGGAGGAGAGAATAGAAATCGAACGTTTGATGGAGATGAAGACGGCATCAAGATCAAATCCGAGAGAAGAAGGAAAGAATTAGGGTTAAAAGAATCATAAAAGTGAAATTAGAAAAATGAATTTTGTACTTAAGAAAATATATAAATATAAAAGAGTTGAAATCAGTTTTGATGAAGTGGCAATGCCACATAAGCTGCAACCTAAGGTGAGCTCTAAGTGGTTCCCTAAAAGGTGGTTCCCCGAAAGATGGTTCACCTAGCATTAATCTAAAAGAAAGAGGAGCTTATTTAGTAAGTAGATTATAAATACGATTAGGATTCCGTATCTACATTACATTGTGCATTCGTATTCTTGCATATCTTCATCTATAAATAGAGACTCCTCATTTTGCTTAGTACATTAAGTTGTACTCTCTCTCTCTCTCAACCGGCTAGCTACCATTTCCATTATCTTACGTAAAAGCTTAACGCTCTCGATGTCGATGATGCCTCCTCTTTCAAAAAGAAGCTCGACCAAGCTTCCATGGGAAGTGCTTGACCTTGTTTCTAACCATCTAGACCCTAAAACCCAAGCCACAGCCTGTTGCATCTCCAAGACATGGTTCACTTGCATTTCCTCCGCCCATATTTGGCAGCCCATTTCCACCACCCATTTCCCTTCTCTCTCTTATAACCTCAAGCTCATCAACCTCGCCCTTCCTTACTACCGCCTCTATGCGATGGCCTCAGTCGCCGCCAAACGCCGCTCCCGGACCCCCTCCAGGCCCTCCCTCGCCCTCCACGACCCCATCTTCACTGTCAACGTCTTCAGCCACAACAAAGTTCTCTTCAGTCTTGAAAAACCCGGGGACGAGCTCAGTGGCGGATTCAGCCGAGGTGAGATTTTGGGCTAAAAATTCTACCAGACCCAATAAAAAAAAAATAGCCCGACTCTAGTAGTCCAGCCCTCCACTGTTCCACTCCCTCAGACCTCAGTCCTTCCAGCCATACGAGATACGACTTGTCTCACTCTCAAATTGATCCAAACTTCCGTGACTGACGCCGTAGGCCCGTCGCCAGTCACCTGCTCGCCGTCTGCTGCGCTGCTTCGCCTGCTCGGCTGCTCCTCCTGCTTGGCTGCTCCTCTAATCCTTCTGCTCGGGCACTCGGCTGCTCCTCCAGTCCTCCTGCTTGGCTGCTCTGCCTGTTGCTCGTTGTCTGCTCGACTGGCTCTGCGGCCTCTGCCTACTGCTCTGCTCCTCCTGCTCGGCTTCCAGGTGTGTATTCTTAATTTCTTATTTTTTATTACTTGTGTAGTTGTGTTCCTTCTGCCAGAAGGCTTCTGGGTATTTGTGTTCACTAAGAGCTTGCGACCATTGTATTTGTGTTCCTTTTGGGTATAGAATTGGAAGTCAATTGAATGAACTAGGCTGCTAGTATGCTTATTCAATTGAATTGTTGTCTTGTTAATTGTGTTTCTTGTATTGTATTGTGTATAACTTTTGTTCATATAAATGCGTTTGAGGGTGAGACTTGCTATGTCCCCTTATGTATGTATGTTCTTTTTCAATGAACCAAAATTTATCGCATTGTTGGTTAAATTTTTTTGTGCATTACATTTAGCTCATGTGATATTTTCATCCTGGATTCGCCACTAGACGAGCTAGTCATGGATAATAATGGTGTTTTCAAGTTCGATATTGATGTTGATAATAACGAACTTGAAGCTGTGGCGTCAGATCGGTGAGTGTTACGTGGAATGTGGGTGTTGAAAGGGTGGAGAGGGGTATTTAATATGTAGAATCATGCAAAGAGAGGGGTCGACGACTGGTGGTTCTCGGAGGAGCTGCCTTTGCCGGGGTGTTGTTCCAGCCACGTCGATAGTAGTGTGGTGGCGGAGTTGAGGTTGGTGTTTACTGAAGAATCCAAAATGGGTGGAAACAATCTTGATCGTGTTGGGCGGATTAACAAAGTCAGCGTGGGGATGTTCAGCACAACAAAGTTGAGATATGGCGGGGTTGATGATGGTTTCAGATACTTGCAACACTTCCTTTGATATTGAGACAACATGTTTAGGGTTTAGCAGTTACTCATGTATATATGAAACACTATGTATTTGCTACTGTCTTCGCGATTGTTTTGTGGAAATTTAATTAATTGATTTCAAAAACAATAACTATATATAATATGAACTCTAAAATGAACAATATTCCTATTATTAGATGGCAAATTATATCCTCTCCACCTAGTAATCAAAACAATTATTGACTGCAAGCATACGATATGATTACAAAATGAACACTACTCCTAGGGAACACATGGACTTGGCGGACACATTCAAAACAATGCAAGGATATATGGCTTGAAAAAACTATGCAGCAAGATAGGAACTTGTTTGTAAATATTGAGCCGAAAAGAATAACTACACATGAAAGAACGTAGACCAAACAAACAAGAAGGAATAACACTGCAGGATAGCTTTCAGATTATCGATCCAAGCTGCCTACTTTGAATTTGTTATATCTCACTCAGAATCTAAAAAAAAAACAAATTCTGCCCAGTTTTATAAGAAACATGCCCGTATGCTAAAACAAAACAGATTAGTCACGGATCAATGCCTTTTAAGTTTGCTCCGAGATTCAAGAACTTGTCTACTCTCATTGTGAACCAAGCAGTAAGATATAAGAAGTTTGTCTCGATCTCCTTTGTTTGGTTTTCCCTCCAAGTTATTGTTTGGTTTTCCCTCCAAGTTATTCAACAGATATGTTCTATTTAGACCACTTCTATTTAAAAGTGTCGTTGAAATAACTTTTATATAAAATTGTGAGCAATTGTATGTCGTCTCACACCAATTCAAATGTCACTTTTCTATTGTCTGAGATGATATCAGATGACATACACCATTGTTTTCTTTTACTTTAAATATCACATATAAATGTCGTTTGAAAGATGTAGAGACGTCAAAGTCCATGAAGGTTATCTGTTGTCTGATTTTGATTTGGATATCACCAAATGCATTTGAACAAACTAATTTAGAAATCCAAAATTCATTCTCATTACCAAAACCAACAAAATTTACAAAGAGTTAAACAAAGAGTTAAATTTAGAAAATTTGTTTAATTCATTCTGATTTTGATTAATCATGCTAATTAAACAAGTCTAAATGCCAATACAGTCGAAGCCAATATGATAGGGATCCTTAATAAGTGCTCATTTAATTAAAATATTGCAGACATGTTCATGACCTATTGGAGCACAAACGATGCCCCAAGCATAACTCCGATTCACAACAGATATTCATGATAACCTTTATTGGTATATGTTTTAGTTGGCATTCCTATATCAAAACAAATTGGACTTTATTGTTATATATCTCTTTGTTGAAAGAAATCTTATTGCAGGTGATACTAGTCTTTTTTGGTGCGTGTGAATCATGAAGACAAAGTCCTAACTTAGTTAGAATCTGTATTCATTAATATATGATTTTCTTATGATTCATCTAATTGGGTATATTGATGTTAATTGATTTGGTGAATCTTGGAAGGTAAGAAGTCTAGTACGCTTGGTAATATAATTAGGAATCATGTGATTAAGTGTTTGGGTCAATATAAATTGATTATATGATTGATCTTATCTTATTGATTTTATTTGTATGGTAATAGGAGAAAGATCTTACTTATTGGAAACCAATCTGATTAAAGACGTGAAATAAAGAGTAGAACTTCTTCATCTATAAAAGAAGACGCAGCAACCATTTGAAAGATTACCTTTTGACGCATATTTCCGCTGAAAATTATATTGATAGAAAAAGGTCGAAGTTCAACTGTTCAGTATTGAGTTAAACTTCTGTGTTGAGTTGAACTTCTTATTTATGTGATTGAAGGATCAAAGACGTGGTTAGTTCCTTGGAGATTGAAGAAGAAGATTACTTGAAAAAAAAAAAAGTGCTTCAAACATATCTACTAGGGTTCTAGAGATAGTAGCCATGATTAGTGCTACAAAGTTTATAATTGACTCGTTCTTGATTTATAGTGAATTCTCTTTTCATTAGGGGCTTTATGAGTTAAAGGCTCGGCAATGTTTTTCCTCAAATTGAGGTTTCACTACGTAAACAAATTATTGTGTTCTTTATTTTCGTTTCTGTTCAGTACGACGAGAATTGAAACAGTCCTTGTCCCTTTAACCTTCATTGATTCAGATATTTCTATTCAACTAGATATGGTTGTTGATGCATTTGCTTTTCTATTATGTATTTGTTCACTAAACAAATGACACATAGCTTGGGAATTATTCGTTATCTAAACTAGGACAAACAAGATTTCTGGATATACCAAACAATTTGTTGCTACCAATTAAGCGTAACAAGGTGTGTGCCTTCATACCTTCTTTTCTGAATTCTGATATAGGATTTTGGTTCCAGTCCTATATATCCTGCAAGATATCGAAGGAGATCGACAAGATACATAATGAAACCCCAAATCTATGAAAACAGCCTTTGAGGTGTGATGTGGGAAACCCAACAATTATATAGCACCAAATAAAAGCTAGCATACTAAGTCATAGTTAGGCCTAAGTACACCATCATAAAATTAATGGATGGCCATAATATTGGGTGAAAAGAGTCATTGCCATGTGCCTAGCTCATTCTAGTCTTTGCCTATGCGTTTGCCTGCAGAAGTAGCCTGTTCATGAATGCAATCATATGTAGATTAGCATTTCGTGTAGGTTTATCAATTTCCAATTTTGTGTTCAGATATATAGGTGTAGCTAGCTAGACATGCAATGTGACCTAACGATATGGGGAATTTGGATGTCATTACAAGTAGCAGTGTACGTACTGATCGATAGTACTCATTCGTACTGCTGCGTCCTAATACGGCATCTGTAAATCATTCTCATCAAATCTTTGTCGTGAAAAAGATTTCAATTAGTTAGCGGTAACTTTAAAATGCGTGGCAAGATTGTATGATATTATAGGTTGATTGATTCAGTATGCTTATGCCAAAAGAAGATAAAAGTGTTTGAGCATTATCTAATATCTATATGTCATATTGGACAGTAGATTTCATACTTGAGGTTAGCTTCAATGCCAAAAATAATAATGGAACCTAGATTACATAGCCTATTAGAGCATCTCTAACAACTTCTCAAAAATTTCTCTAAAATAGGAAAGTAAAAGCCAAAATCTCTAAAAAATTTATGTTCCAACTCCAACTTCTTCTCAATTTTGGAGATTTCGGTACTTATTACAACAATAAAAAAAATGATACATTATTATTAATAATAACAAAAAAAATCATATATTTCATTGTAACATAAATTACCCAATTGATGAAGTGAAAGTAATTAAAGAATAGAGAATCGTGAAAGATGTGTATATTATTCATTGATAGAAGCTCTTTATATAGGGAATTACACAATACCAATTATATAAGAATAATGAATACATAGATCTAGTCAAACTACATATCCTGTTGGCATAAGGCCAAGACACACATAAGGAATATCTAGAAAGATATAGAATATCCTATAACACTACCCTTATGTCGCGCGCTAATATGCCGATGGTGTTGATCTGTTGCCTCGTCAAAAACCTCGTCAAGTCACAAAAAAACTTACAGGAGAAAACCTGAACCTTGATCGTAGGAGAAAAATAGTACAACGCATCAGCCTACTTCATTGAGATGATACTCCTCCTAATGTGAACATTATTCAGGGAGATTTGATAGCCGACACATACCTATACCTCTTACATGTTTCTCAAAAGTAGACTTAGGTAAGGACTTAGTAAATAAGTCTGCTACGTTTCCTTCAGAACTAATTTGGTTCACTTGAATGTTAAGAAACGCCTGTTGCTGTTGATTGTAGAAGAACTTAGGTGAAATGTGCTTTGCATTATCACCCTTGATGTAACCTAACTTCATTTGCTCAATACAAGCTACATTGTCCTCATAAATGCATGTAGGTCTATAAGTTGTAGAATTTAATCCACTAGTCCCTCTAATGTGTTTAATGATTGATCTCAACCAAACACATTCCCGAACAGCTTCATGCAAAGCTATAATCTTTGCATGATTTGAAGATGTCGCCACTAGAGTCTGCTTAGTAGACCTCCAAGATATCGCCGTATTCCCAATGGTGAACACATAACCAGTTTGAGAACATCCTTTATGAGGATCAGATAAATATCCTGCGTCGGCGAAACTCACCAACGTATTATTGGGTGTCTCGGCATAGGACAAGGCGGCGGTGGCATGCTCGGCATTGGACCCGTGTCTAGCAGTCGTGCCGGCGGCGTCCATGGAGGCGGTCTGGTCCCTTGGTGGATCGGTGCCGTGCCTTCCATGAGCTATAGGACCATCTTCTGTCCTTTTTGAATCAGTGTAGGGAAAGAACAGTCCCAAGTCAATAGTACCCTTAAGATAGCGAAAGATGTTCTTGACTCCAGTCCAATGACGTTGGGTTGGCGCTGAGCTAAATCTAGCTAACAAGTTAACTGAGAATGCAATGTATGGTCAAGTGCATTGAGCTAAGTACAATAATGCGCCTATTGCACTAAGGTATGGAACCTCTGTGCTCAAGACCTCTTCGTCGTCCTCTTTTGGATGGAATGGATCTTTAGTTATATCCAGACTTCGACCAATCATGAGAGTGCTAATAGGGTGCATTTTGTCCATATTAAATCGCCTGAGCATCTTTTGGACATATGCAGACTGATGGATAAGAATTCCACAAACTCAGTGCTCTAGTTCAAGACATAGGCAGAAATGAGTCTTCCCAAGATCTTTCATCTCAAACTCGGATTTCAGATAAGCCGCGGTCTCTTAGATTTCATCAAGAGTATCGATAATGTTCATGTCATCGACATAAACGGCCACTATTACAAATCTAGAACTTGTCTTCTTTATGAACACGCACGGGCATAGTTCATCATTCTTATATCCCTTCCTAATCAAGTAGTCACATAGACGAGTATACCACATTCGTCCGGATTGCCTTAATCCATAAAATGAGCGTTCCAACCTTATAGCATACGCACTCCATGGTTTAGAGTCACTTGATTTAGGTAACGTAATACCATCAGGCACTTTCATATATATATATATATATATATATATATATATATATATCTATCTATGAATCCAGATCCCCATAGAGATATGCCGTAACCACATCCATGAGCTACATGTCAAGTTTTTAGGACACTACCAAACTAACTAAGTAGCGGAAAGTTATGACGTCCATGACCGGAGAGTAAGTCTCCTCGTAATCAATCACAGGGCGTTGTGAGAAACCTTGCGCCACAAGACGGGCCTTATACCAAAGTACCTCATTTTTCTCATTAAGCTTTCTAACAAAAACCCATTTATGTCCAATAGGCTTTACACTCGGCGGAGTTAGCACTACTGGACCGAAGACCTATCTCTTTGTTAGAGAGTCTAATTCTGCCTGGATTGCAACTTTCCATTTAGGCCAATCTGCTCTGTTTTGACATTCTGCAACAGAGTGTGGTTCGATGTCATCGTGCTCAATGATTTCATGAGCCACAGAATAAGCAAATATATAATCGACATGGGTTGATGACCGGTTCATCAATTCATAAGTGTTATCATAACACATGGAGATTTTTATGTTCTCTGATATTGACATTGATCCTGAGGCGTCCCCCATGGATTCTAACATCAATTCATGGACGTAACTATAATTAGAGATGATCTCGTGAGAATGATTCTCAACATCGATGATCAAAGGATTGACTTGTGCCTTGTCAGTCTGTTTCTTTCTCGGACGCGTGTCAACCGAACCAGGTGGCCTCCCCCTTTTCTTTTGGGGAGCCACGGCCTCCATCCCCCCTTTATGGGCGGTGCCGACGCCGGCGGTAGTACCGAGCCCGGGGATGGCCGTGCCCTTTCTAGGGACTTCGAGCCTAGCAAGAACATTTGTAGCTGATATATCTGATCTTATCACTTTCGCAATCTCGGAGAAAGAGTCAGGCAATGTATCTGCTACTTTCTGAAGTTCGAGAATACGTTTAACTTCACTTTCAGTCTATGAGGTGCGGGGATCGTAATGAGACAGAGTGGGGACAAATTACGACAATTCATATCGTTCCACATGAACATGTTTGTTTATATCTCCCCCTAACGACGAGAATAATGTCTCATCAAAGTGACAATCCATAAATCTTGCGGTAAAAAGATCACCTGTTAATGGCTCGAGGTATCTGATAATCGTTGGAGATTTATAACCAATGTAGATATATAATCGTCTCTTAGGACCCATTTTAGAATGCAGTGGAGGCATAATTGACACATAAACCGAACAACCGAAAATGCGTAGATGTGAAATGTCAGGCTTATATCCAGTGACCAACTGGTATGCACTAAATGATTGTTTGGTAGTGGGTCTGAAACGAATAAGTAAGGTTGCATGTAATATTGCAAAGCCCCATGACGCAATTGGGAGGTTGGTGCGCATTACTAACGCTCGAGTAATAAGCTGAAGCCGCTTAATCGTAGCTTTAGCGAGACCGTTTTACGTGTGAGCATGGGGTACATGATGCTGAACTTCAATCCCGATAGACATGCAGTAGTCATCAAAAGTCTTTGATGTAAATTCTCCAGCGTTATCCAGTCGAATTGACTTAATTGGATAATCCGGGTGGTGAGCCCGGAGTTTAATAATTTATGTTAAGAGATTTAGAAATGCAGCATTACGTGTGGACAAGAGCGCGACATGAGTCCAACACGTTGAAGCATCCACTAGAACCATAAAATATTGAAATGGTCCACATTCTGGATGGATGGGTCCACAAATATCACCTTGGATACGATGTAGAAATGAAATGTTATCGGTGTTATCTTTAGCGTAAGACGGTCTCGATACTACTTTTGCTAAAAAGCAAACTTTTGCAAAACGAACGATGAGCATTTGAAAGAGTCAATGACACATCAAGGGAAGAATGGTGCGCCTCAATTGCTTGAGGGATCGGCCAAGCGGCAGCCAGGAAGTTGGTGCCGTGCTCGAGAGACGTCAAAGTCCCTTGTGGGCCGTGATGACCATTTGAGGTGTCACCACTATGATTCAAAGTGATATCATATCCCAAATGTTTTCGTTTTGATCTGAAGAAGGGATATCCATGAGAATTACGCAGAATTCGGATCATCGTGTCCCTTCCGGGATGACCAAGTCGATCATGACAAAGCTTGTATGAGTCGGAGTCCCAAAGATCTTGTTTGGCGACTACATGCGATTTGATAATCATAATCGTAGTGAGGTAAAGACCACTAGATTGACTAAGGAGTTTCTCTAATATACGTTTACGTCTGTATTCCTGAGTTTCCAAGTGAAAACCGTTAGCGCGAATATCCTTAAAGCTCAACAAGGTTCGGTGCCCTTTTGGGGCATAAAGAGCGTCCGTGACATGGATCATAGTGCCGTGAGGCAGAAAGAAGTGAGCGGTTCCACGCCCGAGGATCACAGGAGAAGATCCAATCATTGTCGTCACAGATGATTTACAAGGCACTAACTCAAGAAATAGTTGCAGGTTCCTTAGAATAGTGAACATCCACTATCCGTGAGGCACTCGATCTCTCCAAGAGACATACCTACAAAATAAAGTAGATATATGAGTAAATAGGTCGATATCGAGCCATTTTAGAAAGATTGAAAAAATAAAGGTAGCAACAATCCCGAGAGTGCCAAAAATTTCTCGCGCAGAATGACCTTTGCGCATTAAAACAGTCATAACTCCTTCGTTAAAATAGATATGGATGAACCGTAAAATGTTTTCAAAACTAGACACATAGCGCTTTCCAATGATATAAGCTCACTTTCTGGTTCGTCCGGAGCTGTTCACAAAACTCAAATGAAGTGACTGTCCAGGGAGGACAGATTACTGTTTTTCACAGATTTGGCATTAGCGAAGCTTTTGAGGTTTGCTGGTGGCATGGAGGTGTATGCTCAGCCACATGGACATGTTGATGATCAAATTCAAGGTTAGAGAACCTAGAGGATTCGATGATGATCCGGTTTAGTCAAGTCTTTAACGTCTTTTACAAGGCGGCAATTTGGAGTAATAGCGTAAGGGGTATCCAAAATCAAAAGCTTTCAGTAACTCCAAATTAAGTATGACCAAGCATGTCTGTGGAGGGTCGGTAGTGCAAGGCACACTTAAAACCACTAGCTCCTTAATTTTGGAAAATTCTAAGACATCATACTAATTTGGATGAGCCTAGTTGAACAATTGATGATGGAAAATCCACTATAGGGTAAAAAAAAACTTAAACCGGAAAACACGTTAGTAACTCTCCTTGAGAGTCACGGCGCCGTATGTCACCTCCTCTGAGGGAGAGACCAAAAAAACGGCGTTGATGCCATATTTTCTAAGGTAGATGTAAATCAATTCGAACCATGTAGAGACAAGAAGAATAGACTTCCATTAATACGTTGAAAAGAGTACATAAGGGTCTCAAAAACAATTGAGAGAAAAACTAAGCATGGCATGCTAATGATGCCTTATTATATCATGACTTGTAAAAGGGAAAACAATCTAGCCGGTGACATCAAAATCAGGGGCATCTAAGCAGGAACATTGTTCATTGGGGTCTGCGACCCTGAAGGTAGCCTTATGTTCAACTCCATTGTTTTCAATGGAATTAACTTCCATCAATTCCTTGTATTTCTTGTATGCGGCAACAATATTTGCAGAAGCGTGACAGCTTTTAGACCAGTGGTCCTTAGACCCACATTTGTTGCATTGACCATCAGAGGTAGAAGAAGAGTGAACATGCTGCTTCCGAGGAGGAACGGCGCCGCCCTTGGGGCCAGCGACACCGGTGTCTCGATGCCATGAGTTGGTATGGCTACTAAAGCCACTACCTTGTCCCCAGGAACCAGAGGCACGATGGTGTTGATTCCTACGTGCGTAAGGTTCATTCCAATGTTGATCCTTGTGTTTTGGAGCCTTCTGACTCCGTTTGTTGTTGTAATTAGATTCCGGAATTTTCCTGGTACCTACAGGATGCAAATTATGTTGATCATTAATCATGTTGTTCTTTTCTTCCATAAGGAGTTGCGTCATCAAACCGCTAATTGTTGTAATCCTTTTATTTTGGAACTCAAGTCGGTACTAGTTCATTAGGATCTTAGCAGCTGAAGGGAAGGTCGAGAAAGTCTTTCAATCATGTCGGCATCACTTTTCTCGACTCCACATGAACTCAGTTGAGCTTGTAGGCAAAGCATATCCTTGTTGAAGTCATCAACCTTCTTGTAATCCAAAACTAGGATTTCATCCCAGCGAGCAATTAGTTCTAGGAGCAAGGTTGAATGGATATTGCCGAAGCGTTCGGCGAGTGCATCCCACAGATCTTTTGGATCATGCTTTGATTGATACTACTTGCGTAGTGTGAGATCGATATGCTTACGAAGGAACATGAGCGCTTGAGATTTTGTTCTTTTGTGAGACGGTTCCTGAGTTGGATCGGGGAATATGGTCTTGGTCAGATCCTTAGCAATGAAGGCCTGTTCTATATCCGAGACCCAGCGATGGTACTCGGTACCATGGGTGTCGAGTTCTTTTGGTGACTCTGTCCATCTGCATACAAGTGAGAACAAGTCGTATTAGTTTTCTGCTGAGACCCAAAAAAGATACTCAAATACGATGCTTTTATTTGGTTTGTCTCTCTAGGGTTGGGGTTGATCAAACTCAACCCTAAGTGTCCGGAGTCGATGAAACACGACCCGGAAAATTTGTGTGAAGGTGATCAAACACACCTTCAAAAAGAAATAACCAAAGTTGATCAAACACAACTTTGGACCCGGAGAAGACAACCGGGATTTTAAACCTGCAAATACACCGACCCAAGCATAGAATGGAGTAGAAGAAAGGGAGAAAACACTTTATCTCCCTCGAGGTTATTGAACTTTGAAGAGTTTTAGGGTTGTAAGGTAAACATACCGTAAAAAAACTTGAATGCTTGATCGGATGAGAAGAAAGAACTGGAGCGGACGGCCGGGAAGCGGCGGCCGGAAAATGACGGTGGCGGCGGCGGCAGCAGTGGCGGCCGAGGCAGGGCCGAGAGCTTCGGTTTTGGTTTTAGGGTTTGGGAAAAATATTAGCTCAAGGGTTGAGGCAAGTGCTGATAACGTGATGAAGTGAAAGTAATTAAAGAATAAAGAATCGTGAAAGATGTGTATATTATTCATTGATAGGAGCCTTTTATATAGGAAATTACACAATATCAATTAGGTAAGAATAAAGAATACATAGATCTAGTCAAACTACATAACATATTGGCATAAGGCTAAGACACACATAAGGAATATCTAGAAAGATAAAGAATATCTAGAAAGATATAGAATATCCTAGAACACCAATAAAATATTCTAGATTTTTGTTCTTATCGTTGAAGCACGTGAATAATTAATATTTGAGGAAGGAAAACTTTGCTGCAAATTTGGGGAATAAGTGCTTCTCTTTCTTCTCCATCCCCATTTTGGGAAATGAGATGAGGAAGCTATTGGACCACAAAACAACCCAATATTTTCCAAAAGTGATAAAATCAAGAAAATAGGGAAGCTGTTGGAGCACGTGAATAATTAATATTTGAGGAAGGAAGACTTTGCTGCAAATTTGGGGAATGAATGCTTCTCTTTCTTCTCCATCCCCATTTTGGGGAATGAGATGAGGAAGCAGTTGGACCACAAAACAACTCAATATTTCCCAAAAGTGATCAAATCAAGAAAATGGGGAAGCTGTTGGAGATGCTCTTAGAACACCAAGACAAATTTCCTGTTAATAAATTACTGAGGTTGCTGCTATTAACACACCCATAATTGCTATTCACACACCCCATATAAATTTTATAATTTTATAATTCAGTTTTTTCTGAAATTGCCTAAACTACTCTTTTGTTTATTATTTATTTACATATAATTTCTCTTGTCTCTCTTCTTCTTCCCTGTTTTTTGTTTTGCTTTTTCCCGTCTCCTCTGCAAATGAGTTGTCTCATTGTGTCTATCATTTTAACTTCAACACCATTACAAGAACAAAGTTGAGGGTTTGTCTCTCTTCAATATAATCCTACCTTCCAAAGAACCCATCTTTAGTCAGATTCTCATCAATTTCTAATCACCTTATTTAACTCATGCTTCATACCTAGATCAAGATTTCAATTTGTGGGAAAATAAAAAAGTTATGGGTTTATATTATGGTTGTTAGTTTGTGAAGATAGTGAGCAAAAGATGATGAAATCATTGCTATGACTTCATAATTTCCAATCCTTGAAATTTCCAATCCATAAATCAAGATTCCAACCAAAATCCATGACCTCATGGCCTTCCTCGCTACCACTATCGGCAACCTGAGATTCACTGTTTTCAGTAGATGCAGAGGTGTTTGAGTGCACGTCCTTAGCTCCCGTTCAATAATTAGAGCTAAACCACCAACCAATCAATGAATCAATTGCAGTAACTAAACATCATCATCTGATGATGATGAAGCACTGGGCCTTAGAGACTATCCACGGCATCGACGTAGAGGTTGTGAGGGTTGTGATAGAGAGGCCTTGGGTGGTGAAGACGGTAAGTCGACGCCTCAACGGGGTTGCTGTATCAATCCCTTCCTGCTTCATCATCGTGTGAGAGAGAGAAAAAACTATTAAATAAAATAGGAAAATGGTAGTTTAGGCAATTTTAGAAAAAACTGAATTATAAAATTATAAAATCTGTATGAGATATGTGAATAGTAATTTATGGTGCGTTAATAACACCACCCATTACTAAAACATTGTATTCCAAAACACTGGTCCTAAAGCCCTCCAAGGCTCTACATCTAGGAGGAGGATGAAGACTAGGGGAGAAAAAAACAGCACAATTCTGAAGTTTTACAAGAAAAACACCATTTTCCAACTGCAAAGTCTTTCACAAGATTTCCATGATGTGATATGAAATTAATTAGCTTTGTTTTACCAAAACTGAAAAAACTTCAACATTCCCAGTTCCCATTTGTACCCACAAAACCATAGAAAATATCAGGATCAACATATTTTAAAGCTACCAAACCTAGTTGGTTGGTCATGTCTGATTGTCCCTGCAAGCTGTTAGTGAAGCCAATAGAGAGAAAGGGATTGATTTCTCTGCAGCTCGTGATGATGAGATAAAAAGACAAGAAGGTGTTGAAAGAGAGGTTGTTTTGTCATTTTTTGGTGTTTGTTTTGGTCAATTGTCAATTTTGGTGTTGTTGGGTCTGAGAAGACGGGTTGAACAGTTAAAATCTTTGTTTGCCTTGTTGTCTGCAAGGAGCAGTGAGTAGTTGGCAATTCACCTTTGATGGTCTCTCCAAGGCTCTCTCTTTTCCTCTTCCTCTTCCTCTTCCCTCCACAATAAACAATTAATTCAATTTCTTTCCACCATTTTAACTTTCATTATATAACATAGGAATCATAGGATGACTCATCTCCTCTTTCCATCTCCCTCTCTCTGTTTCTCTCTGACTGTTTATGAGATAATAGGAGCAAAGCAAGAAACATAGCATTGTGAGGAAAAATAGAAATTTGAGATTAGCCACAAATAGAAATAAGGAATGAATGGTGTTATTGCTTCTGATGAGGACTACCCAGACTTCGTTGAGGTTGATCCTACTGGAAGATATGGAAGAGTAAGCACCTATTCTTATCTTTTCATTGCCTTTATGGTGTTCTATGTCATATTGAATTCGGGGTCTTGTTTGTTTGAACCCAATTTGATCAAGTTTAATGCTTTTTGCAGTATAATGAAATTCTGGGCAGAGGAGCTTCAAAGACAGTGTATGATTTCAATACCCTTTTCAAGTTTATGCACGAGTTTGAAACTTTTTGATGTAAAAGTATGAATTTTGTATTCATTGTTGTGGGTTTTGGTTGTTTCAGATATAGAGCCTTTGATGAGTATGAAGGGATTGAAGTAGCATGGAACCAAGTGAAGCTTTATGAGTTTTTGAGGAACCCTGAAGACCTTGAGAGGCTCTACCGCGAAATTCATCTCCTCAAGACCTTGAACCATAAGCATATCATGAAGTTCTGCACTTCTTGGGTTGATACTGCAAACAGAAACATTAATTTTGTCACAGAGATGTTTACTTCTGGTACTCTCAGACAGTAAGTTGACTAAGTTTCAATTTTTCTGCCATGATTTCTATTCTGAGCCTGTAAAACTTGTTGGTTATTTAAATGTGGGCGTGTTTTGATTTGGTTTTGATGGAATTTATAGATATAGGCTAAAGCACAAGAGCGTTAATATCAGAGCAGTAAAGCATTGGTGTAGGCAAATTTTGGAAGGGCTTAACTATCTTCACAGCCATGACCCCCCTGTGATTCACAGGGATCTGAAGTGTGACAACATTTTTATTAATGGGAACCAAGGTGAAGTTAAGATTGGTGATCTCGGCCTTGCTGCTGTTCTCCGAAAATCCCACGCCGATCGGTGTGTTGGTAAGTTTTCAAGCTTTCAACATGTCAAAACTTTTACGAACTACTGTATATCTATCATCAAACAAGGAATTGTAATTGAGTTTTTTTCAGATAATAACTCATTTTTGGAATTATTGCTTCATCAGGAACACCTGAATTCATGGCTCCTGAGGTTTATGAAGAGGAATACAATGAGTTGGTTGATATTTATTCTTTTGGGATGTGCATCTTAGAGATGGTTACCTTTGAATATCCATATAGCGAATGCAGTCATCCTGCTCAAATCTACAAGAAAGTTATTAATGTAGGAACCTAAATCTATTCATTTACTTATCCAGATGTTTTTCAGTTTGCATTGCACTAAATGATCTAATCTATTCACCTTTTTATCTCAGGGGAAAAAACCAGAAGCTCTATACAAAGTAAAAGATCCTGAAGTGCGCAGATTTGTTGATAAATGCTTGGCATCTGCATCTCATAGGCTGTCAGCTAAGGAGCTTTTGAGAGACCCTTTTCTTCAGATTGATGATTATGGCTATGATTTGAGGCCAATAGATTATCACAGGGATCTGTATGAAGTAGGGCCATTGATAAGGCAACCTGACTCTGGAGTAGATCACAGTAGTAGCTCTTTGAGCAATGGCTATGCCAATTATCTTGGTTATGAACCTGAAAATGATATGGATTACCATCCAGATGATTACCGAATGAGTGAAATTGATCTCTTCACTCGAGAGGATGAGCATTCGGGAGATATTGACCTCACAATCAAGGGGAGACGGAGAGAAGACGATGGCATCTTTTTAAGGCTCAGAATTGCAGATAAAGAAGGTGAAACTTTTGATCTGATTCCTCAAAGTATTCTAACTACCTCCCTTTATGTAACTTGTGGAAATAAACTAACAGTTATCGTTGTCTACACAGGTCGCATTCGAAACATCTACTTCCCTTTTGATATTGAGAATGACACGGCATTGAGTGTTGCTACAGAAATGGTTGCTGAGCTTGATATCACAGACCAAGATGTGATAAAAATAGCAGAGATGATTGATGGTGAAATTGCTGCTTTAGTACCAGAGTGGAAGATAGGACCTGGTATAGAAGAAAGTCCTCATTGTACTAATGCAAGTATCTGTCAAAATTGTGTGTCATATGGTTCCATTTTGGATTATGCATCACCAAACAGTCCAGGTGTCAAGCACCTTCAAGTTCTTCAGTGTTCAAAGCATGGATCTGCTGCTGTCCATGGCCGGTTTGAAGAGATTACATATCAAGTTGAAGGATCAGAGCAATGTCCTACAGAAGCAGGTCCACCAAGAACATCAAGCCATTCTGATGGTTTGCAGTACGCTGATATCTGGGCTCAACGAGATGGACCTGAGTTAAGTTCACAAGGTTCAAGAGAGATTCCTTGTGATGAAAACCATGAGACGATGGATGTAATGAACTTTGGGAGGGAAGAGAAGATTATAACTATGAACAATGAGAGCAACTCCAAAGTACGAAACTCTCCTCTTTCAGAACAACATTCATCCACCTTTGAAGCATTAGATGATTATGAGAATGAGCTTCGTCAAGAACTAAGATGGCTGAAAGCGACATATCAAATGCAGTTAAGGGGGATTAGGGATCAACAGCTAGGAGTAGCTTCAAGCTTAAGTCCGGTTTCTGATCACTCGGAGCATAGGGAACCTAGCGGATCTTTAATGTCTTTCCTTTCCCCCAAGCGGGTGAAAGAAAAGAAAAATCCTTCTCTTATGTCCTTACCTTCTAGGAAGCCTTTCGATTCATATTTTCCAGTAGATGCAGAAAAGAAATATTTGGAAAATTCAGGTGTCCGGAATAGTGAGGCAATCAACGGGGCTTACAGTCCAGAACAATTCATCACTGCAAAGAGTTTCTACGTAGGAGCATTGCTTCCTCAGTCTCTTCATAGGGCAACCTCTCTACCAGTGGATGCTATAGATGTTTGATGCCTGCCAGCTTCTCAAAATATACTAACAGCCATTTTCTTTTTCCTTTTCTTTGCACAATTAAAATCAGTATGATGGATATTACTTGTACAAGAAGATATGTAATATATAGGCTGTAGGCTCTGTAATTCACAGTTGAAAACAATTGCAGGTGAAAATTGAAGCAATGTACATCAGAAACATTTCCCTAACATGAAAGCTAGACTCTATAGGTTGCCTGGAGATAAGAGTTAATGTCATTTATGGTCATTGATTCATTGCAGATATATGCATGGCTGACCAAATGGTGCTGGTAACTTCTGCTGACAATAACCTCTATATTTGGATTCCGACCTTTTGTAGATATTGTAGTATTGTACTTATGTCTAAAATTACGTGGTTTTAGACTCTCTTTCCTTTTATCTATCCATATTAGTGATCCTCCATTTTTTCTGTGCCATTGTGCCAAACTCTGAGACCTTCCTACTCTCTTCTAGACTACCTCTGCAAATGCCAGTTTTTTTTTTTGGATTGAGAAATGCCAGTTAGTTGCATTCCCTTTTCAAGCTTTCCATTCCAATAACCTAGTCTGTAGTGCACTAGAGAGAACCTTTAATGATCTGGTTACTTTCCCACAGATCCCCCCTACCCTTTCTTTACTTCAAGACAACTGTAGGGCGGTCCTTAAAGAACAAAAGTAGAAGGGTCCAGCTAGCTTGTTAGTCTGGTAGTTCCACTAGCTTAAATATCATGGAGACCTTAACAAGCTGCGGCGCCATCTGATTCTTAGCATCAAACCAGTTGTCAATTTGTGCTGCAGAAATGTATTTCAGAATGTGATCAGATGTCACAAAAGTAAAATGGCAAAGTCTTTGTGTATATTGAAGAGGCAAAGTGCAGCCACATATACACAAGGGAGTACTGCTACACGTCCTTTTCCTTATAATCTAGCTAATTTAATTAGAAAACCCATGAATATAAACACAAGAAATTCAAGAACAAGTTGGTTTTACGTGTTATTAACTAGGTGATATCTTTCGTGCTTGGTTATACATGAAATAACTGGTCGGATGTCTTTCGACCACGCTGAAGGTGGAGGTTTTTGGTGGAGGCAGGCATGGGTCAGTACCTGATGAATGGGCGGGTTGGGTGGTTAGCGGGCAGGCTGTAGCGGGTTGAACGGGTTGTAGCGGGTTGAGCCTGTTGGGTTCGCAGGTTAACCACTGGAACTCGCTAAGACCCGCTAAGGCGTTTTTTTCCTTTTTTTATTTTTTAATCTTTCTTTTTCTAATCAAATCAAATACCTATATTTTTTTTTTCTTCTCTTCTAATATTCCTTTTTATTTTTACCCCTTGTGCTAAACACCCAGTACTACTATTAACACCCAGTAGTACTCTCATCTTGTTTCTCTTTTGTTATGATCTGTTTTATCCGTCCAATATCAAGTTTAGCATATTTTCACTAAGTTGCTCCCAATCAGTGTGATGTTGATCTGAAATATATATTAAAAAAATTTAGTCAATTTCAAATTAAATGAAACTCACAAGATGAAAAGATATGAAACTAATACAGTGATTAAGTGATAGAGAATTTACCTTTCTTACCGAATAACCAATCACGACAACATAACAATGCTTGAACGGTTTCAGGTAATAGTGAGCTTCGATTTTGGTCCAATACTCTACCAGAAATACTAAATGCAGACTCGGATACTACTGTAGAAATAGGAATTGTAAGCACGTCACAAGCTAAGTGACCAAGTACTAGATAGCGTAATTGTTTCATTTTCCACCAAGAAAGAACATCAAACTCTTTCTTGAGAACTTCATAAATGCGCCGTGAGTGTCAAATAACCATCAGTTGTTTGAGAGCTCCATAAATCAGAAGTCAAACAAATCCTCCCTTGAACAAAACTTAAAATACTATGAAGCTTCAACTTTTCACTTTCAAAAAGCTTTGTAATATGCGATTTAACAGTGTTTCTACAAGGCAACTTAAGAGTAGGAGAAATATAATGAAACACAGCTCTAATCCCCTCATACTCCACATAACGAAATGACAATTCATGTCGTACAATAACCTCAATTACTATTTCACGAAATTTTTCATGCGAAAACTTTGAAGAACGTGTAGAAGACTGAGGTGACACTACAATATCCTTATTATAACATAGGTCATGATGGCGTATAAGGCTACATGTTCATGTCTCTTTGTCACACTTATACACGGCTCCACACTTGGTGCATTTTGCACGCTCTATCTGATCATCACCCACAGGTAACTGTATAAAAGACTGTCATGACCTACCCCGAATTTCCCCCTTGAAATCCGGAATAAATCCTGCGGGACTCACCTCAAGGAAAATTCTACCAAAGACATTGGCGAAACCTCCCTTGATAATGGGTAACCCTAACTAAGAGAAGAATTACTAGACCCAACTCAAAATAGTTCCCAACAATATCCATAAATATAATCTCTCAAATAAACATAAACAATGAATTTTTTTCAACAGCTCTTAACACACTTAAACCATTCCATACTTATCAGAGCATCTACTAGGAAAATGAGAGAGACAACACCATAGGTTAAACTCGTAACCTATATGGGAAAACGGGATGAGGTGAGAATTTATGACATGCCTCGTATCCTCGCCGAACGGAACTCTGTAGACTGGGCATTTAAAACGAAAGGCCCAGGGGAGAAGCATTTAAAACGTTAGAGTGAGTGGACAAAAATAATTAACAAAATATGGAGCAATGAAATTAAATCTATGCTCTCCCATCATTTCCATTTAGAAAATATTTTGCATGCCGTTCATGGGAATACTCTATAAATACTTATAAATAAAAATGATGAACCAATCCCATTGGTTGTCACACCCCAGTCCTTAAGTTATTTTACGGTTATTTATTTCGGTATTATTTTGGTTTTTTACCGTATTAATTAACTGTTTACTGTTAAGGACTTTAAAGTTGATTTTTTATTCCGTTTGGAAATTGGGAAAACTTTCTTCATGAAAGTTGCAGAGGACGTCGTTACGAGTTCGTAGACATGCTATGCGTTAAAATCGGAGTTAGCATGGAAAAGTTATCCACTGAGAGGGAAATTTTTTCGTGTGGTAAAAAGGGGTAAAATTAGTAGTGGATATTTTTGGGTTGGGGGTTTTAAGTGGACGGGCAGGGGGGGGGGGAGCCCGAGCCCAGTTCTCTCTTCTCTTTCTTTTCTTTCTCTCTCTTCTTTCCCCGACCCGAGCCCGTGTTCGCCGGATTTCTCCACCTTCGCCCGCCGCCGTCCAGCCAGCGACGGACCGCAGCTCTGGCCCAGAAAGGACCACCGCCATCTCTTCTCTCTTCCCGGCCAGTTGTCCGAGCCGGTAGTGCCGCCGGAGAGGAGAAAACTTCGCCGGAACGCCGGTTGCCTTTTCGCCGGAGCTCCGTTTTCCGGCCACCATAGGCCGAGATTTTTGGCTCAACTTGTAGCCCTCATCAAGGAGAGTATTCCCTCAAAAGGAATCGGTCTATTTCGATCTCATTAGGGTGGTTTGTATAATTGAAAGTTTTAGGGATTTAAGGATGTTTTGATTCGATTGCCCTAGTTAGCCTTAAAATTGGACTAAGTGCTAGTTATGGAAGTTGTTGGGTTTGATGAGAGGATTATTCTTTCAAAATTTGAGAAGCATTGGAGGTCGCTGGAAAACGGCTGTCGGCCGTCGCTGCCGACGGAGCAGGCGGCGGCGGCGCCCCTCAGGGGCTGTTTTTCATGTTTTTAAGATGGTATTATTGAGAGGAGTTCAATGAAGTATATTTTGGAATTTTTGGAGGAGTTATGATAAAGTTTGAGATTTTCGATGGTTAAGGAATTTGGCGGTGTTTAAATTGGAGTATCGGAAGTTTGGTTAGCTGGTTGTAATTTTCGTTTGAGGTTGATTTTTGGTTATTGGTGGTGGTGGTGAATTTTGAGTTATAATGGATTAAAGATGGAATTTGGGTAAGAAAAGAAGATAAATTTTAGACCCTAAATTTTATATGTTATTTATTGAAGTTTTATTTTTCGTTTGGGAATTAATATTATTTATTGTTCAGGTCGTCGGCAGGCTTAGCCGAGCACTGTAAGTGAACCTTTGATTTAAATATTATGCATGCATTAAAGTTATTTAATTTCAAAGGCATATTGGAAATTTAGTATTTCCTTGGGAATAATGAGTTTCATTTATTTATTTGGGAACTCTCTTGCTCATTTTATTTGACATGTGGGACATGTCAATTGATCTTGTATATTTGGTTTTATATTACACCCTGAGAGGGTTGATTGATATTCATTACTGCTAGCTAACATTATGTAGCGGTCCTCTTCATATGTGAGTAGAGCGCTTAGCGTGAGACACTATTATAGTTTTAACAGCGGTCCTCATCATATGAGAGTTAAGCGCTTAGTGTGGGACACTACTATAGCCTAGGAGGCAACGGATCGGTATAAATAAATATATATTATTGTTAGTTAGCCATTATTTAGCGGTCCTCATCATATAAGATTTGAGCGCTTAGCGTGTGACACTATTATATTCTATTAAGCGGTCATCATCATATGTGAGTAGAGCGTTTAGCATGGGATGTTATTATAGCCTGGGAGGCTCATAGTTATGGTGAAATATTTTTCTATATTTGATTTGTTTTATTAAGAACCAATGGGATTGGTTCATTGTTCTGGTTTATAATAAATTTCGGGAAGAGTTCCAAGAGTGGCATGCTTAAATAGCTTTCTAATGAAAATTATGGGAGAGCATGGATTTGATTTCATCGCTCCATATTTTGTTATTTATTTTTGTCCACTCACTCTAACGTTTTTAAATTCTTCTCCCCTGAGCCTTTCGTTTTAAATGCCCAGTCTGCAGAGTTCGGTTCGGCGAGGATAGGAGGCGTGTCGTAGATCCCCACCTCATCCAGTTTTTCCCATATAGGTTACTAGTTAACCTATTGTGTTGATTATCTCATTTCTTTCGTTGTAGATGCTCTGATAAATATGAGATGATTTAAGTGTGTTATGAGATATTAAAAATGAGTCATTTGTTTAAGTTTATTATTTGAGAGATTATATTTATGGATGTTGTGTGGGAATATATTTTGTGAGTTGGGTTTGGTGATTTTTCTTTCAGGTATGGTTACCCATTTTCAAGAGAGGTTCTACCAAGTATTTTGGTAGAATTTTCCATGAGGTGAGTCCCGCAGGGTTCATCCCAGATTTCGAGGGAAAATCCGGGGTAGGTCCTGACATTGGTTCTCATTATTTAATAAAAATTGGGAAAAATGTTTCACCATAACGATGAGCCTCCCAGGCTAGGGTCTGAGCCTCCTAGGCTATAATAGCGTCCCACGCTAAGCGCCTTACTCACTTATAGTGAGTAACCACTAATAATGGCTAGCTAACATATATATATATAAATACCGATCGGTTGCCTCCCAGGGTATAATAGCGTCCTACGCTAAGCGCACTACTCACCTATGGTGAGTAACCGCTAATAATGGTTAGCTAGCAATAATGATCATAAATCAACCCTTTATGGTGAAATGAAAATAACAAATATCCGGAATGTCACTTCCCCGAAAATAAATGTAAAATCATTTGCATGTCTCACATGTCAAATAAAATGCTCAAGAGAGTTCCCAAAATTTAATGGAACTCATTACTCCAATATGCCTTTGAAAATTAAATAAACTTTATTTCATGCATGACATTTAAATCAAAGGTCCACTTATAGAGCTCGGCTAAGCCTGCCGACGACCTGAGGCTTCCCCCAACTGATTCTCCGCACGGCATGAACAATAAATAATATTAATTCCCAAACGAAAATAAAACTTCAATAAATAACCCATAAAATTTATCTTCTTTCCTTGCCCAATTTCCATCTTTAATCCATTATAACTCAAAATTCACCACCACCACCGATAACCAAAAATCAACCTCAAACGAAAATTTAAAACCGGCTAACCAAACTACTGATAATCCATTCTAATTACCGCCAAAATCCTTAACCATGGAAAAATCCCCAACATTAACAAAACTCCTCCAAAAATTTCAAACTATACTTCATTGAACTCCTCTCATTATTACCATCTTAAAAACATGAAAAACAGGCTGGCAGCCGTTTTCCGGCAATCTCCAATGCTTCTCAAATTTTAATAGAATAATCCACAACAACTTCCATAACTAGCACATAGTCTAATTTTAAGGCTAACTAGGGTAATCGAACCGAAACATCCAAAAAAACCCTACAACGTCATTATACATTTCACCATAACAAGATCGAATTAGACCGATTCCTTTTGAGGAATTACTCATCTTGATGAGGGCTACAAGATGAGCTAAAAATCTCGGTCTATGGTGGCCGGAAAATGTAGCTCCGTCGAAAAGGCAACTGGCGTTCCGGCGGGGTTTTCTCCTCTCCGGTGGCTCTACCGGCTCGGACAACTGGCCGGGGAGAGAGGGGAGGTGGCGGGGGTCTGTTCTGGACTGGAGTGGCGGCCCGTCGCTTGCTGGACGGCGGTGGCTGGCGGCGGGAAGTCTCGGCGAACGAAGGCTCAAGGAGCTCGGGGGAAGAAAGAGAGAAGAGAAAGAAAAAGAAAAGAGAAGAAAGGAAATGGGCTCGGGCTCCTCCCCCCTGCCCTGTCCATCACTAATATCCAACCAAAAATTACACACTAAATTTTTTTTTACCTCTTTTTACCAACACAAAAAATCTCCCTCTTAGTAGATAACTTTTCCATGCTAACTCCGATTTTAACGCGTAGCATGTCTACGAACTCGTAATAACATCCTCTACAACTTCCATGAGGAAAGTTTTCCCAAATTCCAAACGGAATAAAAAGTCAACTTTAAGGTCTTTAACAGTAAACGGTTAATTAATATGGTGAAAGACCAAAATAATACTGAAGTAAATAACCGTAAAATAACTTAAGGACCGGGGTGTGACAAAGACAACTAACAACGAGAAGTCTTCTTTCGCTTATGAGCAGAAACCTCTGTTGTTCCTCTTTCTACCACAACGGGTTCCTCTAGTTCCAATGATATTGATATATCATCATCCATTCTCACCACTACTCTGAAAACAAAACAATTAATACACTATCATCATCATCCATTCTCATCACCAACAAAACAATTAAAAGACAACCAACAACGAGAAGTCTTCTTTCGCTTATGAGCAGAAACCTTTGTTGTTCCTCTTTCTACCACAGCGGGTTCCTCTAGTTCCAATGATATTGATATATCATCATCATCCATTCTCACCACTACTCTGAAAACAAAACAATTAATACACTATCATCATCATCCATTCTCACCACAGTTTGTAAATAATACACACAGTTTGCAAATAATCTTACTTTACAGGGTACATATGAATGAAGAATGAAAACCATGAATATGAGCTAGCCTAACCTACCCAACTAATATCTACGTATAGTAATCTCTGTATCGTTTTGCAAATTCACCTAATTTAAATATAATCTTTCTCGGAAAGCCTAACTTTCGTTTACTTGCATATGTGTTTCAGCCCTTCATATTAGACCATCCCACCAAGTACCAGAGTATCACACACACAGTTTTTATTCTCTATATCTGCAAACTTACATGCTTCCTCATCAAAAACACATTCCTATTTTCTCACCATTTTCCTAGTACTACTCCGATCCTCTCGATCCCTTTAGAAATCTATCACTTACACCTAAACACGAAAACTAAACATGAAAGGCTCCATCCAAGTCTTCTTTCTGCTAGCCATGCTAATGGCTTTAGCCACCATTACTCTTTCTACATTATGATGATTGAAATCAATCTTCATTCATGTAGAATTCATGAATTGATATTGCCCAGAAATCAAACCAAACACAGCAAACTCACAAACACCACATGCACAAATTAAGAACCCACAGAACACCAACAATCAATAATTCAACAAAATCATTATCAAAGATCAATTTCATACAACAATCCCAGACCCAGTTCAGATTTTGACAAAAAACAATAAATCTAGAAGAGCAAGGAAACAAAAACCAACCTGAATTTTGATCTGAAGAGGGAGAGAGACTGGCGCTGTTTGTTTATGAAGAGGGAAAGATCGAGAGAGACTGGTTTGAGAGAGACTAGTTTGAGGGAGACAGTTTCGATCTGAAGAGGGAGAGACTGAGAGAGACTGGTTTGAGGGAGAGTGGGAAACTATTTCGATCTAGAGAGAGAGAGAGAGACTACTAACTGCTTTGTTTCTTTAGGTTTACAATAAACCATTTACATCAGTTTTGTTTTGTTTTTTGTTTTCCTTAGCGGGTTGGGCGGGTTTTGTTGGGTAACCCATTTCTGCCCATTAGTTAGCAGGTTTTTAGCGGGTTGTCAACCCGTTAGTGTAAAACTGTAATGGGGCGGAAATGGGCGAGTTATTAGCGGACGGTTAGCGGGCATGTAACGGGTAACGGGTTAAACTGCTAGGTTGACGGGTTTGACTCAAATCCCAGCCAAATATATAGGCTTCTTCTTTTCGCTCCAACACCATTATATATACGTATCCGAACATTGCTACCTATACCAAATTCAACAATCAAAGTCATGCTTTGAGGCTCATTAATCTGCACAAGCACCTACAACCATACTTTGAGCAAACATCTACAACCATTTTTTAAGCCTTATCACTCAACACAAGCATCTACAGCCATATTTAAACATTTTATTACACCAATCAAGCATCTTCATAACCAATTCATCACCAAATTTAGAGCATGTTCTTCACAAATGTTATCATACCTATTGCGTCAATCCATACAACCATTCCAGATACAAAAACCAAAGCCAAACAACAACAAGCAATTTTGAAGGAAAGAACAATTGTTAGATCACTAATAGATCTCAAGCATATCAATATCAGGCACAACATGCAAAATTAAAAAGCCTAATCTAAACACAAGCCTTTCAAGCATACCGAAGAAGTGAAAGTGAGAAGTACAACTTTCACCTTGTGGAAAAATAAAAGATCGTAAGTATGTTTCCTTGCATCAGTAAGACAAAGGGATTAGACCTAGTCCTTGCATGGAGACCAAAACAACCAAGTAATGTCCCTAGTAATTTAAGCACTTTAAGCTGCTTAAGTGCCTTGATATTCTAAAGAGAAAAGAAAGAAAGAAAAAAAAATTATTAGAAAATAGCTGCTGGGGATTGTGGGATTAGCAACCAAGGTTAGGATTTAGAGATGCATGTTGTAATATTTTGTGCATCCTTATGTTGTAACATATGGTTGCTAAGTCTAATTTTTTGTGGAGCTGATTAGACTTATGATGTTAGGATCCATGATGTTATGTAACTCGACAGAAACTACTATTTTTTGGTTAGTTCTAATGTAAAACACATGATGCATCTATTGCTTGCTAAGTTAATGGTAATTTGACATCTTTTGTATTCGTATTGATGGTTTTGGTAATGTGTTCTACTTTGTTACTGTTATTTTGATGGTTTTGGTAATATTTTTTACAGTGAGGTTTTTTTTTCCAATAAGGTTAATACACATTTGATTATTTTTGGTCGGTAGATTTGTATGCATCACTGTGTTGCTTTCAAAACTATTTATGTTAATTTTGAATTATTTGAAGACTATAATATAATAAAATAATTATTCTACCATTTTAAGTCAGAAATTGGGCCCTTATGTCGCAGACAACTTAGCGCATGACGTCATGGTAAGGAGGACAATTCAAAAATTGGAACAAACTGATATGAAAATAGAACTTCAAGGACCAACGTGATTAGAAAAAAAGATATGAGACCAAACTGATTATTGACCTAAAGTATAAATGGGGCAAACTAAATTTAATCATTTATATTTTAGTTGTAATAAATTCAAATATTAATATTTAATTAAAATGTAAAACCACATCCTTTCACATAATCTTCTTATAGCATCTACAAATTTCCCAATCACATTTTAATCCTCAACACACCGGACAATCCAAAACACCAACGCCAAGTACACAGAACATCTGACACTGTACCACTCCATAAAAAAAATCATCCAAGCCTTACAACCTCCTCCAGATTCCGCCACGTGACCAACCGGACCCGCTTCCACCCGACGTGTCACCCATCACTGCCGTCAAAGCACCCCTCGCGCAATGAGATTTGGAGGGAAAAATCTGGAAAATAAAACCGAAAAACCCAGAAAAGAAAAAAAGGGAAAAAGAAATATAAATACTGAAAGAGAGAGAAGAGAGAGAGCCTGGAATAGGTTCTCTGTTTCTGGTATTTACAGAGTGCCCAATTTCATAAATACTAATATACACACGCACAAATTCAGACCTAACCCATCTCTCTCTCTTGGCGATTCGGGGAACTGCGTCGGCGGCGATCGGGATCGCAGAGGCTGTTTCCGGCAAGGTAAGATTTCCGTGAAGCCTTAGCTTTCGCCGTACGGCGTCGTTTTTGATTCACGAGCATTTAGGATTTGCGTAGCGTCAGATCTGGTAGGTTTCGGGAGGGTTAGGGTTTATAAGGCGTCGGATTTGGTGAATTTAGGGATGAATTGAAGGGGTTAGATGGACGAAGGAGTGAGATCTGTAGGTCCGTCTGGGGTGTTGGTGAAGAATCGGAATTCCTCGGGGTGTTTGATTGTGAGGAAGAAGCCGGATGCGATCAGTGGAGGCGGTGGCGGTGGTGGAGGTGGTTCGGGTTCGAGGAAGGTTTTCGAATCGAAGAAGGAGAAGAAGAGGTCGAGGCTGGTGATGAGTGATTCGGGGTCGAGTGATGAGCTGTTGATGCCGCCGAGGAGGAAGGTGGGACCGGAGATGGTTCAGGTTTGTAATGCATTGGAGAAGGGCATTGTGGAAGGGAGTGGGAAGAGGGATAGGGCGGAGAGTGTGCGGCGGAATGAGGAGGTTTTGATGGGGGGAAGGACTAATTTGGAGGTGTTTGAGTTTAATGAGTATGATGGGGTTGCGGGGCAGACAGTGAGGAGGAGCCGGTTCGGGGATGGGGTTATTGGAGTTGAGTTTGGGGAGAGGAGGTATGGGGGATCTTCCATGCAGGTGCCACGGAGTGGGGTCAAGAGGGAGTTTGAGACTGGTTCGAGTAGGCATCTTGTTGACAAGAGGAAGAGCTTGTATCATGAGAGGACAGGGAGTTTGGCCCGGGGAGATAGGGGTATGTATGGTGATGGAGGTCAGCTGCCGTCAGCGAGAGACAAGTTTGTGGGTGTTTCGGATGAACCTATTAGGGTTCAGGGTAAGAATGGTGTTTTGAAGGTGATGGTGAAGAAGAAGAACAATGTGCCTGGGCCACTAGGGACCTATATTTTTCCAAAAGCTGAAAAGCATAGAAAAGCTCCGAGAAGTGAAGATATCCCCAAGAAGAATGCAATCATCCCTCCATTTTTTGCGGAACCAAAGCCTCTTGAGAAACCAGTTTTGGCTGCTAGGACAGAGAAAAGCCATATGAATTTGCGAAAATCATTGCCCATTAAGAGCAGCAAGAGCTCTGACTGGGATTCAGAAGACAGTGATACCTCTTTGAAGCTAGGAGCAAAGAGTGCCGAAGCCTCTAAACCTATGAAGAGGGCAGGTTTCAAAGTTGAAGATGGTCCTTCATCTGAAAAGAGCCCTCCGGCCAAAAATAAAGAAGTCAAACTTAAACGTGGTAGTGGCACAGAGAAGCAGAAACTGCGTGAACGTATAAGGGAGATGCTTCTGAATGCAGGCTGGACCATTGATTATAGGCCAAGAAGGAACAGAGACTACCTGGATGCTGTGTACATTAACCCATCAGGTACAGCTTACTGGTCCATCATTAAGGCTTATGACGCTCTTCAAAAGCAAACAAATGAAGAAAATGAGGCTAGACGTATTGGGGATGGTTCTTCACTTGCACCTATAACGGATGACATACTCAGTCAGTTAACCAGGAAAACTCGAAAGAAAATGGAGAAAGAAATGAAAAGGAAGCAGCAAAGAGCTGACAGTGACAGTGATAATGCAAAAGGAGTCCGTATGAAAAAATCTAGAACATCCAAGCATGATCCAGAGAGCATGGACAGTGTTAGTTATGAGGAAAAACTAAGCTCCTACCTGAAGCAAGGTGGTAAGTCATTCAAGGGTAGAATGTATGAAAATGGTTTCGATTCAAATGCTCAGAGTTCCTCTCAACATTTACCTAGCACTGTTGAAAAACCATCATCTGGATCTAGTTCTCATATGCCTCATGGAAGGAAAAGTAGAAAGCTTGGTAGATGTACTTTGTTGGTTCGTGGTTCTAACAAGGCGCTTAACTCGGAAAATGATGGCTTTGTTCCATATACTGGAAAACGAACATTGCTTTCCTGGCTGATTGATACAGGAACTGTGCAATTGAGCCAAAAGGTGCAGTATATGAATCGGAGAAGAACTAAAGTAATGCTGGAGGGCTGGATTACAAGAGATGGCATTCACTGTGGTTGCTGTAGTAAGATCCTCACGGTCTCAAAATTTGAGATTCATGCAGGGAGCAAATTGCGCCAGCCATTTCAAAATATATGCTTGGACTCTGGGGTTTCCCTTCTGCAATGTCAAATAGATGCATGGAATAGACAAGAGGATATTGACCGCATTGGTTTCCACTCTGTACAAGTAGACGGTGATGATCCCGATGATGATACCTGTGGCCTCTGTGGAGATGGTGGGGATTTGATCTGTTGTGATGGCTGTCCTTCAACATTTCATCAGAACTGCTTGAACATACAGGTATGTTACTTTTATTTTCTCATGGCACAGCATATAGTTCTGTGAATGGTTTTGTCATTTGTTCCTCTTTGGAGATATTTTGTTGTTTTTCCGCCACCTAGGCTATTATTAAGTCCAGAGATGCAATAGTGGTAATTTTGAACTGGAATGGGGTTTGTGTCTTTGGGTCTGGGAAATCCGTTGAGTGTATGCAAGTCTTGGCACTTTGGGCTTTGGGGAACTTGCTGTAAATGTGATGTATCAATTGTGAGTCTCAATGGTGAGTTGGTGACTGTGGTGTGTGATGCAAACCAATCATGTCTTTATAAGTTTGTTCTATCATGCAAAAGAGGGGGATGGGATAGAGTAGTTGAATGATCTGAGATAGCTCCTAATGGTTTTGTTTTATGAAGAGTTTTTAAACCTTAAATACTTTAAAGTGAGATATGCAGCTATGCTTAGATTACTTTACAGATCTGATTGAGCTTTATGTGCGGTATAGAATCTTTTACATTCATTATTATAGTTTATATACATTTTGGAAAAAAAATTCTTGCTAAACGTTCAGTTCACGCACATATGTGGACTTAAAAAAGTTGGTACATATCAAGTATTATTGTTTGTTGAGTTATCTTGCTTATTTTCGGGCGCTATCTGTAGCTGAGTTCTGATTTTTACTCATATGGTTAGGTGCTTATATATATTTGTCATTGCAGATGCTTCCTCCAGGTGATTGGCACTGCCCAAATTGTGTTTGCAAAGTTTGTGGAATAGCTAGTGAGAATGTTGCTGAAGAGGATGAGACTACTGTTTCTGCACTACTGGCTTGTAGTCTCTGTGGAAAGAAATGTACTCATCTGCTTCCGTGCTTGAGAAGTTTTTGGAACTTGCATATATGCTTTCTTACCATTTCAACTCAGATGCACAGCTTGAAAGATAATTTTCTGCTTTTGTAGGTCACGTATCATGCAGTCAGGAGATGGATGCTGGTCCTGCTGATTCCAACAGTTTAGGCTCTTCCTTTTGTGGGCAGAAGTGTAGAGAGGTATCATTTTTGAGTTTTCAGCATTTTGTTACCTTGATTTGGGTGTGTGCATTAGGGTTTAACTGTAAATAACGAGTTTTCATTGGATTTGATATTATTATCTATTATACTTAGTCTTTCATTCTTCATCGGCTATGCTTATAAGACAAAAAAATGAAAAAACAAATCCGCGTTTTCAACTGTTACTTTGAAAAAGTTTAAATTGGTTGTTAACTAAAAATCTCAAGATTCCGAACTACCGTATTTCTGCTCTGTAATATAGACAAAAGTAAATGTTTCAATTTAATTTTGATATTTAGTAAGAATTTTCACCCATAATTCTTCCCATTGGGGGGGGGGGGGGGGGTGGAGTTAGTTTAAATATGGTGACAATTGCCACATCTGGTGATCCAATGAAGGCAATATAGAAAATAAAATTACAAACAATTAGTAAACAAAGTTTATGATATTTCATGTTCCTATGACCTGCATGTTCGGATAATGTAAATCGAAGTCGTTAGTTATATTTTTGTTTCTGGTATGGAAGATCTCATCCCCTGTGACTTTCTTTAATTTGTAACATCAGCTCTTCAGAGCAGAGTACTGAATTAAATTTATTTTTCTCCTTTGTATAGCTCTTTGAGAGTTTGCAGAGATGTCTTGGGGTCAAACATGAACTAGAAGCAGGATATACATGGTCTCTTGTTAAGAGAACAGATGTAGATAGAGGATTTCCTTTGAGGGTTGAATGCAATTCAAAGCTTGCTGTTGCGTTGACTGTTATGGACGAATGCTTTTTGCCTATTGTTGACAGAAGGAGTGGGATCAATTTAATTCATAATGTTCTATATAATTGTGGGTAAGTGCTGATCTCCAGTATCATTGTTGATTTTGTTGACGACTTAGAAAGTGTGCCTCTATAGTTCTTAATATTATTGATAGGACCTTATTATCTCATCTGCACTTTGGTACGCCACCTCAAGAGGTTTAAATATATAATTCTGGATAAGTATCTTTCTGTTTCTTTTGGCTATGAGAGACAAGATCAGTGTATGCTTCTGGCATGTTATGTTTGCTATAATAATCAGCTGGCTTTCCTAGAAGTACCATATCACATGATTTTTAATTTTCTTTTTGACTGTTGAATTTTGGTTTTTGTTTTTTGTTTTGGAAATTGCTATTAGGCTATGTTGTTTCAACTAATGAGTTATTTCATTTCCCTTTTACTTAGATCAAACTTCAATCGGCTGAACTACAGTGGCTTCTACGCTGCAATTTTGGAGAAAGGTGATGAAATAGTTTCTGCAGCTTCTCTCAGGTATATATGCTCATTTAGATGGCTATGCTTTCATGTTTGAATGTAATGGTTGGAGTAAATCATATTTGATGGGTATCATTTCATTAGTTGTTGAAGCTCCATTAAAACAAAAAATTCCACAACTTCATATTCACTTTTAAAGCAGCATATATTCTTTTTTAACTTTGGTAAAATGCTATATGATAAGTTTGTTGTTGATTATTGCCCTAAAAGTACTGTGGATGTATATGAGTTCGCATGTCAAACTGACAACAAGTGAGACCATCACATTCTTTACCAAACTATGTTTTTGCATGAGGCAATTGTTCCTTCTGAATTGTTTCAAGATCACCAAACAAATTCTCACAATTATGTATTCTACTTTCTGGTTAGGTTTCATGGTACAAAGTTGGCAGAGATGCCATTCATCGGTACTCGCCACATATACAGGCGACAAGGGATGTGTCGGAGGCTTTTCAACGCCATTGAATCGGTAAAGCTATGAGAATTTTCCATTGCTGATTATTTTATATGCATGAAAAAGATGTTTAAATGATAAAATTGTTTTCCCTTGAGTGGGCTTTTGCTATACTTGTATGCCAATGATTGTTCTCCTTTCTATTTTGAAGGCTCTCTGCTCCTTGAATGTTGAGAAGTTGGTTATCCCTGCTATTGCGGAACTGTTGCATACATGGACAGGTGTTTTTGGCTTTGTTCCTCTTGAGGAATCATTCAAGCAAGAAGTGAGGTCAATCAATATGTTAGTCTTCCCTGGTATAGACATGCTACAGAAGCTGCTGGTGGACAAAGAAAATGAGACAAGCATGACAGGTAGCACAGGTTCTATTCAAAGGTGTATTATTGCTTGAATTTGTCATGAAAAATTGCCTGTCTGACTTTACTTTTTGTACCTTCAATTTTCATCTTGCAATAGGTTTAAATAAAATGGAAGGCATAGGCAAGGACTGTATAAAGCCTGGAGGCGGTGGCAAATCTGATACTGGTTCTCCAGCTAGCCTTGATCCTCACAGGAGTGATGGAGTTGGTTTGCTTCATATTGGTGAAACTGTAGATGAAGCTACTGATGTGGATTCTGGTTCTCGGTGTCTAGGTGTCTCCTTAAATGATACTCCTGTGATGAGTGGCTCTTTAGATGCTTCTGATGAACTCAAAAATTTAGAGTCAACTGGAAGGAGCATGTCTTCTGAGTCTCCTACTGGGGACCAATTAGTTGGATCTACTTCTGACGGGAAATGTGCTCCTAATACAAGCAATGAAGTTCTTGAGATAGGAACTAAACCACTGCTGGAGTCTCCGGTTGAAGATAATATGCAGCATGATTCCAAGTGTCCTGTTTCTTCAAATGATACTTCCGTGTTGAATGGTGGTTCGTTAAATGCTTCTCATGAACATAACAATCAGATTTTGATCAAGGGGACTCTGTCTGCTGACTCTGATTCAGGTGCTAAGTTAGCTCAATATGGTTGTCAAGCAAATTCCCCTGACAGAAGCTCTGAAGCTGTAGAGACAGCACCAGTGGAAGATAACGTCTTGTTTACCTTGCAGTGTCCTGGTGCCTCATTAAATAATACTTCTCAGGTTCCAGCCAAGGGGACTCCATCTTCTGACTCCGATTTAGTTGCCAAGTTAGATGCTGAAGCAAAATGCCAGCCGCCCCCTAATATAGTCGATGAAGCTCTAGAGATTGGAAATGAAACAATACTAGATTCTCCTGTTGAAGATAATATACAGTCCACCTCTCAGTGTCCTGGTGCTTCATTAAATAATACTTCCATGTTGACTAGTAGCTCATCAGATGCTGCTTTTGTTGAACTTAAGGTTTTGGATTCAACCAAGGGGAATCCATCTTTTGACTGTAGTTCAGGTGCCGAGATAACTGAACACACTTCTGAAGTGAAACACACTTCTTCCCCTGGTACAAGACATGAAGCTCTAGAGACAGAAAATCAACCTGTGGCAGATTCTCCCATTGTAGATAATATCCAGTCTACATCTGAGAGTCCTGATGCTTCGCTAAACAATATTTCCATGTTGAGTGGTGGTTCACTGAATGCTTTCCATGAGCTCAACGTTCAGCCTTCAACCAAGGCGACTCCATCCGACTCTTATCAAGGTTCCAAGTTAGTTGAGTGCACCTTGGATGCAAAATGTCAGTCTTCACCGGATACTAGCGATGATAAAATGGTGGGAATAAAAACATTTCTGAATAATTCTTCGAAGTGCTTGAAAGAGAGTGCTTCAGATAATTCCCATGAAGAGAATGTTGACAGGGCCTCTCTTGAGCCCATTCCTTCAGGAGAAACGTTTGCGGGGAACAGGGAGGAAGTTAATGGAAATCCAAATTCCAGTTTCTGCGAGACTGAGAAACAATCATTCATCGCTCCAGAAATTGCTTCTGATACAATGGATTGTGAAAAGAGCATCCCTAAAGCATCTAGTGATGGCTCTGTCACTGATTCTGGGAGGGATGAATCTGGTTCTGTTTGATATTGCTGCTTATTTTTTATGCCAGTCCGAAAATGTTCTCTTCCAATGCGGGGACGCCTCTGTGTTCACAATTTTGCAGGCCACTGGAGGCCTGGAGCAAATAGTGTATGCTCTGATTCAGATTGGGTGAATATGTGGTGTTACAACTACAGAAATCCTAGCCTTTCACCTTATTCTCAGTATGATTTTAAGGTACTATATCCGACTTAACTTGACCTTGAGATTTATTTTTATCCTGGAAGTTGCATGCTGTGCCTTTGTTGCATCTAGGATTCTGTCATGTACAATTAAGTGAAGTTGCTCCTGTGAAATGCCACCTTGAAAGTCCTAGGTACTGATGCTACCTCATTCTGTTCTCTGTATAGAGAGCTTAAGGTGACAATTGGAATTTCTCCATTGTTAGCTCGTCATTTGGTGGTTTTTAGGTTATTAGAACCTTTGCTTCGACTGTCTGAGCAGCATTAAAGATGAATCTCGACCACAATTTTGATTGTTCAACTGGTTAGGAAGCAGTGAATTCCCTAGTCTAGTCCTGCAGCTCAGATCAGTTTGGAGCTTGATCATCTGTGGTAATGGTATGTACATGATAAGTCGATCTGGATCGGCAATGGGAAGAGCGTTCTGCCACTTGAAATAGTTCTTCTATGCATTTGTGAGTTTCTTATTAGATTTCCAAAGCACTCATTAGTTTTGTAGATTTATTGGACTAAGAATCAAATTACGTATAAGATTGGAGGAGCATTTCTGTGTATATTACTGTTCTCATTACTTTGGAGCTCATTAAGTTTTGTTTATTATTTGATATGGTTGAACTAGTGACCCAGATATCTCAAACTATTGCCCTGTTTAGGCATTGTTGTGTAATATTAGATGAAGCCCTCTCCATAACGCTGATGCCTTCCTAATATTAGCCAGCAAGCATTTAGTTGTCGTTTAATGCTTATAGACATGGCATCCACTTCCACTAGACGTGTTTGCATCAAACACAAGGGTCCCTATGGGATCCAGTCATATAAAAAGCTTGTTCAGGTTTTGCATTTCCATCGATCCTGGAAATGAAGAGAGAGGGCATGGATACTTACACAGGCATAGTCCCTTACCTCTACGGCGTGCTTCTCCGACTGCAGCGTCGGCAGGGATTTCAGAGAATTGAGGTGGAAGAACCGTATGGTTTGGTTAATCGGAGGTTCAGAGTTGCAGCCATTGCAGTCATGATATCCAGGAGGTGGAAGAACATGGTGTCCGGGGCGCGTCAAGAGTCTTGGGATAATGTCTGATGTCCTTGATGATCTATATTATTTTCTTGTTGGGATAATGAAACTTCGTTTGTAATAGCCACAGTAAGTTTCTGCAAATGCAAAGACAAGTGTCAATCTTTTTGTTTTAAAATTGGGATATTTTCGTCAAGATTTAGCTAACAATTTGAACAGATTTTTCATTGTGTCCCTATAACTAAACATTTAGCAACATCTCCGACTAGTTTTGAGTTGGAGGAGCACACGTTAAGTCGGAGAAGTTAAAGAAGATCATGTCTAACGGGAAGATAAAAAATATCAACCATTGAACACATCGTCCGATCATAGTTGGTGACTTGGTGGAAGGGAAACTTATCATCAGCACATCTGCCTCTTATTTGATCAACTTTCACACCATCGAATTACTCTTAATTCACGAATTTACTGGAAATCTCACAACAGTTGTCATGTCTCTAACTTAATAGAGTTCATAGTATTTCATGAAAAATAAACTCTCGTTAAAGATATTGTAGGCAACTCCAGTGAAGCTTTTAGAAGAGGATGCCCTTAGTAGTTTTTCTACCAATTAGGAGAAATACTTGTGGCTGCACTGTGTCACTGTGTATTGGTTTGAAAATTGCGTAGAACATAATGTTACCCATACTATGGTTGAATCTGACTCTTTTATAGTGGTTAATGAGAGTGTGATGCTACCCCATCCCCTTTCTAAGGCCTTTTTGCAGTTCGTAAAGCTCTTTGATTGCGTTTCATTAAGAATTTTATCATTTCAATACAAAGAGAAATCACTAGAATGATTAATATTAACAATAACATTGGTCACAAAATTAGCTTCATGTTTGAAGCAGATAAAAATCAAATATAGTGTCTAAAGTCTTAAACAAGTTGGATCAATCTCTAAGGCCGATCAATTTGATCATTCATTGCTTCAATTACTAACTTGGAGCCTCATTCTCATTCCAGTTCAATCGCCACTTAGCCGAGTTGCTCTTTCATATTATATCTATCATTGTAAGAGAGAGGTTCTAAACTTGTACTTGGCCAACTTGGGTAAATTTTTTCGTAACAAAAAAAAAAAGTTAAAAAAGGTTTAGCCTCTAAATCAAAGAATGTATAAGTGACCTAAGTAAGAAGACAACAAAACAACAACAGAAGACACAAAAAATGGAGGTATCAGCACCACCCGGTGTTCTAAGCTCACCGTCTTCACTCTCATCTCCGCCACTAAAATCCGGACTCCTCACCTTCTCCGCTTCCCGGCGGGCACATCTCCCACGCAAGAAGCAGCAGCACTTGAATCTCAGACACATGGACTCCTCTCACTCTCACAAAATCATCACTCCCTGTGCGGCCAACAATGGCTCCTCCACTCTCACCGATTCCCCTACTGCCTCTGGTAAAAAACCCTAACCCTAATCTCATTTCTTGACCTGGGTTTCAAATTTGGAGTCTTTATGAATCTTAATAGGTGGGTCTTATTTTTGTTTAGGGGCGAGAATTGGGGAGGTTAAGAGGGAGACCAAGGAAACCAATGTATCGGTCAAGATAAACCTTGACGGCACTGGAATTGCTGATTCCAATACTGGGATTCCTTTCCTTGATCATATGTTGGATGTAAGTAGTAATTTTTTTTAAGCTTAGTTAATTTTTTTACAGTTTGATATTGATGTTATTATGTTTTTGATATAAAAATGGGATCTTTAGTATTGGGCTGAGAATTGAATTAGGTAAAAAATGTATTATGAATTTGGTTTAGAGAAGCAGTAGCGCTAGGTATGATGAGTTGTCATTGAAGGAGCATTCTTAGCTGTTTTGTGTGTGTTTGTTTGTGTAGCAACTTGCGTCGCATGGGTTGTTGGACGTGCATGTGAGGGCTACCGGTGACATCCACATTGATGATCATCACACGAATGAAGATGTCGCTCTTGCTATTGGAACGGTACTGTGGATAGCAGTCTTGTTTTTTTGAGTCTGGTTGTGTGTTTCTGAGTAAGCTAGTTTTGCTTTGGCTTTCAGGCTTTGCTTCAAGCACTTGGTGATAGAAAAGGAATCAACAGGTTTGGTGACTTCTCTGCTCCTCCTGATGAAGCTTGGATTCATGTCTCACTGGTATGTTCTGTCGTCGGATTATATAAATGCATACTTTGTCATGGTTACTTGACCAAAAGACAAAAGAAACTAGGTGACAGTTTGAAAACTTCTATCCGTGTAGGATTCTTATGATTCATTTTGACTCATAAAATTATGTCGCACAATTAAGCTGCTAGCGTTATTTAGTCTGAAAGGTTCACTTGACGTAATGTATTCCTTACTTTTTCATAGTTCATAAGCTACGTGGTTTTGGAATTTTGATCAATCCCTCATGAGGAATTATATAAACAGTATTGATAAGTTGAGTAGACATTGCTTGATCATCAAAAAATCACATGAGATCCTGAAACAGTTAGAAAAAGCTTTTTTCTTGTTGGTAGTAAAATATCCTCGTTCTGGAATAACAAGGGAACCCCTAGACTTGAAGACCAAGCTATTTCACTTTATTGCTAAACTTAATCAGTGGTTGTGACCTCATATTAAACTTACTTTAAACAGCTAGAAGAGTCATTCTCTTAACTACTCACTCTATTACACCAATGATATTTATTAGCATCGAAAATTAACATAAAGAGAGTGAAACGGTTAGTATCAGACCTGCCAGTGGTGTCTATTGGAAAAGTGTGGCTTAGATAATAGCCATTTAGAATCCCACATCGGAAACATGAAAGAGTCATCCTTGGGTTATAAGGAATGGTACCATACACACTAATGTTGATGCCTTTTGGGTAAAACTCCATATACCCGTTTCTCCATCGGGTGGTTAAAATAGGGGGAGTATCGGCATTATTGGACCTGTGTGTGTGGGACCCGTCGGCTGCTTCCGCATAACAGGTGCCGCAAGCAAGACAATTCTTCCCATCCTCAATGTAAATCTTCTTCTGCGCTCCATTCTCATTAATCACCTTCGCAAAGTACAGAAATGCCTTCTTCAACGCAGCCTGGTCAACCTGAAGATACTTATTGGATTTCTCAGTTATCAATCTAGTAAGAGGTTTTTCTATAATTATAGCAGCTTATCTTTTTTTTTCGCAGGATTTATCTGGCCGACCACATTTGGGTTATGATCTACAGATACCCACCCAGAGAGTTGGTACCTATGACACTCAGGTACTGTACTGTAAACCTAGATTTCAAGTTCCTGCCTCATATCATATGTTGTCTATACATAGTTCTAAATTTCCTGGAGATATTTTTTATTTTTTTTTAAAGACAAAACAACTTAACAGGAGATATTGTTGCAGCAGCTTAAAGCTGACCAAGCATGTATATTCTGAACAATCGTATATTTTTTTCTATATGCTTTGGAGAATTTTTGTTGATTACTACTAATGAATTGTTTGAATATCCTTTTGTAGTTGGTGGAACATTTTTTCCAGTCTTTGGTGAATACTTCTGGTATGACGCTTCATATTCGGCAGGTACTGTACAGAGCTTTTGAAATTCTAAAGCATTCAGAAATAAGAATGCTCAAATGAAGTTAATTTGATGAATGGATTGCCATCTCTGTTTCTACATGGGTCACTTGTGTCAACTTCATATTTTTTTTTTCTTCCTGCAATATGAAAATTGACATGTTATCAACCTTATAGCACTTTCTGTCATTCGACTCATCAACTAGCAGGCTTTCAATCGCTTCTCCATTTTTGAGTTTTTGACAGAAGAATTGTATTTTGGTTGGCCTCAGCTTTCTGGAAGGAATTCTCACCATATTATTGAGGCAACCTTCAAAGCATTTGCAAGGGCTCTTCGACAAGCACTAGAATGTGACCCACGTCGCCTTGGGAGCATTCCAAGGTTTGATAAAAACCTATTATTTTCATGCTCTTTTTACTCCAGCGTTTGGAACTCGATTTAAACATGTGGAGCCTATTTATGCAGCTCGAAAGGTGTCCTGTCACGTTTTTGAAGCACATGATAACGAGATTCAGATAGATTATTTCTGATACGTTTCTAAATGATCTTTGGTCATAGCTCCGCCATGTTAGGACAAGTCAAGTTTGGACCAGATCTGCGGGCTTGTAGTGGTTCCAGAGATGTCAAATTGAAAACACATGTGAGCATTGCTAACATGGCTGACAGGACTAAACCCTAATACAGTTGTATTGTATATGTAACATTAAAATTCAGCAATATGTTATTCGCGGTTTGATGTTGCAAATGGTTTCTCTCTCCCTCTTGAATGAAAATTTTTCTTTGGCTACTTCTAAAATTTTCTGGTATACATGTCATATATGACTGCTCATAAGGAGTTCTCAGATTATCTACAAGTCGGAGCAAAAGTGTTAATACATACCCTTAACAGATATCACTGAATGAATGGGGGATGGTAGTGGGTTCGACTCTGTTCTTGGACTAGAAGAATGCATGCAAGCATAAAAAACTTGAGGTTAGTTTCTCATTACAAGTGATGTCTCACAGAAACTCTTCAGCTGTATCCAAATCATTCAATACTTCAGTCTTGACTTCTGCAGGCAATGGGGCAGAAGGTCCTGCCTTTGAGTAAAAGCCGGCCAGTGATCTTATTGCTTTCTCTAACTCAACATAAGATTCCTGTAAATGAACACAGGAGATGAGATTTGTTAGTAATCAGTGAACTAATTCAACAACCATCCCCTTGATTACACAAGGATATTGCTACACACCTCTTGAGACACCATTGGCTGCCCCCTCCAATTGCTCAAATACTCTCGAATAGATTCCTTTGCTGCATCTGCAGTCCGTCTAAACTTAGCATTATCCTTGGGATCTTCCTGCAGTGATTCACGCATCGTCTTCACAACTTCTTTTGCAGACTTCAGATATGCCTTTGGCAACACTCTTCCAGACTTTGTTTTTGTTTTGGCTTCGAGCAGCGACTGGATAGCACCAAAAATTCCATACTTCTCCTCTTCACCATTCGACTTGTCGTCTGCCAAAACAGGCAATGTCGCTAGCCCATAGTTTGTGGCTAGAACTGCAAGGACAGAAGCACCCCCATATACTACAAGTCGGCGAGTTGATGAAGCTCCTTGAGAAGGTAGCGCACACATGGAGTGCATTCTATCTGTCACAGCAGAGAAGCATATCAAGTTACACCAGTTTCCATTCTGATCTAGGATAAATGACAATGCTCATTAAATTTCTACATGACTCTCGGAAATGAAAATCTAGTGCAAAAATTAGGACTCTGGTACTTACACTCTTTATTGGGTCTCAATCTATTCTTCCCTGAACTGGAAATGACAAGAGGGAAGAGCTTCGGTGCAAGATGAACAGACACAGCCATTCTTGTACAACTGATCTAAAGCCACTTGAGTAGCTTCTCACCCATTTTCGCACTAGATTTCACCTTCATCACACAAACACAAGCTTACTGATAAGTTCAGAATCTGACACAATACACAACTACCAAAATTCATACCGACTGAACAAGCATTGGTGGCATATTTTCGAGTAGCATAGCTATATGTGGGTGGTTGCTATTGAGAACTGGAGAGGTGTAGAAGCATTGTTTCAAAAAAGAAGAAGACATTACTTGTTGTTTGAACCCAGATTCGGATGGCTCGGTTGGTCGCTTAATGAGAAGTGCTTCTCGTATAATCTGTGCCTCAGCTTCCTGCTTCTCAATTGTGTCTTCTATCATCTTGCAGCCGTGGCTCGATGATTTTATCCAAAACTGATTTTTTTTTTTTAATTTTTAATTTTTTTATGGATACAAAGGATATAATCGTCATTTAATTTTATATATTTTTACGGTATTTAATTTAATTTTAACAGTTTTGACCCGAATACAAGGTAATTTCCTCACAAAGACCAGGATATGAGCGGTTTGGACAAAATAGTCTTCAACTTAGACAAGTAGCCAAAGTAGGTGCATAATCTTCAAAAATTGGTATCGTTGACGACTTTATTTTTATCTTACGAAAAAATAAATATCTTAAACGGTCGACGCTTGATTTGTATTTGGAATGACATATCTTTTTACTAACTAGTTTCACAGCTTAGATGAATAGATGCTAATGTGTAGGCATTTGTGTTTGATGTGATTATTAGAGAAGAAGAATGTGCAAAATGCTAGATGCAAATGATACAGATAATAGAGACACATGTACATTGTAAGCTCGGTTATTACTTAAGCTAACATACTTTCTAGTTGACCAGTATCACCATAAGTGTTGAGTAGAATACAATCTCTCACCAGTCACTCAATGTATTTTTAAAAGCTATCCAAAATGAGTAACTTGAATTTAAACTAATAGAACTAGCGAAAGCTTTAAGTCATTTATCACCACTCTCCCTTCATATGAGGACTAGTTCATCACAAATGAAGAAGTAAACAACTTCAGGGAGAAAATATGAGCCATACCACGAACCATATTCTGTGGTAATCTTTCACTTAAACATCAACTAGTTTATGAGAGAGAAAATCCATGAATGTGGATAAGAGCGAGAGCTTAAAGATAGGTTAATAGTAGCGATCATAGGTTTAAGGTGTGATTTAAAATTAAGTTAAATTTCAAAACAATTTTGTTTGAAAAATATAAACGTGAAGTCATGAAGTGTGCGGGTTATTAGTCGAATTTATAACCTCTCACTTATTAAATGTGAGACTATGTCACTATACCAAATGATACTGGACCGTGCGAATTTTTCTTTAAATAAAAAAAGGTAAAATGATAAAATTTTAATATTTTATTTATGGAAGACCTGAGGGTTCGAACGTCCAAAAACAAGTTCAATAGATCTGACGGCTCCAATTCATCTAAAGGGAAAACGTGGACGCAAGGTCGCGCCGCAGCGTATAACAGCTTCGCTAGGGTTTTGGGCTTTTATCATCTCGAATCCTTTAAATGGCCATCGTCTTCTTCACTCGCCCCTTCTCTCACCAAACGGCGCACACACCCACACGCAGAGACTCCCAGAGCGCAGAAGCCAAACCCTAAGGCCGCCGCCCTTAACTATGGTCCGCCCAAACCCTACCTCCGATCTCATCCCCTTTTCTCTTCGAATCCAATTCCTTACGAAATCTCATTTTCGATTTTTGATTTTTTGTTGTTGTTTCTGGTGTTTTTGTAGTCTCTCGTAGCGAACGAGGAGTTCCAGCATATTCTGCGTGTGATGAACACCAACGTCGATGGGAAGCAGAAGATCATGTTTGCTCTCACCTCTATCAAGGGTATCGGTCGTCGTCTCGCTAACATCGTCTGCAAGAAGGCCGACGTCGACATGAACAAGAGGTTCGTCCTTCTTTACCTTCTCACCTGATTTGATTTCAATAGCTTCTTAGATCTGTTTAGTTTGATCTACTATTTACAGCTTGATTCTTAATATTAGATAAAATAGATAAAATAGAAAGTAAAGTTTGTAATACGATTTGCCGTAACTAGGTATTGTATCAGCTCAGCTATGATTTATTGTTGAAAATTGTGGTTTGATTGGGTTGTTTGTAATTTTTGGTTACTTGTAGGGCTGGAGAGCTGTCTGCTCAGGAGATTGAGAACCTGATGCACATTGTGGCAAATCCCCGCCAGTTCAAGATTCCTGACTGGTTTCTCAACAGAAAGAAAGACTACAAAGATGGTAAATATTCCCAGGTTGTTGCCAATGCCTTGGACATGAAGCTCAGGGATGATCTCGAGAGGCTCAAGAAGATCAGGTCTGAATCTTTACTCGTATATCTTTGCTGCTTCACTTATTGCTTTGAGATTGATATTATAGTTGGTTCTGTTAATCGCTTTACTGAATGATACTGGAAAGTTTCTGGTATATGAGAAAATTTCTGGCAATTGGTGTTTTCTTTGCTGCATCCTGTTGATCATCTGTGTTCTGAAAATTACTGCTCTTGGAGAAGTTTTTGCGTTCTGTTATAGGTTTACATTAATGTAATATGTGAAATAAGGGTTTTAGAAGACTGTCTTAGATTTTATACATATTGTTTGGTCTGTTATCCTCTGTTTAGCATTCGCGAAGTAACCATATAGTGTCCTTTTCTTTCTGTGTTAACCTGAGTGTTAAAATTTCATAATAAAAGAGGTGTGAGGGTTAAGCAGGGTTACACTTTTCAATAGTACGTTACAGCTTTTGTGAAAGTCTCAAACAGCTTTTGACTTGCAAAATTTATCCATATTACAGTCTGTTCCTTTGCTATTTGTATTTGACCTGATAAGTAGTTTATAAAGGTTTTCTTCTCTTTGCAAATAACGGTCAGTAGTTTATGTAGTACTCTGACTTGACGTTTCTAAATGCCTCCAATAATGTAAAATCTACTAACACATGCGGTAAACGTTGAACATTCAAGTCAAGTTTTGATGGTTCCCATCTTGTTTTACTCTTTTGTGGGCTTAATATGCAAATGTGTGAGCGGACTATTGTCTTGAAGGTCCAGTGTATATGAATATCATGACTCATGCTACTTTCTCTTTATGCAGGAATCACCGTGGTCTGCGTCACTACTGGGGCCTTCGTGTGCGTGGACAGCACACCAAGACCACTGGTCGCAGGGGTAAGACTGTTGGTGTGTCCAAGAAGCGTTGAAGAACATGTTCTGGCTGTCTGGGAGGTTGTCATGTTGTTGCTCTTTTTGTGTTATTTAAAATACCTTCTAGTTTAGCATCTTCAGTCAAGTTAAGTTTTGGTGGATTAATGCAGAAGATCTAGGTATTGTCAATCTATTCCATTTGACTGTTTGATACTTTGTGTTTGCGGATGGAAGTGGATAATTTTTATTTTATCGGCCATTTGTTCAGTCATGTTTGATAGATCAAGCGGTCATTTAATCTGATGCGTGTCATTGAGTTTGAGATATGGTGTCCATTTTTGGAAATAAAAAAATGGATATACTGATTAGAATGGATCTACTGATTAGAAGCTAAATGCATTTCCGCTTGTATAGTCTAAATGCGCAGGGATTTGATTTGAAAGTTCTCTACATTGTGCACTGCGTCGCATGTTTTGGGATTGCATATCCAATCGATCCTCAAATGTGATTATGTAATAGACTTCTGACCCGTGATTATGTAATAGACTTCTGACCCGTAAGCAATTTTCCTGTGAAGTTTGAAAAAGTGCATTTGAACCATACTGGTAACAAAGCCGACACACCGGCAAATGATGTATGCTCAATCAGGGAAGTAAACGACCCAAAGTCTTGTAACCCGTGTGCATGGGTGCTCGGCAGGAAGATCATAACTTCAACCGTGCCGTGGTGTGGGATTCATCATTCCCATTATCGATCTAATAACAGTTGAGCACGGTTGGGTATGAAATCAATCTTTCAACCCGAGTGGGGAACTTCATCAATCGGAACACAAGTTAGCATATCCTCGTAAATCTCCCGTATAGGGGCCGTGTATCTATAGACTACTGGCAAACCTAAACTACTGCAGGGTAAGACACCCCTCTCTTATCGGAAGAGAGATAAATGTTTAATTATAAAACAAGCCAACGAAGCCCAAAGTAACCCATACCGCTTTTTGGAGACGACCTCCTTTCCAGCTCTCCTTCCTCCATCTTCTTCTTCCTTCTTTTCAACCCTCTCCTCTCCTGCATCACAATTCTCTCTCTTACCAAAGCATGGCAGGAGGTAACCACCCCAAGGGCCCACCCCACAAGCCCTCCTCTTCCTCCTCCGCTGCCTCCAACCGCAAATCTCGCTGGGAATCCTCCCCCTCCACCAACAACAAGAACAACCAAAACCATCGCAACAAAAACCCACCCGACCCGAAACCCGCCACCGGCCCATCCCCCAAACCCGGAAAAACCGCCAGCCCCGCCAATCCGAAACACCCGCCGGCCCCCTCTCCCGGCGCAGCGCCTCCCTTCCCCTTCCCGGACCCCTCCTCATTCGGCCCGCCGCCTCCGCCCGGCTACGGCTTCCACAACCTCGAGCGCCGCACCATCGTCCTCGCCGACGGTACCGTACGCTCCTACTTCGCTCTCCCGCCAGATTACCAGGACTTCCCTCAGCCGCACATGGACCCCTCGGGTAGGTTCTTGCCTTTCAGGCCGGGCGGGCCCACCCCGGACTATTGGAAATCGCTTGGGATTGACGGCCGTGGTGGACCCCAGGAAGGCTCGTCGATGAAGAGGAAGTTTGGTGAGGAAGAGGAGCACGTGGATAAGGGAGAAGAGCTGGCCAAGCGGCGGCAGCAATTGGTGCAGTTGGGGAACCCGAATGGGTTTCCGGCGGGTCCGAGCAGCCCGTTTCGGCGCGAGATGGGGGCCCAGTCCAGGAGCGGCGATGATCCGAGGGCTTCGAAGTTCATGAGGACTGGTGGAGGTTTTGAAAATGTGGGGTTTAGGCAAAGCGGTGGCAGCGGAGGTGGTGGTGGTGATAATGTGGGGCATAAGTATTTTCAGGTTGACCAGGCTGCGTTGAAGAAGGCATTTCTGTACTTTGCGAAGGTGATTAATGAGAATGGAGCGCAGAAGAAGATTTACATTGAGGATGGGAAGCAGGGCCGGCTTAATTGTCTTGCTTGTGGCACCACTGGCAGGTCTGATACTAATCCTTTCGCCTTTATGTTAATTTTCGAAGCTAATAATATCATTGGTGGGTGCTATAAGAGTGAGTAGTTAGGTGAATGACAGTTCGCAAAATACAATCACTTTACCCTTCTAGCTGTTTAAGGTAAGCTTAACATTTGGGGGACATGGATGATTCCCTATCCGATAGATGAGGTATGTAGCTGCATTTGTAGCTCTCTTTTTTTGAACTAATAAAGTTTGTATAGGAAAAATTATATAGTGTAAGAAGTTGGCCTCTCAACAAAAATCGGGAACAGCTGACAGGTGATGTATTGTTAGTAGTATGATCTATTTGATACATTGCTTGAAGGAGTATGGAGTGAAGGAAGGGAGCAAAAAAAGGGAGCTTTGATCCTTTGAAGGACAAGGCTGCCTAATAGTTTGTGGATGTTGTACAACCCAAGAGATGTCAAGTAGGTTTTAAATAGTTACCCAAATTGCTTCAGAGATATAGTATTTGCAATAGTTGTAGTATTATTAGTAGTAATAGCTATGAGTTTGTAGATATTGTACAACCCAAGAGAAGTCAAATAGATTTCAAATAGTTACGTATAGGGTGAATTGCTTCAGAGATACAAGAGTATTTGCCGTAGTTGTAGTATTATTAGTACTAATAGCTGTGGTTGTTGTTGACACTATTGTTTGTATTAGCCATTAGAATTTCAGGATAACTATGTTGGTCAATTCTGATAGACCTTGAAAATGTGAAGTTCCTCTGATTGATACTTAGCTAAGAAGCACAGATACGAGTACGAGTGTCCGTATCCGACACTATACGATACGCGGACACGTGAAATTGAAAATATGTAGGACACAGATACGGGATGGATACGTTAATGAAATATTATTTTTTAATATATATATATATATATATAAATAATAATTTTAAAAAAAAATTGTGAAACTTTAATCATCAAGGGTGCTTGTTGAATTGAACATATAAGTAGACTTCTAACTGGTCTTCAGCAATCCCATTAGAATGAGTAGACTTTCTCTTTATAGTTCTTTCTTTCAGTCTCTGGTTCTGTCTGTAAATAAGAACCATTGAGAACCTACTGATGTACCAAAACAAAGAAGTGTCCATTTGGACAATCAAGGAAGTTATGATAGCTTTCATAGGTTTCTAGTGTTTTTAGCTTAGGGAACTGAAGAACTCATGTGTCTAGCTAGAACATTTCAAGGCCAGAACATGAGCTCAAACACAAAACCATATTAGACCATATTACAACCAAATAAGGCCAGAACCATGAGCGGGGAGCGAAAAGATTATATCAGACCCTAGACGCAATTCAAACTCAATTCAATCAGACCCTAAACTAAGACCAGGGAAGAAGAAGAGTAGGAAGAACCTCGATGCGGTTTACAGAGAAGAAGAAGAGTAGAGAGACCGTACCCGATGATCAATCGAAGAAGAAGAGAACTCTGAGTCTCATAGCTGACAAGGAGGAGAGTATGGCGTATTTTGAAGCAGGTCTCGACCTAAGTCTGTTTTTTTGTTAATTATCTTTTTTAACATTTAAAAGTCACAGTTTGCCCCACGTATTCACTTATTTGTGTATTCTTTCCGGATATGTGCGCATCCGATCCGTAACTAAAATTGATACGCGTGTTGGACCGTATTTTGACGTATTTGCATGTATCGCACGTGTATTGCGTACTGACACGGGATACGTGTGTAAATTGACGTATTGGTGCTTCATAGATACTTAGTGTCTATGCAATCTTCTAGCATATATAGCTTTCCATTCAATGTGCTTGCATATTCATTCAAGCACATGGGATTTTTGCTACGTGCTAATTCTAGATGTGTGTGCAAGAACAAATGCTTCGAGTATCTAGCAGTGTGAAGGTATTGTTTTTCATCTTGATTTACATGTGCAACTGAATGCCAGCTGTAGAGTCTGTTATATCATCTATTGTAAACTTACCTACCTGATTTATGTTGAGTCTGACACATGGTTGTTTGATCAATGAGGTAATTGACTGAGGATATGTGGTGTTATGTATCAAGTGTGCTTTCATTTATGTTTACCTTGTTTTCCTCTGATGACTGTGATGTCATCTCAAGGATTTAAAACAGATTAAGAAGCTTAATGAGTTTCTATTTTATTTTCTTAGTTGATCAGCTGTCTAGATTTTTAACTTATGACTGATCTGAATATGCATTATGATGCCTTTCTTTTTACCTAAGCTTCTTTTATGATTGGTGTACTCGTGATATTGCGTCAGACTGTGCTGCAGAATCTATATTACCCTTGATGAAAACTCAAAAAGCCTATGAATTTTTAGTAGGAGATAGTTTAGGTGTAGGGACTAAGAGATTACCTAGAATAATGAATTTAATATTAATATTTTTCTCGGTAGGAACACAAAGTTTCTGTCAATGCTCTTCTGTGGGAATTTTAAATGTAGGTTTTGGAGGAGAATGGTCATAGTGTATTAGACCTTTCCCAGATCTTCTTAACTAGACTCGAAGGAGTTTTAGTCAATCATTGGTTCTTTTACTTATCGGACAAGGGGAAATGATTTATTTTCTGTTTACACAAAAGAATAGTCTTTAATTGTTTGTGTACTTAACTCTTACTATCCGCATCAAATCTGCGTTGCTATAAATAATTGATGGGATCTACTGCAGAAGATGACAAGTAGGTGTACAAGAGAGAATTATCTGTAAAATGTGGAATTTATTCACAAAATTAATTCTTAGATTTTTGAAATTAACTACATTCTTGAAATGTATAATCATCACTTTCTGAGTTGACTGTATTATAAACTTGGATATTTGTAGAATGCAGTTCTACACACTCCACAGTAGTTGAGTGTCATTGGTCCTTCTTCTGTGTAAGGAGTCACGGGCAGTACTAGTTTATTTACATATTTGGGTGAACAGTTTACTGCTACTGAATATACCCAAACTACAACTTGATCTGTTGGCTTTTCGTATAGGTACCTAAAATGTGTTTGACTTGGGCAAGCCTCAGGTCATCCGAACACATTTATCCAGTCAAATTAATTTTGTGGGCAGTGGGGTTTGTATCAGATTTATGCTTTGTTTCTGTAAGACAATAGGTTAGGTCTCTGAAGTCCAAAGTGAGTGTGTCTCTGTTAGTGTGTCCAATTGTCTTTTATTGGTGTAGGTATTGTTATAAGGCCTTACTAAACATGAGTTTGCACCAGAGGCTGTTTAATCAGTAACGCAAGTATTATAGTCAAGACCCCAGAGGTTGTTTAATTTGGGTGTTGGGTGGCATTTGTTTCCCTGTTGTTACTATAAGTTTAGTTTTACAATTTTATGTCAAAGTAACTTCTGTTATTGCCAGAGACGGAGAAAGTTTGCAACACAGGGTTTAGTAGCTAATGAGTTTTTACAAGTGACAGCCGCATATGTAAATTTTTTTTTTGCCTTTATTTCACATCGACAGATGCTTCTGTTTATTCTATTTCTGATTGGTTGATGACTTGATGCTATTGTTGACATCTGAGTGATTTCTGAATTTTGAGTTGTAATCTCTTCCATCTCTTATTATTAGCCTTTACTTTGTGAACTCTCACCCACAAGAACTGGCTATTGAGGCTGATGCATACTCACTTTTCTAGTAGAAACATATGATGTTGACTAGCAGTGCTAATTTACTAGATAGTCTTTGTAGGATCTTTATACTAATTTGCTTTTGTGATTGTACTTTCATTTATAGCTTATGCATACACACATATATGGCAGACCCTCGTTAAGGTGTCTCTGGGTGATGACATCTTTCTTTTAAGTTTGCATTCCTATGGTTTCATTTATATGCTGTGGCCATTTCTTGTATGAACCTAATAAGAACCCCCGCCTTTGCCAATTAAAGTACTACCCATGCCTTCTTTGTTCCTTTGTACAATCTATATCCCTGTTAAGGACATTCAAGGGTGATGACCTCTATTGTATAGGTTGTTCTCTTATGGGTTTACATGTATGCCGTCGTCATCTTTTGTATGAACTTAATAAGAAACCCTGCCATTGCCAATTATAGTACTACATATGCCTTCTTTATACATTTGTGCTATCAAAATCCTAGATGCCCCAACATATTGCATGAATCTTTCCATATGATTTATTTGGTAGAACTGCAGAATTTTCTACTGGAATATTACTGTACCAATTTCTCAGTGGTGTGTAAAGCAAATTGTATGTAGTTCTTCCTTTTGAGTTCAGTAACCTTTGCAGGTGTGTGATGTCAGCTAAAATAGGTTTTCTCTCTAGAACTATAGCCGGAAAGGTTCAGAGGACAGCTTGGCTTAACTAAGGAATATGTGTGTGTGTGTCAATTTGTGGATTTCTGTTTTGCTGTTTGACTAGGAGGGGTTTAAATTTCACCAAAAAAGGAGGGGTTTAAAACATAATTCCTCATTTGGTGGTGGCTTCTACTCCTTTTTTTTTTTTTTTGTTCAACATATTCTGCGTCAATTGTGGAATTATAGCTACCATGCCTTTTGTGTTGTTGTGTTACAATAGACACGTTTATAGGCCCCCTTATGTGCAGTAATTACTCTCCATTACATGGTATGTATTTATATACGGTCATGGTGAACAGTATTAAGCCAATCCTTGAAAATGAAATAATATGCAGCCAATGGAAACCATGGTGTTTCCTTTTGGTAGGCTTGCTTTTCTCTGTCCTAATCCAATAAAAAGTTTATCTTTCCATTATAAATTGATTACCTTGCGTGAAGGTATTTAGTGAAAAAAGCCAGTATTTGTTAAACTATTATTGAGTTGTTGCATATGACAATATCAGCTCATAGAGTCCTGGTAGATGCGTCTTCTTCATTCCCCTTTGAGTTCAATCTTAAGAGGTCATATTGCTATCTGAGAGGTGAACCTGAAAACGTTGTTCAATTCCCTTGATATGCGTACTTTCAGGTCTGCAAAAGATTTTCCAGATATGCATAGTCTCATTATGCACAGTTACAACACAGACAATGCGGACATTCGTGTGGAGCACTTGGGCTTACACAAGGCTCTTTGTGTTTTAATGGGGTGGAACTACTCGAAGCCTCCTGATAACTCAAAGGCATATCAGTTTCTTTCCGCTGATGAAGCAGCAGCAAATCAAGATGACCTGATAATGTGGCCTCCCATGGTGATAATTCATAATTCGCTTACAGGAAAGAGTAAAGACGGGCGCATGGAGGGTTTGGGCAATAAAGCAATGGATAGTTATATACGAGGTATAATTTCCTCCTTCATACTGTGCCTTTTTTTTTTTTTTGCAGTTTCTATCAGAATGTTCTGTGGAAAAGTTGGGCTTAGGTCAAGTAAACTCTGTATGAATCCTATTTTAGCCGCTAACCCTGTACAAATCTGCAATTGCGGAAATATACACGGAACTTTTTTTTAGATAAATATCTTTACTAGATAAAGCCAACCCTTACTTAGGTGCACTACACTGCCTATATCTTCAATAAAATATACCTACTAGGTCCGATTCCTGGAGAGTTAAGCTTGAAGATTCATATAACCCATTTAAGCTTTTCCAATCTTAACGGTGATGAAGTCACCAAAGCTGGCAAGTTATTTTAGCTTTGTTCCGCAATGGATAATTGAAGGGTGAGGTAAACCGTGCAGTCACCCTTTACAGGTTTATTGATCTGATTTGTGGGGATAGCAAAGGGGTTTGCCAATACCTGTAATATAGTATTAGCGCCTTCCCCATTGTACTAGATGACATTCTGTTAGTCATACCTTACAATATTAAATGTTAAATTCGTGAATTTGTATCATTTCCAGAACTAGGGGTAATAGCTGAATGTGAAAATAGCATGCATTTCTGACTTGATGTACAGGGGCGAGTCCCTGTTGAGAGTAGTGATCTTTTTACTTATAGTGCTTGTTTCTCCCTTTGCTCCTTGGAATATAAGTACCAGTAAGATGAGCATATGCTAAGCTGGTGGTAGTGCCAAGCGTATGCAGCTCCCCATCCCACCCACCCAGCATGATTCAACCCATTTGTCCTCTTGTTTAGAATAAATAATAGTTACCATGTGAGTTTTGATCCTTTTGTCTTAGCTGATGCATTGATGCCCCACCTTTCTTTTGTCCATTTGATATTTCTAAACATTTTCTTGAATTAAACACTGCATAGGTTAGTTACATGCTCTTTAGCAGTGATAATTGGCATCCATGCACATAGGAATGAATTTCCTCAAAACTGTAACTACTCTGGCTCTTTAGTTAAGAATAGGGCGATCTGGCTCCTGCATGTTAGTAGCGAATTCCAAGGCCGTGGTTGCTGGTTAGAGTTTGATCTGTCTTTGTTGGCAGCTGAATTGAAACACGTCTTTCTATCAATCTTATTTTTCTACTTGTCATACAGAATATTGGTTAGCCATGAGTCGAAGCATATATTTATTCTGTGTTGGAACAGGTTGGGTATTTTCTCATATTGGTTGATATTGATGGGTAAGAATGCCTTTCTATGGTGACAACTTTTCCTGGTCTATTTATACTTGCATGTGTAGCATCTGGCTGTCGATGTTTTGTTGTTGGGAACATAAGCATGTTTCTTCTCTGCCTGGCCTATAAAATATATGCATGGTACAACCTGCACACCTAATGGAAAAGTAACTACAAGTCGACTATGCTGCATGCTGAGAAAGTGGTAAAATTGGGTGGTGAAGCCTCCTATCCAAATTGGAGTTAGGACGGGGCATTGTCTGGCATAATACCTTAGTCCTAATTACCTTAATATCTTAATACCTGAATAAAATGAAAAGTGTTGCTGTTCATTGGCTTTTAACTTCTTGATGCTTGAACTGCACTAGTGTCTAATAGGTTTGTTGCTTTGTCAATTCTCTCAAACTTTTCACTTCTGTTATGTCTCTTTCCATGCAGATTGAAAAGAAATGAGAAGTCTTCATCTTGTCTTTGGACTGGCTTTCCCATTAATTAAGCTTTCATTATTTAGATGCATATTTCCTTACACATGTGAGTTCATTTTCACATTGACCTGCAATCATCAACTAAACCATGGTCTTTATGTTTCCTAATGGTAGAGGTGTCTGTATTAGGGTGCTTTGGCTGCCTTTTTATGAACCATTGAAGACATTCAACTGTAACCCTTATTTGCTAGGAACCATTATTTTGGAACCATCAACAACATGGTTACCTGAAGTTACTCTTCAGGATTTTATTGATCATTTTATATCTTTGCTTTTTGTCCAATTAGAAAGTTTTCAATCATGTATTTTTTTATTTTTTTTTGTCTTTTATAACTTCTATATTCCATAAAGGAATTCCACTTGACATCCTACTGGTTTTCCACTATCGTGGCATACAGATCTTGGGTTTGGGAGCGGCAAGTCAAAATCCCTGTATGGTAGAGATGGTCATTTGGGAACAACCATAATCAAGTTTTCAGCTGATGAAGCGGGCCTCAAGGAGGCCTTGCGAATGACAGAATTCTTTGAGAAAGACAATCATGGACGCAGGGCTTGGTATCATGTTCAACCCCTCACGATGGGCAATAAGGATGATGAGAACAATCCTTACCTTGTGAAGTTCGATGAAAAGACCCGGGAAAAGAAGAGGGTCTTTTATGGTTACCTAGGAACTGCCTCTGATCTCGAAAAAGTTGATTTTGACACGAGAAAGAAGGCTGCCATTGAAAGCTGGAGAGAATTCAAACCTCCCAAGTAGTCCTTTGAGATCCAAGGTAGCTTATTAAGTTGGTTTATTAACTTGTCATATTTTAACACCAACCATATGATACTGAAGATGCCTTGTTTTTCTTTTCCCAGTGGTTTCATGCTGTGGAAAGTAATGAAAGCTTTTTATGGGCATCATTCTCTAGTGTCAGGAGGTGTGAAGCCTTGTTTAAATGCCTACTTATTCTTGTTGAAAATGTAATGGCCGATCTTAGGTGGTACAGGATAATAATTCCAGCCAGCTCCAGCTTGCGGTATTGATTCAGACATAAGAGTAGAAGTTCACATGAAGAAAAAGATTGATTGCTACTTGTATGGTTCTGAACCACTTTGTCATCCCATGATCAGAACACATAATACTGTAGCATAATTTCTGGAATTAACTTTGGATGAGCTTGTAGCCTTGTACAATTTTCATTGTTCGAAGTTGAATCAACCAGGGCCAGTAGTAAAGTTTTCTTCCCACCATTTCAATGGAATAGAAGGTGTCGGTAGAGGTAGTTTGATTATATCCACAGGTTATGAGTTCCAAGTTTTGCCATGTGAATTGGCCAGTTGGGGCTGTCCCCTCTTTCCTAAACTCTGAAAGGGTTGGATGTTTGTACCTAGTAAAACCAGAAATTCTCAAGATCGTGCTTCTAAATAGTCGAGGAAGGTGAAAAATATTCGTTCTCAAGTCTTATGGGATCAGTCTACGGTTTTCCATAAGTACTCTACATTAGCATAACCGTTGATTCATAATTGACGTTTTGATATATGATCATGTAGCACGTATATTGTTTCATGAAGCAGAAGTAGAAAATATGGAAGCAACACAGTTCTCAAAGTATCAAAATGATGGTACTTGGTCTAGTGATATCAAGTTATATGTGGTATCAAAGTGATAGTATTTGGTATAGTGATATAAGTTTTACATGCTGGATCGAAGTGATTTGGCATATATTTAGTTTAGACATTTAGTTTAGTGTTGCAACAATTACACGTGACATCTGAGAAAATTGAAAAAGAAACTGAAATGCTCATCTCTATGAGTTGAGAGTCTACTCATGTGCTCATTGAATGTGCTGACCCGATATACTGTTTTGTCAATCTAGGCTCATGTTATTTACACAAGCTATGTTGCACCGACACGGCACGACACGTCGACACGGCAAAACTCAAAAACTGAATATCCGACGCGGTTTGGACACGGCAAATAAAATTATATATTTGTTATTTTTAATAAATAAAAATATACTACAATATACATTACATTACCAAAATAATGTTCTAAATTCAATTCTTTGCATAATTATAAGAAATAACTTTAAAGAGAGTCAAATGCAAATGATAGAAGTGCATAATTAATAATATTAGAAGTAACAGACCTCTAACTTAAAACATAACATCAAAGAAAATAAAATTTGCAGTAGGTTGTTGATAAAACTAGGCAGTAGCTTGTTTTTAAAAGTGAACAGTAGTTTTATTTAGGTTTTGGTTCTCTTTCTCTGTTTTCTTTTTGTAATCGGTAGTCAGTAAACTACATTTCCCGCCCATAGACCAGTCATGAAATTTGTAGACTGACGTCCGGGCTACCTCGCCATGGTGAAAAATTATCGGTACCACATCGGGAAGGAGCTCCTCCAAGCTCCACAAGAAGGCATCATAATAAGATAAATGTATAGTTAGTCCCACATCGGAAGTATGTAAAAAGAGAGAACCTTCCTTAGCTATAAAAGGAAGGTTTTCCCTATGTAGAAGTGGGGAGAAGAGAGAGATGAGACATGATATGCTGTACCCCGCGGGTATATATATCTGATACACTCCACCTTGCGGGAGGAGATGGATGAGACATGATATGCTCCACCCCGCGGGTATATATATCTGATATACACCCCACCCCCCAGGATGGGTAGCCCCCCCCCCCCCCCCCCCCAATCATTTGTAATACTCCACCTCGCGGGATGGATACTCTCCCATCCTCCCTTACTCCAGACCGCGCGGGATTGTTACTCTTGTACCCCGCTCGGGATTGATGCTCTTGTAACACCAAAGGCCTATTGGCCATGATAGTGAAATCTTAAGTGGACGTAGCTATGTCCTCTGATGGCATGGTGAATCACTATAAATATTGTCTTTGTGCGTATGTTTATGTTCAACTGTGCTTCTGCATAGCCTACGGGTTCTTGCAGAAACAATTGGCGCCTCTGTGGGAATCATTACTAAAAGTCATGTTACTCTACCGCCCTAGAGACATTCCACCAAGTGGTAGTTCATTCAAGTCCATGATCAATAGGTAGAAGCCTTGCCTGGAGGCGAGGCGAGATAGCTCGCGAAGATTCGGGGCGAGGAAGCTAGGCGAGATAGCTCGCGAAGATTCGGGGTGAGGAAGCGAGGCGAGATAACTCGCGAGGATTCGAGACGAGATACCTCACATGGAAGCGAGGCAAGATAGCTCGCAGGGGAGCCAGGCGAGATGACCCGGTCGGAGCTATTTATCTGGAAAAGGTCAACAACCGTACTGACAACAAGGATTCATCGTCCGGGAGTAGTACGGGCATGAACACCTCCTATGTCCACCCATTCGGCAGCTCTTTCCACAGATAAGTCTTTCATTTAATTGCCTTTTAAGAAAAGATAGCAGCTGTTTCCACAAATAAGTCTCGGATAGGTGTGGGAAAAGATAGCAGAAAAGATAGAAGAAGGCTATGAAGCCTGGCAATGAAATTAAAATTCAAAAGCGGCAACTTTTATAAAAATTTACTTGCTTGTTTGCCAAATAAAATGCGTTTAACAGAAGTTGCCCTTGTCATTTTCATGTGTACTTCCACGTGCGTTCAGAAGTTACTTTCGTAATTCCATCGCGATTCGTCGTGCGAAAAAATTTCATAAAAAAATACAACATATGGTTAGTCATATTCACTATATATATAAAAACAGTAAAACTAATTAAATAATTACTGCTGTAAATAAACTGTTTTTACGTATGGGTAAAAACTGTTTACCTGGAGGTACAAATTTACCGTTTTTTCCCTTGTACAACTAGTAATCCAGATCGACTAGAGCAGAACTGCAGCAGTGAAGGCGCGAGCGTCGTGCAGCGACAGACGCAGAACAGGCTGAGTTTGATGAGGTGCCAATCGTGTGGAGGTCACCAGATTCTAGGTTGGTGGAGAAGGCCGAAATTGGGGCTGGGATAGAGATGCGTGCGCGGGCTATGTTGGTGCTCTAACCGGCAGAGAGCGGCGCTATGGTGAAGCCAATCGGGAAGGCGGCTGGGATTGGTAGGGGGTCAGATCGACAGGGCGTCGGGGCGCTGGCGAGGTCGTCGACGCTGAAGGGCGCGCAAAAGAGAGCGACTTGGTTTTGGCTCGGCTCGGTGGCGAGCTCGGTTCAGGCTGGGTTAGCGTACGACGGCCGCTGTGTTGGGGCAGGCGTCAATGGAGCCACACCGAAGATTGGGATCCGTGGAGGAAGCCGAAATCTGGGCTGGGCTGAGGGAGAGTGCTGGTAGAGCTCTGAGATCGGGGCGGGGGTACGGCGGCTGTTGTCAAGTTAGGGTCCCCACAGTACTTTAGTGGGTGCCCAGAGCAAAAATGGTGGGTTTTAGGGTTTCGTTATCAAGTTCGGGTTAGAACACAGTGCTGATAACATGTTGAAGGAGAAAAGATAACGAGAATAACTGTCTACTCATTCATTGATAGAAAGGCCTATTTATAGGCATTACATAGAGTCTCTCGAAGGATCTAGAAGTTCTATCAACTACAATCTAATCTAATAAAGAAACTGGATTAACAAATCTTACGTGTATTAGGGTAAGACACATAACAGAATGATGTAAATATAATTTCCTTAAAAAAAAAGTAAAATAAAAAACTATTAGATTACCGAAAGACGCCGCCACTGACTCGGAGAGACAACACAGACAGAACCCTAACTTACACAAAACATGAAAACCCAGAAAAAAAACCTAGTCTAACCAAAAGAGGACGCCTATGCCTATCTCCTACCAAGGCTCGTCCCACAACCCCCACAACCCAAATGAAACAAAACTTATAGCAGCAAAGCGATAAAGACAGCACACACCGGATAACAGAGGCCGAAGACATACCGAAGCAAGGAGTGGAGAGCACCTTGCAATCACAAACTGACGACAACGAACAGACTAGGGCAAGCAAATCTCCCCTTCTGTAACTTTTGGAAATCCTAGGCCTGGATTACGAAAGAAGGAATCACAAAGCAAAGAGAACAGGGAAAACAAAAAGAATAGAGATAACACAGAGAGCAGAAGAGGAAGAGAGCAGAAGTGAGAAAGTAAAAGGGAAGAGGAGGAAGTGAAAGATGTATATAGAGAAGGGAGGGAAACGACGCCTCAGTTCCCCCCCCCCCCCCCCGAAACTCACATTAAAAACCCATTAAATGCGAATGAGGAAATCAGAGCTGTTGACCTCAGTCGCAGGATCATGACACGTGCCCCACTAAGTGGTAACTTCTCGAAGAAGAGAAGGTTGAAACGACGTGCGTTTATTGCATATCATTCCGCTTCCCAACGCATTGTCATCTGGCGAACATGCAATAAATGTTCTGACACAAACACCACCAACCCCGGACCAAGACACGGGATCTTGTATTAAGCACTCCGGGATCGGTAGCATCATCAAAGAAGCAATTTTAATTAAATCAACGGGGGTCGCTGCCGACTTGCCAAAGATCAGATGCAGTAACTACCTAGAGGACACGCCAACACATGTCTAGCCTCAGCTTCCCGAATAGTAATTACCAGCTCACTAGTGGGAACCAACGGGAGGTCCCGTGTTCGAAGTATCTTTTATTAGGGCACCAGGTTGCCGCATATTCCAACTGTTAGGCAAGCATGAAACACAGTAAGTCCCGGAGAAACATGGGAAACATGTGTAAACCGACTAATGCATGCCAATTGCAACCGGAAGGAACGTACAACTTTCATGAGATTCTTATTCTCGAGCAACAACTAACAAGAAGCATGCGCACAAACTAGAAGGCATGAACACAACCCCGGAAACGTATCACCGGGAAACATGCGTGAAACAACTAACCCCATGCGAATCATAAGTCCCATGTACAGCTCCCGGAGGGCGAGGGTTGGGCAATTCATATCATTCCCTTTATATGGAGAATAGTGGCATGATAACCCACGCGGGGATTATACCCTGCGCTCGAGCAGAAACATGATATGGAAATGATCGCTACCTTCATCCATTGTATTAATAAACCGTTCAAACATGTCCCGAGCACGAACTTAGGGGGACTAGGACTGGGTGCCCGTTGGAAATATGCCACCGTGGGCCATCTCTTCAAGTCCCCACTCAAGACGTGTCTTTGACGGGAACTTGGGGGGACTTGTAGTCTGTAGTTGATAAATACCTCTTCGGCCCACAATGCTACCAGAAGCCCAGCATGAGGTAGACCGAGTAAGCCTCATTCTGGAGGTCATTGCAGTTTGGGCCGGGCAAGAGGCACACCACAGAGGGACAAATAAGCAAACCACAATAGCATATTTGTTCTACATCCTATAACAGGAAAGATATAAGTCCACGCGGGGTTATAAATGCAGTGATAAAGTCAACCAAAAAGGTAAGAAAATCTCCTAGCATTAAATACACTTTACCAAACTATACCAATGACTTTATCATCAGAGAGAAAAAGACCGAAAAGTCTCGATCGGTCTTCTATTGCAAATAACAAGTTGGCGAGATCAAGGAAGATGTCACGCCAAAGCTTCTTCAAGGTCTTTTGAGATTTTGCAGAAACAAGAATGATTATGAAATCTGAAAAATAAGAAATATGTTGCAATTGGAAAAGAAAAAAAATGCTTACAGCTTTGACTTTTGTTATCTAATAATAAGGTTGTGTTTAGCTTGACTGAATTCAAAATTGACATGCTTATTCGTGTCACGGGTTCCATGATATTTAGTATTTTGTGTATAATAATATCGTGTAAGGATCATGTCATGTCACTTATTTAATTGGCATCAGTTTAATTGATAGTGGTTGTTCACGTGAACTTTGAACGCAATCATTCTAATTTCTAATACTAACTTTTCAAGTCAACGTTTATCGTCACATATATGATGATCTTTTATATTCAAAACATCCCCGAAGTGACATGCTGGAACTGGTTTACCTTATAAATGACTAAAATTACGTCATAAACAATGTACCGCGATTCTCCTGAAATAAAACTCTCTCTCTCTACTGTGGCTAGGGTTAGGAATTTTTTTTTTTTGCGCAATTCAGTTGTGCTACGTCTCTTCTCTGAGGCGGCATCAGTTGCTACAATGATTACTAGTCTAGCTAACTTTCTCTCAGCAAGCAAGAAGAACCGATGGATCTCGGCAATCTCCATTTTCTTACAAAAGAATTCGCGGCACCGAGGGTTTTACCTTGTCGGTCGTCTCAACACCGCAAGGGCAGTGGTATTTGATTCTTTTAAAAGCGTCGTGTGCACTATGTAGATGATGCCTATTCTGGTGGAGGTCCAAGCCAAAGTTGATCACTTCCATTTTACTTTTACCAGTGAGAGGGATATGACTCGCGTCAAAAGAGGTGGTCCTTGGGATTTCCAGAGAGCAATGATCCAATTGAATGATTACGATTGGTTATCTGAGATCATGTTGGTTCCGTTGGATTTTGTGTGGATTTTGGTTGAGATTTCGGGCCCCTGATAGCACTCACGACAACTGCAACAACCAGAGTTGTTGGCCAAACAATTGAACATGCCCTGTTAGTCGATCAGCCGAGTGTTAATCGAGGAGTGGTGCTCGTCCTTGTAACTCTCTCAATAACCTTGTGTGTTTGGATAGGAGAATTACGGTTTCTCCTATGGATGTCTTGCAGATCAAGTTTTGTTATGAAAGTCTCATGGGGTGATGCAGAGAGTGCATGATGATATATCATGGTGGTCTTTGGTGCCTTAGAGAACTAGAAGCTAACACTCAGGCGGCTCCTCCCCCTGTAGAGCCACCAACAATGGTGTTTCGAGCCTTTGCCTCTGTGTCGACCATACTCTCGGTCCCCTCTTTCTCTTTTCCAATAGAGAAAACTGTGGTGAACATCATAAAAGTTCTTGAATTACAGGGGTGCGAAAAGGAAGAGAAGCAGATGATTCTGGTGATGGCAAATCCCCTAAGTATGCATTATCTATGGTTCCTCTTCCTCTGAAGCTAGAGGAGATTGGTTTCACTATTAATGATTCTGTTGTGTTAGGGATTTGGAGGTCTGGGAAATCTCCAAGGAAAAGAGGTCGTCCCTGTGAAAGTCGCAACAAGAAGAAGATGATTGGAGAAGCTCTTGAGGCGTCGGATTCCATGGCCCCTGGTTCATCTAGTACTGTGGTAGTAGAGGAGGGAAGCCTTGAGTCCAAGGCTGACGTGGCATAGTGTCCTAATGATGCTAGGAAAGATCTCTTTTAAACCCTAGAATTTCTCTCTTTCTTTACATCGGTACACCGTATTGAGGTCTTAGACTTTAATCGTTGAGAGATGAGTTGTTGTTTGGGTTTTGAAGGTTCAATTGCTTTTTAGTGTTTCATATCATGTTTTTGGATGTAGTTTTGATGTTATCTTTTAATTCTTAAAAGTAGTCTTGTTTTAGTCTCTAGCTATGTGCTTGTATGGTCATTTTAATCTTGTTCTAGTTTCTATCCACTATTCATGTTTAACTGTTTTGGTCGTCATGATCCTTGATTACTAAAATTAGGCCTTATCATTTGGCTCTTCGGCCCTAGCTCGCCTTAAAACTTGCTCTACCCTCTAAGGCCGAAGCCCTACCCTGCCCTAGCCCTTCTCAAATAGGGTAGGGCAAGGGTCAAGCAAATGAAACCATGCCCTACCTTATTGAGCCTTTTAGGGCAAAACCTGGTCTGGCTCTAAAAGCTCGCCCTTTTGGCCCTAATAAATTCTTCTTCTTTTTTTATATTGTTTTAATATGTCTCTTATGTTTTATATACAATACAACTAATCTCCTTTTTTGAAATAGATTTTGCTAGCTTTATTTCTTTGCTTTCCTTTTGCTTTGTTGAATAACGATTGTATTTTAATAATTTAGAGAGATACTTCGTGAGATATATGAGTATAATGTATAGGCATGTATGTTAAATATGACTATAAAATAAGTATTGGTTTCATTACATTGCCCTGGATGGATGTTTCCATAATAGTTTTGGAGTTTTATGACCATTGATAACCTTTATTTATTGTTTTATCAATTCAGGTTTAGTAATTGGTTTATTACCACCTATTTGTTATGGTATTGGTCTTTCATGAAACTTATTGTTTCCATAATATCAGATTTATTAAAAAGACTAAGGTATGTATTTTTCCATTTCATTATTTGAATTTAATTTATTCATTTCACGATATACTTCGTTTTATAAATTACAATGAACTCGATAATCGAGACCTAAAACCTCTTTATCCAACTATAGAGGGCATGAAGTTCCTCACGAGTAATATGATATCGATAAGTATGGAGATGTAGTGTATTATGGTAACACCATGGATATAAAGGAAGGACTTCCTCACATTATACTTGAGTGGAAAAATTAGAGGTTCATATAGAAAAAGGAACATATATTGTTGTATTTCCTCTACCGGGCATCTTTTGTGATGTTGTCCAGAGTATCTGACTATTGGCAAGATGTTTTTGTCAGAAATCTGACTACAGACAATTTTTTTCTCGATTACCTCATCTTGTTGAAATATATTCCTTATGCATATTTATGAGAGTTGGAGGAAACACGTAACTATTTAAGCTCTGCATATACCCATTGCAAATACACTCATTGTGCTTGTCATGAGAATATGACTAATTCGGCCCACATATATTGAAGAAGCAATATTACGGTATGAGATTATGGAATTCAAATATGTTTTATTTTTCTTAACCTTATTCGGTTTTGTAATTAAAATTGATCTAAACCCGGAGTTTCTTGATCAAACTATATGAGGGCCTGAAGTTCTTTGAAAGTGATATTGTCAAATTATTGAAATGAAGTTTCTCAAAACTTATGTAATCAACAAGGACCAGAAGCTCCTTAGGGCTATACAATATTGTTTTGATATAATGAGAGCATGAAACTCCAATTTATTTTGATATAATGTTATTGTGAAATTTGAGGAGAGAAACAAGATTATCATATTCGTGAAGGTAACTAAACCAAAAGTTCTTGTACTTTTTCACCAATGGAAAATGGAACTATAAGTTTCCATTCTCACATTTTACTTATCCTTGTTCCTTACCTTTTTAGAGTTTGTTAATTATTTTCCTCTTCTAAATTTTATTGTTACTCATACGGGCTAGCAACTTTATAGCACGAACATATGAATTTCAAATGTTATATTTTTGAATCAGAAGTTCAAATTACTGAATTATAGAACATAAGTTCTAATGGTAAAAGCTCAAGCCCGAAGCTAAGTATGTAAATTAAATTAGTGAACTTGAAGTTTCAGTTTAGTTATCTGGAACCTGAAGTTTCCGGCACCAAATTTATTTGAACTAGAAGTTCAACATATGAAATCTGAGAACTTGTAGTTCTAACATTATAAATTTAAACTTAAAGATTCGATTACACATATGATTAATGGCTTCGAAAGAGCACATAATATCCCATCTTTATAAGAAGTGGCTTCAATATGGTTCAAGAACATGTATTGAGATCCCACATCGCCCGAAGGAAGGGAGGAGATGTGTTGCAAACAAACATCCCCAAAGTGAGACAAATTTTGGGTGGGCAACTCAAACACAAAATTGTAAAGCGAGCAAGATCCAAAGCGGACAATATCTCGTTATGTTGCCTATTACGTGTGTTAAATTCTACAATATACTGAACCAAATTAATTATTTTGGCATAACTAGTTACATCATATTTTACCTACAGTATTGCTTGAAATCAGTAATAACTTTTGATGCCTGCTAATTAACGCTACTCATAGCAAATTGTTTATTTGCTGCATATTTTTTTGCTGGTTTGTCACTTTAAGGAGACATTTCTCTTGTTATGAAAGGGAGAAAAATTGTTCCTGAAGAACAACATGAGTTGCTGTGGAATATTTACCTATTGTCTCATTTTGAGTTTGAGGAATATCACTGTCATGCCCCGAACCTTAATTTTTACCTTTTTTACTGGCATAGTGGTAATAAGAGTTTTTACCGTGTTCGTCACTAAGTGTGTAATTTAATTAGTCCCCAGAGGGTGTTGAGGGACTAATATTTTGAGGGAATTATTCTAAGGAAGAAATTTTGACGACAGTAAAAATGGTAATTTTTGCTAGTAAAAGGTAATTTTATTGGGGTATTATTTTGGGGTGTTGAATTTTGGATTTTGGGTTTATTCTTTTCTCCCGATTTTCTCTCTTCTCTCCCGCACCCGGTTTTCCCCTCTCTACACCCAGAAATTTTCCGGCCGACCGTCCGCCGCCGTCTGGCCTCCGTTCGCCGCCGGACCGGTCCTGTTCGATCGGTCTCCCTCCCAGCAACATTTCTAGACCGGTGGCAGCCTCCCTAGCGCCGCCGTGAGGGAGAAACGCCGCTCGAAAGCCCCGGCTGCCGAAACCGATTTCTCGCCGGAACTCCCTCCTCCGGCCACCATATCCGGCGATCCATAGCCCAAAAGGAAGCCCTCCTCCCATGCTTCAATCCCTTCAAAGGACTCGCTCCGTCGTGAGCTAGGTAAGGAGAAATCGGAACTTGAAATTTCTAGGGCTTTTTGTGTATTTCCGTTCGATTGATGTGTTTATGCTTAGAATTGGAGTTTGTGGTAGTTAGGAATGTTGTAGAGGAGGTTGAGAGGAAGATGCTGCCAAAATTTGGTGACCATCGGAGGTCGCCGGAATTGGTCGCCGGCCTCCGCCTCCGGCGGAGTCGCCGCCGGCGCCGCCGCCGAGAAAATGTTTTTGGTGGAGAAAAATATGAGGAGTTTAATGGAATAAGTTTTAGAATTTTTGGAGGAGTTTTAGATAGGTTTAAGATTTGTTGAAGTTTGGTATTTTTGGCGGGTTATTAATTTATAATCCGGCCATTGGATTTTATTTGGTGGAAGGTGATTTTGAGGAAGTCGGTAAAATTTGTGGAGTTTTGAGGTTGGCAGTGGATTTAAGATTTTGGAGTGTTAGGCTTGGTTGAGCGCGAAACATATTTAATTATGCATGTTTTTGTCGGTGTTTTTTTTAAGGAATTAATTATGTTTGGAACAGGACGCGAGGAGGCTCGAGCTGAGGAGACCTCCGACCGACGTCAGGCTTAGGCCTAAGTTGTGAGTGGACCTTTGTTTTGAATATTATATCTGAAATGCTTTATCATTTGATTGATTTTTCTGTTATTGGATATTGCCCGAAATTGAGAATTTCGGTGGATTATACTCGAGGTACAATTCCGAGAATAGTATGTATATGATTAAATGCTAGCTAGCTATACGTGATTTCCCCCATACGCAAGGTACAATTCCAGTATGGGTGACATGAGCGTTAGACGCGAGTGTCGTAGCCCTGTGCGACTTCCTATTCTTGCATTTATTTATTCAAAGATGTCGTACAAGGAGTAAGCACGTATATATTACCACTCGGCCGCTTTCCCCCATATGCGAGGTACAATTCCGGTGTGGGGTGATGTGAGCGTTAGACGCAAGCATAGTAGCTTCGTATGATATCTACTTTATTCATGTTGTTCATAGATATCATGCCAAGGGTCAGGCGAGTGTGCATACATACTATATATATATATATAATATTCAGGCCTGAGAGGCAGTTTCTTAAAGTTTAGAGGTTCTAGCCAGGATGGACCCTAGTTCAGAGTCGTTCAAGTGGAGTTCGTGTTTTTGCCACTGAGGAAAGCATTTATTTGGGGGAAATATTTATTTGTTGTCAGATCAGTTTTGTCCACTCACTCTGACGTGTTAAATATTTTCCCCTGGGCTCTTCGTTTTTAAAAATGCCCAGTCTGCAGAGTTCGCGTGAGGTCCAACAGGAGACGTCGAGGCATAGTGACCCAGCTATCAGCTACATTTCGCCAGTAGGTTACCTATTTTATCTACTAGGAGTTTGTTAGCTTCCGTTGTATTTTATTTGATTTTTAGTAGCTCTGAATACTATTGGAATTCTTATGTTTGTATTCTGGCTACTTATGGATTGTAGCTGAATATTTATTTTATTGGAATAAAAAGTGGTTCTTAAATTCTTAAGTTAGGGTTGTCCATTTTCAAGGGAGGTTTGCCGAGTCTTCGGTAAATTTTCCTTGGAGGTTGTCCCCGCATGACTCATCTCGGGTTTCGGGGTGAAATTCGGGGCGGGTCCTGACAGTTGGTATCAGAGCTCTAGGTTTCATCTTCTGTTTTCTACTCACTATCGTATTTGCCTAAGTAGCCATAGTGTCTATAGAGTGATGGTCCGACCGCGGCGGATTCATCGGCAGTTTTCTACTTTTGATATTAAGTGTTATTGGGTATGTGTGATAGTTCTGTTAGTCTTATGGACAGACTACTTAATATCTTCTTCCTCAGGTACTATGCCTCCTAGGCGCCGACCCCGTGTAGCTTCCTCGACCAACGCCAGTGAGGGTGATGAGGTTAGAGGATTGGTTGATTCGATTGGGAGCATGCTGAGAGGTGTGTTAGATAGAGTTCAGCAACCTCGGTCTGTGAAGAAGAAGGATGTCTTCGATGCTGGTGCAATTGAGTTCAAGGGCGCCAAGGGACCCCTCGATGCGCACACTTGGTTAGATAAGATGGAAAGAGCTTTTGAGAGCACTGACCTGCCGGAAGAAAAGAAAGTGAAGATGGCAGTGACTTTTCTGGATGACTCAGCGCATCACTGGTGGATCCTTGCTAGCAGAAATCGTGGTGGTGCTCAGGACATGACTTGGGAGGAGTTTAAGACGCTCTTCTTGGGTCAGTATTTCTGTCACGCTCAGCGTATCAAGATTCAGTCGGATTTCCTGAAAATGAAGAAGGGGGATGATGAGGGTGTCATCGAGTTTGAGCAGAGGTTCACTTCCCTGAGCTACCATGTGCCCTATTTGATTCCTGATGAGAGGACCAGGATTGACATGTTTGTTGGAGCTCTTGGCGGGGTTTATGCAGATAAGATGGTCGGTGGTATTTACCCTACTTTTCTTGATGCGGTTACTGCAGCCATGGCCATTGAGACCAGAAGAACTTTTAGTGCACGGCCCAGAGATTTCGGTGGTGCCAGCCAGGGTCCATTGAAGAAGGCCGCTTCCTCATCAGCTTCTGGATCTTCAGTGAGCAGTGGTAGTAGTGGAGGATCAGGTTCTGGTTCTCGGGGTAGATTTGGAGGACGTTTCAGGAGACCCTCCAGGAGCCAGTTGGGCAGGCAGCAGGCCGATCAGTTTAGTGCTGGTGGTAGTTCCCAAGGGGGATCTTCTGGTGGTCAGGCTTATTCTTTTGGTCAGCAACAGTCTTCTGGATGCTTTGAGTGTGGAGATCTGGATCATTTCAGGAGAGAGTGCCCTTTGTTGGCACAGAGGACCGCTCCTTCTCAGCAAGGCGGTCAGTTTTCAGCGAGAAGCTCTAGTGGTGGTTCTCGTGGAGGTTCAGCAGCTAGGAGTAGTTCTCAGCAGGGGAGTGGTCAGCGTGGATGTCCCGCGACTCACGCTAGACTCCATGCTATGACCCAGCAGGAGGGTCGTACTTCCCCAGATGTCATCATTGGTACGTTGTTAATTTTTGGTCAACCAGCATTTGTTTTAATTGACCATAGAGCTACGCATTCATTCATGTCTAGTAGATTCGCTCTCCATGCCAATGTGCCATCATCGTCTCTTCCAGGCGAGTGGCACGTATCTCTTCCCTCTGGTGAGGTGATGAGAATAGCTTGGGTGTTTAGTGGTTGTGAAGTTTTGGTGGAAGGAGCTCAGTTTAAGGCAGATTTAATCCCTTTAGATATGGTGGAGTTTGATGTGATCTTAGGGATGGACTTCTTAGAGTCTTATAGAGCTATGGTGGATTGTTTTCGAAAAGAAGTAGTGTTTCGGAGCCCGGATGGATTGGAGGTTGTGTTTCAGGGGGAAAGAGATGTGATTTCGAGTTGCCTGATTTCAGCTATGGCTGCCAAGAGATTGTTAAGCGAAGGCTGTCAGGCATTCTTAGCTCATGTTGTGGATGCAAGTATAGGAGTGTTGGAAGTGGGAGACATTCCTGTAGTAAGAGAATTCCCGGACGTGTTTCCTGAGGATTTGCCTGGTTTGCCTCCTGTAAGGGAGATAGACTTTTCCATTGAGTTGCTTCCTGGATCTATGCCTATCTCTCAGGCACCTTACAGAATGGCTCCAGCGGAATTGAAAGAGTTGAAGACTCAATTGCAGGAGTTAGTAGATAAGGGTTTTATTCGGCCAAGCATGTCTCCATGGGGTGCTCCGGTGTTGTTTGTTAAGAAGAAGGACGGCACCATGAGACTATGCATTGATTATAGGAAGCTGAATCAAGTCACTGTGAAGAATAAGTACCCGTTGCCTCGCATTGATGATTTGTTCGATCAGTTGAGAGGTACCTCGGTGTTCTCAAAGATTGATTTGAGATCTGGTTATCATCAGTTGCGGATTCGGGATAGTGACGTAGTCAAGACTGCCTTTCGATCACGCTATGGTCATTATGAGTTTGTGGTAATGCCTTTTGGACTTACTAATGCACCCGCGGCGTTCATGGATCTCATGAATAGGGTGTTTAGTCCATATCTTGACCGCTTCGTGATCGTGTTCATAGATGATATTTTGGTGTACTCAAAAAGTGAGAAAGAGCATGCCAAACATCTAAGATTGATTTTGCAGACTTTGAGGAATGCGCAGTTGTTTGCCAAGTTCAGCAAGTGTGAGTTTTGGCTGGATAAGGTGGGTTTTTTGGGTCATATAGTTTCAGCTGAAGGTGTTAGTGTGGATCCCCAGAAGGTAGAAGCAGTGTCCAATTGGAAAAGACCCACAACTATGACGGAGATTCGTAGTTTCCTGGGGTTAGCAGGTTACTATCGGCGATTTGTGCAAGACTTTTCGAAGATTGCAGCTCCACTAACTAGATTGACCAGAAAGGGAGTCAAGTTTGAATGGTCAGATCAGTGTGAGCAAAGTTTTCAAGAGTTAAAGGATCGTTTGACTAGTGCTCCTGTTTTGGCACTTCCAGACGATAGTGGGGAGTATGTGGTGTTTTGTGATGCTTCTAGACGAGGTCTAGGTGGAGTGTTGATGCAGCATGATCGAGTGATTGCCTACGCTTCTAGGCAATTGAAGCCGCATGAGGTGAATTATCCCACTCATGATTTAGAGCTTGCAGCTGTGGTTTTTACTCTCAAGTTGTGGAGATACTATCTTTATGGAGCCAAGTGTCAGATTTTTACCGATCACAAGAGTCTTCGGTATGTGTTCACACAAAAGGAGTTGAATTTGAGGCAAAGAAGGTGGATGGAGTTGATCAGTGATTATGATTGCACGATAGAGTATCATCCTGGAAAAGCTAATGTGGTAGCTGATGCTCTTAGTCGTAATCCCTCAGTGTCTTTGTTTCACTTGAGGATGGTTCGAGTTCCACTTCTTTGTGAGCTGCGGGTTACAGGGGTGGATTTAGCGGTGGATGAAGTGGGTGCTTTGGTAGCCAGTTTCCATGTGAGGCCAGTGTTGGTTGATAAAGTGCGGGAAGCACAGTATAATGATCATTCCATAGTTCGGTTGATAGAAAGAGCAGCGAATGGAGCTGCCGTAAATTTTTCAGTAAGAAGAGATGGGTCGTTGTTGTTCAAAAGCAGGCTTTGTGTTCCAAAGAGGAATGAAGAGATAAAGATTGAGATTTTGGAGGAAGCTCATAGTTCTGCGTATGCTGCTCATCCTGGTAGTACAAAGATGTATCGGACTTTGAAGGATTATTATTGGTGGCCTAACATGAAGAGGGAAATTGCAGCTTTTGTGAGTAGGTGTCTGATTTGTCAGCAAGTGAAAGCTGAAAGGCAGAAACCTTCAGGTTTGCTTGAGCTGTTGCCTATTCTTGTGTGGAAGTGGGACCACATCACCATGGATTTTGTCTTCAGTTTACCTCGTACCCGTGAAGGGCATGACGGTATTTGGGTGATAGTGGATAGACTCACTAAATCTGCTCATTTCTTGCCGGTGGGAAAGAAGTTTTCGCTGGATAGTTTGGCTGAGCTGTTTGTAAATGAGAAGATCAAGGTAGTCAGGGATAGACTCAAGGCTACTCAGAGTAGGCAAAAGAGTTATGCCGATGTCCGTAGGAAGGACCTTGAGTTTCAAATAGGTGATTGGGTGTTCCTGAAACTATCTCCTTGGAAAGGGGTAGTACGTTTTGGCAAGCGTGGGAAGCTTAGTCCGAGGTATATTGGGCCTTATGAGATAATAGAGCGAGTTGCCTCTCTTGCCTATCGGTTAGCTTTGCCTTCGGAGTTGTCCAGGATACATAATGTGTTTCACGTATCCATGCTTCGCAAGTATATTGCCAATCCTTCTCATGTGCTGAAAGAACAGCCGATTAGTCTGCAGAAGGATTTGTCCTATGAAGAGAAGCTGTTTCAGATTCTAGATCGGAAGGAGCAAGTGCTTAGGAGCAAGTCATTTCAGCTCGTCAAAGTGCTTTGGAGAAACCACCAAGTAGAAGAAACTACTTGGGAGCCAGAAGAGCAGATGAGGCAGCAGTATCCTTATCTCTTTGAGTAGCGAGTTTGTAAATTTCGAGGACGAAATTTTTATAAGGAGGGGAGAATTGTCACGCCCAGAACCTTAATTTTTACCTTTATTACTGGCATAGTGGTAATAAGAGTTTTTACCTTGTTCGTCACTAAGTGTGTAATTTAATTAGTCCCCAGAGGGTGTTGAGGGACTAATATTTTGAGGGAATTATTCTAAGGAAGAAATTTTAACGACGGTAAAAATGGTAATTTTTGCTAGTAAAAGATAATTTTATTGGGGTATTATTTTGGGGTGTTGAATTTTGGATTTTGGGTTTATAGAGGGTTGTTGGACCGGGTGGGCTAAAGGCCCAAGTCTTTTTTTCTTTTCTCCCGATTTTCTCTCTTCTCTCCCGCACCCGGTTTTCCCCTCTCTACACCCAGAAATTTTCCGGCCGACCGTCCGCCGCCGTCCGGCCTCCGTTCGCCGCCGGACCGGTCCCGTTCGATCGGTCTCCCTCCCAGCAACATTTCTAGACCGGTGGCAGCCTCCCTAGCGCCGCCGTGAGGGAGAAACGCCGCCCGAAAGCCCCGGCTGCCGAAACCGATTTCAAGCCGGAACTCCCTCCTCCGGCCGCCATATCCGGCGATCCATAGCCCAAAAGGAAGCCCTCCTCCCATGCTTCAATCCCTTCAAAGGGCTCGCTCCGTCGTGAGCTAGGTAAGGAGAAATCGGAACTTGAAATTTCTAGGGCTTTTTGTGTATTTCCGTTCGATTGATGTGCTTATGCTTAGAATTGGAGTTTGTGGTAGTTAGGAATGTTGTAGAGGAGGTTGAGAGGAAGATGCTGCCAAAATTTGGTGACCATCGGAGGTCGCCGGAATTGGTCGCCGGCCGCCGCCGGCGCCGCCGCCGAGAAAATGTTTTTGGTGGAGAAAAATGTGAGGAGTTTAATGGAATAAGTTTTAGAATTTTTGGAGGAGTTTTGGATAGGTTTAAGATTTGTTGAAGTTTGATATTTTTGGCGGGTTATTAATTTATAATCCGGCCATTGGATTTTATTTGGTGGAAGGTGATTTTGAGGAAGTCGGTAAAATTTGTGGAGTTTTGAGGTTGGCAGTGGATTTAAGATTTTGGAGTGTTAGGCTTGGTTGAGCGCGAAGCATATTTAATTATGCATGTTTTTGTCGGTGTTTTTTTAAGGAATTAATTATGTTTGGAACAGGACGCGAGGAGGCTCGAGCTGAGGAGACCTCCGACCGACGTCAGGCTTAGGCCTAAGTTGTGAGTGGACCTTTGTTTTGAATATTATATCTGAAATGCTTTATCATTTGATTGATTTTTCTGTTATTGGATATTTCCCGAAATTGAGAATTTCGGTGGATTATACTCGAGGTACAATTCCGAGAATAGTATGTATATGATTAAATGCTAGTTAGCTATACGTGATTTCCCCATACGCGAGGTACAATTCTGGTATGGGTGACATGAGCGTTAGACGCGAGTGTCGTAGCCCTGTGCGACTTCCTATTCTTGCATTTATTTATTCAAAGATGTCGTATAAGGAGTAAGCACGTATATATTACCACTCGGCCGCTTTCCCCCATATGCGAGGTACAATTCCGGTGTGGGGTGATGTGAGCGTTATACGCAAGCATAGTAGCTTCGTATGGTATCTACTTTATTCAAGTTGTTCATAGATATCATGCCAAGGGTCAGGCGAGTGTGCATACATACTATATATATATATATATATATATAATATTCAGGCCTGAGAGGCAGTTTCTTAAAGTTTAGAGGTTCTAGCCAGGATGGACCCTAGTTCAGAGTCGTTCAAGTGGAGTTCGTGTTTTTGCCACTGAGGAAAGCATTTATTTTGGGGAAATATTTATTTGTTGTCAGATCAGTTTTGTCCACTCACTCTGACGTGTTAAATATTTTCCCCTGGGCTCTTCGTTTTTAAAAATGCCCAGTCTGCAGAGTTCTCGTGAGGTCCAGCAGGAGACGTCGAGGCATAGTGACCCAGCTATCAGCTACATTTCGCCAGTAGGTTACTTGTTTAATCTACTAGGAGTTTGTTAGTTTCCGTTGTATTTTATTTGATTTTTAGTAGCTCTGAATACTATTGGAATTCTTATGTTTGTATTCTGGCTACTTATGGATTGTAGCTGAAGATTTATTTTATTGGAATAAAAAGTGGTTCTTAAATTCTTAAGTTAGGGTTGTCCATTTTCGAGTAAGGTTTGCCGAGTCTTCAGTAAATTTTCCTTGGAGGTGGTCCCCGCAGGACTCATCTCGGGTTTCGGGGTGAAATTCGGGACGGGTCTTGACAATCACAGCTAGTGACTTAATAAAAACTATTGATGACAAAATTATATGCTAGCGGAAGAAAATTTACTTGGGTAAAATCCATGAGACCAACCATATTAACAAAAATAACCTTGCCCCCGTTTGATTTGTGGGAAGAATGAGTATCTAAGTGACATGGTTCTCCTGACGAGAATGTCATTAAAAATGTTCGAATTCCTAATATGACGGCTACAATATTACACATACAAAGTCTAAAAGTACACCATCAGAGGATGATATCTTGGTGATACAATTATACATCAATTTGGTTGATACTCATAAATTTAATATTTTTGACCTTAAACTTGGTTTGGGTTCGCCACCAGCCAATGTACATCTTCACTCAAAAGGAAGTGATATACATTTAAACGCATTTTTATGTATTATCATAATAAGACAGTGTTCCCGCCGTTAGGGGGAGAGAAAAGACTACTATCATTTGAATAATATGGTGAATTTGGAGTGGAATGGATCTACCAGGTCTAAAGTTTTAAGCTCCTGAAAATGAAAGATTATATATGTCTAATAATGTTTTATGGTATTATGAATATAGATCCACATTCGCTAAATATAATTTATCTATGAGAGATGTTTGTCGTAGAAGTGATAATATCTGCCCTAGAAGTGGCATGAGTACCCAATATTAATAAGCTCATAGTAGCTAATGCTTGTATATAAGAATGTGTGGGATCTATGAATGATGATCATCGATGAAAATTTACATATGGTAGCTACCAAAAACCAATAAGGACTGTATGATGTAATACCACATTTCATTATGAATGTTGACAAAACATATTATTGGCCAAATTGGATAGAGGAAATTCCAATGAACTGAATATATGAACGTGATGAGATACTTAGACATTTAATCCTACATGATACAAAATGATATTAATCACAGTGAAAATAAATCACTATATATGGCACAATGTCTATGACACATGAGGATTACGAATATCTTTCCTTATACGTGACAATTTCTGTAAGTACAGTGTTACATATATCTATTGATGAGAGACTTACGGTAGTTGTCATCATATATTATGAGGATCTTAAAAGACTTTGTTAAAAACAAAATCCTAAAAGTAAAGCGTCATTATAAGCGTATCGCTTATCAAATCCTTAAAGGATCTAAGTTCATGAATGATTCGAATGTAAATCAATCCACAAATACTTGAGAGAGAATGTGAGATTCCTCATCATCTAAGCGAAATGACGTAATGTGTCTTATACATGCAAACACAGCTCCCATTAGTGAGATGTGTCTTGGGTTGGAACCCAAGAAGAAAGCCATGAGGGGGAGGCCAAAGGCGAGCATATCTCGTTATGCTAGGCTGTTAAACTAAATTAACTCATGCAATCGATAGTCTAAAGCTAGCTCATATATACTTATTTTGTTATAGTTAACGTGATCAAAATTACTACAATAAGTATTATGATTGGACTACAAAACCAAATTCGGATTATGTTGCTACATATTCTAACTTTCACGAAGTTATGAATTGCTTAAAGCTCTTGAAGATCATATACGAAATGTATCAATAAACGAAGATATTGATATGAGTGGCTAGATATGTCATGCTGATCTTCCAATGGTTTTGAACCATACATAGTAATGTGTTAATTAGCTTCTACTGCTTAGTTATTACATAATGTATGAATTTGAACATGTGAGGTTGTTTATAACATTATTACATAAGGTAAGATCTATTAAATTGTATAGCTATGTTGGTATTGCATTCACTTTGCAAGTATGAAAATCTTGTGACGAGCCCCTGTATGCAAAATGAACAAAATCTTACTTCAGTGATAGACAAATCAAACCGTTGTTTACTATACATGAAACTTGCAACAATCAGGGGGAGAATCTCATCACGGGGAGCATTCAGAAGTATGCTACCGAAAACATATGCGCGTTGCACTTTTTTTGTCATTCGACCAGAGTTGTTTTTTCCCACATGGTTTTCATTACGTGGCAATGTTTTTAACGAGACAACACTAAGTGCATCCAACATTATATTATTAATAGATAACTAAGGGGGAGTGTTGTAAATATTATAATATATGTGGATGTTATTGTAAATACTTATTAGTTATGTCCTTAAGATGTAAATCATACTCCTATATAAAAGAGCCTAATGAGAATGAAAGTGATACTTCTTCCTCTCCTTACATTTTGTTCTTCTCTTTTCTCTCTGCGTATTCTTTAGTTCATAATAAATGTAATAATTGAGCTAAATTGTGAGAAAAAAACCTATTTCGGTCCTATTTAACCTTAACAAAATGGGCCGCTAGGACAGGTAAAAGCTTACATATTCAAGCCTCGACCTTAAATTTTGTTAACTTTGACGAGCCTTACTCGGTCCTATCATAAACCCTAAAATTTAAGATAAGGCCGCCGTAGCCCAGACCATGATAACCTAATTGAAATTTATCCACTTAGCTAAAAAAAAAACGACTAAAATTACAATGTATTCCTACCAAGGTCTCTCGAGTCTCCACGTAACTCTCCCATCCACGTGCTAATCCCACTTTAAATACACGTAACTCTCCCATCTCTCCCATCCACGTGCTAATCCCACTTATCGATCCCTAGTGGCACAAACTGTACAAGACCACCCGTGCTAGCACTTCATTTGATCAACTACTTGCAACTTATCTAATATATATTCTTCATACTACTAATTTGAATACCATTTTTGATATTTAAATTTGGATCACTCTATCATTTTCTTTGTTCACCATACAGACATTTGAATTATTAAAATATTATTTTACTTTAAGTGTAAAATAACTAATAAATACACTAATTTTGTAATATCCAAATCAAAAAAAAGATTAAATACATAACAAACAAATTAAATATTATAAATTGATTACAATTTTTTTGCTTTCTCATCATCATTAATAAACTCATTAGTGTTAACTTGATAAAAATCATTACAATAGTGTTTTAAACATAGAAAGTAAAAATATAAATATATGTGTGCATATACATAATCATATTTTTTCTCATTCATTGCTCACAACTGTATGTAGGGCTGGCATTGGCACGCAAAATACCGAGCCAACCGACGTACCGTCACGAACCGCCGGAATCGGTTACCGACATTGTCGGTTACCGACTTTTCGGCATGGTACTACCGTACCGCCATCAACGTATGGTACGGTAGCGGTACTGAGTTTTGTATAAATACGGCATTACCATACCGTACCGACTTTTTAACATAATTAATTTCCATGTAATCTAAGCCGTTGATTCCATCCATTTACAATCGTAACCGTTGAAATTAGAAGGAAGAGACGAGGTTCAATGGTTCATCCCCAATTCGGCATTTCTCCGGAATTCTCCCATTTCGCAAACCTAATTCGACTCTCTCTCTCTCTCTCAATCTGAAATTCTCAATTCTGAAATTCTCGACTCTCTCTCAGTCTCTGGACTCTTGATCAAGGGGGCGACTCAGCCTCTCAAGTCTCAAAATCACAGGTACTTCTCTTTCTCTCTAACTTATCTTTTTGCCTTTCTGACTTTCTGCATTTCTGACTTTCTGGGTTCTTGACTGGTTATCGAAGTCTCGAAGATGGGTCGGCAGAGGGTTAGGATGACAGGGAGCGCATTAGGGAGGCAAGCTGCAGTAGGTTCGACTCTTCACTCTCTCTTAATCTCTTCTTCTCTATGAGACTATGATGATATATGTGATTAGGTAGCTCGATTGTTGTTGATTGTTGTTTTGAGATGTATGAAGTGAACTGCAGAGGAAGTGTTGCGTTGGTGTGTTAGTATGTTAGATGAGTTTTAGTTGCTTTGAGAAGAAAAAAGTATAGGATGGATTAGTTGCTGAGATTTGATATCATGTTTGGTATGACCTGTTGTAACACCTCTCACCTAGATTATCCTGAATTTAGGGTGGAATTAGAGAGTTGAACTGACTTAAAAATCAAATTCGTATGCTACTAGAGAGATTATACAATGTGTACCGTTGCCATAGTTTCCATAGAGAACAAAATTTTTACTCACACCATTCATTAATTCAATACCTGAGCCTCAGTTGTAATCAGTAACAGAGATTTAGAAAAATCATCAAAATCATCTATTGTGAGCATACCTAACCATTCCCTCCGGACCCTTGACAAGATCATCTAGATATGATCACCTTTTGTTTGCCGTAAAAGTCCTCTTTGAAAGCTTGAGGAAGAAGAAGTAAAGCTAAGGAAAATAGAAAACTATGGCTCTGATTAATTGATGAAAAAGTGTGAGTTACAGACTAAATAGGATTAAGGGACTAAACAGAATGAAGCCACGTGACCCTTATCCATTGACCATTATGAACTAACCCTGATGATTAATTATCAGCTAATGACCAGCTTACTACTAATTACAACAATTAGCTAGATATAATCCTAACACTCTTCTTCTTCTCTTCACGAGAAAAACCCAGAAGGTCGGTGGTGAAGAGATACGGCCCAAAGATCTGTGCTCTTCTCTTTTTTATTTTTTCCCGATCCTTCCACACACTTCTTCTCCTTTCTTCTTATTTCTTTTATTACTATCATTATTATTATTGTTATTTTTTTATTTACTCTATTTATTTATTTATTAATCATCAAGAACAACAAGTAAACAAGCAAAATATATCAACCTTAATTCAGCTTGACTATATTCAGGACTCGCATTTATATTGTTGGAATATCACAATAATGTGATATGACGTGGTCTCGTTATTAGTTTCTCAAATTGGTCAGGGTATTACACATGTGATCCATTATTTGATGTTACAGTAATGTACTTAGTTTGAGACTATAGGGGTTATAGACATGGTAGAACCTGTATACAATAGGTTAGAGCAGCTTGTTATTTTGCTGTTAATTGCTGTTTTGGCTCAATTTATATTAAGTTATGAACAATAGGTTAGTGCATCTTATTATTTTGTTGTTAATTGCTGTTTTGATTCAATAGTCAATAATAAGAACAGAGAAAATACTTAACAATATGTTAGTGCAGCTTGTTATTTTGCTGTTAATTGCTGTTTTGGCTCAATTTATATTAAGTTACTTACACTACCAGAAGAAAGGCTTTAGCCGACGAAAAAAAAAAAAACTAGGCCGACGAATTTTTTTTTCGTCGGCTAAAGTGGACTTTAGTGGACGAAATTTTCCTTCGTCGGCTAATTAAAAATATTCGTCGGCTATGATCAACTTTAGCCGACGAAATAAAAATTTCGTCGGCTAAATAATTTTTTTCGTCGGCTATAGTCTGTGAACTTTAGCCGACGAAATTTTCAAAAGTTTAGCCGACGAAATTTTCAAAACTTTAGCCGACGAAATTTTTAGAATTTAGCCGACGAAATTTTTAAAAGTTTAGCCGACGAAAAATATAATTTCGTCGGCTAAAGTGTCTTATATTTACAAATTTTGATGCAATATGGTCCTACGCAAAAAGGGGTGTAACTTTTGATCCGTCCGTCAGAAATTGCTGAAATTTTGACAGCAGCTCCGCAGGCCCAAATCCAAGCTAACTTACTTTCGGGGCCTATCCGACCGTCGGATCTAGCGATCCGAGGCTTTTTATGTAATTTTCTGTTTTTAGGGTTTGGTCTTTTTCTTTTAAAACTGCGGTCAACCCTATTTACCGTTATTATTTCTTAAGGGGAGCCTTATCGTCGAAAGGTAAATGTTTTAAAATTTTTATATAGGTGGTTGCGTCTCATCTACGTGAGAGTTTTTCGTGTGGAAGATTTGACCAAACTACGTAACATAGGGGGAGATATGAGTGTTTTCGTGAATTTATAGACTTTAGCCGACGAAAATATATGAAAAGTCGTCGGCTAAGGTCAAAAAATTTCAAAATTTTTTAGGCGGTAAACCAAAGTTGGAGGAAAATTTTCAAAGGACTTTAGCCGACGAAAATATATGAAAAGTCGTCGGCTAAGATGGTTTTTGCCGACGAATAACCTAATATTTCGTCGGCTATAGTTATTTTTTAATTTTTTAATTACATACTATAGCCGACGAATACGTTAGGGTATTCGTCGGCTAAACCCTAAAATTTCTCTATTATCTACTATAGCCCTATATTCGGTGGTTATTTTGCGTAAAATTTTTATACGACTTGTTGCGTGTCATCGGTTTAAAACTATTTTCAGTTGGAGGTCCGGCCAAAATACGTAATTTAGACGGTCGAACGACCTTTTCCGTGCGTTTAGGGGTTTGACTTACGAGATTGACCGTCCGGATCGAGCCCTTATTCTTTTCGGATCAAGTTGAATTTTTTCCCATACATGTATTTTATCATGATGGTCAGATCTGACGGTCGGAATTCTGTTTCTCAAGTTTGATCATCACAATCACAACATGCATACTAATGTTGTATAACTTGTTTACCAAGTGTTATGTAAATGTTCCGTTTCAAAAACAAACTATACGTAAAACCTTCAAACTCTAAAAAGTCATGAAATAAGATATGACGAGAATGTTGAAATACATCCACGGTTGAAAAATCACACTATTCCGGTAAATATTCGGTGCCGATAGTTGCGGTCAATGCAATCACAACATGCCAAATGTATAAAAATACTTTTAGCCGACGAATTTCAAAGGTTTAGCCGACGAAATTTTCAAAGGACTTTAGCCGACAAAAATATATGAAAATTCGTCGGCTAAAGTCGAAAAATTTTCGAAATTTTCAACCAAAATTTTCAAAGGACTTTAGCCGACGAAAATATATGAAAAGTCGTCGGCTAAAGTCGAAAAATTTTCAAAATTTTCAACCAAAATTTTTTGGCGGTCAACCAAAGAGTTTAGCCGACGAAAATAAATAATTTCGTCGGCTAAAGTTCTTTATATAGCCGCAAATAAACCCAACACTAGACATATTGCGGCCCCTCATCCTCTTCCTCCTCCTCCTCCTCCTCCTCCACACAACCACCACAAATAAACCCAACACTAGAAATATTGCGTCCCCTCCTCCTCTTCCTCCTCCTTCTCCTCCTCCACCTCCGCCACTCTCTCTCCTCACCCCACCGTCTACTCTCCACCCCCACGCGCCCAATGGCCACCTACCGCGCCCTCCTCTCCCTCAAGTCCTCCCTCGACGACCCCGACTCCCGCCTCTCCGCTCTCCGCCTCCTCAACCTCTCCAACAACGTCTTCAACCGCACGTTCCCGCCGGAGCTCTCCAACCTCACTAACCTCCGTGTTCTCGACCTCTACAACAACAACCTCACCGGCGTGTTGCCAGTTTCGGTGGCAACTTTTCACTGTATATCACAGTTTCTCTGTCAAGATTCTCCACACACACAAAAAAAAATAAAAAAAAAGTTTCTGAAGTTTTTTTTTTCAAAACCCAGCAACTTTAGCCGACGATATTCAAACATAATATTCGTCGGCTATAGTATTTTTTAATTTTTTTAATAAGGTTTAGCCGACGAAATAACCTAATATTTCGTCGGCTATAATTATTTTTAAATTTTTTTTATAATGTTTAGCCGATGAATAACCTAATATTTCGTCGGCTATAGTTATTTTTTTAATTTTTTAATAAGGTTTAGCCGACGAAATAACCTAATATTTCGTCGGCTATAATTATTTTTTTAATTTTTTTTTATAAGGTTTAGCCGACGAATAACCTAATATTTCGTCGGCTATAGTTATTTTTTTAATTTTTTTACAACGTTTTGCCGACGAAATACTTCGTCGGCTAAAGTCTGGGACTATAGCCGACGAGATTTTTTTCGTCGGCTAAAGTGGGACTATAGCCGACAAAAAAAAAATTTCGTCGGCTAAAATCATTACAAACGGCCTTTTACCGACGACACTATAGCCGACGAAGGCTCGTCGGATAAGGTCTTAGCCGACGAATTTTTTTAACAGGCCGACAACAATTTTTCGTCGGCTAAAGTGCCTGTTCTGGTAGTGTTAACAATACTTAACAATATGTTAGTTTTTAATTCAGTATTTGGGAGATCTCAATTTTCTGAACAATATTTCTGATTTGGTTACTGATATTTAGTTGTTCAATTTTCTGAAAAATATTTATGTTTTGGTTACTTAAATATTTCTAAACAATTTCTGATATTTCTGTTTTATTTTCTGTTTTGGTTACTGATATTTAGCTGTTTTGGTTACTGATATTCAGTATTTCAATGTGTGTTTGTTGTTGGGTGTTGGCAGTTGACTACTTGACTTGGAATTAGTTTCTTTTTGAACTGTGTTACTATGCTGCAGTTTTACACTTGTACAAGTTTTTTTGGTTTCAATGTTTGTTCACTTGTTAATTGTTATTGGCAGTTGGCTTGGAAATTGCAAAGTTTGTTCACTTGTTTGTTTTGTTGTTTGTTCTCTTGTTTGTTCACTTGTTAATTGTTATTGTCAATGTTGGCTTGGAAATTGGAAACTTGGAAAGTTTGTTTTTAAAGTTACTGTGCAGGTTTTCAAAGTTTGTTTTTCAACTGAGTTTTAGAGTTTAGACTTTAGAGCAGGCTGAGTTTATAGTTTGACAGTTTTTGACTTTCTGTGTTTGTGTTTATGGCTGTGTAACTTATTGAGTTATAGCCTTATAGGTTACTAAGGTTAGTAATAAAGTTCACTTGAGCAGTAGAGAGGGCCTAGAGGCTGTAGAGCAGTTGGTTACTTGGTTAACTTGGTTTTGTGCTTTTCTCTGTTTTCTGTGTTTTGTGACTTTGTGTTCTCATACTTTCATCAGTTCATGGTCTCAGTCTCATAATCTCATTGTCTCACTCTCATAGTCTCATGTTTGTGCTTTTGTGGTTGAGCAGTGAGCACTTGAGGTCTTAAGCAGTTGGTTAATGTCTTAATGGTATTTGTAAGTTTTGGTTGATCATTAGTTTGATAGTTTGAATGTTTGGTAGTTGATAACTTGATATTGCTGCTAATGCTGCATGATCTGCATCAGTTCAGGTTCAGTTCAAAGCAGGAAAATATGATTTGGGCCAATGGGTCATGTCTTATTTTTTTTTTTTATAAAAAGTGGCCCATTTTGAAGTTGGTAGCCGGCCCAACCATACCATACCTCGGTATACCAACTTTGCCGGTCGGTAGTGGTAGATGATTTCATGTACCATAACAAGTTGGTACGGTAGTTGGTTTTGGCAAAAAAACGCCGGTACCGTACCAATGCCAGCCCTAACTGTATGCATTTTTTGACATGAACTAGAATGGAAGAACATAAAAAATGATTTAGAATTGAATTAGAATTGAAATACGTTAATATTTTGTAGAATTTTTTTTATTGCTATAGATTATGAGATATTTTTGTTAAAATTTACTTTTTAATTTGATATGTCATATATGGATATTATTAAAAAATAAAATGGGTGGATAAAGTAAATTTAGTCTAGAAAATTAAAATGTAGTGTGAAATGAGCATGTAGGGTGAAGAAAGAAGATGATAGGGTGGAAATAGCCACACCCTTAATTTTTCATACTATCAATATATCCACGATATTTCCGTCGAAATATCTAATTTTCAGACTGTCGATATCTCTTTGAAGTCCGATATTTTAGTCCTTGATCCCTACCTAGTCCTTTTAAACACTTGCATAAGGTGACAAAATGGGTTTGTCCACCTGAAGGGCGTCTGAAGATTAATGTGGTTGGAAGCTTTCAAGAGAGTCACAAATGTGGTGGAATTGATGTAGTCTAGGATGAACATGGGTATGCATGGAAGCTCTTACTCAGCCATTGGAGTATGCTCACACAGCTTTACAGGTGAAGGCAGAGGCTCTTCGAGCCGGAATATTAATAGCTATCCACCAAGGCTGGGAGATGGTTGAAATCGAGAACGATTGGTCTATGTTAGTCGATGCACTTCATAGAGATGAGGAGGACCATTCAATGTTGAGCCGTAGTGTAGAGGATCATAAAAGATACACTCGATCATTTATTTTCTTTCAATATCGACACATATATCTGCATGCAAATACGAAAATTCTTGCATGCACCAAGGTACAAGTGAACCAAGTATTTATTAGAAAATCTTAACCGTTGATATTTATCTTAACCGTTGATATTTATACTTAAATTTTTATTTAAATATTAAATAATAGGATAAATGTAATCCAACGGTCTATTTATTTTGATTTAAGCACACCTTAGTATTTTGAATCCTCTTAGATGCAAATAAGGTTGCTAATGGATTAAATGGTTAACACACCACCTTATTAGTTGACATCGTTTATATAAGCTGTGGTTTGAAAATGCTTTATTTGGGATACAAAACACGTGCCTCAAAACATGACAGCACTCACTCTCTCAGACACAAATAGCGGCCACCACTAAGAAGAGTGACACTGAAATAATGGATTCCTTAAAAGTCCAAACCACCCTTATATCCATAACTAAACCTTGGTGGCAAAATGGGAAATTCAAGAGTACAGAACACAAGGAAAGCCGGGGTACGTGCGTTGTCCAAGGCAGACCGTTGTCCAAGGCAGACCGTAGATAGTGAGGTCAGTGATGGACACAGTCGCGCATGCACTGTCATTCTTCTCTCTCACTCTCTCTCCTACAGAATTCCAACTACGCCCTCCTATCTGACTCCATCCATGTGGTAGCTACTGCCACCCCCGGGCCCCACCTAACTTTTCCTGCTTTTAAGCCCACCACCCCCTCCCTCTTTTCCTGATCCAACTTCGATTTCCGTGAAAGCGCTTCTCCCCCTCTCCCTCATCCAAACACGCCCTTACGTCATTACGTCATCCTTCCGTCCCTTATCCTACGCACCCCGTTCCGTTTCCAGGATCCACAACATTCCAAACATACCCTACCCCCTACACTAACTACTCCCACGTGTCGGCCTAACCTCCTTCCACGACACCACAGTTCCCTCCGACCTCTCCCCTCCACGGTCAGCTTAGTGGCTTTAGCGCTCAGCTTGGTAGCTTTACCACATTTGCTCACTTTCGCTAGGGTTAGTTTCTTTTGTTTTCCATCTGTATTCCCGTACGGACAACCAACCCACGGCAAAGAAGATGGGGTCGATCCCCGATCCCGGCGAGTTGACCGAGCTGACTGCTCCTCCGCCGGCGATCTTCGACGAGTTCCAGAGGCAGACGTCACTGATGACGAGCTGTACTCTTCTCTGGAAGGAGCTCTCGGACCACTTCCTGTCCTTAGAGCAGAACCTGCTCCAGAAATCGGAGGCGATCAAGCGCAAAATCCAGGCTCTAGAGCACGAGACCAAGGAGAGTCTTGACGAGCTGGAGCAGAGAGAGATCACCATCAACCAGAGCGTCGAGATCGCGCTAGTCAAGGTGGAGGAGACCAAGAAGGTCGCGCTCAAGGTCCTGAAGCGGGCCCGCTCTGACGACGAGTACGGCGAGGTGGACAACAGCGATGGCTTGCTGATGGAGATGAAATCGCTGTGCTTGAAGATGGATTCTGATAGGTTCTGGAGGTTTGTGACCGGGAGGAAGAAGGAGCTGGAGTCTCTGAGGGCGCAGATGTCTTTGGCCTTGGCGGAGTGCGTGGATCCGGCGAGGTTTGTGCTGGAGGCGATCTCGGAGGTGTTTCCGGTAGACAAGAGGTCGGAGAAGAGTGATAGGGGGAATGATTTGGGCTGGGCTTGTGTTCTGGTGCTGGAATCGCTGATTCCGGTGGTGGTTGACCCCAAAATTGGGAAGTCCAGGCTGTTGGTGACGCCGAGCGTGAAGAAACGCGCCAAGGAGATTGCGGAGACTTGGAAGAAGAGCTTGGAGGAGAGAGGTGGGATTGAGAATGTGAAGACTCCTGATGTTCATACATTCCTGCAGCATTTGGTGACTTTTGGGATTGTGAAGGAGGAGGATGTGGATTTGTACAGGAAGCTTGTGGTTAGTTCGGCCTGGCGCAAGCAGATGCCTAAGCTCGCTGTTTCGCTTGGACTGACCAAGAAAATGCCCGGTATGTTGCTATTGCTACTTTCTTCCTTCTCATTTCATTTGTCGTATTGATTGGTTTGGATTATCTTTCACTTATTTATTTATATTCTTGCATGAGTATGATGACTTGTTTTCTTATGTGTTTAGTAGCTAGTTTTTGAACTCAAATAGCCAGCCATTTTTTGGTTTTGGTTATAGTTGCTGAAAATCTATGTTCTTAATGAGTTTACAAGGTCTATATGGGGAGAAAGTGGATTCATTTGACTAGGTTGGGTTTTCTTCCGACAATGGCATGGCTTGTTTATACCTTCTACAAATTCATGTTTCCATATCAGTCCAGGAGCAAATATTGAATATGTTCGAACAGAACCTAGAATCTTAGACAAGGCCTTTTGGTTGTCGATTTGGAAAATGCAAACCGAAAACTCTTCGCTGAGAATGTTAAATGTGATTGGCAACTGTAAACTGATTTTCATAGTCCTCCTTTTGTTAGATTCCTGCAAGTTTCGGATAGTTCATAAAATCATGCACTATTGATTCAATTACTCTTTTAGCGTTCCCAATATAATTGTGTACTTGCAACTACATCAGACATGAGGGCTGCCATTTGGTTTGGTAAATACCAAACCGATCGAAAACCGACCGAAAATTTATGATTTGGTAAACCGAATTTTGGTAATCGAAATCGAAAAAACCGAAACCGAGAAATACCGAAAAAGTTGGTTTGGTTTTTGGTAAATACCGAATTTACCGAAATTCTAATTATTTAAAGACTTATATTTCTAAAAACACACAGACTAATAATTTTATCCTCACGTTTTCAATTATATATACCATTTAGTAAAAAACAAGACAATGAATAGAAAAATTCAACTATACTTGGTAGCATTCGGGTCTCAATTAAAGCGATCAACTTTAATTCAATATTACTTGTTATATAAAAACGCTCTTACCTACCCGTCTTAGTCGATTCATCACACACACACATAGACAAACCCACTTAGATGACATGTAACCGCCCATGTAAAAATTTAGGAATGTTTTTACCTCTTTTGATGATAGGGCTCCCCATAGGAAGCATAAGCGTAAATAGGGTTAGCCGCCTTGATCAAGGCCAAAAAATTATCAAAAATACCTAATTTTTCTACCATAGTCGTATTTCACTATATTGATCACATCATAGTTCACAAGATTTTTGAAAATTTTGCTTCCTCTTTGTAGTTGGTTCACAAAGATGTACATATGCATATAACTTACTAAATAAGTTATACCACATTACCAGGCATGTTGTGGTTCCAATAATTACAATTCATAAAATTAAAATTCGACCGTCTGATGTGATCATTATAGTATAATACAATTATGATAGAAAATTCAATTGTACTCAATAATGCTCGGGTCTTGATCAAAGCGGTCAACCATAATTTAACGTCACTTATTACACAAAAAAACTTTTACTGCCCTTATGTGACTTATTTTGGTCGACTTTTCCACACACATACTTTCACATAGATGACACATAACTTGTTCATATAAAAATTTGGAAACATTTACATCCTGACTATTTCGGTAGAAAATTAAACCATACTCGATAATGTGTACTGAAATGACTATCTTTTGTATATGTATTATCAGACTTTAGAAACTCAAGTGATATTTAAATTTTATAGTTTTGTATTGTTTTGTTATATTTTGAAAATATATTTGTTGTGAAGTTTGGTAATACCGAAAAACCGACATCCGAAGTTGGTAAGATTTATCTCATACCGAAGTTTTTGGTTTGGTAATTGAAAGTCATATTTCATTACCGAAAGTTTTGGTTTTGAAGTTGGTAACGCCCATTACCGATTCGAACCGACCGAGTGGCAGCCCTCACATGACTATATGTTGGATCTGCATATACCCCAGATAATTTTTTGATGCAGACTTCTGATGGTTGGATCCGATTGATATTGTATTTGGTTGAATCTGATAATCTAGAGGTCAATGCTCAAGTTGACTTCAATGCTCATTTTAATGCTTTTCACTCTGTTGTTAATTGATCTATAGTAGTTTTACAAGTTATTTTCTGCACATGGGGAAGTTCTCCATCAGTTTCCTTTCCATTGCTTAGAATTATATTGATGGTAAGAAGGGTCATTCTCTGGTTTTTAATGTTTGAAATCTGTTGTTGGCAGATATGATTGAAGAATTGATCAGCAGGGGACAGCAGCTTGATGCAGTGCATTTCATTTATGAAGTTGGCCTTGTCCACAAGTTTCGTCCTGTTCCTTTGCTGAAAGCATTCCTGAGAGATGCACGGAAGGCGGCAGCTTCTATTTTGGAAGATGCCAATAGTCCTGGGAAAGCTGCGGTATTGCTTCAATCATTGCATCATATTTTGTTTGCCATCTATAATTTTGTGCATTTTTGCTATATGGCCACATTTTACACATGCTATCGTCTTTCCTTCCATCCTTCTTTTCCCTGTTCCCCTCACCCAAATGCAGGCAGGAAAGGGAAGGGACAGAAAATAAAAGGGACTTGAAAGGGAATTGTTCACTATTAGAGCATGAGGGATAACAAAGTGGAGCCGGGTGATTCCTCCCATCTCCCCAAAGCGTTCTTTCCGCTTATGGAGAGAATGCAGTAATCCACAAGAAATACATTATAAGAACAACTTGCCCTTCATTGAGTTTATACTGCGAACTAAATATTGGTGTCTAATAATTTATCCCAAGGGCAAAGTTAGTGCTATCTATTTTCAAGTTCTTCAAGTGAACATCCATATTTGGTTTTCCTTTCTTTTTTCCTTTGTACTTTTCTCCAAAATAAGTTTAGGAAAGCCTTTAGTCAGTCCAGCCTAATGTACAACTGTGATAGCCCAAATCTTGATAATATTATGGTCCCTATACGTTTCTAACTTGACATTTTCTGGGATGAATAAACTTTGCTCGTTGGTTCGAAGATGATGTCTGCTTTGTTCATCAATTTTGTGGTCATGATGGAGTAGTAGTACTTGGTAATTCAGAGCAATAAATCCAAATTTATTTGTAGTTTCTTGCATGTCAGCCATTGGTTGTTTAAGTTGGGCATGATGCATATTGTTATAAATGTGTTTGTGGTGAGTTGCTCTTCGTTTTTTGTGGTCTGTCTGGTTTCTTTAAATATATGTGCCAATAAAGTTCAGTAAGTATCAAATTTAGCATAATTGATCACCGCTCCTATGTTATTGTCTTGCAGAACTTAGCTGGGCGCAAAGAGCAGTCAGCACTCCGAGCTGTCATCAAGTGTATTGAGGACTACAACCTTGAAGCAGAGTTTCCTCCAGAAAACCTCAAGAAGCGCTTGGAACAGCTAGACCAAAAGGTGAAACCTGAGAAGAAAAAGCCTGTTGCAGCCCCTGCCAACAAACGTACACGAGCCAACCATGGAGGTCCCATGCCTCCGGCCAAGGCTGGGCGCTTGGCAAATGCATATGTTTCTTCTTTCCCTTCTCCTCCTACATTTGTCCGGTCTCCATCCCATGCTCAGTATCCGGCTGGGTTCTCAGCATACCATTTCCCGCCGACAATGTATGGCAGCAGAAGCCCACAGACCAACTCTTATGGTAGCCCACAGACCAACTCTTATGGAAGCCCACAGACCAACCCTTATGGAAGCCCACAGACCAACCCTTATGGAAGCCCTCAGACCAACCCGTATGCAAGCCCACCAGCCAACCCTTATGCATACTCACCGGAAGCAGCCAGCCCTTATGCATACTCACCTGAAGCTGCCCCTCCACAACTTGCTGTACCTTACCCAGGAGCTCCCATGAACTATCCTGTATACGGTGCTTATGGCAATGGCATGGCACCAGCTTATCAGCAGGCTTACTACAGATAGATATGACAACTCTTTGGTAACCACTGATACGATGACACTCCTGAATCTCATCAACTTTTATAATGGCTTGTTTGTAATCTCTGACCGTTTAATGGTAGTGATGTCTGTGTGTTGATCATGAAATTTCTCATGCTTGCTTTTCACGTGGTGGGAAGTTGTATTTCTAATGTTGATCAAACCTTTAGTACTAGATGAATGTGAAAAGTTGTAGGATGACTTGAAAACATCAAATCAAGGTACCACTGCTGTTGTTCAGTTTAGTTGTAGAAGACTTTTATATGGTTCTCGCTCGTCTGTTTCTTTCACAATTTTTTGTTCAAATGAGAACCAAATACCATTGGTGCTGCATCTCTGATTGTTCAAGTATGATTGTATCGAGTCATGGACAACCAGAACCTGATGATATTTGATTCTTTTTGAGCTCCTTTCCTCTGCTGCCTAGTTCTGAACATATCATGCTCGATGTTCTTGGAAGCATATTTTCTGGTGCAGCTGACTCGGTTTCCTCAGAAGTCGATAGCATGACTGCAAGATCATGAGTTGTAATTAGCGCTGAATCATGGACCATCCAAAGAACACAAGTTTGACGAACCAGAAAATATGCTTCCAGGTCTTTTTTTTTGTTCATTTACGGGGATAGATCGTTTGACGAACTTTTCGATTATAAAATCAAATATCTACTGTTCAGTTTATTGGGTTATATGAGTAGATCATTTCTACAAGTTTTCAGAAAATTTGGTGATCATTAAATCATCCAAATGAGAGATTTATTTTTAATAATTTTGAACGGTGTAGGTTTGACATAAGTGTTAAGTTTTTTGTTTTAATCTCAGCCATTTAAACCCATTAAAAAACATATCTAATGGTGTAGACCTATCCCTAGAAATAAACAAAAAAATGGATTCCTCATTGGAAAGACCATATATATATATAGACACACGAAAACGATATGAAGCAGACGTCCGCACTTTAAGGACAATGTGGACGTCCCTCGAGATCGATCTTGTTTGAAGTTTTGGGTGATCTCGTCTGAAAATTGGAATTCAGCGGACTCGCCGGGGAGCGAAAGTGATCGGGGACGCGACGCTGTTAGAGTTCGCTTGGGTGGAGGCGCACCGTCGTCGGCGTCGAACGGTGGCAAACGGAAGGACGTCTGCACTTTAAGGAAAATGCGGACGTCCACTTCATATCTGGCCTGTTTCTTTATTTTGAGTTGAATAGTAGTGTACCATTTTTTAAGTTGAATTTGGCATATGATACTAATAGTATTATTTTCAAAAGTTTCAACTTCATTATTTGAGGGGAAAAGATTTGGAAAATGATTTTCAAGGAGATCTTGTAATTTAAGAAATTGATTATTTATTTTAAGTAAGTTTAATTCTTGTTTAATTTCTTTATTGTCATTTGTGAGTTTTAAATGTGTTTGTTGTAAAACATGTATTTGACATTTGATTGTTTTTACCTCATGTTGCAAATCTTGGATTGTAATTTCCTTTTTACTAGTAGAAAATTTATCAAAAGTTGTAGTAAAAATAATTTTTTGTGAGGGAGGATTAACTACATCTTCTTGGGTAATTAATTTTTTTAATTTTCTAAGGTACTCAGCTTTAAGTTCAGGATTATCTATTTTACCTATTAAATCAATTAATATTTCTTCTTGCTCTTCCTGTGTGGAAAGAACATTTATTGTTTTACAATTACATGCATCCTTACACCCAAAAGTAATATATGGGGAATAATGATCATCGGATTCAGAGGAAGAAGATTCCATCAATGTGATGTCATCTTCACTCATTTCATTTTCTGAATCAGTATTTCGTAATTCTAAGGTTTGGATAAGTTTTTCTTTTTCTTCTTGATAGATTTTTAATTGATTAATAGTACGTTTAACTAGACAATTATTTGCAAAGTGACCAGTCTTATTGCATTTAAAACATTTAGTTTTTCCTTTATCGAAAGATTTACTCTTTAGTTGACGGTTTGGTTTTTTGGACCAATTGTTGCGAAATTTGTTTTTGGAATAAAAGTTGTTTGGCTCAAGGTTACTTTTATAAGGTTTAAATCAATAGCAAACCCGTGACAGACAAGTTACTATTTATCAACGGTTACTTTTTACTATTCATCACTTTGTAATTTCTATTTATCGACGCCTCCAGCTTCGTAGTAAGCAGGCTCTACATTTTCCCTCTTCTCTCTCTATAGTCAGAGCTTCTCCTTTTATTCTTAAGTTAGCATAGTAAATTCATGTGTTGAGCGCTCTTCCTCTTACTCATGCATTGATTTCAACTAGTAAGTTTTATTTATGTTTGTAATCTCTGTTCAATTCAATCAATTCAATAAATGAATTTCAGTCATATATATATATATATATATATATATATATATATATATATATATATATAGCCATTCCACTAAGGGATCTCTTTTTTGACATATATGAGGGATGAAAGATTACATCAACTTTTTGATCACAAAATTACATCTCCACCGTTCAATATGTAGTTCTATATGAGTAAATCACTTATGCAAATTTTCAGAAATTTTGGTGATCGTTACGGCATTCCAAACTACGATGTATAATTAAAAGCATGAACGGTTTATGTTTGGCAGATTTGGTTTATTCATTGATTTAATATTTTTCGACACTTTAACGATCACCAAATTGACTGAAAATTTGCCGAATTGATCTATATATAAGGACCAAAAAGTAAACGGTTGAGATGTGATTTTGTGATCAAAAAGTTGGTGTAATCCTTCATCCTTCATATATGTCAAAAAAAAGAATCCTTTAGTGGAAGGGTCCTACACACACACACACACGCCCCACACACACACACACACACATGTGAAAAAAAGGGATCCTTTAGTGGAAGGGTCATATATATATATATATATATATATATATATATATATATATATATATATATATAGCCTTTCTCAGCTGTGGACGTCCCCACTAATGGTTTTGTTGCGGATTTTCATTTTTTTGCACCACTTTTCTATCGAATTTCCTCATCTCCACCGTCTAGTATCTAGATAATATTGTGTAGATCATCTCTGTAAAATTTCAGTTAATTTGGTAATCGTTAAGGCCCTCAAAATTGCGTTTTTCTGTTATAAACATGAACGGTTCAAGTTTGACAGAATTCAATCCGTCCATTTGTTTTTCGAGTTTGAGGCCTTAACGATTACCAAATTGACTGAAATTTTGCAGAGATGATCTACACAATATTATCTAGATACTAGACGGTGGAGATAAGAAAATTCGATCGAGAAGTGGTGCAAAAAGGGAAATCAGCACCAAAACCATTGGTGCAGACGTCCGCTGCTAAGAAGGACCGTATATATATGTGTGTGTATATATATATGATGTGATTTTTGATCAAAAAGCTGGTGTGAATATATATATATATACACACACACACAAGAAGAGGATCTAAAGAGGACGTCCGCACGCCCTTAAAGTGCGGACGTCCCTCCGTTCTCCACCGTCCGGCTCAGACAACGGCGCGCTTCCACCAGAGCGGACTTCAGCAGTGTCCTAGACTACTTTCTCTCCCTAGCAAATCTGCCGAATTCCAGTTTTCCGGCGAGATCGATCTTGTGTGAAGTTTTGGATGGAGGTTGTTGCCCAGATCTTCAAATGGATCTCGTCGGGAAGGGAAAGTGGTCGGGGACGCCGCTGGAGTCCGCTCGGGTAGAGCCGCACCGTCGTCAGAGCCGTCCAATGGAGAACGGAGGGAAGTTCGCACTTTAAGCCCAATGCGGACGTCCTCTTTGGATCTGAACTATGTAATATATATATATATATATATATATATATATATATATATATCTGTCTACTAATGACCTAGAGAAGAAGTAAAATCTCACAAAAATGGCTCGATAGAACATCGACACAGTACATAGAAATGAAGCGCGTCTATCCATTGCCAATTGATTTTGGGTGTGAACCCTAAACTACTTTATCATGATATCAGAGCGGATTACCCACATTCATGTGTGAATGCGTAACGGCCACCCGAACTCCACGTCACTTCAAATATTGTCCACGTGTTAGGCTTGAAAATTCGCCACACGTGTAGAGGCGTGTTGAGATATAAATCCTACATCGGGAATATGAAACCTTGCATGTGGGTTTATAAGGGTTTGTGCTAGAGGCGGGTTCAGTTCGATTCGGTTCGGTTTTTAGCCTAAATCGAAAACCAAACCGAAAATAAAGTTTGGCCCGGTTCGGCAGGTTTTCCTTTTTTAGAAATGTCAAACCGAAAACCGAACCAAACTAACGGTCCGGTTCGGTTTTGGTTTTTTTTGTCTTTACAAAACTTTGTATATATTGTAAAATTTTCTGACCATGATTTAACTGTAATAAAAAAATTAACAGCTCCTCCACCTTTCTTGCTTTTAGCACTTCAAAACTATGTATCAATATAATCACTAACCAAAATTCCAAATGCATACTAAACCAATGAAAAGTTGAAAACACTAAAATAGTTTGAATGTCCATAGTTAAAGTCCATACATCTTAAACATTAATTATAAAGTTCATACTTCATAGTTCATACTCCATTGTCCATACTTCCATGTGGTAAAACTCAAAAGTCCATAAATTACAAAATACAAATAGAGTATACCATGTTAAAAGTTTATACATCACAAAACAAGAACCCGGAATATTTTGGAGGAAAGTAGATCAAATCCTTCTTGCAACATCATCTCATGCTCGAAAAAATGTACTTGCTTGTGATTCACCCATACTAGGAACCGGTGTCGGAGTTGCCAATTCACCAACACCAATACTATCAACTTGTATCTGTATAAAAAAAAAACCAATTTTAAAAAAATAAACCAATTTAAGAAGTTTTCTACAAATACTTATGATTTTCCAAAGTTCATATACAGTAGAGAAAAACTGCTAACTTCCTGAGTTCCTGACCAGCATACCTTTTTGGCTAAAAACAGTATAGCTATACTATTGGTTTCAAGTTGGTCTCTTCTTAAAAATTTTAACAGACAACCTAAAGATTATTTGAGAACTGGAATCGCAGCAAAAAGAGTTATCTACAAATACTTATGATTTTCCAAAGTACATATACAGTAGAGAAAAACTGCTAACTTCCTGAGTTTCTGACCAGCATACCTTTTTGGCTAACAACAGTATAGCTAGACTGTTGGTCTCTTCATAACAATTTTAACAGACAACCTAAATATTATTTAAGAACTGGAATCGTAGAAAAAGGAGTTTTCTACAAATACTTATGATTTTCCAAAGTTCATATACAGTAGAGAAAAACTGCTAACTTTCTGAGTTTCTGAGTTCCTGACCAGCATACATTTTTGGCTAAAAACATTTTTGGCTAACTTCCTGAGTTCCTGAGTTCCGAATGTAAAATACCTAAACTACCCCTAGCCTATTACACCATTATCAACGCAACCCATAACCCATATCAAACTCTTTGATATTCCTTAGCAGCGATGAAGAACCCAGAACCCATATCAAACTCAAAAGTAGTTTGATCTTCCTACTTAATTTCCCGAACCCATCAAACTCAAAGCCTTCGAAAACCTTCATACTCATTCGAAGCCTTCATTCAATCATCAAAGGGACAACGTCAAAAGCAGCGACATGGTGAACAACCCAGAACTGTGGGTTCCTAGAGGTCAAGATCGTTTGCACGATGGTATCCCCGATTACAGTAAGTTCATGGGTTTTCATTTGGTTTTGGTCTATCAAATCAAATGGTTGAATTAATTTGGGCAAAAAAAATTAGGGCTTTTGAATTCAAGGGTTTCAGAGGGGAGAGAAAGTAATCTTGTTTAAGCGAATGGCTCAAAAACCGTCTTTGTCAGAGGTGGAGGTTGATGTGGACAAGCGGCGGCCGCGGCCTCCTGGTTTGGGGGCGGTTGTAGTGGAAGAGCAGTAGAGGATGACAAGTCAAGTGGTGCTGTGGTGGTGGTGGTGCGAATTAGTTGTTTCAATGGGTGCGAGGAGGATAGGCTTCATAGCCTCACTGCATCCATCTCTCTTTTCTTCTTTTGTTCTTTTCCAACTCAACTACTGCAAGTACTCAACTACATACTGCTTCAGTTCCCTATCTCGTGTTCTTGTTTGCTTCAACTCCAATGGGCCTCTCATAGTGGACTTTGTAGAGATAAGCCCTTAATCTATTGTGGATGCTCTCAAGTCTTAAGTTTGGGTCTGTTACTCTCATGTTGTTTGAACATGTTGTTAGCATATGACTTTAAGGTTGTGTATGTGTTGGCTTTTAATATCTTTAAAATTGTAGTTGGGTAATCTGAGTTTGGCTTTTAATTTAGTAGTCTTAAGTTTTGATAGTTGTAATGGCTTGGTCTTTGTTTCATGTTTGGCTTGTAGCTCTGTTTTCTTATAGTCCTAATAGTTATTATTTGCTTAATACAGCTGGCCCAGATAATTTCACAGTGAAGGTGCATCATGGAGGGTGTTTGATGGATTAGAAATATGTTGGAGGGAGGTATGATTTCTACGACCACTGCGACAAAGATATGATGTCGCTTGTGGAGGTACAGAACATGGTGGCGCAGCTCAATCCATGTTATGGAAGTGAAGGGATTAAATACTGGTATAGGGTGGGTAATGAAGATGCTGAGCTTATGAAGCTGCACACAGATATAGATGTTGTGCATATGTGTACTTCTGTACCATTATGGAGGTTGATCATACTGTACTTGAACCACATGGATTAGCAAAATCAGTTTGAAAGGTTTGAAGACTTTTTGTTTAGCTAAGGTAGCAGTGGTGTATTTACCGAAGAGCCTCGACATGGCAAAATGAATGGAGTTCAGATTAGAGAGGTCGAGCAGATTTTAACTACTCAAGCAAGCATAATTGATGGTGTTGGTCTAAAAGACAATGGAAAACAAAAGGTGGTGGAGCAGGAAACTATCAAGAAGAGGAAGTTGGTGGGATCTGCTCAATGCATAAACTATATTTCAAAAGGCTTAGGACAGTCTAGCAGTGGAACTGGATGTTCTAGAGATACCTGAAGCATGCAAGAAAATGAAGTGAGTTGTCTTCAAGATGTAGAGATAGATTATTTGGATCAACTTCAGTCATATGGTGGTTTTGAAGCTTTAAGTGATGATGAAGAAAGTAGTGAAGATTATGATGAGGATGATTATAATTCAGCTTTTAATGATGAAGAGTATGGCCATTATGGGAGAGATGATGATCATCATGATGAGTCGGATAATGAAAGAAATGAAAAAGAGAATACGAGAAGTATGGACAAGGAAATTAAAGAGAATCCCGGCCCAGAAGATGAAGAGTTTGTTGATGATGAAGAACGATTTGTTGGTCTTGATCCAGATGATGAGAAGCTGTGTTATATTATCAATTCTCATGGGAAGCGTGAAGAGGCGGGAAGCGTGAGGAGGCGGGGCTCGAATTCAACCCTAAAACAGACATGGATAATGTGGAATTCAAAGTGAATATGAAGTTTGCTACAGTGGAGATTCTTAGGGATGCTTTGAGGGAGTTTGCTATTCAAATTCAAGGAGGTTGAGAATATTAGAACGTTAAGAATGACAAGCAAAGGTTGAAGACTATTTGTGTAGAAGACAACTGCCCATTCTTCTTGTTTGCTTTCAAAATAAGGAATGAGAGCACAATGAAAATCAAGAAGTATAATCTTGAACACAAATGCATGAGGAAATTCAACAACAACATGGTCAGGCAAAAATATTTGACAAAGAAGTTTAAGGATCAGATTGCTCTTAATGAAAACTGGAAAACATGTATTTCTCTGACCAAGTTTTTGATTAGTTTGTTGCTAATACGTGTTGGTTTGTAACATGTGTCACTTTTTCTTTCATAATGCAGACAGTCTAGCTAAGACAATGACAAGTACCATTAGATCAAAGGTACACAGTGTGTTATTATGGAGGACCTATTTTAATGACTATCTTGCATAATGTGTTTGAAGGGAAAAACTTTATATTTGGAGGGAAATGGTTTCAGATATGGAGGGAAATGATTTCAGTTTTGGAGCGGGAATATAGACTAGGGGTAGTTTAGGAATTTTATAGTCAGATGTGGACATTTTAACAGTCAATTTTAATAGTTGGACCAAATTGGACCAAATTATATGACATTGAAAATTAATAAGAGTGAGCTGTTGAAATTAAGAAAAATAGGACTAAACTGTCAAACCATAGAAAATAAGAGGAGTGACCAGTATTTTGTCCTTTTGTATATATTGCCACCATCGATCTAAGATTGTTGAGAGTTCAGTATTGCAAGACATGCTTTCTGAAGACCTAACAGGGGTGCGTCGTCTTTATATTGCTTACTCTGATTTAAACAGAATAACGTTTTAATAAAAAAAGAGAGTAAAAACAAAGAAGGCAGTAGCAAATAAATAGTGTTGCATATATACATGAGCAAAAACTAAAAAAAACAAAACCCTACACGTTGTCTCAATAACTAAACCCTAACAAAGAAAGTGTTGCAAATATCTGAAACCATCATCGACACCAACATATCTCAACTTTGCTGTGCTGAACATCCCCACGCTAACTTTGTTAATCCGCCCAACATGATCAAGATTGTTTCCACCCGTTTTGGATTCTTCAGTAAACACCAACCTCAACTCCGCCACCACACCACTATCGACGAGGCTCAAGCAACACCCCGGCAAAGGCAGCTCCTCCGAGAACCAACAGTCGTCGACCCCTCTCTTCCCTTTGCAAGATTCCATCATATTAAAGACCCCTCTCCACCCTTTCAACACCACATTCCACGTAACACTCACCGACTCCGACGCCACAGCTTCAAGCTCGTTGTTATCGACATCAATATTGAACTTGAAAACACCATTATTATCCATGACTAGCTCATCCCCGGGTTTTTCAAGACTGAAGAGAACTTTGTTGTGGTTGAAGACGTTGACGGTGAAGATGAGGTCGTGGAGGGCGAGGGAGGGCTTGGAGGGGGTCCGGGAGCGGCGTTTGGCGGCGGCTGAGGCCATGGCGTAGAGGCGGTAGTAGGGAAGGGCGGGGTTGACGAGCTTGAGGTTATAAGAGAGAGAAGGGAAATGGGTGGTGCAAATGGGCTGCCAAATATGGTCGGAGGAAATGGAAGTGAACCATGTCTTGGAGACGCAACAGGCTGTGGCTAGGGTTTTAGGGTCGAGATGGTTAGAAACAAGGTCAACGACTTGCCATGGAAGCTTCGACGTCGAGCTTCTTTTTGAAAGAGGAGGCATCTTGGAAGAGTTGCAGAGAGTTAACCGTTTAGGTTAATAGAAATGGTAGCAGTTGAGAGAGTACAACCTAATAAAGAAAAATGAGTCTATTTATAGATGAATACTAGCAACATCGAGTACAAAAGAAACGTGGTTTAGGAATCCTAATCCTATTCATAATCTACTTAATAAATATTCCCTCTTTCCTTATCCAACTAAATATGCTCCACTTTCCATATACAACTATATGACATATTAGTTTACAAATTAGGCCATCCAACAATAAAACAAAAATGAAATGATGTACGGTGAACAATTCAACAACATTACAAATTACTACAAATCACATTGAAAGGATGAGCCTTTGAACTGAATCTGTTGGTCATTCATCATGGTCAATATCTTCTACGCTGTGCTGTAATGTATGAACCAGAGATCGATGTGGTGGATGGCACAAGGGATCGCTACTATAAGACTTGATTAAACGTAGAGTCTCATCAGTCACCAACCAGCACTACTATGAAATCGTTCAATAGGCACAGCCGTTTTCTGTCCCTATTAAGGGTCAGTGGGCACAGAATCTATGCCTATTGACTGATGGAGACAAATTTTATGTCTGTATCCCCTTGTACCATCTCCAAATTGGTTTTTTTTATCATTAGAGGACGGATATCCCTGTCCGTCCACTTTAAATGACCAAAACTCACGCGCTCTCATTTTTCCTTTCTGACACAAAACAATGTTCTTTCTTAATACCGTATATTCATCCGTGCCCAATTTGGACAAATTTAATAAAATAAAATAAAATATATTTGCCACACTTGTCCGTACCCAATCTTTAACTTTTTAACAAAAAAAAATATAAAAGTCATTAGCTAGCACATACGGCTCAGCTTGGTTTCCCATTTTGGTGTTGGATTTACAGTTCTGATTTTGGACAATCAACTTCACCATATATTCTCATTTATTGTAATTACTCAGCAACTTGCAATAATAATATCCAAAACTATAAAAGGTTATAAAATACAATCAAACAATACTACACTTCTCTATCAACGCTCAATGAGATTCCATTCTTCGCCATCTCTTACAATCTTTGTCCTTGCGCCAATAACATCCTAGACAATCAAACAACCCAATAAGATTCAGACTTAGATAATTCACAGATAGTATATTCTCTACAACCTTAACTAAATCTATTAAAACTAACCTTGTCTTGTATAAATGGTACTGAATCAAGTATCAGACTAACGAGACAAACCTATGGGGCAGACTTGCATCGACCAAACATGTAAAATTTACATATACCTTGTTAATTGAGAATATAAAGAAATGAAAGAAACTTTCCTTGCACAACTACGTACATAAATATTCTTTAAAACATACCATTGATCCAAACTTGAGCTTATGTGTTGGATTAATGTCATACTCAAATTGGATGACACCATCTGCAAATAGCTGCAATTACAACATTTCCACCCTATAAATAACTCAGATTAATTTAGAGTATTGTCAGAACATGTGTTTCTTAGCACATTCACACACACACACACACACACACACACATATATATATATATATATATATATATATATATATATGTAAGGAAATAAAGAGAAATGTACTGTGAACAAAGCTGAATAACAATCTAAACTATAATTTCCCACATGTGTATATAAACAAAATTAATAAGTATCTTATTCATGAAATGGAACACAAATTACTAACATACACCTACAACTACAACTACAACTTTAATGCAGATCAAGGTACCGACCTCTGAATTAATCCTTGATTGAGATATAAAGTCGTCTTTAAGCAATGTTTCCAACACCTGTAAAGTATTACAAAACAACTACGTAAGATAACAACCATTACTATAAATCTCTGTATAACACAAAATTTGTAATGTCTAGGAGGGCACCCTCTTTATACAATTAGCAACGGGCTACACATCTTCATCCCAACTCTCCACCCTCTAATTCTACGAAAAGGCAATAGCAAAACAGATCTTACTCGGTAATGTGACTTCACTTTGCGGTCTAAGATATCTAGAATAAACCAACCTAAAAATAAACTATGTATTAGAATAATAAACAAAAAAAAAACAAACAAAGAAGCAGTAACGTTACAAGGTAAATCTTTTGTACGTTTCTTAAGGTATTGGACTTAGTTTTGAAATCTTCTGTACCTAGTTTTGAAGTCTGCTTCAACTAGAATTCTATGGATAACTTGGTCACCAAAGCAAGGAAGTTACAACACCTATTTACAAGGATATCTCAAAATTAATAACATGAAAAACAACTTCCATGTTAATAACAAGCTACATGTATTTTAAATGCAGCTGCCAATTCTGCTTCATTTAGCAACCACTAGAACCGGCTCCAATTTCGCCCAAGGTTTTGCTAATTGTAAATCCACCATTTCCATTAGCACCCTATAAAAGAACTATGTCAGAACATGTGTCCATAAGGGTGAAACATAGAGAAATATAATTTACTAAATGATTATTTGGCAGACAAGATAATGTCTGTTAAAATTTGTATGTGAATACATTCAAGGCAATACTTAAGAATGACTTGATACAAAAAGCCAATCTCACACATTTAACAATATCTCAAAAGCCAATAAGTCCAATCCACTTTTTAAAAAAATTAATCCAATCCAAACATTCGACACCAATTCAACATACCAAAACAATAACTAATAACTTCAACCACCTCCTAAAACAATTACCAACACACAAGCCTTCACTAAACCAAAACCAAACGCCAACACAGTAGGTTTACTACCTTTCTCTATTGCCGAAACAATAGCTATGCAGGAGGAGTTTCCTCTCCTTCTTTGTTGAACTGTAGTACTGAACTCCAGGCCTCCAAAGCTCATCCTTTCTCCTTAAAGAAGGAAATTAAACCAAGTAAGAGAGTGTTTAGTGAATTGCTTCCGAACTCCATAAACAAAAACCACCACTCAATTCTTGAAGTAACATTGGATGACGTTAGACATACATACTTGGCCTCATCTTCAACATCTTTAGTCACCACTTGATACAAATAACAGGAAAGACCAGTGAATAACAAAGTTGGAGACAAGCATCTATAACACAATTGTCATGAGTATTGCCTGAGAGGCAAAATATAAGTTTTGTAGCATATGGTTATCACATACTGGCATCATCTGATATAAGAGAGATGATCTATAGTAGCTGCAAACTAAAATGAACAAAAAGAAATGTAGACAGAAACTTTTTTCTTTAAGAAATTTCTTGGTACATGATGATTAATGTGCAAGTATAAACTGATTTCCATTCCTATTAGACTACTATTAGTCGGATTAAAATTTATCCAAATAATGTGCTTAGGTATTACCACACAACATACATTGAGGTTTAAATGTAAACATGATGCATATAAGAACATCAATGAAGAAAGTTAGAAATGAAAGCAGTGCTTGTAGGATGATTAAGCTAAGAACAACTTTAGCCATATATTTTCAATAAAATAATTCAAAGTACTTGAACTATTGCATAGAGATACAAAATGCAGATTTAAACATATAAACAGTTCACATGCAGGCATTTGTATACAGACATAAAATGGTGCAAGCTTCCAAATGCATACCTCAAGTTGTTCATGATAAAATCGCTTATGTTCTTCTACCTACAACTGCAATGCTTCAGTAATTCATACATTGCTCCCAGTCTAGACACCAATATGTCAAAACTACTCATGTCAACTCATGACAATGCAAACGTTGTGGATCTCCAGATCACTGGTTTAAGATTGTCAAGATTCATCCTCAAATCCTGAATGCATACAAAAAGGTACGGAAAATCAATATGAGGACAATAACGTTATCCTCATGATCGCGGATTTCAAATATTCGGATCCTGCTCTAGCTACCCATGACTTTGACGTCATTGGGTAGACATTGATTTTATTTCCAAGCTATATGTAATAAGATGTGGTATTGATGTCCTTATATTACTCGAGACCTCGATGTACTCACATTAGAAATAATGAATGCCTTAAGAATTTTTTCTAAGTTATGAAACTATTCTCCGCTTATGGTTATGTTTGAGCCAAAGGACATTTTTGTCCAAGTAATAATACTTTACTGGACTGTAAAATGTCCGAGTAAATGTTAATTACTTTCTTGGTCCATGTTATAACCGGCGAGCCCAATTTGTCCAAGTTTACAAGTGTTAGCTCGCCAATAATGCCACGCGAGCTGGAATACAAAGCCCGCGCGCAAATATTACTTCACGCGGACTACAGATCTCGTGTGCATAACTGACTTCGCGCATAGGAGAGGCGGAGGACATCAAGGCAAGTGAGCGAGCTGGTTTGCGGGCAAGACTTCACGAGGAAGCCACAGGCGGAATCCGCGTGTACCACATTAATCGTTGATGACTTGTACAAGTCTTTGACATGCTTTGGGCCAATCCTTGTGGCCCTTTTAATAAAAAGCCATTCTAAAGCCCACGAACTAGAAAAGCCCGCGTGATGAAGTCAGTAGCCCATGTAGAATGCGTGAATTGGACATGTGTCATATGTTGATTAGTCCTCATAGGCTAAGCCTTGTCCTCGTGGGATTAAGGTTTCAAAAATTATCTTTCTTTTATAATAAAGAACTAAAGGTTTACAGACAAAGAAACAATCAAATCTCTCAATAAATACAAACAGAATCTTTCAACCTAGTTGAAACCCCCTTTCGAGCCTCTCGAAAACCCTCACCCTAAGCGCACCGCCGCTTAGGTTTTCTCAGAGCCCTTCTTGGACTCGCCGCCGATCACCTTTGATTTTCCTATAATTTCTTTGCTCGCATCCTGCCGTGAGTATCGACTTGCTTGTTGCTTGTAAATCCTCATCAGAGGTGGCACCTGGAAACCCCCTCGCTTGATCAAGAAGTCAAGCGCACCTTCAGACATTTTCCTCGTCCGCGAGGTGGCACGTCCACAACATCTCCCTTATTCTTTGTTCGCTAGTTACCTCCGCTCCGCACGCTGAGGATCGTGGCTAAAACATTGGCACACCTGGTGGGACCTGGGAGTACAAGAGAGACATCATAGGGAAACCCGAGGAACCATACATGAAGCTCAGCTTTCTTGTCTCAAGCACATGTCACTATGGTACAAGCCCCATAACAGCGCGGCTTGTCGTTCCCTCACTCAAGAACAGATTCTCGCTCAGTTTGGTAACCCAGACTTCAGCGAGACCGCCATGGTATGCTCTCAGCCGACCCAAGACACAGGTTCTGCTCCACCTATGGAGCGAATCTCTCAGATGTTCGAGCAGTTGACGAGTAAGAATCTGGCTACTCAACAAAGTGTTGTTGACCTAACTGAACAGGTCAAGCAAGAAAAAAACCTTATGCAGGCCACCCATGACAAACTCGCCATGCTAAAAAAAGATTACGGCCATCTTGACGCCAAGTTCACTAAAACTATGGGCTTGGTCGAAGGTAGCCTTCAGCGGATCCGGTTAGACCTCGACCAGAACACAGAGACCGTAAAGCAGCATGCAGAGGTCATGTCGCTCACCCGCGCGACAGTAGATGAACAGACTCACCGCTTAGATGACCACAATACCAAGCTGCATAACCAGCAGAGTGCAGTGGCGTAGCCAGAAATCACAAGTAGAAGGGTCAAGAGTTTAAACAATAATGCCACACAAAATAAAAATATAATTTTTATTGAATAGTATAAATATAAATATTAGAATACTTTGAAAACAAAAGCTAAATAAAATAACAAATCTCCCTAAAATAATTATAATTGTCCTCAACAATTGCTCATATTTTGAAATTTTGGAGGAGCTTCAGATAGAGTCAACTGTTCTGCTGTTTTTATCTTACGACATGGAAAAATTTATTGAAGGATAACAAAAAGAAATACGTAAAGAAGCGACTAAAACTGTTTATATAGAGGTGCACGAGAAATCAATCACAATAATTGATTGATTAGGAAAATATATTAATTAAAAAGACAAAAAAAAAGACTAGGAATATGTTTTAATTGTAATATTAAAGGGAGATGCAATCAATCATTGATTCGGATTAGAAACCTATATTTAAAAAAAAATAAGAAAACCACACGTGAGGAGTTGAACATTCCTCTGTCCAAATTGATTGTTGTAATTAATATTTTATATGTCAAACTTTTCTTTAATTAGTTAGAATGGTCAAAATAGTGCCAACATCACATTTCAACTGACAAATTAGATAACAATATGACCTAATAAAAAAATGTGAGGGAGGTCAACTGAACCCCTTGACCCCCCCTTCCCTACGCCCCTGGCAGAGTGCATCTTTCTTTGGAAGCAAGAACAGTCTAGAAAAGCTAGACAAGTTCAAGGAGAAACAGGACCAGCTGAGTCTGCAGGTCCTTGAAGTTGAAGACTGGATGAGGTCGCAAGCACCAAAGAACTTTGCCCTAGATCTTTCTGGCGCAAGCGTGAACGAGGGGACATCCAAATATGTCCCGCTGAATAAGCGTGCTAGGGCAAACCCTAAGGTTGGAGGCCAAAAGACTCTGCACTTCACGTCAGGAGCTAGAACTTCCAAGAGTCCGCCCCCACATGGCTCTGCTGCTCCCTTCAAAGGAGCTAACAATTCACTGCGCCAGGGAGCCGAGACACTAGCTAAGCCAGTTTTAACCTACGCCAGCCCCGCTCCTAAGAATAATGGACAGGCCGCCAGCTTCTCTGCATGGCCAAACCATGAAGAGGGAGCGGAGCCTACGCCTGTGACGGCAGCCGATTGGCCCCAACTTATCTCCACCATAGTCAAGGAGCAAACCGAAAAAAGGGATGCTGACTTACACTATCGCGACCCCTACCCTGATAGTGTGACGCAATACCCTTTCCCCCAAGGATTCAAGAACATAGTCTTCACTACCTTCTCCGGGGAAACAAGGGAGGATGCAGCAACCCATATGGCCCGCTTCAAAGTCCAGTGCGGCCAATATGAGAATAATGATATTTTCAAGCTCAAGCTCTTTGGGGCTTCTCTGTCCGGAGCTGCCTTTAGCTACTACTCCAGGTTGAAGCCAGGATCCATCGCGGACTGGCCTACCATGGAGACATTATTTCGAGAGACCTACGGTACCATTGAGCTAGAGGTCGGTCTTGACTCTCTCACCCAAATGAGCCAGCAAAACATGGAGTCTAGAGTTTCTTTTCTTCAACGTTTCAAGATCCAGCAGGCCAAATGTGATTACCTGCTACCTGAGCAGGAGGCTATTAAGTTGGCCATCCATGGTCTTGAACATCGCCAGCGGCCGAAGCACCATGGGGAGCACTTACGAGCTAATTCTCAATGAAATTGATGAGAAGACAAATGCTCCCAAGGGGACTTTCGTTCCAGGGAGAAACAGGACAGTGGGGGTACTAAACATCCAACCCCCTTCGTTTAATCCTTACTACCAAAGGCAGGAAGAAGCTGAGGCCGTGCAGGAGTATGATGATGTCGGAGCGGTCGAACTGACTAGGAAACTGTTGGCTCAGAAACTGAAGAATCTCAAAATAACTCGCGAGCCAATCACAATCCAGTCTTTTGCATGGACCAAGCCCGAGTACGAGTCTTACACGTATGACGCGAAAAACGCCCATCTTGTCTTTAATGATTGATTGAGGCAAAATGCATCCGCTTGGACCACAAGATCCCGCCAAAGGAGGGGCTAAAAGACAAGAAGTATTGTAGCTTCCACAATTTCTACAATCACGACACCAAAGACTGTGTCAAGCTCCGCGACCAGCTACAAACTTGGTTAAACTCTGGCGCTTTGAAAATGAAGATGCCAGAGAGCACAGCCTCTCTAGTGGACGTGGATCCCTTCCCCGTCGTGGTCGGCATGGTTAAGGTGAATTGGAACGACCAGCCTGATAGGAGCATAAAATGCGTTGATTTTATAGTTTAACCTTTGCATTTAGCTTGGCTATTTTCTTATAAAAAATCGTTTTAACTTTGTTATTTTCTTAGGTACTTCGTGGAGCAAGATAATGCAAATATTTGTTCAAGTGATGCAAGCAGGGATTCCAATACGAAGTAGAGATGTCAAGGATGGAGTTTCATCATTCACATGGTCAAAAATATCAAGGAAAGGCGATGGAACCACTTCACCAAAACAGAAGCTGCAAACACAAAAAGCTGGAAACTGGTTTATGCTTATTTTCTCCGGTTTTCAAGGCCTATTTCCATGAGGTTCCAAAAATGGTTTCACTGAGTTTACTGCCCAGATTTGTAGAGGTGCATTTGTAGATCAATTTGGACTCAAGAATCATCCAAATTGGTGATGAAATCTTGCGTTTATGAAGCGTCGAAGTTGGACAGAAAATTAGCAGTTTTGGGAAAGTTGTGCAGCAGTCAAGTTTGAGGCAGTGTTTGGGCTGGATTCTGAGAAGCTTTCTTGGGGGTTTTTACACGATTTTGAAGAGTGACATCATTAATATAATTTTCCCAAAATCCAAGTCCATATTATATATGGAAGACATTCAAAAGATAGCCCAAACATTGATTCTAATCAAAGAAGGAAACATAGTTTGAAAAGGAAGCTTTGAAGACTTGGAGACTACTTAAGACAAAACCCTAATACCATAACGTGGGGGGTTTTTGGAAAAAAAAAAAATTCGTGGAAGAGAGCCTTCACGTTGATTGAAAGAAACGCACAAGAGAAGAGGGAGCCATCAAGCAACTCAAGGAGAAGAAGAAAAGTTCCGAGCCCAGAAGAGATCGATATCTCGATTCAGAAGATCGATTTCTTCCCCTGTTTTTCATCTTTCGTATTTTCTTTTCTCCATGAACCTTATGAAATTCTTTTGTGCGTCTTCAAAGATGATGAGTAACTAATTTTCCCTTAGTTAGGGGCTGCTTCCAAGCCCTAGACATGGTGTAACTATGAAGTTGGCGTTAATTTAATTTGTTCCATGGATTTCGGATATTCATTGGTTTATCGTTATATCATTGATCAACTTTGTATAGTTATTGATGGTGGCCAACGTTAGTATGCATGCTAGGTTGTAAAGCTATGAATGTTTTGTATGATCATCATGTCTACTTGCATTCTAGAGTAGCGAGTGAGTGGCTTGAGCCCATTTACATAAACCAAGTGTCTAGGTAGATTAGGACAACATCAGTACCGACATTTCCTAGCCTTATTCATAATTATTTATACCTTAATGACTTCTAGGTGAGAGCTGTGCGAGAACATCACTCTAGCCTCCATTCTAGATGCTAAGTTAAGTTGAAAACATCATTCTCTTAACATACCAAGTAAGAAAGATTGATAGGTTAAGTTCAACACATCATTGGCTTAGCTTGAGTTAGGATATCCGAATGAACTAAACACGTTAGTAAACACATCATAGGTGTAATCATTGTCTAGTTGTGAGGAGCAGTTCATACTTAGTTTGTGTTATTTGATTTCCAAAACTAAAATCCCCAAATTTAGTTTTCTGTTTTTGACCATTCTGTCCGTTATATTTCTGAATTTTGTTAGCATAGCAAAACTACACAGTTTTTCCCCAAATTTTGTGTGTCTTCGTCAGTGTGTCTAGTTTCTCCAGATTTAATTTCATAATTTTTTGTTAAGTCTAGCTATAGTTTTTAATTGCGTCTTTGTCTAGTGTCTGTTCAGTTTTTCAGAGTCATATTTGCAATTGTTAAGTCACAATCCTCTGCGGGGACACCCTACTTTTTTATACTACCATTGATAACTTTATTGTGATTGCATGGTTATTTGTAAGTCTATTTAAGGCTTATCTAATTGGAGGAGAACAACCTTCGCGCACCGAAGCCAGGCTAGCGGAGAGTCACCTTAGACTTGTCGGACCATGACGAGGATGACAATCTGCACCATGCATCTAAAAGAGGCCGCGAGGAGGACAATGTTGGTGCACTTCGGCCATCCCACCAGTACACCTATAACGTCAACCTCGTACACGAGGTTCTAGACGACCTTATTGATGACGGACTCGTCACAGTGTCAAGAGCCTTGCCCTACATCGAATATAAGGAAGGTCGCGTACACTGCAAGTTCCATGATAGCTTGGGACACAGAACTCGCGATTGCTACCAGCTTCACGAGCAAGTGCAAGATTGGCTCGACCTCAAGTACATTCGCTTTGAAGACAAAGGCGACTTCATGATTGCAACGCCTGACATTGCTTGGCCTCGCATCGGCCAGCGCGCGATCACGTTGGACCTATCTCCAAATGCGGGTCAGTGCGAACCGCCAGGTCAGAACTGTAAGAGATCGGCGAATGACTATATCATGCTGGCAAACCAAAATGGAAACCACAAACCAGCAAGGCGGTTAGCCACCAGATTGCAGCTCGATCATCCTTCAAGGAAAGATAAGGGCAAAGCTACCATGCGGGATGATACATCGTCCCCCATGGAGAACTTCCAACCCATGAGTCCAAGAACTCACGAAGAGCTGGAGCAGAGGATCAAGCACCTCGAGACATTCATCCAATCACATTGGACAGAAGAAGTACCTTCATCTCCAACCTCAAGCGAGATGGATATATCTGACTCCAGCAACGGGTATCAGGGAAACAAGGTTTCAAGCCCTCGCCAAGGTATCTTCACTGACCCTTACATTCCCCCAACATCTAAGTCAGCAATCAAGGAGGGGGTATGGTACATGCAATAAGGGGGCAAGTCAGTCACTATCTCAAGATCCAAGAAGCGAAAGCTCGAGAAGAAGTATGGCAGCATCCAGTGAGCTGTCGATGATGGCTTCATCCGACCCTCGCAGCTTGTGCAGGCACCTGAGAGGATGTGGAGAGAAGCCGAAGGTTTGCGCGCTTTGCTCCAAAAGCCACCTATTATGCCTCCGCGAGTGTGTGCGCAGGCAGCAGATGACCCCGCTCCAAAAGCAAATGTCTTCTGTCGCCTTACCATACCACCAAAATAGGATGCATAACCTTCCACGAAAAGGCCATCTCCAGAGCCAAAAAGGAGAAGGGATCCACAGCCCTTTTGGCGCAGGCATTCGTCAGGGCTTGACCGAAGAAAAGAACCGCTCCCTCTAACAAGGCGCAGGCAGTCGCCGGAAGCTGAACGATGTAAGGACCTGGTTCCTCCACCAAGGCGTCGGCAATCGCCAGATAAAGTGAAGATTGTTCGCCACTTTAGAGCCTGAGCCAAGGCGCAAGTTGCCTCGGTCATCACAGCCCCGGTAACCACTTCGCCGGGAACCTGAGGCAAGGAGGAAATCACCACCACGACCATATCGGCCCTGGCCACAATCTCACCCGGAGCCAGAAGCCAAGCAGGAGTCTTAAGTCTCAGTTCCTCCTCCATTAAAGGCCAATGACGACTCCAAGGCTCCTCAAATTGTGGACAAGCAACCGGTTGAGGATGAGCAGCCCTTGACTAAACTCATGTGGCGACCACGATGGATGGAGACTGACGCATCGCCAGGTGTTGAAAGCGCTACCTCCAGCCCTAACCTTGCAGTGCTGATGGCCCAGCGTTTCCGGGAGAATTGGTTAACTCACGAGGCTCATTTCGAGCCTCGTATTGACGTAGGTCAAGACCAAGCAGAAGAGCAAGGGGAGTCATTAACTTGCAACATGCTTGAAGTCTCTGTATGGCCTACAGACCAGGAAGTCAACCCCGCGGAGAGTGCCTTCGCTATGCTCGAAGGTGAGCTTGGGGTGATTGAGGACCCGCTGGTCCCAGTCCGCGAGCAGTTGTCCTTTCAGGTCGGCATGGTCTTTTTCATATCTGAAAAGTATACTCTCCCGCCAAACATAACATGCAACACGGCAGATATTCTAGACACTAGCAATAATGTCTACGACATGTACCCGCCTTACAGCAGCGAGATGGGTCATGCCCTGACGGAGCCCACGACCGCTCCACCAATGGAAGTCACGAGCCACATCGCATGCATGCCAACTCTGACTTTCTCCACACCAACCCTAGACATGGCCACTCATATGATGCCATTGTACATTTTAGCTGAAGTTGAGGGGATCACAGTCAACAAGATCATGGTTGACACTAGAGCTGCAGTGAACGTCATTACCACCCGTACTATGGGACTCCTCGGTATCCCACGCTCAATGATCTAGACCACGTCCTTGACGGTCAAGAATTTCACTAGACAAGTCTCCAGAATTCTGGGCTTGTTATTCCAACGGGTCAAGGTTGGGTCGGCATCAAGGGTTTATACCTTCTTCGCGGCCGAATGCGCTTCCTCATACAACATGATCCTAGGCCGCGATTGGATACATATGAGTCTCTGCATGCCCTCCTCTATGCACCAAGAACTCATGATCTGGGACGCTGAGACATGGGAAGCGGTCCTCATTAAGGTAGACCGGCGTCTTTTCTCCATCTCTGCCAACTTCAACGATGCTCGTTATTACAATACTGATTTGGGCCTACTGGATGTCCAAGGCGTCGACTCTAAAGGCCACCCCTATGGGGCCACGGCCTCTAACTTAACGCGATGGGGGCTCACCCATGCGAGGGATGACTTACAACGTCCTCACATCATCGCGGATCCCCTTCAACCCTCTGATGATTAGTGCTTCCACAGAAGAAGCGTGTGAGGCTCGCGAGTCCTTGAGTGAGAGACTCATCTCATACTGGGCGAAACGCAAAGCCTATGACAAGGTCGCGACTATGAAGTATGTGGATGAAATAGTGGATTACAACGATACCAAGGAGGAAGTTATTCAGTTACTGATTGCCTACTCATCCTGACAGACGTCCAGTCCACCTGGATGGCAGGTTCATGCGAACTGAGACCCAAATCGAGGTCAAGAAAGAAATTAAGAACATGCACCGCTCAGGTATCATTCGTGTGGCCAAATACAATGAATGACTCTCCAATATCATTCATGTTCGCAAGAAGAATGGCAAAATGCACGTATGTGTTGACTACCAAGATCTCAACAACTTAACGCCTAAGGATATATACCTCATGCCTGTTGCCGACCTCCTCATTGATGCGGCTGCAAGGCATGAAGTGCTATCCTTTATGGATGGAACCGCTGGATATCACTAAATTCCTGTCGCTGAAGAAGATCGCCACAAGACCGCTTTTCGCTGCCTGAGATTCGCAAATGCATTTGAATATGTTGTCATGCCTTTCGAACTCAAGAACGCAGGGGCAACATATCAGCATGCGATGAACCTCATCTTCCATGACATCCTAGGCAAGCTGATTGAAGTTTACATAGACGACATGATGGTTAAAACCAAGACGTGGGCAACACACATTGAAGACCTCCGACAGATTTTCACGTGGATGCGAAAGCATAACCTAAAGATGAATCCCACCAAGTGTGTATTCTTCGCAGAGGCAGGCGACTTCCTAGGTTTCCTAGTCCATCAGCGGGGTATCGAGATACCTAAAGACAAGGCGCATGCTGTAATAAATGCCTCGCCTCCTACAACAAAAAAGGAGCTCCAACATCTGATTGGGCGGATCAACTTCCTCCGTCGTTTCATTTCAAAGGCGGCAGGGAAAGTTCAGCCTTTTTCACCTCTCTTAAAGTTCCAGGTGGCAACCGAGTTCGTTTGGGAGCCACAACATCAAGAGGTATTTGATCGTATCAAGGATTACCTCATGAACCCGCCTGTCCTGGTTCCACCTCGCCCCAGCATTCCGCTTAAACTCTACATCGTTGCTGCTGATTTGTCCATTGGCAGACTCTTGGCACAAGATGATGAGAACAGAGTGGAGTATGCCGTTTATTACCTTAGCAGGGTACTAACAGATTGTGAGACGCACTACTCTCCAATGGAGAAGTTGTGTCTCGCCCTGTTCTTTGCAGGTTGTAAGCTCTGCCACTATATGTTGGCCTTTACTACTGTGGTGATCGCTCAATCCGATCTAGTCAAATATATGCTTTCCCACCCTATCCTACGGTGGCGCATAGGCAAATGATATTGGCTTTGTCTGAATTCTCCTTATAATATGTTTTGCAAAGGGCAGTTAAAGGACATGCCATAGCAGATTTCCTCGCTCATCACCCACCAACTGAGCTCACAGCGTTCCGTGAGTTAGAGTTCGCCGTTGCTTCCCTCACCCCGTGGACTCTTTACTTTGATGGATCGCGTACTGAACTCACTGCAGGTGCCGGAATTGCCATTGAAAATCTTGCAGGCGACCGTTTCTCCTATTCATACTAGCAAGATTTCAAATGTACAAATAACCAGGCGAAATATGAGGCGCTCATCATTGGACTGGAAATCTTGTTGGACTTAAGAGTCCACGAGGTCCAAGTCTTTGGTGACTCCTTATTGGTTGTCAACCAACTCGTGGCGAAGTTTAAGTGCTTGAGCTTGTCCATTGAGCCCTACTTATGAAAAGCTTTTGATGTCCTGGATCGCTTTAACGACGTCCACATTGAGCATATTCCACGCGAATTCAACTTCGCGGCAAATGAGCTCGCACAGATTGCATCTGGTCTTAGCTTGCACGATGGAGTGCGTGAACAACTACTGAAGGTCGAGCGACGTACCCTTCCTTCTTTTATCGCAAGGGGGAAATATCAAGGTGACCCTCTTGACATCACCGCTTTAATCCCTATCGATGAGGATTGGCGGCTGCCGTTTATCGCCTAACGGCAAGCTTCGCCGGCACGACGACGACGGTAACGACTTCCGCTGCGTATATGGTCACGAGGCTAAGCGGCTTATGTGCGAGTTTCATTCTGGAGTTTGTGGTTCGCATCAGGCAGGACCCAAGATGCGTTGGCTAATCCGTCGCCACGGCTACTACTAGCCTACCATTCTCAAGGACTGTATTACTGTCGCCAAAGGTTGTCAGGATTGCCAAGCTCGCGGACCAGTGCAACATATTCCTAATATTACGTTGCAGCCGATCATTAAGCCATGGCCTGGTCGAGGATGAACGATAGACTTCATTGGCATCATTCATCCCCATTCCTCGGAGCAGCACAAGTTCCTCATCGTAGCTCAAGGTCGCCTCTGTGACCTCGGTTCGTAACTTTATCTTCTGCAATATTATCTCCTGCTTTGGTATTCCGGAATGCAGTGAGCAGGGAACCCCTTGGACAACACCAATTTATCTCACTAGTTGGTTGGGAACGTACATTTCAAACTTTGGTTCCCCTCAGTGAGTTGAAGGTTGTAATGGCGTCAAAACGTTAGCATCCTCCAACTTTTGAATTTTCGTGACATGTTCAATAAGGCCTTTTTGCTTAGACAATCCAAAGCTCAAGCCATAAGGGGCAATGTTTGAGTCAAAAGGCATTTTTGTCCAAGTAATAATACTTTACTGGACTGTAAAATGTCCGAGTAAATGTTAATTACTTTCTTGGTCCACGTCATAATCGGCGAGCCCAATTTGTCCAAGTTTACAAGTGTTAGCTCACCAATAAGGCCACGTGAGCTGGAATACAAAGCCCGTGCGCAAATATTACTTTGCGCGGACTACAGATCTCGCGTGCATAAGTGACTTCGCACGTAGGCGAGGCGGAGGACATCAAGGCAAGCGAGCGAGTTGGTTCACGGGCAAGACTTCGTGAGGAAGCCACAGGCGGAATCCGCATGTACCACATTAATCGTTGAGGACTTCTACAAGTCGTTGACATGTTTTGGGCCAATCCCTGTGGCCCTTTTAATAAAAAGCCCTTCTAAAGCCCGCGAGCTAGAAAAGCCCGCGAGATGGAGTCAATAGCCCATGCAGAATGCGCGAATTAGACATGTGTCATATGTTGATTAGTCCGCATGGGCTAAGCCTTGTCCTCATGGGATTAGGGTTTCAAAAATTATCTTTCTTTTGAGATAGTCGGGCTACTATATAAATAACCGAAGGTTTACAGACAAAGACACAATCAAATCTCTCAATAAATACAAACAGAATCTTTCAACCTAGTTGAAACCCCCTTTCGAGTCTCTCGAAAACCCTAACCCTAAGCGCACCGCCGCCTAGGTTTTCTCAAAGCCCTTCCTGGACTCATCGCCGATCACCTTTGATTTCCCTATAATTGCTCTACTCGCGTCTTGCCGTGAGTATCGACTTGCTTGTTGCTTGTAAATCCTCATCAGAGGTGGCACCTGGAAACCCCCTCGCCTGATCAAGAAGTCAAGCGCACCTTCAGACCTTTTCCTCATCTGCGAGGTGGCACGCCCGCAACATCTCCCTTATTCATTGTTCGCTAGTTACCTCCGCTCCGCACGCTAAGGATCGTGGCCAAAACAAGTTCGTATTGATTTACAAACAAGATGTACATTTTTACATCGTCCTTAGAAGCATGGCATATTTACAATCTACATGGTTAGATTGTACCGTTTTGGTCTCTTCTAAGTGAAGATGACGCACGGCCTTTGCATCCTCAAGGAGGATCGCCAACGTGTTTCTGGTTAAGTCTTTACCCTATAGCGGAGTTTCCATCATCAATTGTTCAACTAGGCTCATCCAAGTTCAGTGTGATGTCTTAGAATTGTCCCAAATTAAGGAGATATGGTGGTTTCAAGTGTGCCTCGTACTACCGAACCTCCACAGACATGCCTGGTCATACTGACTTGGACCGAAAGCTTTTGATTTTGGATCCCCCTATGCTATTAAACCTATTGTCGTCTTGCAAAAGACATTGAAGACTTATCAAAACCGGACAATCAACATCATGATCGAATCCTCTAGGTCTTTTGACTTAGTTTATGTTCATGTCAGGGAGCTTTTGCTAACTAGTCCTGGAATTTACGATCTTGGAAAGACCAAAAGGACTTTATTTTGATCATATACACGTTATTTTGGCTTCGGCTTATGCCCACATGCCATCTGCAAGCTTTAAAGCTTTGCCAATTTCAAATAGAGAAAAGTTCACCATCAGTCCCTCAACTCTTGTGGCAAGGCCAACGTGATGCCCAACTTATAAAACCTACCAACGTGATGCCTGCACTTTACTTTTCATATCACCGTGAGGCCTAAAGCCATTTTCCGTCACGGCTCTGTGAGTTTGGTCACGTGCTGCGCACGTGACCACACCAAAAAAGGGCATTTTATAGAAATAACCCTATGACGAGTTCAAAAACTCTACTGTTGCATTTTTTTCCCGCCAATTTTCATTGTGTACCTAATTTTCCTTTCTTTTCCTTCCTACTGGGCAATCTGAATCTCTCATTATCTTGAACAATGAAATGAAATGCAACATCAAAATATTCTCTTGTACATTTCCAAAAAGGCAGACATGCCACAATTCCAACATAGATAACACCCAGTCATCCACAAACATGAGTTCAACAAATTCAACTTGTTCAACATAACAAAATTACAACAATACAACAACTATTCGACAGGCCAACACCCTAAATATACAGCAAAATGCAGAATCTTTTAAAACCAGCAAATAAGGATCAGCATGAGAAAGAGGCTATGATGCTGGAACTTTTCAATTTTTGCTAGCACCCCTTGCTGCTGGATTTTGGCTGGTTTGAGTAAGAGGCCCCTGAGCTTGTGCTGAAGTGGATGCACCAGCATTTGAAGTAGAAGCCTCAGCAGCCTTTCGTTTCAACCATCCCTTCCTAGACCGTATGATTTGGTCCTTGACATTGGATGCAACATTACGTGGGGCTGGGGCTCTTCTCACCTGAAATCAAAAGAAATAGACATTTCAACACAACAACATTATCAACACAACAGTCACATCTTCAACACAACAACATTATCAACACAACATTCACATCTTCAACAAAATAACATTTTCAATTGATGAAGAAGCTAAGTGATCTCCAAGAAAACCTGATTTCGGACTCTTTTCGTAGTTTTGATGACTTTGATCCACCCTATTTGATAAAAAAAAAAAGATAAAAAAAAGAGACAATTCAGTTAAATTGAAAGGCAAATATTGGTGAATTGAATAAGAATTGATTCTCATTTTGTAATAAAGACTTACTGTTGCAGCAGCTTTTTTAGCCTTTGTAATTGGACATCCCAGTTTGTTGTGTCCAAGCTGACCACAAATTTTGCAAGTCATTTTGATCCCTTTTCTACCCAATTTTCCCTCAATAGGAGCTGGAGGTGCTGTGGTCTTGTTCTTTTCCCCTGCTTCCTTATTCCTCTTCAACTTTGGCCTCTCGGTCTGATTTTTATATGGAGGAGGAGCAATTGGATAATCAACTTCTTCCCAGTCATCCTCTCCTGCAATAGGGAATATGGTAGGAGTGTAGGTCTGCATATAGCTGCTAGGCATGAGATAATCATCACAATACAAGCAAGCATCTTGTTTTTTGAATTTGATTGCACAAATGGCATGCACACAAGGAATACCACTAAGCTGCCACCTTCTGCAAGTATCCACAGATCTGGGGATTGACTATATCCACAGATCTGATCCAAGGGATTACTTTCCTTCCACCAAACATCAAAGTTTCCTTTTTTATAGGGTTCCCATCTTCATCCTCTTCAGTTTCACTACCATGTAAACTCTCCAGCCCATCCGATTCAATATGCTCATCTGAACAATAACCATCATATCCCATTTCTTCATATTCTGGTACATGGCTTGGCTCTTCAACATTTTCTTGAAATTCAACATCATCAACCTCATCATGCTCTAAATCATAGTCTGAATCTACATAGAATTCTGAACCATCAGATGAATCTGTATCATCACCCTCATTTTGTACAGCTTCAAATCTCTTTTTTCCTTTATTTCTGGTGTTGTACCTCGGATCCTTAGGCTTCCTCCCACTCTTCTTTGCTTTACTCCCTCCAGCAACCCCCTTCCCCTTCTTTTTTTCCTTCAATCTTGCTTCCAACTCATCAGCCAGCTCTTGCCTCACTTTGAACGCCTCTGCTGCTCTCTTTTCAGCAGCATCTGCTTCTCTCTTCTCTGCCTCTTCTCTAGCTGCCTGCTCAGCTTCTTCTCTTTCCCTTATCTCTGCTTCTTTAAAATTCAGTCCACCTGAAGCTTGGCTTTCCCTTATGGCAGCCTCTTCTCTCTGTAACCTCTCTAACTCTTCTCTCTCTTTCTTTGTAGCAGCTTCTATCTCTTTTTGTCTAATTTCTTCAAGTTCCCTAGACAACTGGTCTTTATAACCAGGAGGTCTTGTTCTTTTGGCAGAATGCTTAACCCTTTTTCCTTTCTTCTTAGCTTCTGTACCATTATGTTCTCCACTTTGTTTTCTTTTTCCACCTATATCCAAGTCAGTCACAATATCATCCAAACCTGCAAAGGTACCTTGGCTTGGTACACCCTCATTAGGTCCTGCAATTTCCACATCATCATCATCAATGTCAATGACTCCAATCACACAATTAAGTGGCACAACATCAATCACATCAGCATTTTCAAATCTTGCTCTCCTTCCCTCCATTTCATCAGCATTTTCAAATCTTGCTCCCATTCCCTCCACACCACTATATAACTGTGATGCAAACAGATTTGCTTCAAAATAAGCTCTCTGCTTCTCTAATGCACTTACCTTGTTCAAAGGATTCTCAAAATCTGGAGCTACATCCTTCTGAAAATCAGCAAGAGCTTCAGCATACTTCCTTCTCCCTCCACCTGTGATGTATACACTAATCTGCTTCTTCTTAAGGGGTATCATTTTCACCATCTCTATAGCATCACCATCACTTTTAATCTCAATCTAGCCTACATTAGCAAGAGATCCTGGAACTTTGAAGTGGTATGAGATTGGCAACTCCCTGTACCCTAACTCATATGCAATGTTGTTCATCTCTACCCATGATATCTTTTCCGGATCCAAACCATCCAAATAAATCTTTCCTCCTGTCTTGTTAAACCTGGGAATCTTGTACTTCTTCGTCCCATCCAATTGCTTGTCGAAATAACCTCCATGGAAAATCTCCATTGTAAACAGATGTTCTGAAGTTGAAATTGAAACAAAGCCAAGTATTAGAGAGTACAAATCATTAAAAACCCAGAACACACAAATCGATCATCTTCAAATCCATTGTTTATTAAACCCTAGATTCGAAACCCTAGATTCGAAACCAATATAGAATCAACAATCTTCTACATTAGTCTAAGAACAAAATCATTAAAAACCCAGAACACACAAATCGATCATCTTCAGATCCATTGTTTATTAAACCCTATACATGAAACCAACAATCTTCAACAACAGTCCAAGAACAAAGCCATTAGAAAACCATAGAAAACACAAATCGATTCTCTTCTTATCCATTGTTATTAAACCCCAAACCCCCAAAATCAAGTTTGAAACCCAAATCCTTAAACCCTAGTTTAGTCAGCAATATTCAACATCAGCTGAAGACAAGATGAAGACGAGACAAAGATCAAAGCCAGAAGAATAGAATACGAGATTTTAGAACTTACCCTTTACTTCAGGTGGTCCAGATTCTCTGAAAATCCCAAACATCTTTCTAGCCTCCATGACTAGAAAGGGACTGACTCAATAAAGAATCTGATCTCGTGTGAATCAATGATTCTCCCTCGTTCGAATCGAATCTTTGTCAAAAAAAAGTGTGGGAATGGCGATTTTGGGAGAGTGTGGAAATGGCGATTTTGGAATGGCGATCAGGTTTTTACTCGATTCTGGTTCCCATAAGCTAAAATGTCTTTTATGCCCTTTTTTGGTGTGGTCACGTGCGCAGCACGTGACCAAACTCACGGAGCCGTGACAGAAAATGGCCTTAGGCCTCACGGTGATATGAAAAGTAAAGTGCAGACATCACGTTGGTAGGTTTTATAAGTTGGGCATCACGTTGGCCTTGCCACAAGAGTTGAGGGACTGATGGTGAACTTTTCTCTTTCAAATATGTGAAAAATAGCAATCGGTCCCTTCTGAACAATCAACTTAGTTTGAGATTTGTGAACAGTTCAGGACCAACCAAACAATGAGCTTTTATTATTGTAAAGCTCTACGAGTCTAGTTTTCAGAACTTTTCTCAGTTCGTCCATAACTATTGTAACGAAGAAGTTATGGCTGTTTTAGTACGTAAAGGACATTCTGCGCGGAAATTTTTATGCACTCTCAGGATTGCAGCTTTTTGTAGCTTCTTTCATTTCTTCTAAATGGTTCAAGTAGAACTATTTACTGGCCTATCTACTCCTTCTTGTAGATATGTCTCATAGAGACATTAAGTGCTTCGCATATAGTGGAAGTATTCACAACATTCTAAGGAACCGACAACTATCTTTAGATTTTGTGTCTTTGTAAATCTTATGTGACTACAATAATTGAATCTTACCAGTTATTCAGGGACGCAGTTTAGCTTTAATTTTGATGCGTCATGGCACCATCATCAACGTCACAGGTACCCTTTATGCATTGAGAGGCAGCCGAACTATGTTGAGCTTTAAAGACATTCATGCTAATAGTTTTCATTTTAAAACACATTGTGAGAATGAATAAGATTTCTTTTGTGTATACCTTCTCATGAATACAGAATGAAATGCATCTTAAAGAAATTTATAAGTCAATCTAATGGACTATATGTCACTATGATTCGAATATCGAATCACATGTTGTCGCCAAACATGATATTTGGGACACCGACTCATATAGACTTTGGTTTGACCAAATCGGTCACCCTGGAAGAGATATAATGGTCCGAATTTTTGAGAAAGTCTCATGGACATTCATTCTTCCGCTCAAAACGAAGACATTTGGGATCTAGCTTCTCCATGAAGCATGATGGTGATGCCATGGTTGTAAATGGAGCACCCTGGAGATTGACGTCACCCGAACACGGATCCAACTTCCGAGAGGCTGTCTGGTCAATTCCTCAAGCAATTGAGGTGCACCGGCCTTCCCTCAATGTTGCATTGGCCCCCTGCAATTCTCATTGCTCGTTTTGAAAGCCTATTTTTTTTAGCTAAATTAAGAGCGAGACCCTCTTACGAATACTTCATTCTTACATCAAATTATGTAGATCGATACAACCAACTTGCAGACACATTTTTATGCTTTATGGTGTTGGTTGAAGTGTTAACACACTGGTCACATGCTACACTATTATCTACTGCTTATGCTGCTTATACTTTTACGGGCTCACTACTCATTCTTTAAAAAAGTTTATCGGGATATAAGTTGAAGTGTCATGTACCCCATGTTCACACGTAATACTGTCTCACCGAGGCTACGACTAATCAACTTTAGCTTGTTGCTTGAACATTATTGATGTGCATCAATCTTTATATTGCGTCTTAGGGCTATGCAATATTTGCATGCAACTTTACTATTTATCTACGACCCACCATCATTGAATATTGTTGTACTACATCTCTTAACTGTGTACCAAGATTGACATGAAATTGCAATCCTTGAGCTCAAACAGGATTGAAACGAATCTCCAATCTTTAAACTCGACTAGATGTTATTTCTAGGTACCAAATCACACTACCACTGCGCACAATGATGGGTCATTTGAGATGAATAAGTACTTAGGTTGGTTGGATATGAACCTCCAACTATTTAATCCGCATATGTAGAAACCTTGTTAGGCGATCTCTTTCACTGCTATATTACGGATTGTCACTTTGATGAGACAATATTCCCGTCATTAAGGGGAGATAAGAACTTAAGTGTTCAAATGGAACAACGTGAATTATTGTGGTTTGTCCCCACTAAGTCTTATCTTCATCTTAAATGCTTAAAGTGTTAAAGTGGCGAGATCACATGCTGCAAATATGTCTACAAGTATTGATGTCCTATCAAGAGGACATGGCGCGACCAAGAGAAGTTGGTCTTGGCGCAATCACCATGGATGGTGATATGGTGATGCCATATAGTGGCAAAATTTGTGTCACAAGACTGTGTGGCTCCCCAAAAGGAGGGAGGCCCTTAGGTTCTCGCACCAGGAAGAAAGCAAGCTTGGCACAACCTGATCCATTGATCAGTGATACACAAATTTGTCTCATGAAGTCTGAATTGTGATTATCATTGGGGGACGCCTCAATGTCAAATCCAATCCATATAGAGATCTCTACAAGTATTACACTAGTGTACATGAGGACGTGGGATAATGAGTCTACTATCGAACCATCATTCGTTGATAGAGTTGATTGGCCTAATGGAAAGATGTGATCCAACATTAACAAAGAGATGGTCCTTGGGCAGGTGATGTCGACACCGCAAGCTAAACCTTATCAACTATGTCTTTGTTAGATAGCATAGTGAGAATAAGAGCTTAGACTCACCTTATGGCGCAAGGTCTCTCACTAACACGCACTGGGGTCAACTACGATAAGATATGCTCTCGTAATGGATGTCATTACACTCCACTACTTTGTCAGTTTAGTAGTTTCTGAATAACTGAACATACAGCCTATGAATGCAGTCATAATAAAATCTCTATGGGATCAGAGATATACATAAAGGTCTTAAATGGACTTCATTCATCCGAATCAAGTGGCTCCAGACCACAAGAGCATGCGTTTGCTAAATGTATTGAAACGCACATGGACTCCACTTGATTTGGAAGGGATATGATGAATTATGCCTTTGCGTGTTCATTCTGGATTTACATAGACTCTTGATTGAACAAGAGATGCCAATTGTATCAACATCCGAAGTTAGAATGAAAAGATCTTGGGAAGACACAATCTCGATAAGGCACACGATGACTGTATTGATGATGATTTTCCATCAATCGGCTTAGGCGCTCTATAACTAGTGAGACCTACATATACTCCCATGATTAGTCAAAGTCTTTACTCTAAAGAGAGATTTGTTATTTTTTCTAAAACAAGAAAACAATCTAAGTACAACAAGACACATCAATGTACTCAACACAATAAGAAAGACTTGACATCTCATTTGCTATGAAAAGTTGTAAAGCTAAGTGTAGCTATGTACCCACGCAATGCTAATGTAATGGCAGTAACTCCTTTTTAATACTTAATGGTATGAAAGGTTGAGGCTTATTCTATCCCTGCATAAGAAACACATATCAATAGCGAAATCAGAATTTGCCAAGTTTTGTAAGTTAACTTCCACGGGACCTATAGGAAATATCACTCAGTGGAAAATTGTGAAATTGGGTCCATTGGAGAGGTCTATGTATCTACTTTCCCGAGACACCAACCATTTGATCATATCTATCATATTAAGTGAGTTATGGCCGTTTTCGTAACGTAGGACAAATCTGTCCGAGAATCTGATTTTGGCAAAACAGTCAACTTTGACTGGACTTTGTGAACAGTTCCTGACAAACCAGAATGTGTGTAATATACGGTTGGAAAGCTAAATGAGTATAGTTTCCAAAACCGTTTACGGTTCGTTCATATGTATTTCCTAGAGGAAGTTACAGCTGTTTTAGTACCCGAAGGTCATGCTGCACGGAAATCTGATTTCCTACACGAACTTATGTTTTGAGTTCACAAGCGGCCTTCTTCTCAAGATCTAAGTGTAAAAGATCATGTTTGAGGACAATACGGCATGATCTAGTTAATCATTGCCCAATACCACATTTGAATACATGTTAAAGAGCATTAACATGCTAAGTTATTGAAATTTCCGTGATTAGAAAGAATCAGAAAGAGCCCTATGATTGATGTAAAGATCAGAGGGAGGTGTGAACTTCAGGCGGAGTCTAGCACATACATACATGTTACTATCAAATGCGAAGGGTGCGTTATACTCTTTTTCTCCTACGATCAAGGTTCAGTTTTTTCCCACAGGGTTTTTGTGACTTGACGAGGTTTTTGACGAGGCAACAAATCAACATCATCGACATATTAGCGTGCGGCACAAGGAGGAGTGTTTTAAGATATTCTGTATCTTTCTAGATATTCTTTATGTGTGTCTTGGCCTTATATCATTAGGATGTGTAATTTGACTAGATCTATGTATTCATTATCCTTACCATATTGATATTGTGTAATTCCTTATATAAATAGCTCCTATCAATGAATAAGATGATGATTTCTCTATTCTCTTGTTATCTCTCTTTGTCTTTACACTTTATCTTTCATCATGCATTTTTTTTTATTATTATTAGTAGGTTTTTCCGCTTTTCTACCAATAAAGCGGCGTTAGTAAATATACGTACACATGCACACAATAATCACTATATATTAATATGGCCATATGGGTATCGGAATACACTAGATTTACCTTTTTAACATATCTAAAATTAGGGCTTAATATATTGAGCTTATGTCCGAGTATCACTATCTATTGTGTATGTTAAGGCGGTTTGATAAACATAGAGAAAGGAAAAGAAACAAAATGGGCCGCAACCCTCTTGTTGTTTGATACCGCAAGTTCTGACTTTTAGGCCATCTCTAACCTAAAGGGCTAAAAATAACACATGTGCTCAGTTTAGCACTTATATTTGGCACTTTAATCCAAATTAGCACTCACCATCTTCAACCGATTAGTGCTTTATTATAGCATCTTCATAACATTGATTGAATTTGTTAAAGACTTGAGTCCGAAAAGTCTCCGCCGATTGACATGTTTGAGCCCAATTTTACCTCAAACATGACCTACACCATACTTCTTATTTTCGGTTGCTTTTAGGTAGGCTAGGGTGAGAGCTTCATCTTCCTTTGTCGTCCAATTTCCACTTCGCTTCGCCTTCAAAGTCCCGGCCATTTGAAGAAGAAGATAAAAAGTCTAAATGAACAGGGACGGAGCCAAGATTCTAAAATAACCTGGGCTAAACTTTCTTTGATAAAAATGTCAAAATGTACAAAAATAAATAAATTAATAATGTTTGTATCGAGTATATAACATTAAGAAAATATTTTTTGCTTCTTAGTCTTTGACATTAGGAAAATCAATCTAAAAGGGTAGAAGTGATATTGATAGACAAAGATAATTCATAAAATTATCAGATTCACATCCCCAAATTCAGACTTAATAAGAACTTGGAAAGAGCATAGAATTAAAATTTTGAAATTCGATGTAACAATATACAACATACTTAGAAAATCAAATAAAATTGAGAGAAAAACTATTTCACATAAAAAGTTGGAGACATGGACTTAATATGGACCAATGGATCTTTTTAAATGAATAAAAAAAAAGTGATGGCGTAGAATAAGACTTGGGTCTATTATTTAGTATAACATAATTGGTTTTGACTTTTTTTAATTATTTTTTACATGGACTAATAGTGCTTAACTCATATAATATAATCTATGCTATTGAAAAAAAAGAAAAAAAAATGTCTGGGCTACAGCCCATGAACCAGTGTACTATCCTCCGTCCTTATAAATGAAACTAGTTAGAGATAAAGTTCGGTAAAAAAGTAGAACAGAAGACAAAAAGGTATTGCACTTCACCCAACCGATTAAAGACTGTTACATGACATTTGCTAAAGAGTATTCAATGTCTTAGAATAACACTATCTTTTTTGTTTTTTGGCTCTTTAGTTTTTCGCTCATCAGTTGAAGATTAGTTTGAGCAATAATTCTATTAATTGGCACTTTAGGACATCGATCGGAGATAGCCTTAGATGACAACTTTCCATTATATGTTTTTGGTCGGTTTAAGCAATAACTGACACTTTGTGGCCCTTCTCACCTGTTGGAATCATACCACTACTGTGTCCTATTTCTTCCGCCACTAGTTTCCAGTTTGAGAACGGAAACATGTCCCAGACTGCCATGACAACCAATCGCCGGTTTGCCCATCCCACGAAGTCACAAACCGAAAACACCTGAGAGCAACAATCAATGGGTTCGAGTCAAGTTTCTGAACGGCACACCAGGTTCATCAATGGATGCACACCAACTGTTCGATAAAATGCTCCACTGAACCCTCTTTCGCTCAAACAGACCCACGCAATTTGTAGCGGCACTCGCAACCGACCTTGAAAAATGTTGTTGAGGAGAGCAACCAAATTCGCTTCAGCAGTGTTTCCACATTTCATTTCAAAGGCTCCTATTTTTTTTCTCAATTCCCATTTTTGATCACACGGCACGAGTTGCATACTACTCTAGTGGCTTTCGCCTCTCTCCATTGTTTCCCTCCGAACCTAAACCCCGGTCGGATAGTTATGATATTGAGCTTGTTGACGATGATTCATGGCGGGTTTCGTCAGGTTTGGTGCTGGTGGAACAAGGAAAGAAGGGGGCTGCATTGGAAGAGAGTTGCTTATCGGATGAAGTGGTTGATGAGCAGGTTGATACTTGCTCTCTACCTGTTGAGGGTGACCCGGATTTCGATGACGTTGACAACTTGAGAGTTCGCGGCAGACTATTCTATAAAATCGACCGCGATTCCAAAGAGTATGAAGAGTATAATTTCGACTTCCATCGTAGGAACAAGTCTTCCAAGAAGAAGGACGATCCAAAGGAGAGTAAAAAGAAGAAGGTTGATCCAAAGGAGAGTAAAAGGAAGAGGGATGATGAAAAGGAGAGTAAGCAGAATGTTAGTGGTTTAAAGGAAAGCAAAAGAGACAGCCCAATTCCTAAGTTTTCCGCCAGGAGTGAGAAACAATGTAGAGTTGTGGACAGCTCTCGGGTTGGTGAAGTGGATGCTGCTTGTGTTGAGAAGAAGAAGCTGAGAACTCCGACTTATAATCAGCTCACTGGTCCTTTTCATGAGCCATTTTGCCTTGACGTGTACATATCAAAGGCTTCAGTTCGTGCTTGTATTGTTCACCGGTTCACCAGTAAGGTTGTTGCAGTGGCACATTCCATATCAAAGGACATGAAGTTCGACCTTGGTTCAACAAGGAATGCGGCTGCTTGTGCTGCTGTTGGGGAAGTTCTGGCTCAGAGGGCATTGGGGGATGATATCCATGATGTGATTTATACACCAAGGAAAGGGGAGAAGTTGGAGGGCAAGCTTCAAGTTGTAGTTCAGTCTCTAATTGATAACGGCGTTAATGTTAAGGTGAAGATCAAACAAAGAGCACGGAAGAAACTGACTTCCTTTTCTACAGCATAGAAACTGACTTGTTTGCTATTGTCGTCAAGTCTATCTAGGTCATCAGCGCATCAATTATAGGTTTCTTTGGAAATAACCATGTTCGTATGTTGTTTGATCAGGATTTAGGGAGCTATCAGGTTCATGAAATTGATTCATTTTACTTTGAGAAGTATAAAAGCTGGCTCAGCCAAATTATATTTATACAACGCACAAAGTCCTTTGAAGTCACTTCCCATGAAACTAGGAGAGGTAAGTGCGCCTTCTTTGATAAATACGAGGACTTGAAGCAACCACCCTTACGCTGTAGAGTACTCTGGTTGTCTGCTCGTCTCCATTTCCGCAGCCATGTGAGTTCGCTAGCTTTAACAACTTTGAGACCATCTTACAGGCCTTTTGTGGATAGTTGCAGATGTTTGAAGCTTTGTCTTCTTTGCAGTTTATGAATAATGAGCCAATGCTTTTGTTTCTGCACTGTATATGCTTATATGCAATCTACCAAATTATTGCTTTTATCCTCTGTTTCACCAAATCTTTTGATTTTGTATCCCATCAAGCAAAGCAGTTTACTTTGGTGGCTTAACCAATCATAGGATTCAAATAGCACCAGAAAACAAATTCACAAGTGATAAAGCAAAGCGCATATAAGTTCTATTCAACATTCGATAACTCGATACAAACATGCCTCAATTTCAAACACCCCTCACTGCTCAAAACCCAAACTTTTTAGTCATTAGCTGTTGCTAATTGGAGTGAGAGCAGCTCCTCTTCCGGAATGGTCCGAATGTGACAATCTGATTTGGGATACGAAACACAGAGCAATGTATACCCCCTCTCCACCACATCATCACTCAGCATACCTTCACTCTGGTCCACCCCGCCGCCGATAAGCTTAGCCGGGCAAGTCATGCACACCCCAAGCTTGCAGTCGTGCGGCACAGACAATCCAGACTCCAATGCCTTGTCCAGTATGGTCTCATCTTCCTCCACCTCGAGTTCAGTGGACTTGCCCTCGTGCTCCACCACAACCTTGTACGACCGGACCACATTCCACTGCCGCCGTGTACGGTGTCGTTTTGGCCGGAGACTGAGCTGAAAAGGAGAGGGCAGTATGGTCGAGTGTGACTGTTTTGGGTTGAGAGCGAAACAAGGAGATGGAGTGAAGTGAAGGGTTGCCATTAGTTTTCTGAGGTTGGAAATGAGAGACAACTTTGTGGCAGTGCCACTGTGTTGCTTGCTTTGCTTATGGTGTTCTGATAGGATGAGGTTTTGTTAAAAACAGTAATTTTATTTACACGTCCTTAATTTCTAAATGGAAATTTTTTTAAAATGGTACGACACAAATAATCAACTCTTAATTAAAGGTAGTATAGTTTATGTAATATCAAATCGATATATGACGTAGTAAACCTAACTCAATATCAATACATACCGTTAAACTCTCTGTTAACTTCAAAGTTTTCTATCAAATTTGCATGGGTAAACCTGTCTCTCTTTTTCCCGCCAATTCGCTATGTACATTGCGCTAGATCACCATGATTCCCTCAAAAAAATCTTAAAAAGTCTGTAGAGGGGTTTGCTATGAATGTGAAGTAATTGCACAACACTACAAGGCTCTTGAATGGTGGAGTGGCCAATGAATACAAGGCTCTTGAATCTAGTTCAAATAGATTTGAGCTACAGATAGAGGGGTTTGCTGTGAATCTGGAGTAATTGCACAACACTCTGTGCAATTAGACACTATGTCATACATTTGTAGGAGATGGAATATATGTGGACTTCTATGTGGGTATGCAATTGCTGCAATCTACTCTAAAGGTTGGAGTCCAGATGATTACGTCTCTAAATGGTATACACTGAAAAGGTATATGTAGTCTTATGAAATGATGTTTAATCCAATATCTGGTGTTGATGAGTGTTGAGACCAAAAAAAAAATCAAACAAAAAACACAAAATTATCGTAAAAAAAAGTGTAAAAAGAAGTATGTTGCCTCTAGAAGATTTACTACTGATGGGTTTCTATAGTATTGTTCAACTTCTACAAAATAAAACATAAGTATAACAATACAACAAGGAACCTGAAGTACACGTTTAGCAAATAAAGGAGGAGGATATTGATTCCAAGTTAATCACTCGCTCTCAGCCTTGATGATAACATAGTTGAGTCCAATTCCATCTTCATCACGTCACCTTGACTCGCCCATATATAGTCTCTTTGGGGTAGTTTATGTTGGTTTACATTTGGATTTTAATTTACTAGCTGTTTTACTGCAGATTTTTTGTGAATTTTTGGAGGGAATCCTGGTGAGCTAGTTCAATGTACAAAGTGAATTGGTGGGAAAAATGGAGGGACAGGTTTACCCCTGCAAATTTGACATAAAACTTTGAAACTAACAGAGGGGTTAACGGTATGTATTGATATTGGGTCGTGTTTAATACATCATGTACTGATTTGATATTACATATACTATACTACTTTTAATTAGGAGTCGATCATTTGTGGTGTACCATTATTAAAATTTTGTCTTTCTCGATACACACCTCTTTATTTTTCTTGCCATTTCTCCCTATATTCTTCCTATTATACCCTCATCTTTTTCCTTCCAAAAAAATACCCTCATCTCTCTCTCTCTCTCTCTCTCTTCAATTCCTTCTCTCTTTTTTATAAATAAGACATCATAACATGATTTGGTTTGTGATCTTATAAATTGAGCGTGAAGAAACAGTGAGAATGCATTGTGAGGGAGAGAGAGAGATTAAAATAGGTCCATGTACTCATTAAATTTATTAATAGTTGTGAAGATGAACATATGAAAAATCTACATTTTTAAAAAAAACTTTTTATTAAATAACTCACACACCCTACATATGTCAATGAGATTTAAACTTATAACCTCAAAATTATTAGCTAACACCTTAACTAACCAGACCACGGATCATCGACATTTTAAACCTATGAAAAATCTACAATTAGTTTAACTCGGGAGGAATTTTCAATCAAAATATTCTGATATGTCAATAGAAGTGGGTTTTGCTAAGTTATTATTTATGCGGATGGATAAGAATAAACAACATGAGATTTGACGATTAGGTTTGCAGGTGTTGGTGAATGAAGAGAAAAGAAAATGCTGTTTTTTGTTCTATTGTTCTTTTGGAAGAAGAGAGGGTATAGAAAGAATTTAAAATTTTACAAAAACATGTGATGTGTATTAATCCAATGGAGGTGGGTGAATAAAATTTTTCTGTTAAAAATTAAGGAAAAAAAGGAAAAAAGAAGAAGAAGGGTTCTTTTTACAAATTACACTATAAAGTTCAGTAATTAAGAAATTACATTGCAAATTTACAACATGGGTTTCATTGTGAAAGGGAGGATATGGGCTAAAGATTGGAACTTTGTGTCCTTCGGAAAAAAAGATTGGAATTTTGTGATCAAATGCAACAGAACCTCAAAACAAGGCAGGTTCAGCAGTACCGTAAAAGCAAAAAAAAACTTAAAAAGGTAAGTGTAATTATGACGTCAGATTTCAGAGCCCATATATATATATATATATATATATATATATATATATATATATACACACACACACACACGAAAAGATGTGAAGCGGACGTCCGCACTCGGCTTAAAATGTGGACGTCCGTCCGTTCTCCCCCCTCCGGCGCCGGCGACGGCTCGCCTCCACCCCATAAGACTCTAGCAGCGTCCCCGACCACTTTCCCTCCCCGGTGAGTCCGGTTTTTTCCAGTTTTCCGGCGAGATCGACCGCTCGAGACCTACCTTCAATTTTTCTCCATAGCCCTTTGTCGAAAATGAAGCTTATTTACAGCCAGTAGAAGAGCAGATGCGGAGATTTCCACTTCAGCCACCTTGCTAATTATCAATAAATACTTCAAGTTTTTGGCTTCTTAGAAGTGCCGGAACTTTCAGACTCATCTTTGCGCTTGATCCCCAGAAAATGTTCGACCTGTGAAATTAACAGAAAGTTAATTCTATTTATTAAAAATATCAAGTCCTGCAACCATATCTTGGAGAGAAAAACATAGTACATAACTGCATATAAAACTGATTAAGTGTGAAAACATTTCAGGATGATTAGAAGAAAAGGCTACATCCAACAGAAGTACAGAACTAATAAGCACAATCTCTCAGAAAGGGAAGTTTCTATATTCATTCCCAAACACTGTTGCAAGGGGGTTGACTATGCATATCATGAAATTATGGCAAAGAAATATTTATGACAATCAACTCACCTTTCTGTCACCAAGCATGGGTGTCAACCCCCCTGGGAGATCCTTCTCCACAGTAGCAAAACCACTTCTGGGATCACTAGTTTGCCTGACAACAAGAGAATAAATGAGGGAACCATATCCAAGTTGAGAATATGTCAGATAAATTGTACATAAGTTGAGATAGGAAAGCCTACAGCACACCTCATATTTCTTTATTCCAATTCAAATCAACACATTTGGATGTCTTAATACATTTGATGTTCTTATCAGTAGTATTAATTTTTATTTTTATATGTAACATTTTGATTATTATTCAATTTTCATCATAATTTTTTCCATTAACATCAGTATATAAACCAATCTAGCTAGCAGTGACCCTGCAAATGATATCCAAAATCAAGTTAAACAATGATGTAGATAACAAAATGTCATAGCCTAACTCAGTATAATGCAACCCTTAACAATAATTATTGCTAAAGTAAAAACATAGACTAATCAGATTCCATAGCCTATTCCATATGTTGTCATGCTATTTATGCAACCCACCCCTTGTTACCTTCAGTCATCATAAAAAGGTCTACAACAGTACCTAAACTTAAAATGGAACAGTTAAGTGAAATAAACTGTCAAATACATACCCTGGTTTGACATGGCCACTGAGAACAAGATAGGGTGTTTGTAACCGAGCTTGAGTTTCCCTCATCCTCTCCACAGAGTGGGATGGTGTATCTGAGCTCTTCATCTGCTTCAACTTGAGCTCTTCATGGTATTGCTTCATGCGCTTTTCTTGCTTCATTTTTCCAGGTTCCTTCCCATGGAATTTATGAGAAAGTACCCGAAAGGCTTCCTCTGATGTCAACTGGTAAAAAGAAGCAAACAAGTCAGCGGAGCAGATATAATACAAGAACATTACTTAAACCATATGTCAGAAGGCCCTCGTCATCATCCACAAAGCATGTTTATTATTTTCTGCCCCACACTTCAAGGAATTACAATGCCAAACCTAAAGTTTCACTCCAGAATAGCACAAGAAAATTTAATTGACCATGAATAATAGAAGTCACTGATAATGCAAAAGAAAATATTAGAAACGAAAACACTCCAGACCCACTTTGCAGACCCACCCTGACTCAAAATTCAGGACCACATGCTATACATTCCCCTACAAGGCTCTTGAAGAAACCACACTTCCACCCAAAATTTAGCCCATGGAACATAGATTATATACAATCTGACTGTGGGTAAATTAATGACCGCGTGCACTTCAGTGTAACAATGTTATATGATGTAAACATAGCAGCACTATAAAAGGAAACAGACACGAGTACTTACAGTTCGCCCAAATTCGTCAGTTCTCTCAATGTGAATATCTTTTTCCTGATAGACTATAGGTGGACGCATCTCCTTTTGATGGCCTGATGAGCGAGTATCCTTTTGTTCATCCTTTCTCCGACGCAATGTATGGGTCTCCTTTGGCTCCTCGTCATCATCTACAATGCCTAAGAGTTTGCTCTTCTTCTTATCCATGTTCCTACCACCCCACTCAATACCTTCTTTGAGATTACCTCGCTCTTTAAGCAGTTTTAGCACACCTGATAAGCCTTTCCCGACCGCAACTTCATGGATAGTTTCATCTGGAACTATCTCCTCCTTATCATCGGTAGCAGATTGTGCTTTGTTCTCTTCAATTTCATTAACTTCAGTCCAACCACTAGGCTCGGCCGTTTCTATGTCAGCAGAAGGTTTTGGTTCTTCATCTTCTTGCATAAACACATCTTCACTTTCAGGCTGGTGGGATTCTGAGAAAAGAGAACATGTCATTTTTTAAACTATGCATGCTACCAAAGACCTGGACAAATCTTAACAAACTAAACATGCAATTGTTATCTAGCAGCGAGATATCTAGAATTTACAAGGGTTTGAAAGACCACATTTATAGCTTGCAGAAGATCCAAGCACAAGTTGGTACACCGTGAAAAAGAAAGTGCATAAAAGTAAATATCAAGTTGGCATGTGAAAATCAGACAAAAAAAAAACAACATGACAGCACTCCAAGGGAAAATGGTGAGTACTAATACTGAATCAAGTGAAATAGGAAAACGGCCACAAGCTGGCAATTACATACTGGTGATAATGACGCATCATGCCTAAATTCATAGAGAGCATTCACACACTCAGCCAATTAAGTAACTAACTCACATTAGTCTAAGATAGCTCATAAAACAAAACAATAACATCAAAAGAATATACCTTCACCAAGCTGTAGGCTCAAGACAAATTCTTCCATCTCTGTGAACACAACCTTGTTTTCCTGTGACTGTCCAGCTGACGAGGATTGATCATCTGTAGTTGTGCTGCTTGCGGCTGCAGTGGCAAGGCGAGCAATTGCATTTGGACAGGAAGTCATCTCCTCCTGTTTCTTTTTTAGAGCTATTTTCCTAGATCTCTCTAAGGCTTTATCAATTTCTTCATAATCATCAGCGAAGTAAGGAGTTTCATCAGAAAGAGTGTCCTGTCGCAATGCTTTAGATGCCTCATTTGCTCTATCTTTAGCTAACTGGTATGCACTATTTCTCTTCTCAGCTTCCAATCTTTCTTGCTCCTCTCTAGTGCCCTGCCTGTTTGCATCCTTCCTGGAACCAAGGTCCGCAGCACCCAGCCCTGCAGAGATGGCTTCTGCTTCAAGGGCATCTAGATCTAGCTTCTCCTTCTTCCTGAAGGTTTTCTTCTTCTTGGGTTTCTTTAATTGCAGCATTTCTTCATTAGTATAGTAGTCAGATATGATCTTCCCAGAGATATTGAGATCTTTGGAGCGAACTTTCGTGGAACCACCTTGTAGCCTCTTACGTAGCTAGCAAAAATAAATACCATTATGATTATTCTTTTGGCTAAAATATCACATGATAATCTCCTGCTAATTGGAGTATAAAACTAAACAAATCCATGCACCAAAGAAACCAAAGGCAACGAGAATAAAACTTGAGAGAATACCATATAAATCACTTAAGAAAGTGCTCGTATCATACTCTAAATTTTATTACCACATATCAGTATAAGTAATAAGACAGTACCTCTTCAAGTTTCTTCTCTGCTTCATCAGTAAAGCGTCCTCTTGCATCAAGTGTTAACCCCTGAAAGGAAACATAAATTTACATATTAAGGGACAACATTTCAACAGTGTGTACAAGGGGAAGTCGAATTGGCAACCCCACCCCCCCCCCCCCCCCCCCCCCCACCCCCCTTTTAGAACAAGACACAAGACTCTAGGAGAGGGTGTGGCTTGTGAAAAAAGGGGGACTTCAATCTCCTATGTAAATGAACGAGTTAGAACTAGACTGCAAAAACTAAAAGTGAGGGAAACAAACAAGAAATCCATCTGCAGCAGGATCATCATATTGCGGAAGCATTTTCTTCTCTACAGTAGGATCATCATTAAACCTGATATACACAAAGATACATACAAGCAATCAATAATCCTCAGCGTAGTGAAAAAATATTTAAGCAAATGTGGTAGTAGATTAACTAAGCACAAGACTGTCACACAATAAATAAGTTGATATCTGCATATTTATGTAAGAACAGAAGGCTATGGCCAACATACTTATCAGCATAAATTCCTGTTTTTTTCTTTGCTGCCTTGTAGGCGTCATCTCGCTGCTTCTGCTCGCCAAGTTCCACATTCTCAAGCATATCAACATCTGTTACATTAAAACAAAAAAACTCTAATAAATAAAAACATGTGATGCTTTTAAATGGGACCCTGCCCTCAAAAGATCAAGTAATCCCATGCTACTTTACCTTCATTAATGTCACCATCAGCAAGAATATTCTGATCTTTGAGTGTTAAAACAACTGCACCACCTTCTATCACTTTATCGATGCCATGAAGAACTTTAACCCCAGCTAGATTATCTGCAAACACATTGAGCAACTTCAGAAATCAAAAACCCAAAATGAACTCGAAGACCATAACAGTTATTCAGCATCGATGGTATTTTGTGAGCTTTGACCTCCATAAGTAACTCAGAGGATGTAGCCTTAGGTTAAGAATGAAATATTTCTTGTAAATCCCCTATTGCTGTCTTCTTCATTTATTCTGCTCTACTGCCTTGCATTGTCTTTATATCTTCCCCTAATTATTTAAATTATTTACGTTCATTCTGGTAATCAATACATACCACAAATACTGGGTCCCATAAGTTTAAATAATGGTTAGACATTCGGCCAAGTATTTATAATGAAGCCCTTCTATATAGTTGGCAATTTGGCATAAAAATAAATAAATAAAAAAGCAACACCTATAAGACTACAATCTGAATGTTCATTATGTCTTTAATATAGCCTACCTGTATGCACAAACCTAATAAGACGCTAAAAGACTGAAAATTCAATGCCCAATCTGCCATCAGGTTGTTATTCAGAAAATTTAAAGAATCTTCAAATAACAATAAAACTTACGAGTCATTTCATGAGCTGCCTTCTCATCTTCACTTTCTTCTTCACCAACATTATCCTGAGAAATTCACAATATGAATGGTAAGCTTAAAATCAACAACTGTTGAAACATGATAATGTAAAGTAAACAGTATCCAACCAACATGTTCCTCAAAGATCTTTGAAAGCTGCAAAGCTTTCTCTTTTTCAGCATTCCTTTTCTCCTCAAGCTTACGACTCCTATTAACCCATGCTAAAACCTCAGGAATGTCTTCACTTTTCTTCTTTAACCTCTCTTCCTTTGTTCTGAACAAAAAGCAAAACCGTAAGAAATAGTCACGCAATGCATCAATTGTCCTGAAAAGAAATGTTCCATACAGCTGTATACAATAGGACATTATGTAATAACATCCACCTTTAACATGCATTTGTTGAGTGATAAGACCCAATAAATAAAGTAAGCAGCTAAAGTTCAAATAAAAGATGCTAATCCAGGCAAAGATTGGAAGAATGAACTATAGTTACAACCAGCATTTACTACCACCACAGGCCAAATTTGCAACTCGAATAACACCATTATATTTTCAATCAAAAATCAAAAGATGACATCATGTAAATTTACAAAATCAATGCCAGTTGCTTCCCAGTAGAACAATGCTCAAATGCTGCAATTATCTCTCTTCAACTAACGTAAACCTTAAACTATCCAGACTATGTAATTCTTTTTAAAGAGATAAACCAACTCGAGAACAATGGATATCTATATGAAAATTGTTACAAAACGAGCACATTTGTTTTTGACAATTTACCTTTTAACTAACATCATGTAAGCATATTATTCAAATAGAATTTCAACTACAAGTTCAGGGTGTACGTGGAGTCAGTCTAAAGAGCACGGTATAAATCCCACATTTTACATTAGCAGGACCAAAAATTACGTATTATATATGTTTCTTTAGTGTCTTACAGAAGAACATACGGTAATCAATATAGAACTTGATAACATAAATGTACTTACTTCAGGATGCGTTCTTCAAGCTCGGATGCTGACATATGTGCCCCACCTGACAAACCCTCTGCATTCTGTTCATTAGCAGCATCACGGGAGATCTTACCTTGCTTAATAATGTCCTTATCCCTGTTATCCTCATCATTAAGCTTAGCACTCTCATCCCTCTCCCCAAGCTTGTTAGACTCATAAGCATCCACGCTTCTCCTGCTCTGTCTATCTCTTGATTTATCCTTATCTTGATCTACCTCATTCTCCTTTCCCCTATATTTATCTTTCCCCTTCTCCCTATCTGTATCCTTCAAGCTTTCCCTCCCCTTCTCCCACTCTTCATGTTTTTCCCTCTCCTTTTCTCTTTCTTTTTCTTTTGCCCTATCTCTTTCCCTATCCCTAGTCTTCTCTTTCGCCCTCTCCTTATCTCGTCCTTTATCACCATCCTTCTCTACCTCTCTATCCTTCCCTCGATCCTTTCTGTCTTTCTCTCGATCATAATCCCTATCCCTCACCTTACTATCTCTACTCCTATCCTTATACCGCTCATCTCTATCATCCTTCCTTCTTTCCTTAGACACACGATCCTTCTCCAAATCTTTCGATTCTTTCTCTCTTTCCTTCGCAACATCATCACCACCACTTCTCCTCGACCTATCCCGGTCCTTACTCCTCCCATCCTTCTCCTCCCCTCGGCTACTCTTCTTCCTGTCCTTATTCCTATGCCTGCTCCCCTTCTCCATATCATCAGAATTTCCATCCTCCCGCTGCTCCCTCACCGGAGAGTCGTCCCGATCACATCTCTCCCTCTCCACATCCATTCGGAACACTCGAAACTACAAAACTCCAACCCTGCAATTACCACATAGTAAAGGAAATCAAAACAACTATACAGCATACACAGCTGCAAAGCAACTTCCAGTAAATTTTACAAGCTGATAATCATCAAATTGCGTCTTCTTTTACTTATAGTTCTCGATAAGGAACCAGAAAAGGATCATATATAACATACATTGAAGGATTGGAAACCCTAAGTCAGCTATGAACAAAAAGAAGAATCAAAGAAGAAACTGATAGGGTGATGCAATACCTTACGAGAGGTTTTTCGGTGTCGCTGTAAGCGATGGTTGACTGTGATTGATGCAGGTACGAGTGGAATTCGTTTGAGATTGACGAATAGTTCAGGGAACGAAGAAAGCAAGAGGAAGAAGAAGAAGAGTGCGGAACCGGATTTCGAATGCAATTGAGTTGCCCTAATTTGGGAAATAAACGAATTGAGGATAGGTGTTTCTGTGATGGGAAGAAATAGTGGGAGAAGGCGGTGAAGAGATTTTGTGTTTGGGTTTCCGGTGCGACGTATGTATTGATAAACGGTATGTATTGATAATGAGTTACTCATCGTTTTGGGAATTATGAGTTTTGGGATCACTCAAACTCAAAACTAATAAAGATGATTTTAAAAAGTGATTTTAAACGAATAAAGCTTTTTTCTGTTACAGGATATTCTATATCTTTTTAAATATTTTTTATGTGTGTCTTGGTTTTATGTCAATTGAATATGTAGTTTGACTAGATTTATGTATTTTTTATTCTTACTTAATTGGTATTGTGTAATTCCCTATATAAATGGCTCTTATCAATGAATAATACACACATCTTTAATGATTCTCTATTCTTAAATTAGTTTCACTTCATCACGTTATCAGTACTTGGCTCAACCATTGAGCTAATATTTCTCCCAAATCTTAAAACCAAAACCGAAGCTCTCGGCCCTGCCTCGGTGCGCTTAGGGTTAGGGTTTTCAAGAGGCTCGAAAAGGGGGTTTCAACTAGGTTGAAAGATTCTATTTTGTATTTGTTGAGAGATTTAATTGTGTCCTTGTCTGTAAACCCTTAGTTCTTTATATAGTAGCCCAACTATCTCAAAAGAAAGATAATTTTTGAAACCCTAATCCCACGAGGACAAGGCTTAGCCCATGCGGACTAATCAACATATGACACTTGTCCAATTTGCGCATTCTGCATGGGCTACTGACTCCATCCCGCAGGCTTTAGAAAGGCTTTTTATTAAAAGGGCCACAAGCAAGGATTGGCCCGAAACATGTCAAAGACTTGTAGAAGTCCTCAACGATTAATGTGGTGCACGCGGATTCCGCCTGTGGCTTCCTCGCGAACCAACTCGCTCGCTTGCCTTGATGTTCTCCGCCTCGCCTACGCGCGAAGTCGCTTATGCACGCGAGATCTGTAGTCCGCGAGAAGTAATATTTGCGTACTGGCTTTGTGATCCAGCTCGCGTGATCTTATTGTAAACTTGGACAAATTGGGCTTGCCGGTTATGACGTGGACCAAGAAAGTAATTAACATTTACTCGGACATTTTACAGTCCAGTAAAGTATTATTACTTAGACAAAAATGTCCTTTGGCTCAAACATTGCCCCCTAGGCCTTGAGCTTTGGATTGTCTAAGTGAATATGTCTTATTGAACATGTCGTGAAAATTCAAAAGTTGGAGGATGCTAACGTTCTGGCGCCATCGCGACCTTCATCTCACTGAGGGGAACCAAAGTTTTGAAATGTACGTCACCAACCGACTAGTGAGATAACTTGGTTCTGTCCAAAAGTGTAACACCCCGGACCAAATTTTACCTATTTACTAGGTATTTCACGAGTTACTGGAGGAATTTAACCGTGTTCGGTAATTTGGTGATTTAACACTCGAGTTTATTTTCGAGTTTTTCTCAAAATGTTAAACTCTTCTTTTACAGCCCTAGTGTCGTAGCACGCGACGATACAAATTCACCAATGTTCTCGGATTTATTTTTCGGAGCTTCGAGCTATTTTCTACGTTTTATCGAAGTTTGGTAAAAAGATTGTTTCCTGAAATTCAATCTGTGCTATTTGATCAGCTAGGGTTTCTTTTTTTTATCGTGGCCGTCGATTTAAGCATAAGGAGAATTGAAAGACTGACTTTTCGGTCAAAGACTCATCTCGGCTTTGACCCGAGTCTCTCTCCTTCCTCTCTTTCTCACTGCAGCCATAGCTTCTCCGATCGAAAACTTGGCCTTTCGGCCACCCCTGGCGACGGGACTGCCACCAAAGTGATCCTCTTCTCCTTCTCTTCCTAGCCCAGCCTTTAAACTCACTTGAAACCCCAATCTTAGAGCAGATCCACAAAGAGGAGCATGGCTGTGTTCGCCGTTTCCGGCGAGCTCCGGCAGCGACAACGACAATGATCGGTAGGGTTCTTCTCCTCTTTCTTTCTTCTTTCTTTCTATGCCTTTCACTCTTCAAATCGAGTTCGAATTCAGAAAGCCCTCTTTGGTGTTTCTAGGTTTCGTCGAGTTTTCTGGTGGGTTGTTCTTGGAGCTCCGGCGGGACTACCGAGCTCTGGTGAGTCTAGAAGCAGTTGAGTAGAGCTCAGTCGCGCCTTGTAGGGATTTAAGAGCAGCAGGCATGTTTTGGGAGCGGAGCAGAAGCTTAGGGTGTTTCTGCCGTGGTGTTGGAGGTAGTGGGAGCTTGTGTGTTGTTGAAAGCCACGGTTTGCTGTGGCAGTTTTGGCTGAGAATGAACTCAGTCCGGCAAGGGTTGTAGCAAGGTGAGAAACCTCTGTGTTTTGGCTCGGTTGGGTGTTTGAGATGTTTTGTGTTTTTGTGTTATGGTGAATTGGTGATTAATATTGGGTTTTTGTTGCTTGTCGTCGATAACTTGGTGTTTTGAAGAATTTAGGGAGGTCATGGCGAAATTCCGGCAAGTGGCCGGAATCCGGCAGAATATTCCGGCAAGTCGTCGGAATCCGGCGAAGGCAGTTAGTCCGACAAGAGCAGTTGAGGTAGTTATCGAAGTTTTCCTTTTTTGTTTTGCGTTGTTTCATAAATAGGAAAGTTTGTCGGTTTATAATCGGAAATTTTTCTAAGTGAGGAAAGTTCCTATTTTGGGGAAACTTTCCCTTTTTTTGAGAACTTCCTATTTATGGAAACCTTTTTTTGGGTGCCCTTAGTAATTTTTAGGGTGAGGTTGTGTAGAGAGGAAATGAAGGAAATTCTTGGTTTTGTTTGATCGTAGGGGATCATAAATTAATTTTGGAAGTATTTTGGTTAATGTGTTAAGGCATGGAAATTGATGGTGACTTTGTTTCCAGGTTAAGGTTCATTCCGAATAAGTTATAGTTGCGAAGTTTAGTCGGAATTGATTATTTTTTATATGTCGGTCAACCCTGGTCAACCTAGGATACTTGGTCAATTTAAGAAGAAGACGAATCAATGAATATTTCGGAATCTGGTTTGACCGATTTATTCTGCTGTTTATTATCAGACGTGGGATTGACTCGAGATTGTGAATAGTGGAGGCAGCGCTCAAGGAGTATGCCGAGCATTGCAAGGCTTAGGCCTAATACTGTGAGTGGACTTTTATTTGAAATAATATGCATGCTATGGTTCATGATTGAACATTTCCTTTTGTTGGAGTTTTGACGTCAATTAATTTTGACGCTTTTATTTCTCTTGGAGAGATACCGAAAATGGGATTTTCGGTAGATATAAATATGTATTTATGAGAGAGTATGTATAGAAAATGCTAGCTAGCCATATGTGTCTGTCCACCTTAATGGCGTAGCATATAGCCGCATTAAGGCGTGACGTGAGCGTTGGACGTAAGCGTAGTAGCCCTATTTGAGTGTTTAATTCATATAGGGAGTATGGACACATATTTATACACCCGTCTGTCCACCTTGATGGCGTAGTGTAGCACCGCATTAAGGCGTGACGTGAGCGTTGGACGCGAGCGTAGTAGCCCTATATAGACCCATGAATCTATATAGGGAGTATGGACGTGTGTAAATACATACATATATTATAGAGTCTGGGAGACTCGATATTATGAGATGAAAGTTTTATCGCTTGCAGCATGCATTCGATTTTTCTTTAGAAATTGATTTGGGGAAACATAAATATTTTATTCGTTAATTTATTTTTGTCCACTCACTCTAACGTTTCATTTTCAAATGTTTTCCCCTGGGCTCTTCGTTTTAAAAATGCCCAGTTTGCAGGATTGCATAGTTGAGGTCGGACGTATATGGAGAAGAGGCATAGTCAATAGTGTAGCTTCCGCTCATTTTTATATTTCTAGTTCTTTTCTTTTCAAATAGAGTTGCTCTGAACAGTGGCTGTTGGCTATGAGATTTTTCTTGTTTAAGTTAGTATTTAAATTGGGAGATGTTGTGATTTGGGGAGCACGAAGGATCCAGGAGTTTATGGATGGATTTAAATTTTCAGAAGTGTTTGCAGGTTTTATTAGGAAGGGTTGTCCATTTTCAAGGGAGGTTATGTCGAATTTTTCGGTAAACTTTCCTTGGAGGTGGTCCCCGCACGACTTACTCTGGGTTTCAAGGTGAAATTCGGGGTGGGTCGTGACAGTTGGTATCAGAGCATTAGGTTATTCGATTCCTTTCTCTTTTAGTACTACCTCATATTCTTGGTCACACTTAGTGTCTATAGAGTGATGGTCCGTCCGCGGCGGATCTATTAGCATTATATGCTTTAGACACTATGTTTTGATTAAGTGAGTGATGTAGTTGTTCTTATTTTATTTATGGACAGTAGTGTGCCATAAATGTTTTCATCTCTAAGACTATGTCTCCGTACGCCGACCTCTTTGGTAATCATTATGCTTCGAGTAATGAAAATGTGTATGGATCACGCCTTTCCAAGGGTTGTTGAGTGATATCATAAATTGTTAGAGTTCAATTGGGAGTTGGGAACTCCAGTTGAGAACTCATATGCGTGGCAGCATTCTGTTCATTTTGTCCCAAATTATTGCTTGGGTTATGATTAAGATGCTAAGGTGAGCATCTCGTGCGAATTTTTAGAAGGTGAAAAGTTTAATTCAAGCCTTGCAGTTCACTATTTATAGTGGGCAAGTGTGAAGTTGTAGTAGTCCGATGGAAAAATCGTGGTATCAAATTACGTGATTTTTGGGATAAAAGAATTGGAAGGAAAGTTTGAAATAGTGGTGTATTCTTCAGAGGTAAAAGTTGATTGAAGTGATGTGGGAGGTACCCATAGTAATTCCAAGGGGTACCTTTACAAGTTGTTGAGGACCCTAATCCTGAGCGAGTTAGTCACATGGGATCTGTGACTAGTGTTGGGTTGCAGGAAGTTATTGCATAAAAAGTTAAATGTCAAATTAGATAAGTCATGATTAAAGACCAATTTACCGACTATGTTTATCCGCAGTAGAAAGCAGATGGGAACATTTTGGAATAATGCTGGTTATGTCAGCACGTATTCTGGTTCCTACAACTTTAATTATGGATAAGTTTTTATCTTTTGAGCAATTTATTAAGATAGTGGTGGTAATATCTTTTGGAAATGACGGATAATAATAGTCGATGATTAGTAAGATTTCTGATGATTTTTGGTCTCTATTGTGAGTTAGTTGAAGTTTGTTAAAGCACTAAGTAGAATGACTTGGATTGTTGGTTTTACAAAAGTCATTCGTCAGTGCGTTGTGACAACTTCTTGTTGTGCCACAGTCGGGGATTATTTTTTTTAAATTTTATTGATGGCACTAAATGTGGAGTTTCAAGCAAGTGTGGAATCGTGGAGTGAGATGTCAGTTATATTATTTTAATCGTGGAGCCAGTATGGATTCTTTCGGAATTCCAGGTGTTGAAGTTTGGTTTCCAGAATTGTTGAGTGCTTGGAAGATGAATTTAAATGGAATTGAAAAGTAATGGTGGAGTGAGAGCGGGATGGTTGTGGTCACTCCAGCTTTACGACAACACTTAGTGAATTTATTACGTGTTGTCATGTGTAATCTATAGCAGTTGTGTGGAGTTGGTGGAAGCGGTAGCAGTGGAATAAAACCCACTGGATCATAGAGCAAGAGTGTGTGGGTGTCCAAAGTAATTTTTAAGCAGTGTCGTTCCGGGTGGTTGATGTAAGTCTTAAATTTTTGATCGAAGCTGGTTTTTGACATCATTTCATTCGCAATGAGTGACTAACTACGACACCACAATTGGAGGATCCGTCCTCCCCTTATTTCTAATTCAGTGAAATGGAGCAAAGTTTTGGTTGTGGTGTGTGTGGGAATATTTAAATTATTCCTACTTTAGTTTTTGGGTAGCATTCTCAGAGCTTGAAATCATGGAATGCGATTTCAACGCTTCGATTTGAAAGGTAGAGATTCTGGTTATTTTGTCGAAGTTTCGAGGTAAATGATAAATTGGTAGTTGTGTCGTAGTCATGGATTCGGAATAAATCCAGTGGTGATCCCAAGTGAGCTAGAGTTCATTTAAGCAATGAGTCTTGATGCTGTAAATCCTATGTGGTAGTTTAAGAGTTGTTGGTGATGTTGATTTTGATGGTTTGTGTCGTTGTAAGTATATTTCATGTTGTAGCCTTATGGAAGAGAGTTTTCCCCTGTTGACTCAAGAAGCGTCTAGAGTCGAGGTTTTTTAAGAGTTTTATTATTGAGAGTAGTAGTTTTTGATAGGTTGATCAACGTCTCTTCTCGGGATCGTATTGTGGTGGGACCACTCATTGATCCAAGTATGATTTGGGAGGTCTTCGTTATTTGGTTGTGCGTTCATCCGTTGGTGTCAGCATGATTAGTGGAAGTTTCTAGTGCGATTTCGAAGCGGGTTCTGGCAGATATTGGAGATTTGTGGAGCTTTTGAGCTCGAAGTTAGAGGACTTGCTTTTCGTATGCTTTAAATTATTTCTTCTGGAGCTTGAGTTGAGTTAAGCCATGAGTTTTGATTCTTGCTTGAATTCATGGTTTTCGTTGGTTGGTGAACCACAAGGTGTAGTAGTGGGTCTTGTATAAAATTTGTCTTTGCTTTTGTTAGTCACATGTTATTGCAAGCTCGATTTTCGAAGAATCTTTTTGGTGGGAAGTCGTGGCCCTGGGATGTGTAGGAGACTTGAGCATATCTGAATTTCAGATCTTTTTCTGCTATCAGATTAATTATTTATGGAGGTAGAAAAGAAGTATGTTTGTCGAGTTCAAAGGTTATGGTTTTTAGAATCATTCTTATGGAACGGCTAAAGTGAGCCATGTGCTTTTAATTATTGCTCTTGGGGTCGCGTTTGCACCCAAATAAGTAACATGGCTGGAGATGTAAATTTTGTCAATGCTTAAGGAAAGGGCTCTATTTTTGTGGATTTCAACGTCAAGTTTGACATCATGAATTGACTGTGCCAATTTTTCGTGGGCATTATTAGTCAGTTTTGCTTATGGCGAGCAAGGAGGAATATCTAGATTCCACATGATAGTCATGTTTCAGATTATCTTATGGGTTGTGGTAAGGAGATTAGCAGAGATAGCAGAATCAAGAAAGAGTTGGATTTCCCATAAATTGCTAGTTTGTGGTGCACAAAATGGTAATGTTATAGTTTTGGCGGAGAGACCTCAGTGATGTGGTATTGATCTCTTCTTAATGTCATTTCGAGAATCGAGGTTATTATTTATTGGTGGACTGGTCACTTTGGCAGAGCGAGGTTATCTTGTGGACTTGCGAGAGCTTTGACTCCGCAAAGTGCCTCGGTATTAGACATGATTGTGACAGTTCTGCAGTGTGTGCATCCTTAAATCTATTCGATTAGCGGGTCTTAATTTTGACCCCTATGAGCATGTGGGAATGCGTGAACTTTAGTTTCCTAGCAAGTGGGCTTCATTGTCGAGTTGTGAGCAGCGTGCTATCGAGGTTGTTGCGTGACGTTAGAAGATTTGAGCCCAATGGTGATAGCAAATTTATGCGTTTTATTTGGGTTAGCTATTTCCATTGCTCAGGAAAGAGTGTGCATACCTACGGGTACTCGTACTCTGGAATAGATATCACTGAACTCACTTACGTGTTAACGTTAGTGGTAGTTCAACGAAGGACTTAGAATCTTCGAGAAGATTTAAAATAATTCAGGATTCAGATAAAAAGGTTAAAGGAGTCAGAGTTGGACTCAAAGCAGCCGATTATTTTGTAGAAAGATTTGACCTTTGATGAGGATCCGGTTCAGTTTTTAGACCAGAGGGAGCTACTGGTTAGAAGCAAATCTTTTCCTCATGTTAAATTCTGTGGAGGTGTCACCAAGTAGAAGAAGCTACTTGGGAATCAGAGGAGCAAATGAGGTAGCAGTATCCATATCTCTTCGGATGTCAGGTATGTAAATTTCAAGGACGAAATTTTTATAAGGAGGGGAGATTGTAACACCCCGGACCAAATTTTACCTATTTACTAGGTATTTCACGAGTTACTGGAGGAATTTAACCGTGTTCGGTAATTTGGTGATTTAACACTCGAGTTTATTTTCGAGTTTTTCTCAAAATGTTAAACTCTTCTTTTACAGCCCTAGTGTCGTAGCACGCGACGATACAAATTCACCAATGTTCTCGGATTTATTTTTCGGAGCTTCGAGCTATTTTCTACGTTTTATCGAAGTTTGGTAAAAAGATTGTTTCCTGAAATTCAATCTGTGCTATTTGATCAGCTAGGGTTTCTTTTTTTTATCGTGGCCGTCGATTTAAGCATAAGGAGAATTGAAAGACTGACTTTTCGGTCAAAGACTCATCTCGGCTTTGACCCGAGTCTCTCTCCTTCCTCTCTTTCTCACTGCAGCCATAGCTTCTCCGATCGAAAACTTGGCCTTTCGGCCACCCCTGGCGACGGGACTGCCACCAAAGTGATCCTCTTCTCCTTCTCTTCCTAGCCCAGCCTTTAAACTCACTTGAAACCCCAATCTTAGAGCAGATCCACAAAGAGGAGCATGGCTGTGTTCGCCGTTTCCGGCGAGCTCCGGCAGCGACAACGACAATGATCGGTAGGGTTCTTCTCCTCTTTCTTTCTTCTTTCTTTCTATGCCTTTCACTCTTCAAATCGAGTTCGAATTCAGAAAGCCCTCTTTGGTGTTTCTAGGTTTCGTCGAGTTTTCTGGTGGGTTGTTCTTGGAGCTCCGGCGGGACTACCGAGCTCTGGTGAGTCTAGAAGCAGTTGAGTAGAGCTCAGTCGCGCCTTGTAGGGATTTAAGAGCAGCAGGCATGTTTTGGGAGCGGAGCAGAAGCTTAGGGTGTTTCTGCCGTGGTGTTGGAGGTAGTGGGAGCTTGTGTGTTGTTGAAAGCCACGGTTTGCTGTGGCAGTTTTGGCTGAGAATGAACTCAGTCCGGCAAGGGTTGTAGCAAGGTGAGAAACCTCTGTGTTTTGGCTCGGTTGGGTGTTTGAGATGTTTTGTGTTTTTGTGTTATGGTGAATTGGTGATTAATATTGGGTTTTTGTTGCTTGTCGTCGATAACTTGGTGTTTTGAAGAATTTAGGGAGGTCATGGCGAAATTCCGGCAAGTGGCCGGAATCCGGCAGAATATTCCGGCAAGTCGTCGGAATCCGGCGAAGGCAGTTAGTCCGACAAGAGCAGTTGAGGTAGTTATCGAAGTTTTCCTTTTTTGTTTTGCGTTGTTTCATAAATAGGAAAGTTTGTCGGTTTATAATCGGAAATTTTTCTAAGTGAGGAAAGTTCCTATTTTGGGGAAACTTTCCCTTTTTTTGAGAACTTCCTATTTATGGAAACCTTTTTTTGGGTGCCCTTAGTAATTTTTAGGGTGAGGTTGTGTAGAGAGGAAATGAAGGAAATTCTTGGTTTTGTTTGATCGTAGGGGATCATAAATTAATTTTGGAAGTATTTTGGTTAATGTGTTAAGGCATGGAAATTGATGGTGACTTTGTTTCCAGGTTAAGGTTCATTCCGAATAAGTTATAGTTGCGAAGTTTAGTCGGAATTGATTATTTTTTATATGTCGGTCAACCCTGGTCAACCTAGGATACTTGGTCAATTTAAGAAGAAGACGAATCAATGAATATTTCGGAATCTGGTTTGACCGATTTATTCTGCTGTTTATTATCAGACGTGGGATTGACTCGAGATTGTGAATAGTGGAGGCAGCGCTCAAGGAGTATGCCGAGCATTGCAAGGCTTAGGCCTAATACTGTGAGTGGACTTTTATTTGAAATAATATGCATGCTATGGTTCATGATTGAACATTTCCTTTTGTTGGAGTTTTGACGTCAATTAATTTTGACGCTTTTATTTCTCTTGGAGAGATACCGAAAATGGGATTTTCGGTAGATATAAATATGTATTTATGAGAGAGTATGTATAGAAAATGCTAGCTAGCCATATGTGTCTGTCCACCTTAATGGCGTAGCATATAGCCGCATTAAGGCGTGACGTGAGCGTTGGACGTAAGCGTAGTAGCCCTATTTGAGTGTTTAATTCATATAGGGAGTATGGACACATATTTATATACCCGTCTGTCCACCTTGATGGCGTAGTGTAGCACCGCATTAAGGCGTGACGTGAGCGTTGGACGCGAGCGTAGTAGCCCTATATAGACCCATGAATCTATATAGGGAGTATGGACGTGTGTAAATACATACATATATTATAGAGTCTGGGAGACTCGATATTATGAGATGAAAGTTTTATCGCTTGCAGCATGCATTCGATTTTTCTTTAGAAATTGATTTGGGGAAACATAAATATTTTATTCGTTAATTTATTTTTGTCCACTCACTCTAACGTTTCGTTTTCAAATGTTTTCCCCTGGGCTCTTCGTTTTAAAAATGCCCAGTTTGCAGGATTGTATAGTTGAGGTCGGACGTATATGGAGAAGAGGCATAGTCAATAGTGTAGCTTCCGCTCATTTTTATATTTCTAGTTCTTTTCTTTTCAAATAGAGTTGCTCTGAACAGTGGCTGTTGGCTATGAGATTTTTCTTGTTTAAGTTAGTATTTAAATTGGGAGATGTTGTGATTTGGGGAGCACGAAGGCTCCAGGAGTTTATGGATGGATTTAAATTTTCAGAAGTGTTTGCAGGTTTTATTAGGAAGGGTTGTCCATTTTCAAGGGAGGTTATGTCGAATTTTTCGGTAAACTTTCCTTGGAGGTGGTCCCCGCACGACTTACTCTGGGTTTCAGGGTGAAATTCGGGGTGGGTCGTGACAAAAAGGGTTCTCTGGTTACTGCGTAGCGAGCAGGTATGTATCCTGATGTAAAGTTGGTGACGCAGATTATATTTTCTTGCTAGTGAACAAAAGAATGATAAGGCGAACCAACGAGGGAAACAGACCTCGTTCGCATGTTCTACTTCCGCATTCGCCTGCTCGGAAAGAGGAAGAAAAAAGTAATGATTTATTTAGGGCCTCTGGTATAGGCCTCAATCTTGTACTCGTCTTTGGTTAGACTTTGCACGTTTATAATGAAATGGAAGAGAGAAATAAAGAAAAAAAAATAACACAACTAAACTGCATGTAAAATTTTAATTAAATTTTTTTTAGGGCCTCTGGAATAAGCCCCAATCATGTACTAGTCTGTTGGTAGACTTTTAGGGCCTCTGGAATAGGCTCCAATCATGTACTAGCCTGTTGGTAGACCGCGTACGTTTACAAAGGAATGAACTAATTATTCTTCTCTCTAGTTGCCCCTTAGTGGGAGGTGATGGAGTGCTATCGCAACGGCGTGGAGCACTATGAACAACGGTCGCGAGCTCAAGAGGCGGAGGATCTGCATGCTACCAAACACCGGCGATATGGTGCTTTAAGAAACGACCATTAATCAGATTAAGATGGAGTGTACCGTCAAGGTTGCGCAAATGGTATGCCCCCCTTGTCTATATGCGATGAATAATAAAGGGTCATTCCCACCACGTGGACCACTTACTACGACCTTCGGTCTTCTCGCCTAATGGTAACACATCTCGCCACACTACTTGGCCCTCGGCAAAACTCTGTCCGCGGGTAACTCTATCATAGGACCGCGCAATGCGCTGCTTCTCAAGCATGAGATTGTTGAAGGCAGTGATGCGGTGTTCGTCGAGGTCTTCGAGCTCTTGCCACATTGCTTGGACATAATCGTCACTAAGCAATTGGTGTTGTTGCTGGACGTGAAGTGAGGCGACGTGAACCTCGAGGGGGAGGACGACATCATGACCAAACATGAGAGCATAAGGGGTGGTGGCCATCAGACCGCGCTTGGAAGTGCGGTAGACTCACAAAGTATGATAAAGCTCTAAATGCCAGATGCGGGGGTTCAACTCTAGCATCTTGCGTAAGATACTAAGGATAACCTTATTGCTCGCCTCCGCCTAACCATTAGACTGTGCATAGTAGGGGTGGAATGCAAGAGCTTAATACCATAGCCGGCAAGGAATGTGACTGCAGAATCAACCATGAAAGCTGCCCCTGGTCTGTCACGATGCATTCCAGAATACCAAAGCAGGAGATAATGTTGCAGAAGATAAAGTTACGAACTGAGGTCGTGGAGGCGACCTTGAGTGGCTCGGCTTCAACCCATTTAAAGAAATTGGTAGCTACGATGAGGAACTTGTGCTGCTCCGAGGAATGAGGATGAATGATGCCAATGAAGTCTATCGCCCATCCTCGACCCGGCCATGGCTAAATGATCGGCTGCAACAGAATATTAGAAATATGTTACACTGGTCCGTGAGCTTGGCAATCCTGACAACCTTTGGTGAAAGTCATATAATCCTTGAGAATGGTAGGCCAGTAGTAGCTGTGGCGACGTATTAGCCAATGCATCTTGGGTCTTGCTTGATGCGAACCACAAACTCCAGAATGAACCTCGCGCATAAGCTGCTTAGCCTCATGACCATATACGCAGCGGAAGTCGTTACCATCCTCACCGCACCGGCGAAGCTCGCCGTTGCGAAGCATAAAGTTAAGGGCGAGAAACTGCATTTGACGAGAATGGGTAGCATCATGAGGGTTTTTGAGGTAGGCTATAAACGGCAGCCGCCAATCCTCGTCGATAGGGTCTAAAGCGGCGACGACAAGAGGGTCAACTTGATATTGCCCCTTGCGATAAAAGAAGGAAGGGTACGTCGCTCGACCTTGAGTAGTCGTTCACGCACTACATCGTACAAGCAAACACCGGATGCAATCTGTGCGAGCTCATTTGCTGCGAAGTTGAATTCGCGTGGAATATGCTCAATGTGGACGTCATCAAAGCGATCCAAGACGTTAAAAGCTTTTCGCAAGTAGGGCTTAATGGATGAGCTCAAGCACTTAAACTTCGCCATGAGCTGGTTGACAACCAATAAAGAGTCACCAAAGACTTAGATCTCCCGGACTGCTAAGTCCAACAAGATTTCCAATCCAATGATGAGCGCCACATATTCCGCCTAGTTATTTGTACATTTGAAATCTAGCTGGAAGGAATATGAGAAACGGTGGCCTGCAGGGTTTTCAATGGCAATTCTGGCAACTGCAGCGAGTTTAGTACACGATCCATCAAAGTAAAGAGTCCACAGGGTAAGGGAAGCAGCGGCGAACTCCAACTCGTGGAACGCTATGAGCTCAGTTGGTGGGTGATGAGCGAGGAAGTCTGCTATGGCCTATCCTTTAACTGCCCTTTGCGGAACATATTGCAAGGAGAATTCAGACAAAGCCAATATCCATTTGCCTATGCGCCCCCGTAGAATAGGGCGAGAAAACATATATTTGACTACATCGGACTGAGCGATCACCATCGTAGTAAAGACCAACATGTAGTGGCGGAGCTTACAACCTACAAAGAACAGGGCGAGACACAACTTCTCCATTGGAGAGTAGTGCGTCTCACAATCTGTTAGTACTCTGCTAAGGTAATAAACGACAAGCTCTACTTCGTTCTCATCATCTTGTGCCAATAGTCCGCCAATGGACAAGTCAGCAGCAGCGATGTAGAGTTTAAGCTGAATGCCAAGGCGAGGTGGAACCAGGACAGGCAGGTTCGTGAGGTAATCCTTGATACGATCAAATGCCTCTTGATGTTATGGCTCCCAAACAAACTCGGTTGCCCCCTAGAGCTTTAAGAGAGGTGAAAAAGGCTGAATTTCCTTGCCGCGTTTGAAATGAAACGGCGGAGGAAGTTGATCCGCCCTATCAGCTGTTGGAGCTCCTTCTTTGTTGTAGGAGACGAGGTATTTATTACCGTCTGCGCCTTGTCTTTAGGTATCTCGATACCCCGCTGATGGACTAGGAAACCTAGGAAGTCGCCTGCCTTTGTGAAGAATACACACTTTGTGGGATTCATCTTTAGGTTATGCTTTCGCATCCGCGTGAAAACATGTCGGAGATCTTCAATGTGTGTGGCCCGTGTCTTGGTTTTAACCACCACGTCGTCTATGTAAACTTTAATAAACTTGCCCAAGATGTCATGGAAGATGAGGTTCATGGCGCGCTGATATGTTGCCCCCGCGTTCTTGAGTCCGGAAGGCATGACAACATATTCAAATGCATCTATAAATCCCGGGCAGTGAAAGACGGTCTTGTGGCGATCTTCTTCAGTGACAAGAATTTGATGATATCTAGTGGTTCCATCCATAAAGGATAGAACTTCATGTCCTGCAGCCGCATCAATGAGGAGGTTGGCAACAAGCATGGGGTATATATCTTTAGGTGTTACATTGTTGAGATCTTGGTAGTCAACATATACGCGCATTTTGTTGTTCTTCTTGCGAACAGGAAAGACATTGGAGAGTCATTCATTGTATTTGGCCACATGAATGATACCTGAGCAGTGCATGTTCTCAATTTCTTCCTTGACTGCGATTTGGGTCTCAGTTCACATGAACCTACCGTCCTGGTGGACTAGACGTCTGTCAAGATGAGTAGGCAACCGGTGACAAACTAAATCCGGAGACAAGCCAAGCATGTCTTCATACTTCTCAGCGAAGCAATCCATATACTCGTGCAGGAAAGTTAAAAGAGCTTCCCATTCGTCCGCCGTCAGCTTGGCACTGATGGAGATGAGCAGGGGCTTCTCTGCAGTCCCTACGTCAACTTGTGAGACGGGGTCGCGGACTTACGGTGGTGTATCATCAAAAGCGGCGGGAGCTAACTAAATAACTTCCTCCTTGGTATCGTTGTAATCCACTATTTCATCCACATACTCCATAGTCGCGACCTTGTCATAGGCTTCGCGTTCTGCCCAGTATGAGAGGAGTCTCTCACACAAGAACTCGCCAGCCTCGCGCGCTTCTTCTGAGGAAGAACTAATCATCAGAGGGTTGAAGGGGATCCGCGATAGTGTGAGGACATTGTAAGTCATCCCTCGCGTGGGTGAGCTCCCATCGCGTTAAGTTAGAGGCCGTGACCCCATAGGGGCGGCCTTTAGAGTCGACGCCTTGGACATCCAGTGGGCCCAAATCAGTATTGTAATAACAGGCATCGTTGAAGTTGGCAGAGATGGAGAAAGGACGGGGGTCCGCCTTAATAAGGACCGCTTCGCATGTCTCAGTGTCCCAGATCATGAGTTCTTGGTGCATAGAGGAGGGCATGCATAAACTCCTATGGATCCAATCGCGGCCTAGGATCATGCAGTATGAGAAAGTGCATTCGGCCACGAAGAAGGTATAAACCCTTGATGCCGGCCCAACCTTGACCCTTAGGAATAACAAGCCCAGAGTTCTAGAGACTTGTCCAGTGAAATTCTTGACCGTCAAGGACGTGGTCTGGATCATTGAGCGTGGGATACCAAGGAGTCCCATAGTACGGGTGGTAACGACGTTCACTACAGCTCTAGTGTCAACCATGATCTTGTTGACTGTGATCCCCTCAACTTCAGCTGAAATGTACAATGGCCTCATGTGAGTGGCCATGTCTAGGGTTGGTGTGGAGAAAGTCAGAGTTGGCATGCGTGCGATGCGGCTCGTGACTTCCATTGGTGGAGCGGTCGCGGGTTCCGCCATAGCAGGACCCACCTCGCTGCTGCAAGGCGGGGACATGTCGCAGACATTATTGCTAGCGTCTAGAATACATGCCGCGTTGCATGTTGTGTTTGGCAGGAAAGCATATTCTTCGGATATGAAAAACACCATGCCAACCTGAACGGAAAACTGCTCGCAGACTGGGACCAGCGGGTCCTCAATCACCCCAAGCTCGCCTTTGAGCACAACAAAGGCACTTTCTGTGGGGTTGACTTCCTGGTTTGTAGGCCATGCAGAGACTTCAAGCATGTTGCAAGTTAATGACTCTCCTTGCTCTTTTGCTTGGTCTTCACCTAAGTCAATACGAGGCTCGGAATGAGCCTCATCAGTCAACGAATTCTCCCGGAAACGTTGGGCCATCAGCAACGCAAGGTTAGGACTAGAGGTAGCGCTTTCACACTAGTAGAAAAAAACGCTTAAGCGACGGGAACTTTAATATTTCGTCGCTTAAGAATTTCTTAAGTGATGAAACGGAATATCGTCGCTGGAGATACATGTTTTGTCGCTACAATTTTCTGGGGCGACGAAATATTTTTATCGCCTTAAAGTCGTCGCCATAGGTCCTACTAAGGCGACAACAACGATTTTGTCACAAATTATTTCTGTAGCGACGAAAATGGTAACACTTAAGCGACAAACATTTTTGTCGCATTATATCCTTCCCCTAACGGACAAATTATCATTTCTTCACTTTAGTATAACAGTAAAGCGACCGGACATTTGACTCTTGAGCGACGAACATTTTTGTCGCATGATATCTTTCACTTAACTGACAAATTTTATTTTCGTCGTCTTACGTTAAACACTAAAGCGACAAAAAGTTTGACCTTAGAGCGACGAAATTGTTTGTCGCATTATTTCCTTCATCTAACCGACGAATTGGTTTTGTGTCGTGTTAGTTTAAGACTAAAGCGACAGAACTTTGAGTTTAGGCGATGAAAGTGTTTGTCGCATGATAATTCACTTAAGCGACGAAACATTTTGACTTTAGCGACGAAATGTTTAGTCGCTTAAGTGAAATCTTCTTTATATCCTCTGCATCACTTCCAGATCAAAAAACTGAAGGAAAATAGATCGAGCTACAGTGAAAAAATTTTATGCACAAATCATTCTCGCAAATCTCTGGCTTATTTGATCATCCGGTGTTCTTCTAGCTTGTTCATCTTCATCTACTAGTTTTGATAAGTGCGTTTTTACGCCATGATATTAATGGATTTTCACCCCCATTTACACTTTGTTTGTGCCTTAGTATGTTTGTTTTTACTTATTTTAGAGTCAAGAGGGTTTTTCTGTAGAGTTGTGGCTACTAGCCGTTTTTATACAGAAAATTGCACTTAAATGATGAAAACCGTTTTTGGACTATCACTTGGACGTTTTATTATGATTCGTTATTTTGTTACCTTGTCAGTTTTGATGTATTTTGTTTAAATGTGCAGAAGACAGGTAAATACGCTTAACATATCGAGAATCATGATGAACGGACTCATGAATGACAACAAGTGAGGCCACGGAATAGAGGAAACACTTTTGGACATTGTTTTGCTCTCGGGCAGAATCTGCCAGAAAACGTACATCAACTTCAAAAATTCATATCTAGAGTTCCAGGAGGAGTTAGAAGGCGTGCCACATATGGAATCAAAGCTGTGTGTGTCTACTTTTCAACCCCATTTGGATCGCAGCAATCGGAGTTGAGACGAAGGAGTTATGAGCAAAACAGTGGACAGAGGTCAGGCTGCAAAACTGGGCAGAAACTGCCTAAGTTGTCTAACGAGTTTTGGGAGATGATTCTTCAACAAAAGGCTTCCCAAATTTGTCAAGAGATGTATCAAGACCTTAATGAAGTGTTAGGAAGCTGGACAAAAGAAGAAAATACGAAGAAGCATCAAGGCAGCCATATTTTGGTTAAGTGTAAGGTTTCCCGGTCAAACCTGGAAAGCTGACCTTGCCGGACCTATCACTGGTTTTGGCTGCCATCAAAGCCCAAGATTTCGTACATGAGGCCTACATGGATCCATAAACATGTAGGAAGGTCCAAAAAGTCAGAAGAAGGAGTCCAAATTCGGATAAGAAGCTGCATTAAAGAAGGAATCATTGAGCAAATAGGAAAGAGAGTTAAAATAGGATTGCCTTTCCTTTGCCGATGCAGCTAGGGTTTCTCTTTGATTTTTCTGTATAAATAGACATGTATAGCTCTTAATTTCGTGTCTTTCAATTGCTCAAAACATAGTATAGCCAAACTCTACCCAAAAACCTCTCAAACACAGAAAACACAAGCTGCTGCCGCCCCCGTTTCCATCCACTGCCAACCGCACTCTTCCACCAATTTCATCCTTCATCCTTGCCGAACTGCATAGGTTGGTTAAGGATGAATACTTTCATGGTTTGTGTATGTATTTTCTGTGTAAAGACAGTTCTTATTGATATATATATGTATTGGTTTTCGGTTTTGCATAATAAGCATGTTTATGAACTCTTCTTTGTGATTTGCATATGAATATGTTTGTTATGTAACGATTTAGATTGCATGTTAGGATTATGATTTAGTTTAAGTTGTTTATGTTTGTGTGTTTAGTAGATGTCAAATTGATTAATTGCTTACCTGATCACATAATCGAACCTAAAGATAGTCTTGTGCACGGATGTTTCTAAGGGGGGAGTTTAATATGCCGTAGTAATCTAGGGTTGAGTTCACCGCGTCGGGCTCTCGATTTTAGTTGCTGCATAGGGTGGTAGGGTAAGTGATTTACATGCTAATAGGATGAGTGACGACATACCTAGGATCATGTCTCCAACGACTCGTGAACGGTAAGTGTATTTTGTGTTAATGTGATGCGCGTCGTAAGCATTAAACAAGATGACACATAAACTTAGGATGATGCGCGTCGTAAGTTCTAAGTTACATGAGAAGTCGTAAAAAGTTGGAATTAATTTGCATCTATGATAACATAAACGTAATAACTTGATCTTTCATAAAACTTATGTGTTTTCTAATCGGTGTTTGCTATATTTTGTGCTTGAGTATTGATTGACCGATGTATGTAAATATTTTACTTATTTTCTTTATGTTTCGAACCACCTTATACATCCCCCATTTAAAATCGTAAATATGTATATATGTTTATAATTATATATGTGTGTTATACTTGTATAGTTGTGACAGAATTGTACTTGTATGCTTATTTTACATTTGTGAATATTACTAACTTATTTTAATGCAGATATAATCCTTCCCTAGTGTCCCCGGCTAGAACGATACCCTACTTACTAATACTACACGATAGGGTTTTTAATTGCACAGGTCAACTTTTGGCCTCGTCAAGTTTGTAGTTTGGTATATGCTCTTTCTCCCTCTTTTCTACCATTTTTTCCGATGAGTTTTCCAGTGAAGTATTCCGGTCAATTATTGTTACTAATTTTTTAGATGTGTTGGTTTTATGATGAATTTTGGTTACCGGCTTATGTGACGAAATGGTTTCGTCGCTTAAGAGTGAAATTTCGTCGCATAAGTACTTAAGCGACGAAAATTTCGTCGCTTATTTTCGTCGCTTAAGAGTCGTCGCATAGGTGGTGTCGCATAGGTATCTAAGCGACGAAACATGTATTTTCGTCGCTTAGGGTCCTCTTAAGCGACGAATTACGTTTCGTCGTTAAACTACTTAAGCGACGAATAAATATTTCGTAGCATAAGTGCCTCCTAAGCGACGAAAAAAAATTCGTCGCATAGACTTATGCGACGAACGTTTCTAACTTAAGCGACGAAATATTTCGTCACTTAAGTGTTTTCAATATATAAAAAAAATTAATTAATTTAATTTGATTTTCATTTTTTGCAGTTTTTATTTTATTTTGCAGTTTTTATTTTATTTTGTTTTTTAGTTTTATTTTGTTTTTTTGTTTTGCCGGATCAATCTCGCCGAAGGAGGTGGTGGTGGTGGTGGCGGAGGAAGAAGAAGAAGAAGAGAAGAAGAACCGGAGGGGGGGAGGTGGTGGTGAAAAATAAGAAGAAGAAGAAGAAGAACCCGAGGGGGGGGGGGGTGGTGGTGAAGAAGAAGAAGAAGAACCCGAGGGGGGGGGGGGTGGTGGTGAAAAATAAGAAGAAGAAGAAGAACCGGAGGGGGGGGGGAAGGGTGGTGGTGAAGAATAAGAAGAAGAAGAACCGGAGGAGGTGGTGGTGGTGGTGGTGGCGGAGGAAGAAGAAGAAGAAGAAGAAGAAGAACCCGAGGGGGGGTGGTGGTGAAGAAGAAGAAGAAGAAGAAGAAGAAGAACCGGAGGAGGTGGTGGTGGTGGTGGAGGAAGAAGAAGAAGAAGATTGAAGAGAAGAAGAAGAAGAAGAAGAACCGGAGGAGGTGATGGTGAAGAAGAAGAAGAACCGGAGGAGGTGGTGGTGGTGGAGGAAGAAGAAGAAGAACCGGAAGGGGGGTGGTGGTGAAGAAGAAGAAGAACCGGAGGAGGTGGTGGTGGTGGCGGAGGAAGAAGAAGATCGAAGATAAGAAGAAGAAGAACTGGAGGGAGGGGGGTGGTGTTGAAGAAGAAGAAGAAATGGTGGGGTGAAGAAGCTAAAGAAGAAGCTAGAAGAAGGAAGAAGAAGGGGGGGTGGTGGTGGTTTAGAAGAAGAAGAACCGGAGGAGGGTGGTGGTGGTTTAGAAGAAGAAGAAGAAGTGTGGTGGTGAAGAAGAAGGAAGAAGAAGAAAAGTGGAGGGAAAGTTTTGGTGGAATGATTCAAAATTCCAAATTTTTGGCGGAAATGACCTATATGTGACGAAATAAAAAAATTTCGTCGCATGAGTGAAAAATTCAAATTTTTTGGCGAAATGACCTATGCGACGAAATTGAAAAATTCGTCGCATAAGTGAGAACTTATGTTACGAATTTTTATTTCGTCGCATAAGTTCGTCACTTATGCGACGAATTTTTCAATTTCGTCGCATAAGTTTTCACTTAAGAGAGGAAACCAGTTTCGTCTCATAAGTGCTCACTTAAGAGACGAAAAATAATTTCGTCTCTTAAGTTGTTACTTAAGCGACGAATTTGAAAAATTTCGTCTCTTAAGCCTTTTTTCCTAGTAGTGATATTGGTTTTCCTGTTTATATATTACATTTTTTTTTCATATTGCTAAATGTTGAATTTTGGTAATATAGGTTTATGAGAATATTTAGGTTGACTCTACACCTTTGTGAGAATATTGATAATGTATATGAGAATTTTGAGAATTTTGGTAATATATATTTATGAGAATATTTAGGTTTATGTTGAATATTTATGAGAATATTTGGTAATATATATTTATGAGAATATTTTGGTAATATATTTTTTCATATATATTTCATTTTTTCTGTATGCAAATGATTATATGTGTGTTTATTTGCGCGATGAATGTAAGAATGATTATATTCTTGCATTCTAGCTACTTACATGTTTAGCCTTAGAAATCCCATTCAAAAATTATTTTGTTACAACTTTGTTTGACAAAATGATTCTTGAATTGTCCCATTTTTGGACAGTTTGGGAGAACATGACTTTGATTCACACTGATTTATGATGTGATGGTTCAGTTTTCGATAGTGGGTAATTTCGACATGGTCTCCCGCTACTGTTCCTCGAGTGTACATTAGGTAATTGATGCACTTGGGGAACTGTAGGGAGATGCTGCCGAAATTTTCCCACGTCTGATTCGAAACCACCATAACATAAATCAGTGTGAAACAAAGTCATGTTCTCCCAAATGGGATTAGGACCCTAACCGGAGGCATAAGGTGATGAAGAAGAAGAAGAAGAAGAAGAAGAAGAAGAATTGAATGGATATATGTGTTTATTTGTCGCTAACAATGTGCATTTTTTTTCTATTATGATAGGCATGCGGAAAAAATGGACAAGAGCTGGATGCAGTACAATAGGGGACACCCTTTATATATACATGGGATCGTAGATATTCTGCAATTTGTACAACAATACGGTAGTGGAAAGGAATGGCACAAATGTCCGTGTAAAAGATGTTGTTGCGGTAGTTGGGAGACAATTCAGGATATAGAAAAACATTTGTCACATTACGGCATGGATCCGTATTATACTACATAGACTGAATACGGTGAAGTGCTAGTTAATGATCCTATAATGCCCTATTTCCTACCAAATAACTTGCATGAGGCTGGCTCATCTAGTGCTTCCTCCAGCCCTTATATGGATCCCACGTTGAACATGCTACATGATGCTTTTCCATACGCTTCAAGATATCATCAGGAAGAGAATTTTGATGCACCCCAGGAAACATATTCTACTTTCTCGAACCTAAACACTGGTGATTACGATAAGTACAACAGGATGCTCGAAGAAGCCCAGACCCCAATGTACGAGGGATGTTCAGAAACTGTTTTGAGTTCTCTCATGGAACATATGAGTCTGAAAAAGAAGCACAGGACCTCGAACAAACATTTTGATGACGTATCATTATTTATCAGACGTTTGCTTCCTCCTGGAAACAAACTACCATCGAATCATTACAAGGCAAAAAAGATCCTGAATGACCTCGGTCTTGGTTATGTGAAAATTGAAGCTTGTAAGAATAATTGTGTTCTATTTTACGGAGATTACAAAGACGCATTTAAATGTCCTAAGTGTAATGCGTCAAGCTGGGAAGATACTCTTTCCCCTGAAGGGAAAAAGATTCCTATGAAGGTGCTTTGTTATTTCCCGTTGACTCCTAGGCTGCAGCATCTCTACATGTGTGAAAAAACTGCTGAGGATATGAGATGGCACGGTATTCCGAGGAAAGATGATGATGCGCTGATACACCCCGCAGATGGGGAAGCATGGAAATCCTTTGACTTAACATTTTCTGATTTCACTGCAAACGTTCGAAATGTAAGGCTCGGACTCTTAACAGACGGGTTTAATCCCTATGGAAACATGAACTTGTCTTACAATATCTGGCCTGTTATTGTTGTTTGTTACAACCTGTCTCCCTGGATGTTAATGAAGAAGGAATATAACATGTTGGCTCTGTTAATTCCAGGACCAAAGTCTCCAGGTAAGTGTTTCGATGTGTATTTGAGACCACTGATTGATGAGTTGAATGGGTTATGGGAAAATGGAGCATTGACTTTTGACAAGCTTACCGATACTTCATTTATGATGAGAGCATCACTGATGTGGACTATTAGTGATTTTCCTGGTTACGGGATGTTGTCGTCTCATACCACTAAAGGGTACAAAGCTTGTCCACTCTGCTTAACCGACATCAATTCTAGTTGGCATGCTGATAGGGTGTGTTATATGGGAGCTCGTAGATGGCTTCCAAATGATCATGAATGGAGACTTGATGCAGTTAACTTCAATGGGAAACAAGAGTTTGGTCTGAAACCCCGAGATTGGAGTGGTGATGAAATTTTAGATTTGTTGAACTCCTTTGACTTCGGAACTCTGAGCAATGATCGTGAAGTATTGGCTCGAAATCCTAAACGTCCTTTGTATCTTGACAATTAGACACACAAGAGTATATTCTTTGAGCTGCCTTACTGGTCAAAGTTAAGAATAAGGCATAACCTAGATGTCATGCACATAGAGAAGAATATTTGTGACAACATCGTTGGAACAATTTTGGATATAAAAGAAAAGACTAAGGACACTATCAAAGCGCGGTGCGATATACAAAATATGGATTTACGCCCACACTTGTGGGTAAAACGGACCAGCTCTAAAGTTGTTATGCCTATTGCACCTTACCAGGTGAAGCCGGCTTTGAGGTCTAAAGTTTTCAGCTGGATTCAAGATGTTAAGTATCCTCAAGGGTATGCAGCAAATATATCTCGATGTGTTAAAGTGGGAGAAGATAAGATAATTTGAATGAAGACGCATGATTGTCATGTTTTGCTGCAGCGGCTACTTCCAGTCGTAGTTAGACCAGTGTTGCATCATGATGTTGTGGAGCCATTAGTAGCCTTGTCCTGGTTCTGGCAGAAGTTATGTGCTCGGGAGTTGAAGAAGTCAGATGTCCTTACATTAAAAGAAGACATCATCTACATCCTTTGCAAATTGGAAAAGATTCCCCCCCCCCCCCCTTTTTCTATTATGGTTCACCTCATGATCTACCTGTCTGAACAAGTGTTGCTTACCGGTCCAGTACACAATACCTGGATGTTTCCCATGGAAAGGTAAAAATTTACTATTTCCTAGCATAATATATCTTTGATATATATATTATTGACGAGCTCAATAAACTAATTCCAACTTTTTATTTTCTTTTAGACAACTTGGCGGATATAAGGGGTATGTTAAAAATAAATATCGTCTGGATGGGTCAATAGCAGAGGCATACAAGGCACATGAGTGTGTAACCTATAGTGAAAATTATCTCCATCAAGAAACAGAGCATGTCGGCAGTCTGAATACACCTAGGTTCAACATTTTAGTTGTTTCTGATGATATCCGTTTGTTTGGGAAATTACCAATTTCTGAAAGATTAATCGATGATGAGATTGTTGAGGCTCATTGGTGGGTATTGCGACACTGTGACCAAGTCGACATGTTTAGACATCCACATGAACAACTTTGCAAAATTAAATATGGTGATTGATGGGAAAAGATGCAAAAGAAGACATTTCCTACATACTTCACAAAATGGGTGCGTTTAAGTTTCATGTTTTTACATGACAATTTCATGTGTTTTTGATTCCAAAAATTAACATGTTTTGATATTTTTTCAGGTTGCAAAGTTGCAAGAAGAAAATAGTGTACACTACAAACCCGAGTTGTCGTATTTGGCTGGTAAGCCGCAACATGTGAATATATATGCTGCTTATGTAGTGAACGACATTAAGTTTTTGACATTGCATCAAGATTATGGTCGAAAGACACAAAATAGTGGCATGATGTGTGTGGGTACGAAAGATGGAGCTGAATATTACGGGGTCGACGGCAAAGTTCATCACATTCAATGGAGCGACAAAAACAAGCTCGTCGCTAAACCAAACAGGTTCGTCGCTTAACTGTAAAACGACAAGAGAATATACATCGATGAACAACTTAAGCGATGAAAAGTTTTCGTCGCTTAAGTTAAATATTCGTCGCATTAAATATAGCGACAAAAGAAGGATCGTCGCTAAACTAAAATTTTTTGTCACTTAACTGTAAAACGACGGAAAATTATACGTCGCTAGATCACTTAAGTGACAAAATTCTTTTTAAGTGAATTATTTGTCGCCTAGGTTTGTGGCGACATAAACAATCCCTGTCGCTTGGTTTGTTTTCTTAAGCGACAGATTATATGTTTTTTTCGCTTAAGTACCTATGAGACGCGTCATATGCGACGAATATTAGGCGACACGAGTTTCGTCGCTTAAGTCTGAAGGTGAAAAAAATGAGTACTTACCCGATGATTTGTTCTCGTCGCTTAAGGCTTTATTTCTACTAATGTCAGCACCTGGCTATGCATCAATCTCAATCCACCGTGGTCATCATACGAGCCTAGTCAATGGCTGCATCCTCAGCCGGCTGATTGTCCTCGGTTAGAGGGACATTAGAACTGTCATTGTCCTTCAATGGCGGAAGAGCTGAGACTTGAGGCTCCTGCTTGGCTTCCGACTCCGGGTGAGATTGTGGCCGGGGCCGATATGGTCATGGTGGTGATTTCCTCCTTGCCTCAGGTTCTCGGCGAAGTGGTTCCCGGGGCCGTGATGACCGAGGCGACTCGCGCCTTGGCTCAAGCTCTGAAGTGGCGAACAATCTTCGCTTTATTAAAGGAAATGGCTCCCTTCTTCTTTCAGCTTTTGGCGACTGCCGACGCCTTAGTAGAGGAACTAGGTCCTTACGTCCCTCAGCTTCTGGCGACTGCCTGCGCCTTGTTGGAGGAAGCGGTTCCCTTCTTCGGTCAAGCCCCGGTGAAGGCCTGCGCCGAAAGGGCTGTGAATCCCTTCTCCTTTTCGGCTCTGGAGATGGCCTTTTCCTGGAAGGTTGTGCATCCTATTTTGGTGGTACAGTGAGGCAACAAATGACATTCGCTTTTAGAGCGGAGTCATCTGCTGCCTGTGCACACACTCGTGGAGGTGTAACAGGTGGCTTTTGGAGTAGAGCGCGCAAACTTTCGGCTTCTCTCCACATCCTCTCAGGTGCCTGCACGAGCTGCGAGGGTCGGATGAAGCCATCATCGATAGCTCGCAGGGCACGCAGGATGCTGCCATACTTCTTCTGGAGCTTTCGCTTCTTGGTTCTGGAGATGGTGACTGACCTGTCCCCTTGCTGCGTGTACCATACCCCCTCCTTGATTGCTGACTTGGATGTTGGGGGAATGTAAGGGTCGGTCAAGACACCTTGGCGAGGGCTTGAAGCCTCGTTTCCCTGATACCCACTACTGGATTCAGATATATCCATCTCGCTTGAGGTTGGAGATAAAGGTACTTCTTCTATCCAATGTGATTGGATGAATGTATCGAGGCGCTTGATCTTCTGCTCCAGCTCTTTGCGAGTTCTTGGACTTATAGGTTGGAAGTTCTCCACGAGAGACGGTGTATCGTTCCTTGAAGGATGATCGGGCTGCAATCTGGTTCCCAATCAATTCGATCGCTCCGACATAATCATACTCCTGCGCAGCCTCAACTTCTTCCTGCCTCTGGTAGTAAGGATCAAATGAAGGGGATTGGATGTTTAGTGCCCCCACTGTCCTATTTCTCCCTAGAATGTAAGTCCCCTTGAAAGCATTTGTCTTCTCATCCATTTCATTGAGAATTAGCTTGTAACTGCCGACCTTGTTGATCAGGTCGCCTATGGATGTGAAGCGCTCCTCATGGTGCTTCAGCCGCTGGCGATGTTCAAGACCACGGATGGCCAACTTAATAGCCTCCTGCTCAGGTAGCAGGTAATCACATTTGGCCTGCTGGATCTTGAAACATTGGAGAAAAGAAACTCCAGACTCCATGTTTTGCTGGCTCATCTGGGTGAGGGAGTCAAGACCGACCTCTGGCTCAATGGTACCGTAGGTCTCTCGAAATAATGTCTTCATGGTAGGCCAGTCCGCGATGGATCCTGGCTTCAACGTGGAGTACCAGCTGAAGGCAGCTCCGGACAGAGAAGTCCTAAAGAGCTTGAGCTTGAGAATATCATTATTCCCATATTGGCCGCACTGGACTTTGAAGCGGGCATATGGGTTGCTGCATCCTCCCTTGTTTCCCCGGAGAAAGTAGTGAAGACTATGTTCTTGAATCCTTGGGGGAAAGGGTATTGCGCCACACTATCAGGGTAGGGGTCGCGATAGTGTAAGTCAGCATCCCCTTTTCCGGTTTGCTCCTTGACTATGGTGGAGATAAGTTGGTGCCAATCGGCTGCCGTCACAGGCGTAGGCTCCGCTCCCTCTTCATGGTTTGGCCATGCAGAGAAGCTGGCGGCCTGTCCATTATTCTTAGGAGCGGGGATGGTGTAGGTTATAACTGGCTTAGCTAGTGTCCCGGCTCCCTGACGCAGTGAATTGTTAGCTCCCTTGAAAGGAGCAGCAGAGCCATGCGGCGGTGGACTCTTGGAAGTTCCGGCTCTTGACGTGACGTGCAGAGTCTTTTGGCCTCCAACCTTAGGGTTTGCCCTAGCGCGCTCATTCGGCGGGACATATTTGGATGTCCCCTTGTTCACTCTTGAGCCAGGAGGATCTAGGGCAAAGTTCTTTGGTGCTTGCGACCTCATCCATTCTTCAACTTTAAGGACCCACAGACTCAGCTGGTCCTATTTCTCCTTGAACTTGTCTAACTTTTCTAGACAATTCTTGCTTCCAAAGAAAGATGCACTCAGCTGGTTATGCAACTTGGTATCGTGGTAGTCCAAGCGGTGAGTCTGTTCATCTACTATCACGCAGATGAGCGACAGGACCTCTGCATGTTGCTTTACGGTCTCCGTGTTCTGGTCGAGGTCCGACCGGATCCGCTGAAGGCTACCTTCGACCAAGCCCTTAGTTTTAGTGAACTTGGCGTCAAGATGGCCGTAATCTTCACTGAGCATGGCGAGTTTGTCATGGGTGGCATGCAGAAGGTTTCTGTCTTGCTTGACCTGTTCAGTTAGGTCAGCAACGTTTTGTTGAGTAGCCAGATTCTGACTCGTAAACTGCTCGAACATCTTAGAGATTTGCTCCATAGGTAGAGCAGAACTTGTGTCTTGGGTCGGCTGAGAGCCTATCATGGCGGTCTCGCTGAAGTCTGGGTTACCAAACTGAGAGAGAATCTGTTCTTGAGCGAGGGAACGGCAAGCCGCGCTGTTATGGGGCTTGTACCATAGTGACCTGTGCTTGAGACAAGAAAGCTGAGGCTTCTTGTATGGTTCCTCGAGTTTCCCTATGATGTCTCGCTTGTACTCCTAGGTCCCACTAGGCGTGCCAATGTTTTGGCCAAGATCATCGGCTTGCGGGCGAGAGGTGAATAGCGAGCAAAGAAAAAGGGAGATGTTGTGGGAGTGCCACCTCGTAGACGAGAAAAAGGTCTGAAGGTGCGCTTGACTTCTTGATCAGGCGAGGGGCTTTCCAGGTGCCACCTTTGATGAGGATTTACAAGCATAAGCAAGTCGATACTCACGGCAGGACGCGAGCAGAGCAATTATAGGGAAATCAAAGGTGATCGGCGGCGAGTCCAGGAATGGCTCTGAGAAAACCTAGGCGGCGGTGCGCTTAAGGTTAATGTTTTCGAGAGGCTCGAAAAGGGGGTTTCAACTAAGTTGAAAGATTCTGTTTGTATTTGGTGAGAGATTTGATTGTGTCCTTGTCTGTAAACCTTTAGTTCTTTATATAGTAGCCCGACTATCTCAAAAGAAAGATAATTTTTGAAACCCTAATCCCACGAGGACAAGGCTTAGCCCATGCAGACTAATCAACATATGACACATGTTCAATTCGCGCATTCTGCATGGGCTACTGACTCCATCCCGCTGGCTTTTCTAGCTCGTGGGCTTTAGAAGAGCTTTTTATTAAAAGGGCCACAAGAATTGGCCTGAAGCATGTCAAAGACTTGCAGAAGTCCTCAACGATTAATGTGGTACACGCGGATTCCGCCTGTGGCTTCCTCGTGAAGTCTTGCCCGCAAACCAGCTCGCTCGCTTGCCTTGATGTCCTCCGCCTCACCTACGCGCGAAGTCACTTATGCACGCGAGATCTGTAGTCCACGCGAAATAATATTTGCGCGCGGGCTTTGTATTCCAGCTCGCGTGGCCTTATTGGCGAGCTAACACTTGTAAACTTGGACAAATTGGGCTCGCCGGTTATGACATGTACCAAGAAAATAATTAACATTTATTCGGACATTTTACAGTCCAGTAAAGTATTATTACTTGGACAAAAATGTTTTTTTGGCTCAAACAAATACAAACAAACATGTTCATGTGGAACGACAGGAATTGTTGTGGTTTGTCCCAACTCTGTCTCATTACGATCCCCGCACCTCACAGACTGAAAGTGAAGTTAAACGTATTCTCGAACTTCAGAAAGTAGCAGATAAGATGCCTGAATCTTTCTCCGAGATTACAAAAGTGACAAGATCAGATATACCAGCTACAAATGTTCCTGCTAGGCTCGAAGTCCTTAGAAAGGGCACGGCCATCCCCGGGCTCGGTACTGCCGCCCATAGTGGGGGGATGGAGGCTGTGGCTCCCTAAAGGAAAAGGGGGAGGCAACCAGGTTTGGTTGACACGCGTTCGAGAAAGAAACGGACTAATAAGGCACAAGTCAATCCTTTGATCATCGATGTTGAGAATCCTTCTCACGAGATCATCTCTGATTACAGTTATGTCCACGAATTGATGTTAGAATCCATGGGGGACGCCTCAAGATCAATGTCAATATCAGAGAACATAGAGATCTCCATGTGATATGATAACACTTATAAATTGATGAACCGGTCATCAACCCATGTCAATGATATATTTGCTTATTTCGTGTCTCATGAAATCATTGAGCACAATGACATCGAAGGACGCTCTGTTACAGAATGTCAAAATAGAGCAGATTAGCCTAAATGGAAAGTTGCAATCTAGGAAGAATTAGACTCTCTAACAAAGAGACAGGTCTTCGGCCCAGTAGTGCTAACTCCGCCTAGTGTAAAGCCTATTGGACATAAATGAGTTTATGTTAGAAAGCGTAATGAGAAAAATGAGGTACTTCGGTATAAGGCCCGCCTTGTGGCGCAAAGTTTCTCACAACGCCCTGAGATTGATTACGAGGAGACTTACTCTCCGGTCATGGACATCATAACTTTCCGCTACTTAGTCAGTTTGGTAGTGTCCAAAAAACTTGACATGCAGCTCATGGATGTGGTTACGACATATCTCTATGGGGATCTGGATTCAGAGATATATATGAAAGTACCCGATGGCATTACGTTACCTAAATCAAGTGACTCTAAACCACGGAGTGCGTATGCTATAAGGTTGCAACGCTCACTTTACGGATTAAAGCAATTCGGACGAATGTGGTATACTTGTCTAAGTGACTACTTGATTAGGGAGGGATATAAGAATGATGAACTATGCATGTGCGTGTTCATAAAGAAGACAAGTTCCGAATTTGCAATAGTGGCCGTTTATGTCGATGACATGAACATTATCAGTACTCTTGATGAAATCAAAGAGACCGCGGCTTATTTGAAATCTGAGTTTGAGATGAAACATCTTGGGAAGACTCGTTTCTGCCTAGGTCTTGAACTAGTGCACCGAGTCTGTGGAATTCTTATCCATTAGTCTGCATATGTCCAAAAGATGCTCAGACGATTTAATATGGACAAAATGCACCCTGTTAGCACTCTCATGATTGGTCGAAGTCTGGATATAACTAAAGATCTATTTCGTCCAAAAGAGGACGACGAAGAGGTCTTGAGCACAGAGGTTCCATACCTTAGTGCAATAGATGCATTATTGTACTTAGCTCAATGCACTTGACCAGACATTGCATTTTCAGTCAACTTGTTAGCTAGATTTAGCTCAGCGCCAACCCAACGTCATTGGACCGGAGTCAAGAACATCTTTCGATATCTTAAAGGTACCATTAACTTGGGACTGTTCTTTCCCTACACTGATTCAAAAAGGACAGAAGATGGTCCTATGGCTCATGGAAGACATGGCACCGATCCACCAAGGGACCGGACCGCTGCCATGGACGCCGCCGGCACGACTGCTGGACACGAGTCCAATGTTGAGCACACCACTGCCGCCTTGTCCTATGCCGAGACACCCAATAATACGTTGGTGGGTTTCGCTGACGCAGGATATTTATCTGATCCTCATAAAGGACGTTCTCAAACTAGTTATGTGTTCACCATTGGGAATACGACGATATCTTGGAGGTCTACTAAACAAACTCTAGTGGCGACATCTTCAAATCATGCAGAGATTATAGCTTTGCATGAAGCTGTTCGGGAATGTGTTTGGTTGAGATCAATCATTAAACACATTAGAGGGACTAGTGGATTAAATTCTACAACTTATAGACCTACATGCATTTATGAGGACAATGCAACTTGTATTGAGCAAATGAAGTTAGGTTACATCAAGGGTGATAATACAAAGCACATTTCACCTAAGTTCTTCCACAACCAACAGCAACATGCGTTTCTTAACATTCAAGTAAACCAAGTTAGTTTTGAAGGAAACACAACATACTTATTTACTAAGTCCTTACCTAAGTCTACTTTTGAGAAACATGTAAGAGGTATAGGTATGCGTCGGCTATCAAGTCTCCCTGAATAATGTTCATATCAAGGGGAGTATCATCTCAATGAAGTAGGCTGGTACGTTGTACTCTTTTTCTCCTACGATCAAGGTTCAGTTTTTCTCCCATAGGGTTTTTGTGACTTGACGAGGTTTTTGACGAGGCAACAGATCAGCACCATCGACATATCAGTGCGCGGCACAAGGGGGAGTGTTCTAGGATATTCTATATCATTCTAGATATTCCTTATGTGTGTCTTGGCCTTATGCTAATAGGATATGAAGTTTGACTAGATCTATGTATTTCTTATTCTTACCTAATTGGTATTGTGTAATTCCCTATATAAAGAGCTCTTATCAATGAATAATACACACATCTTTCACGATTCTTTTTTCTTAAATTACTTTCACTTCATCATTTTTGAGTTTTTCACTTTTTAACCTCTCTTCTTTTCTTCGACTCTATCTCTTTTCTTTTTTATTTCATTTTTAAGTGATTTTTTTTTGTGAGCAAAATTTTAGAACGAGGAAAGCTATGTCTACTCTCATAGTGTCACAAGTCTTCTTTGTTTGTACCTGTGTGAGGTTGTAAGTTTGAGTTATGATATACTCATTGTAGTATTTAAGTTATTCAAATATTAAAATAATAATAAAAGGAATAGCTTTTAGGTTGGTGGATTTCTGAACAGAAAAGAGAACATGTGAGTTTTTAAACTATGCATGCTACCAAAGACTTGGACGACAGGAGTTTAGGGTAGCCAGTTGGTGGCTTTGCCTTGCAAGTTGGTGGCGGTGGTTTGAGAGATGGCGGTTATCCATGGGTGCGAGTCGAGGAATTGTTAGAAGACTTAGTCGTAGTGCGTTGTGCTTCGGTGGAAGATTGCGGCGTCGGTCAAGAGCGACTAGGCAGGCCACATTGACGCAAGGATGAGTGATAGAGCAGCGGTGTGTAGTGATGGGAGAAATGTGACAGTGATGGCCTTTACCCGGATTGCTTACCCGACCTGGGACGGGTCACCCTGCCCCGCTTTGTTACGGATATTGAAGGGTGGCGGCGATGCTTCCTCATGGCGGGTCGTGATTGGTGGTGCTCCTTAGACAACATCGACGTTGGCGGCAGATCTGCGATCAATTTGCAAGTCTTGGGTAGGTCTATGGGTGGCCTGATCCTTGAGATCCAATAGGTATGAGTGGGCTTGGATCTTTTTGGGCCTAGGTCTAGGTTTACGTTTTTTTTTTCTTTCTAATTTTGGGTTTTTTGTTATTTTTTGTTTTTGATTTTGTTTTCGTTTTCTTTTGTTGGTGTTTAGTTGTCCATTTTCCTTGAGCGAGGGTTTAGGGTTTTGGTAGGTTAACATTGGTGTCGTTGTGTTGTGTCATTGGATGTGTCATGGTTATGGTGTCGTATCAAGAGACTATTTAATGTTGGTCATTTGTCATTGTCAATGTAATGGAGAGGTTGCATGTGCATATATACTAACAATTTTGGCATATAGTATTTGAAAGGGTTGGTTCTTCTTGAGGGTGCTTGTAAGGGTGTATCGAGGCTTGTGGATTAGGTTTAGTTAACCATTTTCGATTCTTATCCACTATAATCACTAGTTTAGGTAAGGAAGAGAGTGGGGAATTAATGTCTACCAACAAAATCACATAGTTGTAATGTTGGATTATATAATAAATAAAGTTTCCTTGAAAAAAAAATTATTTGGGTGGCGTTAGTAGAAATAGGCATGACTCATCGAAAACAATAAGTAACATCGAAGGGATGAAAAAATTAATTAGAATATAAGTTAGATGTTTCGATTGATTTTCTAAAGTCTCCTTTTGTATAGGGGCTATGACAATCTATGATATCTACCACGTACATTACTTGGATTCAATTCCTTACCAACCCTCAAGCTAAATACCATATATCACCATTTCAGTGAGTTGATCAGTTTGTATATTCTCAGCTTCTTATTCTGTCAAATTACCACACGACAAAAATACTGAAGAGTCATCAGTTGATACGCATTGATCTCTGCCCTGACCATTTTTCCTCTGTTGCACGTACCGAGATTAAACTAGGGTAAGAGGCACAATATAGTGAGGCTGTTCGGCTTCAAATCCGCTAGGATCAGTCAACAGTCTCTTTTGTTGATGTGTAACCATGCCAGCACCGTGGGGTGCAAGTAATCGATGGTGTGCGTTGTAACCTAGCTTCTCTTCAAGCGAATATGGACCAACTCAACCAACGACACCAACCCAAGAAAACACCCAACTATACCAAAACCACTAGTATATATGTTAAGGTAACTTCTCATGACATTAACAATAAGAAAACACCCACGTTAATATCAATTATCCCGAGAGATGACACCAAAATCACGACACACCCACTCAACCAATGACACCAACCCAACCAACGACACTAACCCAATCAAGACCACAAACACTCGCTGAGAAAAAAGGGTGACTAAACCCAACCAAAACCAAATCAAAAGAACTAAGGAAAACTTATAAAACCAAAACAGAAATTAAAAACCCAGACCTAGGCCAAAGTGGGCCAAACGAAAGCCCAGGCATACCACATGCATCAGGGCCAATATGATAAAAGGGATCCCATCCCACTTCCCTGGCCCCATTTCAGCTACATCATCTTCGCTCCATCACCATCGTCGTCGCTCCACCACCAGCGTTGGACCTGCATCAGCTCTCTTGCCTCAGCGAACCATTGTAAGGCTATCCTCTTTAGCATAAAACGTAGGAGAAAATATACTTTACTAACTTTAGGTTGTCTATGTTAATCATCACACCATGCCAATCCCATCCATGTAATCATCCAGCCCGCCTTTCGATCGTCGCATGACACCACTTTAACTCTACAAGGATCCACTTCCGATTTGAACCCACGCTTCGGCCACATGCAGTCCCTAAAGCAGCTGCCTCCTTACACCAAGTGAGGTAGAGAATAGCCCTTTCGTCACCGCCTCTAATCGATCAAACGTCTGACACTGTTCACCACACATGGACAAGGATGGAAGCCACCATCGGCGGGGAGACGCCACCGAATAAGAACAAAGATACCTTTTGTATTTTTCGAAACCTAGGGTTCTCTCTCTCTCTGTTTGTTAATGGTCTTCGATCACTTAATAATAGTATAGATGACTAATTAAATTTTGCTCAATCACCTCTTAGATTTACATCAAAGAGTTTTTTCATTTAAACCTCTAAATAAAACAACTGTATTTAAAGAGAATTTCCCCGGACGGTGTAATTAATTTTAGTTAGGTTGATCAGATGATGATGAGTTGTGATTTGGTTAGTTAGCTATTTTTACTAACATCGTTGAGGTTATTAATTCAAACTTGAGTGACGTATGTTATGTAAACATTATATATTTTACAAGATAAAATAATAATAATAAATAAATAAAAAACAAAAGAAAAAAAAATGGGCTTACAGTGCAAACTGCAAAGAGTGTGAAAGGACTTTGTAAAATATACAACGAGAGTTCTCTTGTTCGCTTCCCACTCCGCCGCGACGGTATAGAGTATAGGCGCACCCGTCTCCCCCACTCTGGTCTCGCAACAACAGCAATCAGGTATGATTTCCCTTACCTCGATGCTTTCCCTCATCTTCTCTGTCTAACTTTCAGTCTAAGATCAAAGGGTTTTTTCCTAGTCCGTTTGCTTTCTTAGTCATTTCAGTGAATATGAATCGAACATTCGGCTTTAGTTCTGCCAAATATAAGTTGCTTATGGTGAAGGTTCGAGTTGCCACTGAATACTTGTTACTTGAATTTCTTCTTACACCTGCGATTTTGCTAAGTAATGGAATTGGGGGTTATGCGGCATCTGCAGAAATGGGTCTAAGCTTTTCTTTTTCTAACTCTACCCGATCCGAACTCCGATTCAGGATTTGGGTTCCTGAATAAGTTGAATGAAGAAGATACTAAATTACTAATTGCTGTCATTTACAATAGGTATGTGAGAATCTGAATATTAAAATTTGGTCCAGTCGAGCTATTACTTATTATGTGGGTTTATCATGCAGAGAATGTTCCTTGGCATAAGTTAACAAATTGATAGAAATGTTATACGAGTCCTTGAGACACAGAATTTGGGTCCAATTCAATATAGGTAGCTAATATAAATCGTACATGTACTCATCTAGACTGACATTTATGTTCGTTTTAAGATACTTATTTAGTATTCTCTCGTCTTATGGCTTGATTAACAATTGGGGAAAATGGTATTGTGATGGAGTTGCTATGCATGGATGAGTCAGCAAAATGAACTGCCCTGCAGTGACTCCCTTATGTTTAAGGATCCATCCTTATGTGTGTAGTGGCTATGCAATAAGAAAGATTGCATTCGTTTTGAGAAGCTAATAAAGCTCATTTTATACACTTATTCTTGAGGTTCTGTAGTTGCAACATCCCTGAGGTTGAGCTTTATTTACAGGAAATTCAAGCCAGTATATTTCCTTTAATATACACAAGGAGCAGATTTATCAATATATTACCACTAAGGTTAGATGCGGCTGTAAGATTTGTTTTCTTTTGAGAAGATGATTTACATTTGATGAGTGTTGGCTATAGTTTCCGTGTTTCTACCAAATGCAACTTACTGTAGACATTTTGTTGTTGTTGTTGTTGTGACAATCTGATACTATTGGTACAACTGAAATTATGTTTATGTGGATGCTTCCTGCTCCTGAATGTTGCTATATCTTTTGTAGAGAGCCATGTCTAGTAGTAAAGCTGAAGAACCTGTAAATGAGCAAGCAGTTGCAAATAAGTTTGCTGCCATGAGGTCTGACCTCAACCAAATTTACTCTAAAATCACTGAGCTAGAGATGGACGTGAGTGAGCACTCATTGGTGATCAATGCCATCCAACCTCTTGACCCATCCAGGCGTTGCTTTCGAATGATTGGAGATGTGCTGGTGGAGAGAACCATCAAGGAGGTCCTGCCTGCTGTGCAGCGTAACAAGGAAGGGATTGAGGAGGTTATAACTCGACTGGATGAGGCTTTGGAAAGGAAGAAAAAGGAAATTACTGAGTTTGAGGCCAAGTACAAGATTAGGATAAGAAAGAACGAGGGTGAGGAGAAGGATGATGGTGCTCGCAAAGAAGGAACTGCTCAAGGTGTCTTGGTAGGCCCTGCCGGTGGAAGCGAATGAATGATAAGGCTCTTCCACCACACTTGTGTTATTTTCTCAAACTTGTAAAATGAAGTGTGCTTTCTAGTGTGCTAGGTGTGCTAGGGATTTGGGGACTTGGGGGTTTTTGGTCCATCAGATTAGTAGAATATTACAACTATTGCACTGAATTATGATTTTGTTTTTGTAACCTTTAATTATGCGGTTCTTTCTTTAAACAAGGATCAAGAAAAAACAAGCACAACATTCTCGGAGTCGTGCTTCAAAATTTTTGATATGCAAATGCTGTTGGGTATCGAGTTTAGCCAAGATAATCTGTTATTCAACATAAAGAAACGAGTCAAATGACCCAAAATTTAGATTTTCTATATTGACGTCCTCAATCGAAAAAGGAAAAAAATTCCTGGTCGGAATTGACTTGGCTCAGTTGACGACTTTGATTGAAGTGAGGAGTGGTGGTTTTCACTTGCTCTTGTCAGACTGGGTTCGTGGCGAATGATGACTGAACTGTGGTGGTTGCTGTCTGAAACAGGAGGTTAGGTTGCCGGAGTTTGAAGATGGCGGGAAGGTGACACTACCAGGACTTCGGCAAACATACGAAGCGCCATGGTCACAGACTCTGTCGTGGACTCGTGGTGGTGTTACTGGCAAAACTGGAGTTAGAGGGTGTTGGATTTGAGGGGGATAAAGGTTAATTCATATTGAGCCTGTTTTTGAGCCTGTTCGAACTTTTGAAGATGAAAATGTAATAATAAATTCTTGGATTTCTTCTGGAAAGAGGTAGAAAGGTAGCTCATTTTGTAATCAAGAATTGTAATTTGGTTAACTTTTGTAGAGATAAGAATTGTGGGAAAGGCGTGCTAAGCTAGATGGAGAAGAAGATGCGCTTGTTCTACAGTTGTAGAATGAGATTGTTTTTTTTTTTTTGGACAAATAGGCATTTCATTAAAATTCAAACAAGAGTAGCAAATACAACCTCATAAAAGAAAAGCAAATTACAGACCCAACAAAGACAACAAAAGAAACCTAAAAAAGCCTAAATCAGAAGCAAACCCTACAGAGAGACAAAGACAGATCAGACAATAGCCGCCACCTGTCGTTGCAGCTGTAACTGCCACTACACACCTGCCAGAGAAAATTGTTCCGATGGCCAAAACAGATCCCGATCTGAAATAGCCAATCCTGATATCCCGAAAACCAACCAAGCCAATCCACATCGAAACAGAGCTCGGGAACAAACCCAAAACTACATTGAAACTCACCGCCACATAGCCAGTTGTTGATCGCCAAAAAAATTACAAAAAAAAAAGGGAAAAAGAAAAAAAAAAGGAAAAGTTATTTTAAAAATATATAAAAATACTTTTTTGTGCTACATGCACAATGCTTTAGAGTTCAATTGTGACACTTGCAAAAAGCTGGACAACCAAGTCCAATAAGAAGTCAATCTTCCAAACCGTGCACTCTATAAAGAGACACAGAGAAGAAGACAAGAGGGGGGCGGAAGACAGACGGACAGAGCGCAACAGAGGGAGGCGAAGCAGAAAGCAGGGAACAAGAGAAAGGCAGAAGCAGGCGGAGTCAACACGGACAAAACAAAAGAGGAGAAGAAGGAGAAGAGAACAAGCGAAGCAAAAAGCAGAGGGAGAGAAGAAAAGAAGTGGCGAGCCAACAAAAAGGTGGAGCCCACAATCTAACTCTCTTTATTTCTTTTGCAGGATCTCTATCCTTCGGCCTCGTTCCTCACTCTGCCAGAAAGCCATCTCCCCCTAAGGTCAGACGACCATGCGAGGTAGTCACCAAAAAGAAGGTGAGATGACCTTGCCCCCGCCTCCTCTCGTTGCGATAATTATGTAGCCGCTCAGCCTTTACTCTCGTACACAACGCCGTGCGATTCGCATAACAAGCCGTACAAGAGAAGGAAACAAGTATCCCTGCTAAAATATTATCAGGCGAACTAGGATGGCCTCACAACACTGGAAATCCAGGTGAGCCAGGTGACCTCACATCGAAGCAAGAAACCCTAAGGGGTAGAGAGCCAGGTGACCTCACATCGAAGCATGAGCCCTAAGGGGTGGCGAGCAAACATTCAAGCCAAGGCAGGAACCCTAAGGGGTGGCAAGCCAACATTCAAGCCAAGGCAGGAACCCTAAGGGGTGGCCAGTCAACAGTCGCGCCAAAGCAGAAACATGTTACTTAACCCTAAGGGGTGGCGAGGTTACTTAACCCTAAGGGGTGGCGAGGTTACTTAACCCTAAGGGGTGGCAACGTGACTTAACCCCAAGGGGGTGGCGACGTGACTTAACCCCAAGGGGTGGTGACATGACTTAACCCTAAGGGGTGGCGAGGTTACTTAATCCAAAGGGGTAGCAACAGTGACTTAACCCTAAGGGGTGGCAACAATGACTTAACCCTAAGGGGTGGCAACAGTGACTTAACCCTAAGGGGTAGCGACAGTGACTTAACCCTAAGGGATGGCGAGGTTACTTAACCCTAAGCGGTGGCGACGTGACTTAACCCTAAGGGGTGGCACGGTGACTTAACATCAAAGCAGAAACCCTAAGGGGTGGCGAGGTGATTATTTAGAAGTCCTAAGCCCACGCGAGGTGAAATGACGTCATAGGCGAGATCCATTCATGCAGAAGATGAAACAAGACACGGAGCCCGCTCACAAGTGAGCACGCGGAGTCCGCTTACAGATATACACGTGGAGCCCGCTCACAGACATACATGCGGAGTCCGCTCACAAGTGAATACGCGGAGTTCGCTCATAGAAATACACGCGGAGCCAGCTCACAAGCATACGCACGGAGTCCGCTCACAAGCATACTCGCGGAGTCCGCGCACAAGCATACTCGCGGAGCATGCGCACAAGCATACACGGAGCACCCCACCGACATACGCGTAGAGTCCGCATGAAGGAGTAGTCCACTTCACGCGCAGATCACCTACGCCACTATCAAGGGCTGTGGCCAAAACCATTCAAGCCTTTTTGTCACGCTACTGCCTCACCTGTTCCGGTGCCTAAATCAAATCAACAAACACTCTACCAAATTGGGTGTCCACAAGAAACACAGTTAACGGACTCAAAATACGTCTGTTAAACCAAAAGCCGGCATTAAGCCATAAACCCTACAATGCTCTTTTGAACTACGGTCGGTTTGATCCCACAAAGGGGTACGTAGGCAGTCTAGCAATGCAACCAAAATTCCAAACAGAATCCCTGACACCACCAGTCAAATTCATCCAGTCCAAATAACTCTGGCCACATTCCTGAAGCACCAGAGAATCAAATCCATAACCAAACCTTTCGAGCTACATTGGTTTGATCCCTTTACAAGGGTATGTAGGCAGTCTGGACTTAAATATGGATGCAACCACCAATCCAAATAAATCCTCGGATCGCCTGAAGCCAGAATCTTGCTCTAATGCTCAAATGCCTTTAGACACGAATCCAAACACATTTCCAAACACCACTCTCATCCTAAAGACAAAGCCCTCCAACGAGTCATTCACTTGTTAGAACCCTTGAACTACGAGTGACTTGATCCTCTCCAGGGTACATAGGCAACCCATTCCCAAATGTGGGTGCAGTCACAAAAACAAACAAACCTACAATGGTTTCTTGGTAAACGGAATCAAAGGGTGTTACCTTGTAACAAGGGATTGTAATTAAGAGACACATTCTGTCTTGAATGGGTTGAACCAGATATAAATTAAAACCCTATCTTAGTTAATAAGATAGGGTGAAGTTATGTTGGGTATATATATTTTTACAATTTTTGCCCAACATAGTTTTTGGCAACTCTGCTGAGGACCCATTTTCCTTTTCATCTCCGTTTACTCAGAAATTTGTCAAATTTGTTACTTGTTTGTCTCAGGGGGAAATAAGATGGCACCACAAGGAATAATCCATGACCGTAAGCTTGAAAACGCTCAATCAAAAGGAGGACATGCAAGACAAGCTGGTTGTCGTGTCTCTTTCGTCATTGATCAAGCCTCCATTTTAAGCAACAGTTTGGGGTCTGACCATGATGATAAAGTAAACAATGCCTCTGGAATGATTAACAAGTCCCAATTGAAGAGATCGCCTTTGAAGAATGTTCTCAGAAATGCAAGAAAGAGAGCGGCAAGAGTTCAAAGGAGAAACGCCACCAAGGCTCAATCAGGAGAAGCTACTCAAAAAGTTGTAGCCACTCAAAACACATCAACAACTTCAAAAGTCATCAAGACTTCAGTTGTCAAGACTAATCAAGCCGTTGTCATCAATCAAATTATGATTGGCTCCATGCCCATCAACTTGACCATTACAGCGTCACCACACGTGGTTACTCAAATCGGTATAAATGCCATGAAAAATTAAATGGTGACACTCACCAAGGGAAAATGTGAGGTTCTAAAAAGGCATGAAGCCCATAACCTCAAACCCCTACAACAAGCATCGACAGCCAACATGACTTCCAGCCAACCTCAAACAGTGAAGTTCATTTCAACCTCTCACAATGCCTGCAAGGAAGAGAAAGATGCTGCTATGCGATTGGGGGCAATTCAAACTCAAAAAGTGGTGGGGGCATTTCAAGCTAAGACACAACAAAACATGGACATAAAGTCCGAAACCATGTCAATTATGATGACCAACACGGCAACATTAGAAGAACAAATGAAGCAGTTGCAAAGAAGACTAGCTGAAGCTAAAGCAGGAGCTCTTTTATTACAAGCTGAAAAAGAAGTACAAGCTAAGAGGCGTGCTGATGCCGAGGCCAAAGCAGCTGAACAACTACCTGAGAAAGATACTGAAATTGCTAAGCTGGTAGCAAAGTTTGCCCTCCTTACAAAGGAAAAGGAGAAAAAGAAAGAGGCAGACGAGGAACCCAAAAAGACTCATTCAAATTTAGTCTCTCTACAAGACATCAAGACTATGATAGCTGACGGGATCAAAGAATTACAACTATCTTTAAATCCCCCAGTTTCCGGATACCTCAAGCCCTATCCTTCCCGCTATGATGAATTATCTTTCCCTAAAGGATATTTGAAGCCATCTTTTGACAAGTTTGACGGAGTAAATAGTTCTCCTCATGAACATTTGGCCCATTTCTACTCAGCTTGTGGGGAAGCGTCACAAGTCGATGCATTATTAGTAAGACAATTTGTTCAATCTCTCAAAGGAGCAGCTTTTACATGGTACACTAAATTACAACCCAACTCCATACTCACTTGGGATGACCTGCAAAAAGCATTCCTGGCACAATTTGTCACTTCAAGGAAGAGAGTCTCAATAATTGACTTGGTCGACACAAAGCAAAAGGATGACGAAGAAGCCAATGCGTTCATTTCTAGATGGAGGAGCTTACATGTTCAATGCTCGGATAAATTGACGGAGCAATCTGCAGTACAAATTTGCTCAAACATTCGACGAGCTTGTCTCAAAGGCTAGTAATGTCGAAAGACATGTGGCTCGTAAGAAGATCCCAATAGAAATGCTCTTCAAAAGAGAGAGGTTAGACAGTTCTAGAGATTCACTAGCTACCTTTGTCAAAACTAGTGAAACATCAAATGCATGTGATAGAGATGATATGTCAAGGGAACTCACTCTCAGGGAAAGGAAAAAAGTCAAATATTCTTTCGCTGACAAGGACGTAGAAGAAATTTTCAGTGTGCTCTACAAAGAAAATGCCATTGAACTTCCTAAGCCAAAACGTCCAAGTGAAGTCAACAAGACCAAGAATCCTAAATTCTGTCGCTTCCATCGTATTGTCGGTCATCCAACAAGCGATTGTTTCATTTTGAAAAACGTAATACAAGACATGATCGATAGCAAGGAAATTGAGGTGGAGTCATCGCCAGCAAAGTGAAATCCAAATTTGTCGGTGAACTTTTCTGCGTCTCAAAAGGCGCATGAAAAAATGATGATGTATGTTGAACGAGGGCGGTCCAAGCAAAAGTTAGAGCCCAAAACCTCCCGAACTACGATGGCTTGATCCCCCAAAAGGGGGTACATAGGCAGTCTAGTCCTAAAATGCTAGATGCAGCCACCCAAAAAAAATCATCTTGAATCAATCAGGGGAACTACGTTTGGCTTGATTCCTTCACAGGATACGTAGGCAGTCTGGTGACAAAACTAGATCCAGCCATACTTTCAAACTAACCCTTTTCTCTCTTGTGATTATAAACAGGTAAAAACAAGGGTGGTTTGACACATCCATTGTTGAGCATACACCAAGGCATGCGAGCTCTAATAGATACAGCCTAAGCATTCGGTTCATCAAAGTGACCGGCAGTCTACAAAAGCATTAAGTGCTTTTTGTATTACAAGTCCACAAGTCAAAAAAGAGAAGAATACTGGCAGCAAGACATACGGGCTCAAATGTCCCGCCCTGCCAAGACGTATTTCTTGCATACCTAACCATGGGATTGCTCAAATGCTTTATGGATTGGAGGTCAACAAAAGATCAACACAATGCACCCTTTTGTCAAAAGTTGTTGTATGCAGACATGTTAAAAGGAAGCAGCAGAAGGTCAAGCTTCGCACGTGGAAAGCATGTTCCACACACAAAGCTTGAGGGGGCACTGTTGATCGCCAAAAAAATTACAAAAAAAAAGAGAAAAAAAAGTTATTTTAAAAATATATAAAAATACTTTTCTTGTGCTACATGCACAATGCTTTAGAGTTCAATTGTGACTCTTGCAAAAAGACGGACAACCAAGTCCAATACGAAGTTAATCTTCCAAACCGTGCACTCTATATAAAGAGACACAGAGAAGAAGAAAAGGGGGGTGGAAGACAGACAGACAGAGCACAATAGAGGGAGGCGAAGCAAAAAGCAGGGAACAAGAGAAAGGCAGAAGCAGGCGGAGTCAATACGGACAAAACAAAAGAGGAGAAGAAGGAGAAGAGAACAAGCGAAGCAAAAAGCAGACGGAGAGAAGAAAAGAAGCGGTGAGCTAACAAGAAGGTGGAGCCCACACTCTAACTCTCTTTATTTCTTTTGCAGGATCTCTATCCTTCGGCCTCGTTCCTCACTCTGCCGGAAAGCCATCTCCCCCTAAGGCGAAACGACCACGCGAGATAGTCACCAAAAAGAAGGCGAGATGACCTCGCCCCCGTCTCCTCTCGTTGTGATAATTATGTAGCCGCTCAGCCCTTACTCTCGTACACAACGCCGTGTGATTCACATAACAAGCCGTACAAGAGAAGGAAACAAGCATCCCTGCTAAAATATTATCTGGCGAACTAGGATGGCCTCACAAGACTGGAAGTCCAGGGGAGCCAGGTGACCTCACATCGAAGCAAGAAACCCTAAGGGGTAGCGAGCTAGGTGACCTCACATAGAAGCATGAGCCCTAAGGGGTGGCGAGCCAACATTCAAGCTAAGGCAGGAACCCTAAGGGGTGGCGAGCCAACATTCAAGCCAAGGCAGGAACCCTAAGGGTTGGTGAGCCAACATTCGTGCCAAGGCAGGAACCCTAAGGGGTGGCGAGCCAACATTCGTGCCAAAGCAGGAACCCTAAGGGGTGGCGAGCCAACAGTCGCGCCAAAGCAAACAGGTTATTTAACCCTAAGGGGTGGCGAGGTTACTTAATCCTAAGGGGTGGCGAGGTTACTTAACCCTAAGGGGTGGCGACGTGACTTAACCCTAAGGGGTGGCGACGTGACTTAACCCCAAGGGGTGGCGACGTGACTTAAACCCAAGGGGTGGCGACGTGACTTAACCCCAAGGGGTGGCGACGTGACTTAACCCTAAGGGGTGGCGAGGTTACTTAACCCTAAGGGGTAGCAACAATGACTTAACCCTAAAGGGTGGCAATAGTGACTTAACCCTAAAAGGTGGCAACAGTGACTTACCCCTAAGGGGTAGCAACAGTGACTTAACCCTAAGGGGTGGCAACAATGACTTAACCCTAAGGGGTAGCGACAGTGACTTAACCCTAAGGGGTGGCGACGTGACTTAACCCTAAGGGGTGGCGACGTGATTTAACCCTAAGGGGTGACGAGGTGACTTAACCCTAAGGGGCGGCGACGTGACTTAACCCTAAGGGGCGGCGACGTGACTTAACCCTAAGGGGTGGCGCGGTGACTTAACATCAAAGCAGAAACCCTTAGGGGTGGCGCGGTGACTTAACATCAAAGCAGAAACCCTTAGGGGTGGCGAGGTGATTATTCAGAAGTTCTAAGCCCATGCGAGGTGAAATGACATCACAGGCGAGATCCATTCATGCAGAAGATGAAGCAACACGCGGAGCCCGCTCAAAAGTGAGCACGCGGAGTCCGCTTACAGATATACATGCGGAGCCCGCTCACAGACATACACGCGGAGTCCGCTTATAAGTGAACACACGGAGCCCGCTCACAAGTGAACACGCGGAGTCCGCTTACAAATATACACGCGGAGCCCGCTCACAGACATACACGCGGAGTCCGCTCACAAGTGAATACGCGGAGTCCGCTCACAGAAATACATGCGGAGCCGGTCACAAGCATACGCACGGAGTCCGCTCACAAGCATACTCGCGGAGTCCGCGCACAAGCATACGCGCGGAGCACGCGCACAAGTATGGACTTAAATATGGATGCAACCACCAATCTAAATAAATCTTCCGATCGCTTGAAGCCAGAATCTTTCTCCAAAGCTCAAATGCCTTCAGACACAAATCCAAACACATTTCCAAACACCACTCTCATCCTAAAGACAAAACCCTCCAACGAGTCATTCACTTGTTGGAACCCTTGAACTACGAGTGACTTGATCCTCTCCAGGGTACGTAGGCAACCCATTCTCAAATGTGGGGCAGTCACAAAAACAAACAAACCTATAATGGTTTCTTGGTAAACAGAATCAAAGGGTGTTCCCTTGTAATAAGAGATTATAATTAAGAGACACATTCTGTCTTGAATGGGTTGAACCAGACATAAATTAAAACCATATCTTAGTTAATAAGATAGGATGAAGTTATGTTGGGTATATATATTTTTACAATTTTTGCCCAACACTAGCAGATGAGACGCTGCCGGCACCATTGCAGACAACCAAGTAAAGAAAAGGGCAGAAGTGGCGGTGCATGCACCGGAGACGCCGCTCAATCTTTATACACCTCCATTTCACACTTGCATCGCAATGCATTGTACCATGGCAGAGAGAATCAACCTCAAGAAGCCACCCAAGGCTAAAGATCTGAGAAAGCAGACATGATGTTTTGATGAGACCCGCAGAGATTAGAGTTGGGGTTTTCATAGAGAGAACATGAGGCCAAATCTGGAGGAGGGGAGAAGAAAACATGGAATTGCAAGAGAAAATGACAGACTCTGCCGCCGGAAAACCGGACGGAGCTATCGGAAAGACGGACAAGGACGTTAGAGGGACAGACAACGCCATCTGGTAGGCGGACAGAGCTGCTGCCAAGGGAAGGAGCACGCCGTCGACGCTCAACGAAGCCTCTAGGAAGAGAAAGTCTAGAGAGAAGCGAGACTTTCTCTGAGATTGTTTTCTTTAAAATCCTCTTTTATTGGGAGGGAGTTTCTTGCCTTTTTTCACTATTTACTTTTGGGGTAAAAACTTGTACAATCAGAGCACATCATATTGCACAAGTGATCATACTATAGTAGGAGATCATACAACTAGATATGAGAAACTTAAACTTGCCGGGAATACCAAAACCATGATCATAAATACTATGAACCTTTCAACCATTTTCAGTAAGCATATCCATGTCTCCTCTTTTTTTTTTTTTTTTTGGCAACTCATGTCTCCTCTCTTAAGCCTGCATTTGTTCTTGTTCGATTTGATATGATAATGGATGAAGACAATCAACATTATAGATTTTAAATTGCAGCATGCGATACGAATTGTCTTTATGCATGAGAACAAGAGCAGAGGGCTTGAAATACAGAAAATTAAAGAAGAATTGGCTATTCAAAATTTCAATAGGGCAGACTACAATTCCCGAGGCTATCAAACTAGTTCTAAAGAGGGTGTAACTGGCTGCAAATAGTTTGACAGAGTAACTGTGACCTCTCCATTTTGTGATACATGATGAGATTACTTGTACTCTATGTGACAAAACTGTTTCCATTTTTTTATCCAAAGAAGCAACGTTTTGACAGCACGTACTGTTTGCATTCTTTGGAAGCAAAACTTCGATAGATTCTTTGCACTATTTGAATGACCTTGAATTGACATGCTTGTTTAACTTCAATCAATCAATCATCAAGACCTTTCTGTCTATTTCTGTTTTGAATATGTATATGAATTGCAGCCACTATATATATTCTGGTAAATAAGAGTATGCTTGTATTGGTGGGTTTAGCTTTTACTGATGAAGTATCTATATCTGGACAGATACTATTGCTTGTCTGGAATACGACTTTGGAGATCAAATTTTCTGAAGATCTCTAGGTCCAGGACGCTCATCAGTGTGGAGTTGATTGAAATAAAGTTTCCATAACCTGACAATTTTCCCAACATGATTATATAACTAGTACTGCATTATTTTTAATTATATGGCTCAAGATGATCATGTTATATCTAGTTCGATCTACATTTGGTTGTTTCTCTTCGCTTTAGTCATCCTGTTTTACCCATCTTGTTTACTAGTTAAGGAGATTCTATGACTTGATATATGGATATATTGTACTAATGTTTACATTAATCTTCTCTATATTCATTGTGATTAAGATGACTAAAAGAACTCGAGAACTAGTATACTGAAGGACTCCATTTCATTTTAACTTGGTGATTGTATATATTATCCATATTTCTATACTAATATAGCGTTGATCAATCTTCAAGTTCACTCCCACCGAGTTATGCAAATATTTTATCTCTCGGAGACTTAAGACAATGATTTAAGACATCAAACAAATTTGTGAATGTTTTAATAACTGTTTTTTTCATCATGTTTTTCGAGAAGCTAACTTTCCGGCATAAGCTTCTACAAATCTTGCTCACATAAGCAACATGGATACTGACTTGGAAAGAATTTGTCCTCCTCCTATTTGAAATACAGATTTTGACTGCAAAAGGTAAGATTGTACTACATGCTAGCTCTAATTTGTAGTTTATTTTTCGTAAAGAAAATGATTATTGGTCATAATAAGACCTAAGATTTGTGATCTTAATTTTAGGTAACATGTTATGTCATATAGACACATTATTAATAATTAAAAAGATTATGTCATGTCATTTTTAAGTAAAAAAGTCAATCTTATCCTTCCCATTCTACATTATTTTGTTTTTCTAATAAGATAAAAAATGATTATTTTGTCTGTCTTTTATATAAAAATATATATTTCTAGTTTTTTCTTTCTATTTTCTTTTTCATCACAATCATGCTTTAATTAAACACCAAAATATAATGTGAATTCTTATGAATATATACATACACACATATATAATTTGTCCAAGGAAAAAAAATTCATCCAAGAAAAATATTTGCATATATATAAATAATTCATCCAATATATAGTTTATATAATTTTAACCAGTAAAAAAATAATAAAATTGATAAGTTGTCTAGAATTAAATTTAGATTCACAAAGATGGAATCAAATTTTAATAAATTTACGATTTTAATAAATTTATGGTATAAAAGCTTAATTTGGTATGATTATTAACTAGATCGTTACTAATAAATTAAATTTGGTATATACTCATGTCCATATTAAGAGGGTAAGAAAATATTCCATATTCGTATAAAGCAAACATTAATTGTTGGGGTTAAAATTATCTTTTTACTTAAAAATAACATGACATGATTTTTTAAATCAATGATGTGTCTAGGTAACATAGCATGCCACGTAAGACTAAGGCCATAAATCTTATGTCTTATTAAAGTCCCTAAAAAAACATGCACATTTTGGTTTTAAAGTTTGATTTTGTGTGATTATGTGGTTTTTATCATATCTAAACACACTATATCTACGATATCATATGTACTAACTTACACACAAACACAAACCTACATATGTGTGCCCATAATCCCCATATATTCCCCCTTTTCCTTTGGCCAATATGTGTGTCCATATTCCTCAATTGTAAATTATAAATGGCTCTTAAAATCGCCACCAAGAATCTTTGTTCCACTTTCTGTTTTTTGTCCAAAATAGACAGCCTTTTTTGAAAAGTAAAAGATCACCGTAGGTATAGAGCATTAGGCAATGCATGCCAAAGATTCTCCTACATGTTTTTATATAATTGGCTTACTCGTTAATGGTCATCTCTCCAGCTTGTGCATTTGGAACCATACTCAACCATCATTCACCACAGCCTAATTTCTTTATGTTACAGATCCCTGAATATATAGCTTTAGCCCAAATTATATGAAGCTGCTGAGGAAATGAGACAACCGGTCTGGTATTAACCTTACCTAAACCAACTTTAGCAAAAAATATGAAGGCATTTCCTTCTTTTCTTGTAGTTGTTGGTAAACTCTCTTTGGATCCTCCTTGTTGTCTGATGTGGTCATATTATCCTATATTTTTAAGAAACTCTTGCAGACAGTTCTGAAATTAGAGACTTTTTCATTCAAGCAGAAAGATAAAATTTGTTGGGATGACAAACAATCTGATTATCTATTGACGATGATGTTGAAATTAATACTCAACTCAAATTAGATTTTTATATTTGTGCTTTAAATCAGTTAAAGAAGTAGCCCAGAAAAAACCAATACCATTTCAGAGTAGTACCTACATTCATTATTCAAAATCAGCCTCTAAAGAAAAAAAATCTCTAGCCAAGTAGTCCATTTCATGAAGTTTATACCTGATTGAGATGAATGTAGTATCTTAAAATGTCGTTCACTTAGCATTACTCAAATCATAGTTCTAGTTCATAAATAATGGTCGACTTATTTCGTCTTTCATAATAGGTACGTCAAGCCGTCATGAGATGTAATAGCATTATGGTACCGTTGACTATCTAAAGAATCATTTATAATCAGTGCATCACTATTACCTTGAAATCTAATATCACCAACTGATTTTTGTCGTAATTTACAGTGTAAAAATAGAGACGAGAATAACATTGACCAATATAAACACACCTCGAAGGGCAAAATTACCACCGATAAAGTCATCATCATATCCATCTATTATCTGTTTTTAGTCATTATATCTTGATACTACTAAAGCAACCGTGTAGATCCAAGCCTTTGGAGGATCCGTAATGAATTTTCAGTGGATGGATGAAGCCATCGATGGCTAGCTCAACCTTGCTCCAAAAGCATACTCGGTGTCATCATCTATATATAGATGGAGTCGTCGACCATATATAGTCGACTATGAGATCCAAGCATTTGTCACTTAGGGTTGGGTGAGAGAGAGAAAGGCTAGCTCTCATACTTAATATACTATACTCTTGCTTAAGGCTAGTCACTGTATAATGATTCTTTCAGACGCAAAACAACAATATTGACAGGTTATAATTCTCCTTCGACAATGATCCAATTCATGTCATTCAACACATGCATATTTTATGCATTGCTAGCTAACTTATAATGAAATCAACTTCCAAATTTTAGGATATGATGTCTTTTTCATTCATTCTCATAACATTAGTATATGTATGATAACTCTTTAAGTATCTTAGGGAACCATTGTCTAATCCGATATTTTAACATACTAACCAAGTCTCGTCGTTGTTAATTGTGCAATACTCCCCGGACCACATAGGTCCAATAATTGTTGAAACCAAATATACTAATCAGCCTGTCACAAATTACTGTTGCCAATTAACCTTGAGACACAATTAACAACGTACAAAAAGTATTACATTTTCTTGACCAACAAAAAACACTACATTACACAAACTATTAACCAATATAAACATGCATCGAGACCTCAACATTTCCCATGCTTTCCTTGGTTTTGTGATGCATCAAAGTACATTTTTCCTTGTCTTCATGGATGAAACTTCTCTCCCTCTTCACCAAGGCCAATGAAACCCACAAATCAAAGCCAAAGAAAAACTAACAAAAAATATTAAAAATCCAAATTAGTTTCTCTCTTTGTCTTCACTCTTCTCCTTTCCTCAGCACGACCGTTACACTAATTAACTGCCTCAAAAAAAGAACAGTTACGACGCACATTGCCGCTGAATCTCCTCCTTCTCTTCTATTGTGTGATCGTCATCGGCCGACGATGATGTTGAAGCTGCCGGATTAGCTGACAATATGCAAATGACAAGGTCTGTGAAGGCACTGATAATGTCCTTGTGGGCGTCTCCGGGATTTAACTGAAGGTAGCACAAGAACAGCTCGTGTAGATAATCCAAGTCGCTTTTCAACACATCCACCACATTGTGATTTCTATCTTTGTTGTCTATATGATCTCTATCTCTAGCTTCGAGCATCTCCTTCATGGATTTTCGGAAATCCAAGTAAGGATTCGAGGAGTACTTGGCAACAGTAACGCCTCTGGTGACGAAGGAATCGTTACAGTTGGGTTTGGTGTCCGGTGACTCGACGATGGAGTTGGAGCGACCGGGGGAGGAGAAGAAGAAGCGTTGGGAGGCGAAGACGGTGGCAAAGTCAGGCGGGGAGTCAGTGGCGGCTTCGGAGTCGGAGGAGGAAGAGTAGAAGAAGTCGGAGGAGGCGGTGAGGGATTTGGAGGTGGACTGATCTGAGGAGTTGGAGTCGTGATGATAGAGGTTGTTGATGTTGTTGGTGATCATGAGTGGTGGGTTTGGGTGAGGGTGGTCATGGTCGGAGGGTTGAGGTGGGTTTTGGGTGATTAAGGGTAGGCATTTGAAATTGGGGAGGCAGAGGTGAAGATTCTTCTTCCATGGGAGTCTGGACATCTTTTAGTACGAGTACTTGGAAGAAATGGATGGAGAGGGAGGAGGATGTTGTTGTTTATGGTGAGAGGTAGGAGAGTGAGAGAAAGAAAGGGGGAGAAGTAGGCTTTTATTTGGCACAAAAAAGTGGTTATGTTTTTTTTACTTTTAATTTTATTGTTTTTTTTTTTTTTTTTGGATATGTATCTTCATTTTTGTTGTATATAGGTGTGTAGGTAAGTAAATTACAAATAACATATGTATCGGTGAGCTGTGAACTGTGATTTAGTTGCTTAGTTAAGCTAACCAACAATGTTGAAATCATGAATTCAAATCTCATCGACATATACAGGTGTTTGAGTTAATTTTTTTTTTACCAATAACATATATTGAAACAAACTTCAAAACTACTTAAATTTATGACACATTAAGAGAAAGCCGCAAAGCCTAAACCCTAGCTCTTGTCAGAGAGCGTTTATGTTCGGTCCAATAACACGCCTTTGCGGCGGCGGCGGCAGACGGGCTAGAGGGGATTGAGAGTCCTAGTATAGAAAGCCCTGCTGGAGCAGAGGATGTGCGATAGTTAATTTTGTTGTTTCCGTTAGGGAAGGAAGGCGTGGGTTAGGAGGCGGGTGGGTAAGCTTGGATTCGTTCTTCCTAGAGAGGATGGTGGTGGTGACATGTGGGTGTTTGTCAGGCTGGGATTTACAGGCCTCAGATCGAATTGTTGAGAAGGACGATGTGGGTTTGCTTGCATCGGCAGGTATGCCGCATGCGGTGGCAAGGGCAGAGCTTCCTAGATGGCTGCGAGATGACTGCAGTCTTTGGTTTTAGCGTGGGTTGGAATGGTTTGGGCTAGGGCCTGAGCTTGGGACAAGGTTTCTACTCCAAAACTATTTTTATTTTATTTCCTTTTACGTTTTAATCTATTTTATGCTTGCTACATTTTAATTTTGGTATTCTACGGCTTTATGTCGCCAATAATGTTCTATCACTATACGGTAAGATGCAAAGGGCCTTGTGTGTCGGTCTATCACCCTTTGTGCCTTATTAGCATTAGGTAGTAGGTAGGCGGTGTGTTTTTTACTTGGTCAAATAGTCGCAATTTCTTAGTAGCAAGATGAAACTAAGCGTCACCAGATTTTTCCTCTCTTGTAGTCATTGTTATAGCGTTTTGAAGTGATGTTGTATTTTGAAGTAAACTTAAAGATTATTAGTTTTTTTGCCTTAGAAAAATAAATATAATTTTGGGTCAATGTCTACTATTCTTAATTTTAAGAATTTTATAATGTTTTTTTTTCTTTTCGATTCCACCGTCTCTTGCGATTACTATAATATATATATATATATATAGTCCTTCTCTGCTAAGGATGTCCTTAATTATTTATTTTTATGGTGCATATTTCTACTTTAGACTCACTTTTCAATTGAATTTTCACATCTCTACCGTCTAGTCTTTAGATACTAATATGTAGATCATCTCTGTAAATTTTCAGCCAATTTAATAATTGTTAAGGACCTCAAAATTACATTTTTCTGTTATAAACATGAACATTTTAAGTTCTACAAAATTCAGTTCGTCCACTGGTTTAATCAAGTTTGAGTGCTTTAATGATTATCAAATTAGCTAAAAATTTGCAGAGATAATCTATACGTTAGTACCTAAAGACTAGACGGTGGAGATATGAAAATTTGATTGAAGTGTGAGTCTAAAGTGGAAATCCGCACCATAAGAATACATAAGGACATCCTTACTAGAGAAGGAGTATATATATAGTTCATTTCCAGAGCGATGTCCCTCTTTGAAATTAAAGTGTAAACCTCTTTATTTAGCTCACTTTCAAGTCATATTTCCATATCTCAACCATACAATGTTTAGAACATAGTGTGTGTATCATTCATGCACAGTTTCATCAAATTTGGAAATCATTTAGGTACCGAATTAGATTAAACAAATCAAAAGAACAAAAGCTGTCCAAACAAAACCGTTCGTGTAAATCACGATTACGGAAGCTCAAATGATCTTCAAATTGAATGGAACTTTGCAGAAATGATCTACACACTGTGTTTTAGACAATGAAATGTGAAGTTGTGGAAATGCGATCTGAAAGTGAGCGAAATAAGGTGGTCCACACTTTAATTTCAAAGCGGGACACCACTAGCGCTATATATATATAGCAAGGATCCAAGGAGGACATTCGTGAGCAGAAACAAGCACGGGTCGAGTTTCCACAACCCGTTGAGGACATTTGTGGATTCGCAGTTTTAAATTAAAAGGAACGCTCATGATTTGTCTATTCTAGAAACAAGCACGGGTCGAGTAAAAACCCGACTCGTCAGTTTTAGAATCAAGCGGGTTAATGTTCACTACCTCAAACCCGACTCTTCAATCTCCAAGCAGTCCAATGTCGATGAAAAATCTGATTTTGGTCTCTTCATTTGAAGTACTCCTCCCAAAATCCATGTCTTCCATAATCGATGCTTGAGCTCATCTCACTTTGTATGATTTTCACCTCGAACCTGACTTTTCACCTCAAGCTCGATTCCTCAGTCCTTAGCACAATGTTAATTGTGAGTGACACAACCAAAACCCCACATTCATCATCTCTAATAATCCACAAATCACAGTCGTCATCTCCAAACCTGACTCCTCCCGTTGGTTTCTCAACCAAAATTTTCTTCTTTTCCTCTCTCTTTGGATCCCCACTATGTCTATATATATATATTAGAAAGTGATGGCCAAAAGTTGAGAGACTTTGAAGCACTTATACTCATCTACAACTTTCGTCGAGTATGGGTTCTCTGTTTCTTGTATAGGTTTGATTTCCAATTACAAAGTTTTGGATTTTTTCTTATTTGGGAATTTTTCTTTTTTCTGTTTTTATTTTTTTGATTTCCGTTGCTGATTTTTTATTTATTTATTATTGTTGATGCATCCAATACTTTGTTTTGTGTGTGATTCTTTAGGTTTTGAATGCATGTGCCTTACATGATGATTTCAGATTGGATATTTGGTTTACTTATTTAGCTTCTAAAATGTTGAGTAATTTGGTTTACAGATTTGGTCTCTTGGTTTCACTGGTTGATTGAAAGGGTGTGGCATGACCTTAAATTTAATATGACATCTATTGTTGTATGCAGGTCTGCTGGATATGCAACACTGCCTCTTCTTAATAGACATATAGCTGAGTCCCTTACTACTCAATTACATTCTTCTTTCTGTTTTTCTCTTCATCTGAATCATGTTGTAGGTCTCATGAGGATGTTACGGGTGTCATTGAGGATGTTTGATTCAAGCTCACCAAGATGTGCAGTTAAAGTGTTGGTCTTGATGTAGATACATAAGATTGAATCATTTGTTGGTCAAATGTGCAAGTTTATTTAAGAACGTGTACAATTTATGTAAGAATGATTAGATAGGTGATCAAAAGTTCAAAAGAAAGCATTTTGCAAGTTTAATTGAGGTCTTAAACCAACCTTGTTTCATTATAGAATTCTTACTGGATATATAATTTATTTTTCTTTTAGGGATTTCATCCCTCATCACAGTACTACAAAGTCTAAAGCAAAAGAAGCCTTTCTCCAAAATGAACCTTCCAAAAGAATGGATTACAGACCTATAAATAAGGTCAACTACAAAATTGTGCGCTGGTATCACAAAATAAGAGAGATTTACTCTGCTTTGCACAAATTGAAGCTCATTCACATAGAGAGTTTGTTGATAGTTGACTGGTGTGATGCAAAAAATTTTCTATCCTGTGGAAATCAACAAATTGATCAGTTATAACACTATTCCAAATAAATTCCATCACTTTGACTAACCATAGTATCATAGTAATCTAAATGAAATCCAGGAAAGCATAGCATCAACAAATTGGTCAGTTTAACACTAACATTCACTGGGGTCGTTGTAACAAAAGAATTTGAAGTTATCTTCTTTTTATTCCAGTAAGGTTCAGTTTTAAAGCAAAGACCAGTCAAGTTTTTCTAGTCTAGCTTAATTCAATCAATGATAATTTAACTCAAAAGCATTTTCGTTTGTGCTCAGCTAAAATCAAACACCTTGTCTTTATAAACTATACACTAATACTATCTTAATCTCAAACCAAAGATAAATTAATGTGAAATTGCTCAGCTATAATAATAACATAACCAATAAAAAAATTATTCTGTGCATCTGAATTTACCTGGTGACGAACAACCATCTTCATCCTGCATACTAGTGGAACTTGAATCTCCATCTTTGTTAACAATAGGTCTACAAAGATAAAAAAAAAAAATTCATAAGTTTCAGTTAATAAACTTTTCAGATTTAAACAACAATCCCAAACACAATGAACAATAGATTCTTACTTTCCATGAAGTGTTGGACAATTCCTTTTGTCATGTGACTGACTAAACAGTCCACATCTATGACATTGCACGCCTTGATTGTCCTTTACCTTAACTTTTTTCTTCTCTTTACCTTTCTTCAACCTTCTCCCACACCCTTTTGCCCTCACTTGATTTGGTTCATTAAAAGTATGCTGAATACTACTAGACTTGGTCTCCAAAATTATCGCACTTTGTCCATTTTCATTGCCAGCCAATGTTTTAATATTCTCCAATAAATTATCAATGGATTCCATGAAGAGCTGACTAGCCATATCATTCACCATTGCCTTATCAATTGCATCTGTAGCATGTTGTAATAGCTTAGTCCTCCTTTCAAGTAAAGCTTTATTATCATGTATCTCTGTGCCATGAGAATCGAACACGGTATCATGCCTTGCAGGTTTAGTCCATCTCTTTAAGATGTACTGAACAAGCAATTCATTTATATCTTGGATTTTTATCAAATATGACAAAACATGCTGACATGGGAGCCCTTCACTCTCAAACTTTCTGCAACTGCATGATGCAAAATTAGAATGCTTTTCATAAGTGACTTCACGAAACTTACAAGTATCAATGTTCTTTGTTATAATTAACCTTAAACACACAATGAGTAGCATTTTCTCTTAGAAGTTCCACATATATTTGAAGCTCTCTCTCAATTGTTCTTGAACTTCACAAAATTTCTTGCGTGTGTAAACCTTAGCCATATGTTCTTCTACATCAAGGGACATGACTGTTTTTTCCTTCTCATCAATATTCATATGATCTTCCTCTAACTCATTATGACGTTGGTGTATAAGTCCTCTCTCTCTTGAACTGAACCATAAATTCCACCAATGAATTCCACTCAGAAACATAATTCTTGAAGAAAAATGCTGACTCTCTGCTCTTTGTCTACTTGACATTCCAGCTGAGAAAACATGATTGACATGTGATGGTGTCCATGATGAGCGAATTTCATATATTGACTGCAACCATTTGTTATCACTTTGTTTGAGCCAAAGGGCATTTTTATCCAAGTAATAATATTTTACTGGACTGTAAAATATCCAAATGAATATTAGTTACCTTCTGGTCCACGTCACAACCGGCGAGCCCAATTTGTCCAAATTTACAAGTGATGGCTCACCAGTAAGACCACGCGAGCTAACTTACAGAGTTCGCGTGCGGAATGACTTCGCGCGTAGGTGAGGCATAATGGTACTTCGCATAAGAACCCTACCAGAGGCGAGATATATCAAGGCGAGCTGGCAAACTGGCTGGCAGGCGAGACTTCGCAAAGAAGCCACAGGCGGAGTTCGCGCGCATCACATTAATCATTGAAGACTTTTACAAGTCTTCGACATGCTTCCGGCCAATCCTTGTGGCCCTTTTAATATAAAAAAGCCCTTCTAAAGCCTGCGAGCTAGAAAAGCCCGTGAGATGGAATCAGTAGCCCATGCGGAATGTGCGAGCTGGTCATGTGTTATAAGTTGATTGGCCCGCGTTGGGAAAACTTTGTCCTTGTGGGATTAGGGTTTCAAAGCCCGACCTAGGCTCCAAATTAACTTTCTTCTGCCGCAATTCAGACTACTATATAAAGAGGTCAAACAGACACAATCTCTCTCCACAATCTACACACAACTTTTACAAATAAACTGCAAACCAGTTATCTTTCGAGCTACCTCGAAACCCTAACCCTAAGCGCACCACCGCCTAGGTTTTCTTTAGAGCCCTTCTAAACTCTATCCTCTATAGTTGCTCTGCTCACGACATCATGAGTATCGAACATCCTTCGTATTCCCTCGTCCGTGAGGTGGCACCTGAAAACCCCTTTTGCCTGATCAAGAAGTTAAGCTTGCATACAACCCTCTCCTCGTCCGCGAGGTGGCACGCCCGCAACAAATCCCCCTCTTTTTGTTCACTATTTACCTCTGCTCCGCGCGCTGAGGATAGTGGCCAAAACATTGGCACGCCCAGTGGGATAGGGAGTACAAGCGAGATATCATAGGGAAACCCGAGGAATCACCATACAGGAAGCCTCAGCTTTCTTGTCTCAAGCACAAATCACTACGGTACAAGCCCCATAACAGCGCGGCTTGCCGTTCCCTTACTCAAGAGGAGGTTCTTGCTCAGTTTGGTGACCCAGACTTCAGCGAGACCGCCATGGTAGGCTCTCATCAGCCAAACCAAGATGCGGGCTCTGCTCTGCCATCGGAGCAGATCCTCCAAGCAATTAATGACCTGCGAGGTCAGATGATGGATTTTTTGGTCCAATCCAAACAAGACAGAGACCTCCTGCAGGCCACCCATGACAAACTTGCCACCCTCGGTGAGGATTAAGGTCACCTTGACGCCAAGTTGACTGAAACTAAGGGCTTGGTTGAAGGTAGCCTTCGGCAGATCCGGTCGGACCTAGACCAAAACACAGAGACAGTGAAGTAGCTTGCAGAGATCCTGTCGCTCACTCGTGCAACAGTAGATGAACAAACTCGCCGCTTGGACGACCACGATACCAAGTTGTATGACCAACAGACTACTTCTTTCTTTGGAAGCGAGAACAGTCTAGAAAAGCTAGACAAATTCAAGGAGAAACAGGACCAGCTGAGTTTACAGGTCCTTGAAGTTGAAATTGGATGAGGTCACAAGCACCAAGGAACCTTGCGCTAGATCCTCCTGGTGCAAGCGTGACCGAGGGGAAACCCTAAGGTTGGGGCTCAAAAGACCCTGCAGTTCACGTCAGGAGCTGGAACTTCCAAGAATCCGCCCCCGTATGGCTCTGCTGCTCCCTTCAAGGGAGCTAACAATTCGCTACGCCAGGGAGACGGGACACCAGCTGACCCATTTCTAACCTACTCCAGCCCCGCTCCCAAGAATAGTGGACAAACCGCTAGTTTCTCTGCATGGCCAAACCAACAGGAGGGAGCAGAGCCCGCACCTGTGACGGTAGCTGACTGGCGCCAACTTATCTCCACCAAAGTCAAGGAGCAAATCGGAAAAGATGATGCTGACTTGCACTATCGCGACCCCTACCCTGTTAGTGTGGCGCAGTACCCTTTCCCCCATGGATTCAAGAACATCGTTTTCACCACCTTCTTCGAGGAGACAAGGGAGGATGCAGCAACCCATATGGCCCTCTTCAAAGTCCAGTGCGGCCAATATGGGAATAATGATATTCTCAAGCTCAAGCTCTTCGGGTTCTCTGTCCGAAGCTGCCTTCAGTTGGTACTCCAACTTGAAGCTAAGATCCATCGCGGACTGGCCTACCATGGAGACATTATTTTGAGAGACCTACGGTACCATTGGGCCAGAGGTTGGCCTTGACTCCCTCACCCAAATGAGCCAGCACAGTATGGAGTCTGAAGTCTCTTTCCTCCAACGTTTCAAGATCCAGCAAGCCAAGTGTGATTACCTGCTACCTGAGCAGGAAGCTATTAAGTTGGCTATCCATGATCTCGAGCATCGCCAGCGGCTGAAGCACCATGGGGAGCGCTTCACATCTATGGGCGACTTGATCAACAAGGTCGGCAGTTATGAGCTAATCCTCAATGAAATGGATGAGAAGGCATATGCCTCCAAGGGGACCTACGTACCAGGGAGAAACAAGACAGTGGGGGCACTAAACCTCCAATCCCCCATGTTTGATCCTTACTACCAAAGGCAGGAAGAGACTGAAGCCACACAGGAGTATGATGACGTCGGAGCAGTCGAATTGACTGGGAAACCGTTGGCTCACAAACTGAAGAATCTCAAAATAACTCGTGAGCCAATCACAATCCAGTCTTTTGCATGGACCAAGCCCGAATATGAGTCTTACATGTATGATACAAAAAACGCCCATTTTGTCTTTAATGACTTGATCGAGGCGAAGTGCATACGCTTGGACCACAAGATTCCGCCAAAGGAGGGGCTAAAGGACAAGAAGTACTGTAGCTTCCATAACGTCTACAATCACGACACCAAAGACTGTGTCAAGCTCCGCGACCAACTACAGACTTGGTTGAACTCTAGCGCCTTGAAAATGAAGATGCCGGAGAGCACAGCCTCTCTGGTGGATGTGGACCCTTTCCCAGCCGTGGTCGGCATGGTTGAGGTGAATTGGAAAGACCAGCCAAAGGAGAATAGCCGCCGCCGCGCACCGAAGCCAGGCCAGCGGAGAGTCACCTTAGACTTGTCGGACCACCCAAAGGATGACAATCCACGCCGTGCATCTAAAAGAGGCCGCGAGGAAGACAATGTTGGTGCAGTTCGGCCATCCCGCCAGTATACCTATAACGTTAACCTCGCACACAAGGTTCTAGATGACCTTATTGATGACAGACTCATCACAGTGTCGAGGACATTGCCTTACATCGAATATAAGGAAGGCCGCGTACACTGCAAGTTCCACGATATCTGGGGGCATAAAACTCGCGATTGCTACCAACTTCATGAGCAAGTCCAAGACTGGCTTGACCTCAAGTACATTCTCTTTGAAGACAAAGGTGACTTCATGATTGCAACAGCTGACATTGTTTGGCCCCGTATCAGCCAACGCGCGATCACTTTGGACCTATCTCCAAAAGCGAGTCCGCGCGAACCGCTTGGTCAAAATTGTAAGAGACAGGGGAATGACTATACCGTGCTGGCGAACCAAAGTGGGAACCACGAACCAGCAAAGCAGCTAGTCACCAGATTGCAGCCTGATCATCCTTCAAGGAAAGATAAGGGCAAAGCTATCATGCGGGATGATACACAGTCCCCCGTGGAGAACTTCCAAGCCATGAGTCCTAGAACTCACGAAGAGCTGGAGCAGAAGATCAAGCGCCTCGAGACGTTCGTCTAATCACACTGGATAGAAGAAGTGCCTTCGTCTCTAGCCTCAAGCGAGATAGACATATCCGACTCCAACAGTGGGTATCAGGAAAACGGGGCTTTAAGCCCTCGCTAAGGTATCTTGACCGACCCCTACATTCCTCCGACATCCAAGTCAGCGATCAAGGAGGGGATATGGTACACGCAGCAAGGGGGCAGGCCAGTTACCTTCTCCAGATCGAAGAAGCAGAAGCTCCAGAAGAAGTATGGCAGCATCCTGCATGCTCTGCAAGCTATTGATGATGGCTTCATCTGACCCTCGTAGCTCGCACAGACACCTGAGAGGATGTGGAGAGAAGCCGAATGCTTGCGCGCTCTACTCCAAAGACCACATGTCACGCCTCCATGAGTGTGTGCGTATGTAGCAGATGACCCTGCTCAAAAAGTGAATGTCTTCTGTCGCCTAACCGTACCACCAAAACAGGATGCACACCCTTTCAGGCATAGGCCATCTCTAGAGCTGGAAAGGAGAAGGGATGCACAACCCACTCGGCGTAGGCTTTTACCGGAGCTTGATCAAAGAAGGGAGCCACTCCCCCCAACAAGGCGCAGGCAGTCGCCGGAAGCTGAACGACGTAGGGACCCGCTTCTTCCACCAAGGCGTTGGCAGTCACCAGGAGCTGAAAGAAGAAGGGAACCACCTTCCCCAATAAAGCAAAGACTGTTCGCCACCTCAGAGCCTGAGCCAAGGTGCGAGCCACCTCGGCCATCACGGCTCCAGGAGCCTCTTCGCCGGGTACCTGAGGCAAGGAGGGAATCACCACCACCACCACATCGGCCCCGACCACAACCTTAGCCGGAGCTGGAGGCTAAGCAGGAGCCTCAAGTCTTAGTTCCTCTCCTATTGAAGGCCAATGTCAACTCCAAGGTTCCTCAAGCCGCGGACGAGCAACCAATTGAAGATGAACATCCCTTGACCAAACTCGTGTGGCGACCACGGCGGATGGAGACTGACGCATCGCCAGGTACTGAAAGTGCTACCTCCAGTCCTAACCTTGCGGAGCTGATGGCCCAGCGTTTTCAGGAGAATTCATTGAATGACGAGGCTCATTCCAAGCCTCGCATTGACTTAGGTGAAGACCAAGTAGAAGAGCAAGGGGAGTCATTAACTTGCAATATGCTTGAAGTCTTTGCATGGCTTGAAGACAAGGAAGTCAACCCTGCGGAGAGTGCATTCGCTATGCTCGAAGGCGAGCTTGGGGTAATTGAGGACCCACTGGTCCCAGTTAACGAGCAGTTTTCTTTTTAGGTCGGGATGATGTTTTTCATATCCGAAAAATATGCTCTCCCGCCAAACACAACATGCAACGCGGCGGATATTTCAGACACTAGTAACAATGTCTGCGACATGTCCCCGCGTTGCAGCAGCGAGATGGGTCCAGTCCTGGCGGAACCCGCGACCGTTCCACCATTGGAAGCTATGAGCAGCGTCACACGCATACCAACTCTGACTTTCTCCACGCCAACCCTAGACATGGCCACTCACATGAGGCCATTGTACATTTTAGCTGAAGTTGAGGGTATCACAGTCAACAAGATCATGGTTGACACTGGAGCTGCAGTGAACATCGTTACCACCCGTACTATGGGACTCCTTGGTATCCCACGCTTAATGATCCAGTCCTTGATTGTCAAGAACTTCACCGGACAAGTCTTTAGAACTCTGGGCCTCTTATTCTTAAGAGTCAAGGTTGGACCGGTATCACGGGTTTATACCTTCTTCGTGGCCAAGTGGGCATCTTCATACAGCGTGATCCTAGGCCGCAACTAGATCCATAGAAGTTTCTATGTGCCTTCCTCTATACACCAAGAACTCATGATATGGGACACTAAGACATGCGAGGCGGTCCTCATTAAGGCGGATTCGGGTCCTTTCTCCATCTCTGCCAATTTCAATGATGCCCGTTATTACAACACTGATTTAGGCCCGCTGGATGTCCAAGGCGTCGATTCTAAAGGCCACCCATACGGGGTCACGGCCTCCAACTTAACATGATGGGGGCTCACCTAGGCGATGTACAACTTACAACGTCCTCACACCATCGTGGATCCCCTTCAACCCTCTGATTATTAGTGCTTCCTCAGATGAAGCGCACGAGGCTGGCGAGTCCTTGTGTGAGAGGCTCCTCTCATTCTGGGCAGAATGCGAAGCCTACGACAAGGTCGCGACTATGGAATATGTGGATGAAATAGTGGATTACAACGATACCAAGGAGGAATTTATTCAGTTAGCTCCCTCCGCATTGGACGATTGATAAGTGCGTTTTTACGCCATGATCTTAATGGATTTTCACCCCCATTTACACTTTGTTTGTTCCTTAGTATGTTTGTTTTTACTTATTTTAGAGTCAAGAGGCTTTTTCTGTAGAGTTGTGGCTACTAGTCATTTTTATACAGAAAATTGCACTTAAATGATGAAAACCGTTTTTGGACTATCACTTGGACGTTTTACCGTGATTCGTTATTGTGTTAACTTGTCAGTTTTGATGTATCTTGTTCAATCCCCCATTTTATTCTTTATGTATATATTGTGTGAATATTTCTAATGACTTTGTTTTGCAGAATAAATTCTTCCCTAGTGTCCCCGGCTAGAACGATACCCTACTTACATGTACTACAACTATAGGGTTTTAAATTGCACTAACGTCATCTTTTGACAGGTCAATTTTTGGCGCCGTTGCCGGGGACGCTAAAAAGGATTTATTTATGTATTTATGTATATTGTGACTAATTTTTTTTTCTGTTTTATAGGTACATTGCCGAGCTTGGCATGCTATGCCGAGCTTATTTGCATATATATTGCCGAGCTTGTATACTTGTATCTATGTGTTTATATGTAAAACGTTTTTGTAAAAATTCCATAAGTAGGCCGACATGTTATTGAGTTTAGAGTGCTTATATGGTTTGTTGTTTTGGTGTGTCTAAAGTGAAACATGTAGGTGGAGCCACTTGTGTTAATCTTAGCCTAAACCCCTCTTTTGAGCGATGCTTCTTCGAGTCCTTGACTCTTAAAGGCAACTTAGCTTGTTTGAGGTTGAGGGCGGCTTAGTTAGGCACAAGTAGACCGGTCTAGTAATTGATGTTTATTTTACTATTGAGTGTTACTATTCATAGACAAGGAGCTCAGGTTTGTTTAACTGGATCTCTAGGCCCATTGCGTTGATGATCATTCTCGGTGAGTGAGTCAGGGCGTGGTGTCCACTAACGAGTCCTGCCTGTCCCTCTTGTGAGGGGGTAAACCCACGTGAATATTAGCAATCTTTAGTGGAATAAGCTCGACCTAGCCAAAAGCTCGGGCCGTAGCATCACCTTGCTTTAGACGTTATAAAATGACTTGATATACAAGGCCAGAACGAAGGCTTATCATGACAAGATGATAAGAGGGAAACACTTCAGGATAGGACAACAAGTCCTTTTGTTCAACTCAAGATTAAAACTCTTCCCAGGTAAGCTTCGTTCTCGTTGGCAAGGACCCTTTGTTATTACTAATGTGTTTCCTTATGGTGCAGTTGAGATTCAAAGCGCTACATCGGGAAATAAGTTTAAGGTCAATGGTCATAGACTTAAACCTTACTACAGCACATTCAAGGAGCACGTAACGGAGGAGATGAACTTAATGGAGCCACCATCAAATGATGCATGACGCCACTTTTCAAGGAGAAGGAAGAAGAGTCTAGGCTGACAGACTATAAACATTAAGCGCTGCATGAGAGGCAACTCATTTCAACCGTAGCTGTGGAGGAGCCTTCACCGAGAGTTTGAATTTCTTAATCCCTTCACTGTTATTGTTGATATTTTTATGTATATATTTATTATGTGTTTTCGATCCCTACTTAGAGAATTATACATAATTTTGAGCTTACATTGAGGACAATGTAATTTTCTAAGTGTGGGGTAGAAATTACATAATAAATGTATATTTTATTTTTTTGCTTGTGTGTGTTTTTAGCTCTTTGCCGAAATTTTAAAATTCTGTTTTTTGTTTTTATTTCGAGTTTGTTTTATTTTTAAAATATTTTTAATTGTTTTGAGTCTTATACCCTTAGAATGTCTATGATGAAAATTATCTTTTAAAATGCATAATGGATGGTTGAACATTTATCTTAAGAAAATTGCAACTTTTCATGAATTTTGTAAAGTATGAACACTTGAGATTTTTGAAAGAAAAGTTTGCATGTTTTGTTATTTTGTTTCCATAAAAACCTTTGTGAGATTTTGAGCCTAAAATACTTTCTTTTTGAGTGATTAAATTCCATATCCTTTGAAAATTCACGTAAAGCCTCATTATTTTCATTATTCAATAACTATGTGCTATAGCTGTTTAATGGACTCTAGAATTTACTAGAACTTATTTATGTGATTTTCAAAGCTTTATAATCATAACTTGTTCTGATTTTGAATATGATTGAAATTAATCTCAATTAGGATCACCACCAAAGCCAAAATAAGCCTTTGCCCATTTTTGTGCCCGTCGTGAGACTCCTTAGTTTAACCCCTTTGAGCCTACATTATGCCTTTTCTTTCATCACCCTTAAACAGAATTCTTGAGCTTAGTATAGATTATCTTTACCTTGTTGTCAAGACTTGGCAAAGAATTTTTGATGAAACTGTGCCGTGATATTAAAGAACAAGTGTGGGGAAGAGTTGAAGTGTGGGTTTGATACACCATTGTTTTATATTGTTATATGCCAAAATATGTCTTGTCCGAAATAAAAAAAAATGTATTGCAAAAGAAGTTGCCGAAACAAAAGAAAAAAAAAAGGAACAAAAGAAAAAAAAAGAAAAAGAAAAGAAATCGGCAAAAGAAAAGAAGAATTTCGGACAAGTATGAAAGAAAAAGTCTAAGGCATAAGTTTTTATGGTGTTTTCATGAATGTGGAGTTGTAATTATTTGAAGGTCCAAGAACGTTATATTTGACCTTTGTCCTGTTCATGGAGTGGAGACATAAGGAGGATGGAGTTGAAATTTGCCTAAGTCTTGTTTGATAAACACCACTTATATCCAAAAAAATTCCTACCTTATGAAACCAAGCCCCATTACAACCCTAGAGATTATTTCATGATTCTTAAGATGACTAAACTTGATTTGTGGAGAATTTCATATAAGTAAGCATATGGTTTTGGTCCATTATTGCACTTAGTTGTTAAATGAGGTTTTTCCAAGAAAAATGTTTTCTCAAAGAGCCGTTATTTCTTGAAATATGCAAGTCATTCGTTATTGATCATCTTTTCTCTTGCATAAACTTATGATTGAAAACCATTTTTCGAGTGAAAAAAAAAGAGTGTACCTTGGAAAGGAGGATCAAAATTTCATTCATGTTTTACTTATAAATTTCGAAAATCTTGATTTTTCATGCTATAATACAAGTTTATGAACTTTTGCAATTGTGCTTTCACTCGAATGTTAAAACTTGAGATTATGCGTACTTAAGAATCTGAGACAAAAATTTCTTAAGGGTATTAGAGTTATTGTTATTTTCGTTTTTGTTTTTGTTTTTACTTTCAGTTAGAGTCGGTTTGCTAAGGGACTAGCAAAGCTTAAGTGTGGGGTAGTTTGATAAGTGCGTTTTTACGCCATGATCTTAATGGATTTTCACCCCCATTTACACTTTGTTTGTGCCTTAGTATGTTTGTTTTTACTTATTTTAGAGTCAAGAGGCTTTTTCTGTAGAGTTGTGGCTACTAGTCGTTTTTATACAGAAAATTGCACTTAAATGATGAAAACCGTTTTTGGACTATCACTTGGACGTTTTACCGTGATTCGTTATTGTGTTACCTTGTCAGTTTTGATGTATCTTGTTTAAATGTGCAGAAGACTGGTACATGAACGTTACGTATCAAGAATCATGGTGAATGGACTCATGAATGACAACAAGTGAGGCCACGGAAAAGGAAGGAACACTTCTAGACATTGTTTTTGGTCTCGGACAGAATCTGCCAGAAAACGTACATCTACTTCGGAAAATCATATCTCGAGATCTAGGAGGATTTAGAAGGCGTGCGACATATGGAATTAAAGCTGTGTGTGTCTAGTTTTCAACCCCACTTGGATCGCAGCAATCGGAGTTGAGACGAAGGAGTTATGATCAAAACAGTGGATAGAGGTCAGGCTGCAAAACTGGGCAGAAACTGCCTTAGTTGTCAAACGAGTTTTGGGAGATGATTCTTCAACAAAAGGGCTTCCCAAATTTGACAAGAGGTGTATCAAGAGCCTAATGGAGTGTTGGGAAGCTGAACAAAAGGAGAAAATTCGAAGAAGCATCAAGGCAGCCTTGTTTTGGTTAAGTTAAGGTTTCCCGGTCAAACCGGGAAAGCTTGACCTTGCCGAACTCATCACTGCTTTTGGCCGCCATCAAAACCCAAGATTTCGTACCTGAGGCCTACATGGATCCATAAACATGTAGGAAGGTCCAAGGAATCAGAAGATGGAGTCCAAATTCGGATACACAAGCTGCATTGAAGAAGGAATCATTGAGCAAATAGGAAAGAGAGTTGGAATAGGACTGCCTTTCCTTTGCCGATGCAGCTAGGGTTTCTCTATAGGTTTTCTGTATAAATAGGGCTGTTGTATGCATAGTTTATGGAGTCCTTCAATTGTTTTAAGTTCTAGCAAGCCTAAACTCTACCTAAAAACCCTCCCTTACACAGCAAACACAAGCATAGCCGAACCATTCCTTGCCGCACAGCCATCTTTGCCGACTGCCTCCACTGCCATCTTCCACCAATTTCCCTTTCAACCTTGCCGAACCTTATAGGTAGGTTAAGGATGAAGACATCCATGGTTTGTGTTTGTAATTACTGTGTAAGAACTTTGAGTTTATTGAAAAATATTTTCTGGTTTTTGGTTTTATATGATATGTGTGATTGTATGATCTTCTTTGTGACTTGATTATGATTGTACATGTTGTGTAACGGTTTAGTATGCATGTTAGGATTATTAAAGAAGTAAAGAATCTGTGTTTATGTGTTTAGTAATTGTTAGGTTAATTAATCCTCACCTGATCACGTAATCGAACCCTAGGTTAATTCAAAGTACACGAGTTAGCCATTAGGGGGGAGTTTAATATGCCGTGGTATTCTAGGTCGAGTTGAGCGCAAAGACAACTCGGTTCTAGGTGCTGCATAGGGTAGGCAGGGTGAGTGATTTGCATGGGTTTGAGGATGGGTGATGCCATTGCTATCGAGCATGTCTCCAACGACTCGTGGACGGTAAGTGTTGCTTGATTAGATTGAGCGCAAAGAAAATTTAGTTAAGTAGTCACATAGTTTTTGGTTGAGCGCAAAGACAACCTTAAACACATGAGAAGTCTTAAGGGTTGGAACTAACTTGCAATTGTGAAAACATAGATAAGATAATTTAACCTTTCATAAAAATACTTGCATGCTAATCGGAGTTTATTTGTGAAGTGCTTACAACGTTGAAGTGACCAAACTTTGTAATTATTTGCCTTTGTTTTATTTTCTGCCGATTTCAATCCCCCATTTTATTCTTTATGTATATATTGTGTGAATATTTCTAATGACTTTGTTTTGCAGAATAAATTCTTCCCTAGTGTCCCCGGCTAGAACGATACCCTACTTACATGTACTACAACTATAGGGTTTTAAATTGCACTAACGTCATCTTTTGACAGGTCAACGATACACCACCTTAAGTCCGCGACCCCACCTTACAAGTTGTCATGGGGACTGCAGAGAAACCCATGCTTATCTCCATCAGTGCTAAGCTGGCGGCAGACGAACGGGAAGTGCTTCTAACTCTCCTACACGAGTATAGGGATTGCTTCGCCGAAAAGTACAAAGACATGCTCGGCTTGTCTCTCCGGATTTAGTTTGTCACCACTTGCCAACTCATCCTGACAGACGTCCAGTTCGCCAGGACGGCAGGTTCATGCGAACTGAGACCCAAATCACGGTCAAGGAAGAAATTGAGAACATGCACCACTCAGGTATCATTCGCGTGGCCAAGTACAATGAATGACTCTCCAATGTCATTCCCGTTCGCAAGAAGAAAGGTAAAATGTGCGTATGTGTTGACTACCGAGATCTCAACAACGCAACACCTAAGGATATATACCCCATGCCTATTGCTGATCTCCTCATTGATGCGGCCGCAGGGCATGAAGTGCTATCCTTTATGGATGGAACCGCTGGATACCACAAAATTCCTGTTGCTGAAGAAGATCACCACAAGACTGCCTTCCGCTGCCCGGGGTTTGCAGGTGCGTTTGAATATGTTGTCATGCCTTTCGGACTCAAGAACGCGAGGGCAACATATTAGCGCGCCACGAACCTCATCTTCCATGATATCCTAGGCAAGTTGATTGAAGTTTACATAGACGACAGGGTGGTTAAAACCAACAAGCGGGCAACACATAATGAAAACCTCCGACAGGTTTTCACGCGGGTGTGAAAACATAACCTGAAGATGAATCCCGCCAAGTGTGTTTTCTTCGCAAAAGCAGGCGACTTCCTAGGGTTTCTAGTCCATCAAAGGGGTATTGAGATCCCTAAAAATAAGGCGCAGGCGGTAATAAATGATTCGCCTCTTACAACCAAAAATGAGCTCCAACAACTGATCGGGCGAATCAACTTCCTCCGCCGTTTGATTTCAAACGCGATAGGGAAGGTTCAGCCTTTTTCACCTCTCTTAAAGCTTCAGGGGGCAACTGTGTTCGTTTGGGAGCCACAACACCAAGAGGCCTTTGATCGTATCAAGGACTACCTTATGAACCCGCCTGTCTTGGTTCCACCTCGCCCTGGCATTTTGCTTAAACTCTACATCGATGTTGCTGACTTGTCCATTGGTGGACTCTTGGCACAAGACGATGAGAACGGGGTGGAACACGCCGTTTATTACCTTAGTCGGGTACTAACAGACTGTGAGACGCACTATTCTCCAATAGAGAAGTTATGTCTCACCCTATTCTTCACAGGTTGCAAGCTCCGCCACTACATGTTGGCCTTTACCACGGTGGTGATCGTTCAGTGTGATCAAGTCAAATATATGCTTTCCCGCCCTATCCTACGGGGCCGCATAGGTAAATGGATATTGGCTTTATCTGAGTTCTCCTTGCAATATGTTCCGCAAAGAGCAGTTAAAGGACATGCCATAGCGGACTTCCTCGCTCATCAGCCACCAACTGAGCTCACAACATTCTGTGAGTTAGAGTTCACCGCTGCTTCCCTCACCCCGTGGACTCTCTACTTTGATGGATAGAGTACTAAACTCGCTGTAGGTGCCAGAATTGCCATTGAGAACCCTGCAGGTGATCGTTTCTCCTGCTCCTTCCAACTGGACTTCAAATGTACGAATAACGAGACGGAATATGAGGCGCTCATCATTGGACTGGAAATCTTGTTGGACATAGAAGTCCACGAGGTCCAAGTCTTTAGTGGCTCATTATTGGTTGTTAACTAGCTCGTGGCGAAGTTTAAATGCTTGAGTTCGCCCATTGAGCCCTACTTGGAAAAAGCCATTGACGTCCTAGATCTCTTTGATGACGTCCACATTGAGCACATTTCGCACTAATTCAACTTCGCGGCAAATGAGCTCGCACAGATTGCATCTGGTCTTAGCTTGCGCGATGGAGTACGTGAACCACTACTCAAGGTCGAACAACGCACTCTTCCTTCTTTTAGTGCAAGGGGGCAGTATCAAGCTGATCCTCTTGACGTTGCTGCTTTAGACCCTATCGATGAGGACTGGTGGCTTCCATTTATCGCCTACCTTAAGAACCATCATAATGCTACTCATTCTCGTCAAATACAGTTTCTCGCCCTCAACTTTGTGCTTCCCAGCGGTGAGCTTTGCCGGCGTGGCGAGGACGATAACGACTTCCGTTGCGTATATGGTAATGAGGCTAAGTGGCTTATGCGAGAGGTTCATTCCGAAGTTTGCGGTTCGCATCAGGCAGGACCGAAGATACGTTGGCTAATCTGTCGCCACGGCTACTACTGACCTACCATTCTCAAGGACTGTATTACTTTCTCCAAAGGTTGTCAGGATTGCCAAGCTCACGGACCAGTGCAACATATTCCCAACATTCCATTGTAGCCGATAATTAAACCATGGCCAGGTCGAGGAAGGACGATAGACTTCGTTGTATCATTCACCCCCATTCCTCAGAACAGCATAAGTTCCTTATCGTGGCCACCGATTTCTTTACCAAGTGGGTTGAAGCTGAGCCACTCAAGGTCGCCTCCGCGACCTCAGTTTATAACTTTATCTTCTACAATATTATCTCCCGCTTTGGTATTCCGGAGTGCATCATGACAGACAAGGGGACAGCTTTCATGGCTGATTCTGTAGTCACATTCCTTACTAGCTATGGTATCAAGCTCTTGAATTCAACCCCCTATTATGCACAGTCTAATGGTCAGGCGGAGGCGAGAAATAAGGTTATCCTCAGTATCTTGCGCAAGATGCTAGAGTTGAACCCCCGCGTCTAGCATCTAGAGCTTTACCATACTTTGTGGGCCTACCGCACTTCCAAGCGTGGTCTGACTGCCACTACCCTTATGCTCTCATGTTTGGTTATGATGCTGTCCTTCCCCTCGAGGTTCATGTCGCCTCACTGCGCATCCAGGAACAACACCAATTGCTTGGTGACAATTACGTCCAAGTAATGTGGCAAGAGCTCGAAGACCTCGACGAACACCGAATCACTGCCTTCAACAATCTCGTCCTGGAGAAGCAGTGTATTACGCGGTCCTATGACAAAGTTAATTGCGGACAGAGCTTTGCCGAAGGTCAGGCAGTGTGGTGAGCCGTTTTACCAGTAGGCGAGAAGACCGAAGGCCGCAGAAACTGGTCTGCGCGATGAGAATGACCCTTTATTATTCATCACATATTGACAAAGGGGGCATACCATTTGTGCAACCTTGACGGTATACTCCATCCCAATCCTATTAATGGTCGTTTCTTAAAGCCCCATATCGCCGGTGTTTGAGAGCGCGCAGATCCTCCGCCTCCTGACCCCGCGGCCATTGTTCATAGTTCTCCGCGTCTTCGCGATAGCACTCCTTCGCCTCCCACTGGGGGCAACCTGAGAGAGAAGAATAATTAGTTCATTTCATTGTAAACGTGCGCGGTCTACCTACAGACTAGTACATGATTGGGGCCTATTCCAGAGGCCCTAAAAAATTAAATTGTACATCCGGTTTAGTTGTGCTAATTTTTTCTTTATTTCTCTCTTCCATTTCATTATAAACGTACAAAGTCTAACCAAAGACGAGTACAAGATTGGAGCCTATCCCAGAGGCCATAAATAAAACATTACATTTTCCTTCCCCTTTCTCAGTTTTTCAGACTTTAAACCTTCTTCAAGTGTCTTAGTCATTATTTAGGCCAATGCCTGTGGCCTCCAAATTTTCAAAGTTGGTTCGCCATCTTTATGTGGTTGTTTGTCAACCCTTTTGTTTTCCTTCTCTTTAGTTCGCACTAGGGGGCAGCAAAGAGCAGACGAATGCGAAAGTAAAGTAGGCGAACAATGTCTGTTTCCCTCGATGGTTCACCTCGTCATTCTTATGTTCACTAGTGAGACGATGGAGTCCGTTTAGCCAATCTGACATCAGGATACATACCTACTCGCTACGTAGTGAGCAGGGAACCCCTTAGTCAGAACCAAGTTATCTCATGAGGTTGTCGGGAATGTATATTTCAAAACTTTGGTTCCCCTCAACAAGATGAAGGTCACGATGGCGCCAAAACGTTAGCATCCTCCAACTTTCAAATTTTCGTGACATGTTCAATAAGGCCTTTTCTCTTAGACAATCTAAAGCTCAAGGCCTAGGGGGAAATGTTTGAGCCAAATGGTATTTTTGTCCAAGTAATAATACTTTACTGGACAGTAAAATGTCTAAGTCAATATTAGTTACCTTCTGGGTCCATGTCACAACCGGCGAGCCCAATTTATCCAAATTTACAAGTGATGGCTCACTAGTAAGACCACGCGAGCTAACTTACAAAGTTCACGTGCGGAATGACTTCACGCGTAGGTGAGGCGCAATGATACTTCGCATAAGAACCGTACCAGAGGTGAGATACATCAAGGTGAGCTGGCGAACTGGCTCGTAGGCGAGACTTCGTGAAGAAGCCACACGAGGAGTCTGTGCGCACCACATTAATCGTTGAAGACTTTTACAAGTCTTCGACATGCTTCGGGCCAATCCATGTGGACCTTTTAATATAAAAAAACCTTTCTAAAGCCCGCGAGCTAGAAAAGCCCCCGAGATGGAATCAGTAGCCTATATGGAATGTGCGAGCTGGTCATGTGTTATAAGTTGATTGGCTCGCGTTGGGAAAACCTTGTCCCTTGTGGGATTAGGGTTTCAAAACCAGACCTAGGCTCTAAATTAACTTTCTTCTGCCGCAATTCGAACTACTATATAAAGGGGTCAAACAGACACAATCTCTCTCTACAATCTACACACAACTTTCACAAACAAACTGCAAACCAGTTATCTTTCGAGCTACCTTGAAACCCTAACCCTAAGCACACCACCACTAAGGTTTTTCTCAGAGCCCTTCCGGACTCTACCCTGATTTCCCTATAGGTTAGGCGACGAAATGACGAAATGCATTTTCGTCACCAAAGTGCTCAAACTTTGGTGACAAAAACGTATTTTGTCATGTAAATGATATGATGCATTTCGTCGCCTAAGAACTTACTTTTGTGACGAAAATAAATTTTTCGTCCAACATTTTTACTTAGGTGATGAAACATAAAGTTGTGTGTCCTTTTGAGCCAACTACAAGGTAGAAGTAAAATTTTAGAAAACCCACTGTACTATATGATTAGTGTACTTAAATTCGGCTATGAAAAAAATCCACCAGTTTTTGAAAACAATAAGATCTCAATCCACGCGGTCAACATTAAATTAATGCCACTTATTACACGAAAACGCTCTTTCCTAGCCCTATATGACCTAGTTTGATTGATTCTTTAACACACAAAAACTCTCACATTGATGAGATATAACCACTCATGTAAAAATTTGGGTACGTTCACCTCTCGATGATAGGGCTCCACATAGGGAAACATAAGCGTATAGAGGGTTGACCGCTTGTATCGGAGACCAAACGTTACCGGAAATATGTGATTTTTCAACTTTAGTCGTATTTCACCATACCGATGACATCCTATTTCACAAGATTTTTGAAAATATTGCTTCTTCCCTATTTAACAAGATCACGTTCTATCAAAACCTTTTCTTAAAAATAAATATTTTTGGTTCACTGAGATGACAAAAATTCATGTTTTCGTCACCTAACTACTTAATATTTGGGAGGCAAAAAATTCCGCCAATTATTTGGCCAAATTTTTAATCACTTCCGTCAAAAATTTCAGAAAAATTTGAACTAAATTTTTAAAAGTTTCCTTATATATCTTCTGCCTCACATTACATTTCTCTATCTTTTTCTTTAAACTCTCTCTTCTCTCTTTTCCAGACTCTCTTCTCTCTCCCTCCTCTCCTCTGCCCCAATTTCCATGCACCGAGAGACCCTATAGCTTTCTCTCTGCAGCCGTTTTTCCTCTGCCTTCTTCTTTGCCACCGTCGCCTCCTTCCTCATCACTGGCAACTATTTTCCCTCTGCCTTTTTCTTCACCACCGTCGCCTCCTCCCTCATCGTTGGTAGCCGTTTTCCCTCTGCCTCTCCTTCTTCTTCGCCACTGTCGCCTCTCTTTCTTCGCCATCGTCACCTCTTGCCTCTCAAATTCAGTCATTTTCATGGAAAGACTAATTTTCATCCTCCATCAGATTCCGCGCCCATCTCGCCAGCGGACTCCACACGCCATCTCACAGAGAACTTCGCGCGCCATCTCGCCAGAGGTCTCCCCGCCCAGCGGCCTCCACACGCCATCTCGCCAGTGGACTCCTCGCGCCATCTCGTCAGAGGACTCCGTGCGCCATCTCGCCAGAGGACTCCGCGCGCCATCTCGCCAGCGGACTCCGCGCGCCTTCTCGCGAGCGAACTCAGTGCGCCTTCTCGCCAGCAGACTCCGCGCGCCTTCTCGCCAGCGGACTCCGCGTGCCTTTTCCCCAGCGGACTCCGCACGCATTCTCCCCAGCTGATTCCGCGCCCATCCCTTTTTGGCCTTGTTAATTTGTGTTTTTGCAAATGACTACGGAAGCGATATCGGTTGAAATTGGGTTGCTTGATATTGGTTGTAAGATATTGGGGTTGATTGGATTTGGGTTGTAAGAAGTTAGAGTCGAAACTATTGTCAGCTAAGTAAGTGAGTGACTTTTTCTACGTAAAAGAATTGTCAGCAAACTGAATAAATTTCGTTAACTAAGTAACTGGGTGACGACCGAATTTTCGTCATCTAAGTAACGTGGTGATGAAATATTTTTCGTCAGCTAAGTTACGTGGTGATGAAATTAATTTCATCAGCTAAGTAACCTGGTGACGAAAACAATTTCGTCAGCTAAGTAACCTAGTGACGAAAAGTTGTTAGTCATCTTAGTAGTGACTAAGATGACCAAATTAATATTTTTGTCACCTAAGTGCTCTAACCACCGGCCTTAGATGACGACCCTTAGGTGACGAAATTTTCGTTACCTAAGTGTTTACATGACGACAGAAGCTCTGAGGTGACGAAAAAATTTCATCACCTAACAACTTTTTTCTAGTAGTGTTAATATTGGTCTAGTATATATATTAGAAGTGTAGGTGAGACGATGCTTATCAATCTATTTGAAAACACAATGACATCAACAATGAAAATAAAAAGAGTACAAACAAAAGCAGAAGAAGAAAAGTCCCAAATAAGAAAAAAAATCCTAAATATTGCAATCAGAAATCAAATGTATAGGAAGGAGAGAACCCATACTTGAGAAAAGATGTAGATGAGTATCGATGCTTCAAAGTATCCAACTTTTGGCGCCAAAGCTCACAACTTTTGGCCATCACTTTCTAATATATATATACACACACAGTGGGGATCCAAAGAGAGGAAAAGAAGAAAATTTTGGTTGAGAAACCAACGGGAGGAGTCAGGTTTGGAGATGACTATTGTGATTTGTGGATTATTAGAGATGACGATTGTGGGGTTTTGGTTGTGTCACTCACAATTGAGATTGAGCTAAGGACTGAGGAATCGGGCTTGAGGTGAAAAGTCGGGTTTGAGGTGAAAATCGTACAAAGTGAGATGAGCTCAAGCATCAATTGTGGAAAACATTGTGGAAGACATGGATTTTGGGATGAGTACTTCAGATGAAGAGACCAAAATCAGATTTTTCATCGACATTGGACTACTTGGAGACAGGTTTGAGGTAGCGAATATTAACCCGCTTGATTCTAAAACTGACGAGTCGAGCTTTTACTCGACCTGCGCTTGTTTCTGGAATAGACAAATCATGAGCGTTCCTTTTAATTTAAAACAGCGAATGGTTGAGATCAACACATTCGCACATTTGCAAACTTACAGACGGCCTCCTTGGATTCTTGTTGTATATATATATACACAGGGCCTTTCCACTAAAAGATCATTTTTTGACATATATGAGGGATGAGGGATTACACCAACTTTTCGATCACAAAATCTCCACCGTTTAATATGTAGTTCTATATGAGTAAATCATTTTTGTAAATTTTCAGAAATTTTAGTGATCGTTAAGGCATTCAAAACTACGATTTATAATTATAAGCATGAACGGTTCAAGTTTGACAGATTTGGTTCGTTCATTGATTTAATCTTGTTTGACATCTTAACGATCACCAAATTCGCTGAAAATTTACAGAATTGATCTATATATAAGGACTAATAAATTGAATTGTGGAGATTCAAAAATATAATCGAAAAGTTGGTGAACTCCCCCATTCCTTATATATGTGAAAAAAAGGATCCCTTAGTGGAAAGGTCATATTTTATCCCAATCATCCAGAACAAATTGTTCGATTTCATTCTAGAGTTTGGAACCCAGCCCAATCAAATTATAGTACTATCAAAAAGGAAATTTTATCAATTGTATTATGTATTAGTAAATTTCAAGATGATTTATTAAATCAAAAATTTCTAAGAAAATAATATTTCAAAAACCATTAGTTGCATTGAAGCAAAAAAATTTCATTACTTTAATTTATCCTTTCACAACCGAATATGATGACATAACAAATTATCCTTTTAATGAACCAGTTAAATTTAATATTCTTTCTAGGTAGATATATAGAGCAATACAATTTTCCGATAAATTTCCAGATGTCATTTTAGATAAAAATCAATTGCAAAGATTCTTAGGATTTTTAAATTATGTATCCGATTTTTACAAAAATCTTAGGAAACACTGCAAATCTCTATTTGATAGATTACAAAAAAAAATCCTCTCATGTACTTCAGTTCTTAGTTAAAGAAATTATATAAATATATTGTTAGTCAAATATTTTTCTGTATGTCTCTCTGATAGAGATCTTGCATGTCCTTAATGTCGTTAATGGAATAACAAAATACATGGAGCTAATAGGCTTACGATGGTTGAACAGCATAAGTCTTCAACACCACATATTCCGTACACTAATTGCAGTGCCCCATGTCGACTAATTCACATCTTATAGTAGGTATATAATTATATTTGTTTCCTTTTCTTTTCCTTTTTGTATGTACTATATAAACACCACGTACTGTTTAAACCAAATAATTGATTGAAACGCATCTTAGACATGCTTGATAACATTTCGCTTAATAATTCGAATGATTTGCCAATGAACTAGCAAGGCATCTAGCTCTAGCTACATTTGACATCCAACACGTCATTCCTGCACATGAATTGGCGAACAAAGCTGCATGCCCACTTTAGTTAGTCCGTCAGTTGAGCACTTGAGCGTTTCAGGTTAGCTGCTATTGCTAACTAGCTTGCTAGCATCGATCACCTGCTGCATGCCTGCAACTCATGACATGCATGAACCGTGTCCTTGAGTTCTTGTGGCTAACAAGAATTAGGTAAGCTGCATATCGATCGTCTTCCTCTTCAGGAAAACCAGCAGGTCCCAAACTCACCTTTTACCTTTTGGACTCTTCCTTACTCATGGAATTATAACCGCGCCATATATAGGTCCCCTCATCCAGGTATAATATTGTCCTTGCTTCAGTTGCTTGGATTCTTGGAATGGATGTACTAATCACTGCAGGGACTAATGGTCACTAACCATAGTATTAGGGAGTCAACGTTTAATTAGGAGCATATTGAAACATTCACTTTCCCTCAAGTTTTCGTTAAAGCCGGTCTTCGATTCTATCGGAAACTAATCACATTATTGGGTCACTGGTGAGTACTGACTAGTGACTCACATTCATTATGGAACTGGGTGATTCAACTCGAAGGACTGAGGAATCGGTCGTGAACAGAACTGGAAGAAAGAAGATTCCGTGTGGTTTGGAGCTCTACTTAATTTATCGGTTCGAGTACTGTTGTACCGAAGCTACTATTCTCGGCAAGTCTCTTATTTATTTGATACTTCATACCGCTTCTACAGTTCTACCACATATGCATGACCAAAAGCCATACCTTATCCTCCTAATTAAGTTTCTTTGATACTTCACAAAAGCCAAAGTCGATCCGTACGTTTTATATGTGAAGAAAGATCAACTTCCTTTGAAAATGATAATAGTTAAGAACGAACGTACATTAACTGCTTAACGAAGAATGAAGATTGATAGACAAAATAGGAGAAGTCGATCGCTTGGGTGCACGTTTTGCGTTTTATTGGGATCAATTAATTGGTAAACATGGGGTGATCAATTGCAAGGTGCACTTTTGTATTAGACTACTATTCATAGTTGATAGAGTTGCGGAGCGGATTCTACGAACCAAGGTGCACGTGCATCATTCATGCGTAAATGCTTAAATTGTCGTATGAGAATATCAACTGAATACTAAAGACCTTAAATTTCTTCATTTCATTGTTATTTTTTATCTGATCAAATTAAACATCCATAATAAGAGTACGTCTTCTTCGACCTAGTGTTCTCACTTCTTTAGTTGGAACCATTTGGGATTATTTTTTTGTTGCGGAGCGGATTCTACGCACCAAGGTGCACTTGCATCATTAATGCGTAAGTGCTTAAATTGTCGTATGAGAAGATGAACTGAATACTAGAGACCTTAAATTTTTTCATTTCATTGTTATTTTTTATCCGATCAAATTAAACACTCATAATAAGAGTACGTCTTCTTCGACCTAGTGTTCTCACCTCTTTAACTGGAAACACTTGGGATTATTTTTTGTTGCGGAGCGAATTCTACGCACCAAGGTGCACTTGCACCATTAATGCGTAAGTGCTCAAATCGTCGTATGAGAAGATCAACTGAATACTAGAGACCATAAATTTCTTCATTTCATTTTTATTTTTGATCCGATCAAATTAAACGCCCACAATAAAAGTATGTCTTCTTAGACCTAGTGTTCTCACCTCTTTAGTTGGAAACACTTAGAATTATTTTTTTGGGTTTCAATTTTGTTAATGATATTAGTATATATGCATATAGTACGACGTAGATGGCCGGATCAAAATATTATATATTAGTTATTCGGTTCACTTGTAGCTTGGTGCGTAGAAGAATTTTCATTGAAAAATTAATGAATCTGGTATATGAAAAAAGAACACTTGCAGCACTTAGTAATTTTCTCTCTTTATTATTACTAGGCTTTCACTAAGTCAATTTTGCCTTCAGACGAGCGGTAATGTCCGTCGTTTGATCATTTTTTTGCGTGTCGTCTATCGAGCTACCATCTGATAAGCTTTCAGATGACAGGCAATGTCCGTCGTTTGATAGATATTGTACGACAGACAATATATACTCATCTGTCGTCTATGTGCACATAGATTTGTAACAAACTCTAACAATCTATCGTTAGACATTGGCTATAACGACATAAAAGTATCATTGAAATTACTTTTATAATAAAAGTGAGCAATTGTATGTCGTCTCACACCAATTCAAAGGTCACTTATCTGTCGTATGAGATATAATGTATGTTGTCTCACACCAATTCAAACGTCACTTATCTATCGTTTGATATATATCTCAAATGACATACAATATGATCTTTTACTTTAAGACGACATATAAATGTTGTTTGAAAGATGTAGAGACATCAGAGTTCATGAGACTATCTGTTGTCTGATTTTGATTTGGATGTCAATTTTATGGGAATAATGTCTCAACAAAAGCATTTGCACAACATGATTCAGAAATCTCAAATTCATTCTAATTGCCAAAAACCAACATATTTTACATAGAGTTACTTGTTCTAAATAGACCTATAAGCTATAACATAAAAAGACATCAAACCAAATATTAGCAACTACAATAGTGGTGTATTCTATAGTGCAGAAAATCCTCCTAACTGCAGTGGTATACTTCCTTCATACTCAAACTTCAGTTTCTTCCTTCATACTCAATCATGAACTTCCGCTACATTCTTGTGCTTCTTAAATGTTGATCAATTTTGAAAGCAGAACCTAATGAGAAAAAGAGCGGTGCATTATCACATTAATTAGAAAATACATTGCTACTATCTTATATAAAAATGACCTTATTTGAAAGCAAGTTGTTCTTCTCCTGGATTGCTTTCTCTTGTCACAGTGAGGAACATAAACAAAGTTATGATCAGATTTTGAGACTGCAAAAGTTCAATTAAATGGAAACACATGTGTACAACTTACGAGTCAAGTATAATTGAATGTCATTTCCTTTCACAGACAAATAAACCAAATCTCTACTATAATTGACCTGTACAAACCAAATCTCTTAACTAGTTACCAAGAATTTCACACAAAGTAACAAACAAACATTTTTTACACAAAGTGTTGTATGTTTATATATAATTAGTGTGCAAAATGGCCATGACTGAACCTTTTTGTGTAGCTCAGAGATGGACTCATGCATGAGTTGGTTCTGCAAGAAATCATAATATATATTAGCACTAAAACAAACTTACTGCAAACTATCACTAATCAACCCATCTAGCATACATTTCTTGATCGAATTTGCTTAAGAGCAGTGTCAAGCTGTTGCTCCAAACTTTGGATCTCTCTGATACTCGATGAATCAAGATCTTCACCTAAATAGGTAGAAAAAAGTGAATCAGGCGAGGGCAAGTTATTAGGAGTAATCAAACTTTAGATAATATGTTAATCATATATGAGTTTATGACCAATAATTTTCTTATCTTCCCCCTTATGTTATAATTATAGGCTGAGAGATATAAACACAGACATGTAAAGACCAAAAAAAGGGAACAATATGTTCAAAGTCTATCAGTAACAAATTTATAACAAAAGCAGTGTAAAGGTTTTGGGTAATATACCATAAAGATCAGCAGCATACCTTGACTGCAATTATAGGATGCTAAACAGTTAGATTCAAGTATAGTTCCGGTTTCCTTGGATCAAACAAAACAACTACATGTTCAATCTGTTACACCAGAAGTACCAGAACCTCATCTGCACAATATCTTATGAAAATAAGATAAGTCTATAATTTATGACCTACTTACACTATCTATTGCTTGATTTACACATATCAGATGTCACATATAATAAACAAGCTCAAGTAATATTCAACGTTTAAAACAAGGAAGTATCAATAATTACAACAAAGTGGTCATTACATAGGAATATCAAGAAATACACAGAGACTTTGCTGAATCGAAATCAAACTCATAAATATCCACATATACATGGCTCACATGCATTTAGAAAATAAAAATAAAAATCAAACCAGTTTACATCTATATGTAGCTCATTTGCCCGACACATTACCACATAAATAACAACCATAGGCTATCAGCAAAAATAACAACTGTAGGCTATCAGCAACAATAACTATCAAGTAATATGTTTTCCACCCCAAATATGTATGTTTTTATACATGCTTCAAAAATCTAATAACCTACCGAACAATTTGAACTCCCACATCACCTAGTCCTCATAGACATGGATACCTGAAGTCAGTTAGAGGACAACTATATCAGGATCCAAATGATATGAAGTTGTCAGCGTAATATTTGTTCTTAGCAAGACAGAGTTGTAGGCAATATAATATACATAGAATGATAGTGTATATGCAATATTAAGGAGGTAATAAAATTTAAACATGATGGAGGGGCTATCAATTGGAAGAGATAGAAGGAATATCTCTTTTTCTTTCTAGATACAACATGTGAGCAATACATTGAAAGTGTTCCGTACATTTTCTTTTCATGAATACATTTACAAAGATAGGGAAACCGAATAGCTAGCCTCATTGCGAAAAAAAACTATATCCCATCTTCTCTTATCAGGTTTAGATGATATCGAAACAGCACAAGTGTGGCCAGTGAGGTAGTAAATGAGTTTAGGGTTCAGACGGTACATATGCAAGATTCAAAATGAGCAGAGAAGAGAAAGAAATGAAGTACTAGTGAAGGCAGTGATACACTAGTGGAACAAAGTTGGGACATAGTATTTATATTAACTTCAGCAACTAGCAGACCTGTTGCAACTTGCAGAACAAAATACTTAGCAGCCTTAACTACATATATAATTCAATTCAAACCAAGAGACTCAAGGCAGAAACCCAACATCGAACAATCCTAACAAATTGACAAACACACATAGACTCTTCAATAAAAAATAAAAAAAGTAAAACAAGCAAAATCTCAGTTTAACATCGAACAATCCGAACAATTCGTAGAGGACCTAATTATTCTCAGTTTAACAAACAAAAAAAAACCAACACAGACAAAAAATCTCTAAAAGCCCCTCACCCCCAATTTGGGCAAACCCTAAATCAGGGAAATCCAAGCAAAACTCTATATCATTCAAGCAATACCCAACCCAGTGAAACCTGAAATCAACTTCAATCCAAAATTTCAAATAAAGAAACTTAACAGGAAATAACAGAAAACCTAGAAAGAAGTTTCGCATCAATCTATAGCGGGGGATAGAGGGTGTTGAGATCGGTATTCATCTTTCAGAGAGAAAGAGTGAGGCTGGGTGTTGAGATCGAAAGAGTGAGGTTGAGTTTTGAGATCGAAAGAGAGGCTGGAACACAGAGAGAAATTAAGAGTGAGACTGCTAGAGAGAATTGAATCAGAAAAGGGTGAGGCTACTAGGTTAAAGTGTATCGGGGATTTGGGGTAGTTAATGAGAAAGTTTAAGTGTCAACAAATTATCCACGTTTACGCCTAAAAAAAAAATGTCTCTCAAATACGTCAGTTTTCTATCGTCCTTAAAAACACAGTATTAGACACAAATTCTCTTGTTTTTAAGACGACAGATAATTGTCGTCTCATGAACATGCTAGTTTTAACTGTTTGCGTGTTGTTATATTCAGACGATAAAATTTTAAATGTCTGTCGTAAAATTTAATCAGACAACAGTAAAAACGACTTATGTGGTCTGATACCTATAATTTGATTATGAAATTGGCGTAGTGTTTACTCGTGCACATGCACAAGACTAAAAAAATAGAAGAAGTTTTACTTGAACTGCTTCACTTAAAGTGGGATAAAACTATCACATTTTTTTTTGTCCTTAGAATTTCAGTGGTGTTTTACTGTTAAACCCGTATTAACTATTATTTTTTATATCCGCCTTAGTTTTTTAGGTAGTTGAATAAAAAGGTTCACCAAAGACACCAAAACCATACTTGGCTTTCTAATAGCAAAAATAGAGTGTTTTTCTCTTTAGCGTTTTACTTATGCATTGCATTGAGTGATACGGTGTGTGTGTATATATTCATATATTTTAAAGAATGCTACATACTTGATGAGCTCCTAATGTATATCAGTACAATATAAAATGAGACCATTTTGTTTTTCTAGCAGAATCAAAATCCTCATTACTAGCTATCTTTAGAATCTATGAATTCGATCAGTGGAGACAAGAAACATGCTTTACAATGTGTTGTCACTTAATGCTAGCTAGCTATCGATAAGACTAATTTTGTGGAGAATATCGAATTTTTCTTCTTTGAACCGGAACCTTTCGCACAATCCATGTATGTTGGCAAACAGAATAATCTACAGTTCCAAGCTACTATCAAAGTATTACTGTCTTAAATCTTATTGACTTAATCCATAAATATTAGGCAGGCTCGGTCATTCTACTTTGAATTAGATCCCATTTGAATGACCGCAATTTTTTATATTAATTGGAAAAGAATATTTAGATTCTTTAGACTAACAAGACTACATATATACATATGACTGATTTCAGATTAAAGTTCTAAATCCAAGATCATATATATATATTTCTCCTAGTGCGTGATTCAATTTCATTGACATCCTTAAATTCACTCTCTCCTCATCACTAGCTTGCTTCCTCCTATCTCGTTTATTTCGAACATGGTAAGTGCCTATACATAATTATTGGAGAGCCTATTCAGCCCACCTGAAAATTTCACGGAGTGGGTGGCACGTGCTGTTTGTGCAATTGTGGAATTTTTGGTCTGACTTCTTCCTTCCTATCTCCAACACAACGACAACAACCCTTCTAGCCTCCCTCCATGTTCGTTTTTGTCTCCAGGAGAAAGATGCGACGCTGGGAAGGAGAGAGGGGCGCTGGAAAGCTTGGCTGGAGACTCGCCGTGAAAAAAAACTAGAAAAGAGATATTAAGGATTCAGGCACCATTCAAAGAAATAAAGACATATAATTGAACAAGAAGAAAATAGGAGAGAAACCCTACCCACCGCTGTTATAGTCGCCGTCGAAGCTCGCTGAAAATTGAAGAACATAGGGAAGCATCCTTGAATTCGATCTCCATTGAATTGGGTTGCATGTCTAATATATGGACTGAGTTTTGTAGAGTAGAAGAAGAAAAAGAGTTTGGTGGTGGTCTTGCCATCTGGGGTGGCCGGAATCGGGCGGAGGGCAGCGGAGAAGAAGGATGCGGTGGAGAGAGAGGAGGAGGAGAGAGACAGATGGGTCAACGCCCGAAATGGGCTTTTGACCGAGGTCAACAGTCTCTTCCCTTTTATAGAAAATTTACGACCAAGAATAAAAGGAGGAAAACAATGATGTACAAGTCATATAACTTACTAAACAGGTTATAAATATTTAGTAGGCACGTGGTGATTCGAGGTCATAAATATATAAAAATAAAAATTTCACCATCAGGTGTAGACATGGTGATTAAATAGGTCTGTTGGAAAAAATTCACCCTGTTTCAAAATCGTTAGACCCCCCATCGAACCGGTCAACCTAAATTAAAAATTATTTTTTACACAAAAAGCGGTTGACTGACATCGTGCGAAACCCTATTTTTTTTCGTTTTCGAACCTAAAACTTGTATACATGAGATTTAGCAAAGCATGAAAAAAAATTGTTAAATTGGCCTTCCGATGGTTAGGCTCCCCTTAGGAGCGTCTAAACGTATTTAGAGTTAACTACTTTTATCGGGAAGCAAACGTTACCGAAAGTTTATGATTTTTTAACCCTATATGTATTTCACTATTCCGGTCACATCCTATTTCATAAGATTTTTTAAAATATTGTCTCTTTAGTATAGTTGGTTCACAATGATGTACATGCATATTTACAATACACTATTTCTGGGTGACCTGCTTGCACTGTTCTTACACTATTCATCAGGAAAGAGCCGCTCTTATTCTGCCGCTTATGTTGACTGATGTGCATTCGGTGTAGCCCTCCAAATGCTGCATGACATTCGTTCTTCTCAACCATGCATGCCACGTGTTCCTCTCACCCACCGAAACTCAGCAATTATAGTTTCGTCCTCCCTACATAAATCGATTCTTTTCATCTCGCCGTTCTCTTCTCTCTCTCTCTTTCTCTCCCTGCTTCCTCTTCTGTTCAGCTCCCAACGATCGACACATCTTTGCTCTCTCTTATCTCACCGTGTTGACAGGTTAGATCTTCCTTTTCGGTTTTCCAGATGGAGTTGATCTTCTTTACTCGCCGTATTAATGGACGTTTTTTGGAAAATTGATTGGAAAATTGACTAAGTATTTTTTAAAAAATTTTGGACATCATGATTGGGGCGAGGTGAGGCGAGTGAGGTGGGGTGAGGCGAGACGAGTGAGGCGAGTGATGCGAGGTGAGGAGGAGGCGGGTGAAGAGAGGTGAGTAAGGTGAGTGAGGCGGGGCGAGACGAGACGAGATAGGCGGGGCGATGCGAGGCGAGGATGAGATGGGTGAAGCGAGGAGTGTGAGGCGAGGTGAGCAAGGCGAGTGAGGCGGGGAAAGGCGAGACGAGTGAGACGGTTGAGGCTGGACGAGGCGAGACGAGTGAGGTTGGTGAGGCGGGGCGAGGCGAGACGAGTTAGGGGGTGAGGCGAGGTGAGTGAGGTGAGTGATGCGAGGCGAGGAGAAGGAAGGCGAGGTGAGTGAGGTGAGTGAGGTGAGGCGGGGAAGTTTCTGTTCACATGAACAGTGACGGGCTCACTAAAAAAAAGACCCAACTTTCTTCGCCAGCAGAAAGTGGTCAATTTTAATTTCCTTGAGAAGTTCAACAGAAAGGTTGGGTGATTCTGCCTCTCCACTTGCCCTTAGGTCAACTAACAACATGGGGTTCTTGACTTTTCTTGCCTTTCTTTCTGTATAGACTACCACTCCTCTTCACATATCTTCCTTCTGCCACACCAAACAATAACAGGTTCATTAAGTTTATGCAATGTCAATATCTGCTTTTTTTCAGGTTATCTCTCATCAATTTATAGTTATAGAAGATGTTCATAAACTCATGTCATCAATCATGATTCTCATATTGTTTAGGCTACAAAACTTGATCATGTTCTTCTGTTGATTTCATTTTTGTTACTTTTGGTTTCTTAGTCTCTACAGATTTACTGATGACTTCATTTTTTTGGCTGATGCATGCGAAGGGTTCTTCAGCTCAATATTTTGCTGGTGTTTCTCAAAGTGTGGAGCACTTGGTACAAGAACAACTGGTACAAGGACAACTGGACTACTAGAGTCATCCTTTTTTCTTTTTTTTTTAACGAACACCAGATTAAGCTCTACTACTGCAGCTATAACTGAAACAACAATTTTTGGAACACTAGGAGCAGATGTTTTTTTATTTATCAATGTACAACTACTCTCTTTTTAGAATGATGTACAACTGCTATCTAAAACTGTTGTATAGCAGTGTTTTTGTTCTACCTTTTGTAACTAAATAGTTCAAATGTAATATGTAACACTCTAATCTCTTATATTCCCTATAAGAAATTAAAAATTTATTGTAACAACGTGAATAATTAATAGTCTCTCTACTTTTCATTTTTACCATATACACTATCATCATCATCAATATCCCACCCTAAAGTAACCTACTAAACAAGTTATACCGCTTTAGTAGGCACGTGGCGATCCGATGTCATAAATATGTGAAAATAAATATTTCACCATCAGATGTAGACATGGTAATTAAATAGGTATACTAAAAAAATCCACCTTGTTTCAGATTCGTCAGACCCTCCATCGAACCGATCAACTTAAATTAAACATCATTTTTTATACGAAAAGCGGTTGACTGGCATCGTGTGAAACTATATTTTTTTTCTTTTTCGAACCTAAAACTCATATACATGAGATTTAGCAACGCATGAAAAAAAATTGTTAAATTGGCCCTCCGGTGGTTAGGCTCCCCTTAGGAGCGTCTAAGCGTATTTAAAGTTGACTGCTTTTATCGGGAAGCAAACGTTACCGAAAGTTTGTGATTTTTTAACACTAAATGTATTTCACTATTCCGGTCACATATTATTTCATAAGATTTTCTCAAAATTTTGTCTCTTTAGTATAGTTAGTTCACAATGATGTATAAGTCATATAACCTACAAAACAAGTTATACAGCTTTAGTAGGCACGTGGCGATCGGAGGTTTTAAATATGTGAAAATAAAAATTTCACCGTCAGACGTAGACATGGTGATTAAATAGGTATACTGAAAAAAATCCACCTTGTTTCAGATTCATAAGACCCCCCATTGAACCGGTCAACATAAATTAAACATCATTTTTTATACGAAAAGCGGTTGACTGGCATCATGTGAAACCCTATTTTTTTTTCCTTTTTGAACCTGAAACTCATACACATGAGATTTAGCAACGAATGAAAAAATTGTTAAATTTGCCCTCCGGTGTGTAGGCTCCCCTTAGGACCGCCTAAACATATTTATAGTTAACTGTTTTTATCAGGAAGTAAACGTTACTGAAAGTTTGTGATTTTTTAAACCTACATGTATTTCACTATTCCAGTCACATCCTATTTCACAAGATTTTTGAAAATTTTGTATTTTCAATATAGTTGGTTCACAATCATGTATAAGTCATATAACCTATACTGAATAAGTTATAACGTTTTAATAGACACGTGGCGATTCGAGGTTATAAATATGTGAAAATAAAAATATCACCGTCAGATGTAGACATGATGATTAAATATGTCTACTGAAAAAAAATTCACCATGTTTCGTATTCGTTAGGCCACCCATCAAATTGGTCAACTTTAATTCAACCTTATTTTTTTACAAGAAACGAGGTTGACTGACATCGTATGAGACCCCATTTTCCCTCTACCATTTTCTTGAAATGTTATATTCCTCTTTTAAAGCCCCGGAGTTGAAGTACGAAGCGACACGAGTTTACCGCTGTATTCAGATTAATTTTTAAGCATTGAGTTTTTTTACGATTTATAGAAGTTTCGAGAGAATTTTTTGAAATTAGAAAATACCATTTTGAAATTAGAAAAGTTGATTTTTTCCAACTTTTAATTTTGGCCGTCCATTTCTGTCACATCCCGACCCTTATATTTTTACCTTATTTACTAGCGTGATTATAATAAGAATTTTACCGTCTCGATCATTGAGTTAATAGTTTAATTGGTCCCTAGAGGTATTTTTAAGAGATAATTAGTTTCGGGGAATTGTTCGTAAGAGAAAATTTCGACGACGGTAAAAATGGTAAATTTTAGCTAGTAAAAGGTAATTTTTTATCCGGGTATTATTTTTCGGGGTGTTTTATTTTTTTTGAGATGGGTTTAAGAGAGGGTGGACCGGTTTAGGGGGGAGACCCATTTCTTTTTTCTTCTCTCTTTCTCCCTTCCCTCTTTTCCCTGAGCTCTCCCGAGCCCTTCTCCGCCGGATCGTCCAGCCGCCGTCTGCCGCCGTCCGGCCAGCCATCGGCCGCCGCTCCACCCCAGTTCGGACCCCCATCTCCTCCTCTCCCTCCCCGGCCTAGCCCTCGAGTCTCTAATCCGCCGGAAGAGGAGAAATCCCGCCGGAGACGCCGGGAAGCATTTCGCCGGAACTCCCTCCTCCGGCCACCAATCCGGGCAAGCTTGGTACGGTTTTGTAGCCCTCCTCCCGTGCAGCAACCCCTCCAATCAGCTCACTCCCTCTTGAGCTAGGTAAGGAGAAATGTGGAGTTGAAATTTCTAGGGCTTTTAAGTTGTTTTCGTTCGATTAGCCTAGTTAGGCTTGGAATTGGGTGATGTGTTGGTCATGAAAGTTGTAGAGCACGATGAGGAGATTATTCTGTCAAAATTTCATAGGTTTTGGAGGTCGCCGGAATTGGCCTCCGGCCGCCGCTGGAAATGTCAAATTTTTAGGGTTTTAAATGTGGAATATTAAGAGGAGTATATTGGTGTGATTTATGGAATTTTTGGATGAGATTTGGATAGGTTTGTGATTTTCTAAAGTTTGGTATTTTTGGCGGTTAATTAATGTAGAATCCGGCCGTAGGATTTAAGTCGTATTTTGGGGAGGTTGTATTTACGACTGATGAGTATGATATTTAAGTTCGGATCGTTCCGATTTAAGAATATCGAAGTTAGGCAATGATGAGCGTATTTATGGCTCTCGGGTAATTTGGCCTATTTTGATTAAATATTGGATTATTGGTTGGGAAACTAATATAATATTTGGAACAGGACGTGAGGAGGCTCGAGCAGACGAGGCCCCAGATCGACATCAGGCTTAGGCCTAATTTGTGAGTGGACTTTTATTTGAAATAATATGCATGCTATGGTTCATGATTGAACATTTCCTTTTGTTGGAGTTTTGACGTCAATTAATTTTGACGCTTTTATTTCTCTTGGAGAGATACCGAAAATGAGATTTTCAGTGGATATAAATATGTATTTATAAGAGAGTATGTATAGAAAATGCTAGCTAGCCATATGTGTCTGTCCACCTTAATGGCGCAGCATATAGCCGCATTATGGTGTGACGTGAGCGTTGGACGTAAGCGTAGTAGCCCTATTTGAGTGTTTAATTCATATAGGGGGTATGGACACATATTTATACACCCGTCTGTCCACCTTGATGGCGTAGTGTAGCACCGCATTAAGGCGTGACGTGAGCGTTGGACACGAGCGTAGTAGCCCTATATAGACCCATGAATTTATATAGGGAGTATGGACGAGTGTAAATACATACGTATATTATAGAGTCTGAGAGGCTCGATATTCTATGAGATAAAAGTTTTATCGCTTGCGGCATGCATTCGATTTTTCCTTAGATATTAATTTGGGGAAACATAAATATTTTATTTATTATTTTATTTTTGTCCACTCACTCTAACGTTATTAAATGTTTTCCCCTGGGCCATTCGTTTTAAATTGCCCAGTCTTCAGAGTTCGGGTTGGATCTAGTAGGAGACGAGGCATAGTCACCCGCATTTTCCGCTAGTTTTCATCAGTATGTTACATGTTTAACCTACTCGTGTTTTCTTGCTTCCGCTAGTGTTTAGTAGCTCTGAATACTTTGGGATTATTGTATATTATGTGTAGAATTTCCGAAGGATAATTATGTGATGTTTGGAAGTGTTGAATTAAGAGTGAAATTTGGAATTTTCGAGTTAGGGTTGTCCATCTGCAAGGGAGATTTTCTCAATCTTTTCAGTAAATTTTCCTTGGAGGTGGTCCCCGCACGACTTACTCCGGGTTTCAGGGTGAAATTCGGGATGGGTCGTGTCAATTTCCCTATAAAAGAAAAGAGATTGTTGACCTCGGTCAACAACCTATTTCGAGAGTTGACTTGTTTCTCTCTCTTCTTCCTCCTCTCTCTCTCTCTCATTCTCTCTCTCTCCGCAGCAGCCATCTTCTCCGCCGCACTCCGTCAGATTCTAGTCACCCCAGACGGATAGACCATTGCCAAACTCTTTCACTTCTTCTACTCTACAAAACTCAGTCCATATATCACACATGCAACCCAATTCAATGGAGATCAAATTCAAGGCTGCTTCACTGTGTTCTTCATTTTCCGGCGAGCTTCGATGACGACTGTAACAGAGTTTGGTAGGGTTTCTCCCTCCATCTCTTCTTCTTCTTCTTCAATTCTATGTCTTTGTTTCGTTGAGTCGAGCCCGAATCCTTTTTTGTTTTGGACAAATCTTAATACCTCTTTTCTGTCTTTTCTGGATTTTTTTACTGCGAGTCTCCAACGAGGCTTTCCAGCACCTCCATCTCCTTCCTGACGTCGCCTCTTTCTCCTGGAGACAAAAACGAAAACGAAGGGAGGCTAGAAGGGCTGCTGTCATTGTGTTGGAGGAAACCCGAACCCAGAATCCGGCAAGGAGGGGCCTGCATCGTTGGCGGTGGTGTTTGGCGTCAAACCAGAAAAGTCATTATGAAGACTGCATTGAAGATGGATGCACACCCATTCTCTTCCATTTCTCCCCCTCACTCACCTACAAACGTCCTCCAAATGCCCTTGATCTACGCGTCAAAATGGATGATGGATATTCCGGGTGCGCTGTATAATTTTTGTAATTATTGATTCAAGGGCTGCGTGTGTCGAAATTGTCTTAATTAGTTTCTTTTATGTCATTTAGATCTGCATGTAGTTCATGATCGATTTGCTTTCTCTCTATTTATAAACAAGTTCTTTTGTTCTTTCATTATAACTCAGTTCCGAGCTATAACATATAAATTGTATACTATTGTTGATACTCTATGCATACATGTCACAGAGTTTGAAGGATTCTGGTGAGAAAAATGTCTTCAAGCTTGGGCCCTTTGGATCAGGATACATTGGGGACAGTTTTGATGATGAAGCTCACTCTACAATCAAGGAGTTGGTGATATCATATACATCATCGAGCATTTGCTCCATCCTGCAGGTTGAATATGATGACAACGGGAGCTCCGTTTGGTCAGACGAGCATGGACTCTTTGGTGCTCGAGTAGCCGAAGATACCTATGTTGACAAGGTAAGTTAGTCCTCACTACGCCAATAAGTGCAACAAACGACACTTTTCACACAACGGTGCACAATAGCAGAGTTGTACAAATTTTAAAAATGCTTCATACAACGTTCAGAAACTTTCAGCCGTTGTGTGGATAGTCTGAGATCATTCCAGTTTTTTTTTCCTTAAACTCGTACAACACTTTGGACAATATTTTGTTGTCTGAATGAAGATAAAAATGAGGCCCATTTTGCTTCTAACCCCACTCTAGTTTGACATATAACTAGGTGTTCTTACACAACAGTGAAATAAATAAATGTTGTGTGAATATATACAATTTAAACTATCACACAATACTTTGTATACATCTGTTGTATGATGTATCTCTCATGTCAGGTTGCAGACTTCTAGTTTTAAAATGAATTAAATTCAGTTTATCCCCATGAAGTTTGGGAGTAACTTCATGTTAATCCCTATACTTTCAATTTCATCAGTTTACCCCTCAAACTTTTGAATTTTCCTCAAGCGTGACCAAATGTTCTATATTTTGTCCAAATCGGACGTTAACTGCTGATAATTTTAACCTTAACTGTGAGGCCAGTATCTAGAATTTGGGCAAATCGGACCTTATATGTCCAAATCGGACCTTAACTGCTGATAATTAAAAGTCAATTCAAACGGAATATGAGAATTTGGGCACGGTAGACAGAAATTGAAGAGTTCAAGGGGTAAACTGATGAAAATAAAAGTGTAGGGACTAACATGAAGTCACCTCCAAACCACAAGGGGGTAAACTGAATTTAATTCTTTTAAAATTGCTCTTACATCCTCTGAAAACCTAAATTTTTTGTGAAAGATAGCCTTGGTGGTTTTGATGTAACAACGGAACACTCAAACTTGTTGTGTGAGAGTATAGTATTTTCAACAATCACACAACGACTTTTTAGTTTTGGTTGTATAATGTATTTTCGTGTCATGATGAAACCCTTCTCTTACATTTGGCGATACTACTTTAAGTTCTTCATCCCACAACAATCAACTAAGAAATGTTGTGTGAAGGTATATCACACAATTGTTTCAATATTACGTTGTATATTTCGTAACCTCTAACCCCTAAAATACCCTAATAAATTTCCTATTGTAGTGCCACAACGGTTCTTTTTTAATACTGATGTGTGACGTAAAATTAAAATTGTTGGATTTATGGTTGACCGAGTTGATCGATACCCAAACGTTTCCGAAAATTTGTGAATTTTGTTACACTGCTATACTTCACTATCAGAATTATATCAAACGGTCGAATTTTTATGATTTTAATCCTAAACATCTATATCACAATCAACCTACTAATGAGATATAACATATTTACTATGTGGCACATAATGTGACATAACATGTGTAGTACATATTATATAAACATGTGTTTATCTAGAGTGACACCATTGAGGAAATGAAATTTTGAAAATCAAACCGTATAGACATATTTACGATATTAAAGCATAACTGTGGTAGAAATGTCATCAATTTTTGGTATTATATGAGTGTCGATCGACACGGTCAACTCTAATTACACTTACTTAATTTCACTATAGGGACCCAAACCATCATGATATAATTGACACCACTTCTTGTATGAGTTTATGTATAATAACCATATGATTATATAAGTGTCGACAAAATAAAAAAAAATGTTTAGAGTATTGCATTTCGACGTGTTTTCGTATGATGAGCCTCCCATATTTAGACAACTCTTAGTGCTTTTAAAGAGTGACTCGTTAGAATGAAAAGTAGCCGTAAATTTTCCGCCTTCACGATTATTAAGTGAATGTCTCTATTTTCTTTCTTCTTAGACAACACAAAATATGCAATTTAGGTTGTCTGATTTGTAAAATGGATAGGGAAAAATTAAGACTGAGATGTAGCAGCGGGAAATCTCCCGCTCTTGCAATTTAAGGATATCATTTCTTCTCAGACAACAAAATATACAATTTACGTTGTCTGATTTGTAAAATGGATAGGGAAAAAATTAAGGCTGAAATGTAACAACGGGAAATCTCCTGCTCTTGCAATTTAAGGATGTCATTTCTCAGACAACCAAAATTTAGAGTTATGTTGTATGATTTGGGAAACACTTGACTCAAAAACCTAAAACACTTGACACTTACACACAAAAAAACCGTATCGCTCAAAAGCATCGCGCGCACACACACTCACCGCTCTTTCTCTCTTCTCTCCTTCACTCTTTCTCTCTTTCTCTCTTTCTCACTCACCGCTCCCTTTCCAGGCGTACCTTCACCGTCGTCCGTCCGTCGTTGGCTGATCGGAGACCAGCACTCAACTCTCCTCTCTCTCCTCTACCTCCCCGTACCCACAAAATCGACATCCAACCATCCCCTTTCTCAGATCGAAAATCCAAACCCTAACCCCAATTCCGATTTCTGGCCAAATCCTCTCTTCTCCGGGGAGCTCAAGCTTCTCAAAGGTAAACCCATCTCTTTTTTTGATTTCAAGCTCCCTTGAGCTTTGTTTTTCTGTTTGGGATCTAATCCCTCTTGTCTTCTTCTTTTCTGGGTTCGTCTGCAACGTCGTTGTCAGCGACTCTCCGGCCTTGCATTTGATTCTTCAAGGTAATCATTTTCTTTTCTCTCCAATTCCAATTTCTCTTAGCCTTGATTCCAAGTTTGGATTCGAGCTTACTTTCCTCTTCTTTTCGGGGTTTCGACTTTTCTAGCGGATCCCCTTCGTTCTCCAGGAGGAGGAGCTTCGTTTTAGACCCGAAGCGAGCGTTAGCACGTGAGAGTTTTGGAGGTCTTGGATGGCAGAACTGCGTTTCGGCAATGGAGTAAGGTTGATGTGTTCTTCGAGTTGGGACTTCAACATCATTAGGTGAGATGGCTTCTGGCCTTAAGGTTTCTGGTTTTACATGTTTAGTGTTGTTGGTAATTGATGGGTTATTGGTATTGAGGAGGAGCAGCTTTGGTGGAGCTATGGAGTGAGGCTGCAGAGCAGCTCTGGAGGCTTCGGAATGTAGAGCAGCAGAACCTTCGAAAAAACTAGTACAGAGTTTCTGGAGAGGACAGATTTTGGGGGAGTTGTGGAGTGAGAGAGGAAACCTTTTTACTTCGATTTTCTAAGGTAAAACTCATTCCATCCTCTAGCAATTTCAATTTCAGTTTCATAGTTTTGTTTATGGATTGCTATGATGCTTGTTTCCTTGTTTTGAGTTTAGTATGGTTCTTTTGTTTGTTTATAGTTAGTAATTTCGAATTCTCAAACTTGTTTAGACAGCAAAATCGAATTCGAAAAGGATGTTATTGTTTGGAATCGTTATGGTTGAAGCTCAAGAACATAATTTTTTTCAACTGCTTCAAATAAATTAGAATTGGTTCAAATAAATTAGAAATGCTTTAAATTTAGAATTGGTTCTCCCCATAATTTTTTTTCCCTGATGTGGTTGTGTCATTATTGTTGCAGTTATCATATGGATTTGTTGATTACCTTGATCGAACTTCTGCAGCCCTTGCAATAATGAGTTTACATGGACGCCAACTATAAGTATTCATATGGCTGTATTTTTATTACTGCAGTCGTCATATGTCATTTGAGGAAAAGAAAAAAAAGAAATAAAAACCTTGATGTCATTATCAAAGCATAGTTATAATTACTAATCCTTCTAATTCTCTTTGCAGTTATGGCCTGGCACTTAAGGTGAACTTGGCATATGCCAATAGCTAGAGAGAAGATACTTCAGGTTACTTTGAGCTTCAGTTGCTCTGCTGCTGCTCTTGGATATTATTGCTTGTTACCATTTCATTAAGGTTCATTTCTTTAATGCAATTCTACATGTATCAGGGCACTACAATATATTTGTTGGTGATCATAATCCAGAGATTATAGATGCAACTTTATTTGCTTGCTTCTCAGTCTATCCTAGTTGTTCGTGAGTTTTTGTTTCTTTGGATATCTTTTTTCCTGTTTCAATATTAGTAGATATATGCCAAAGACTCCGGTAACTTAAATATTCTTTTTAGGTTAGTCATCACCCTCCTATGAAAGCTGCTCATGCAGAAAATGAGCATTTCATATATGACATAACTTCAAAGGTGAAAATCATGAAGGTAATTCTCCTATTTGATCTTTCTTTATGGCTATAGTTTTGTTAACAAATACCTTTTTATCATGTCAACTCTTTTAAACTCAAGTGGCTGAGGACTATATTTTTGGAAGTATTATGTACTCGAAATCTTGTTAATGGTTAAGGACTCAGTGTAGAGCTTTGACGTCGTTATTAATCAATGATCTTTAGAACTTCGGTTTGTAGTCAATTTTGCATGCTGTGAGTGTATAGTTGCTTATGCATAATTATGTATTCTCAATCTATTAATTGTGAACTTGAAGTGCCAACACAATGAAGATGTATCTTCATTTTTTCTTTCATTAATGGCTTGCAGATTATATAGATTACTCATGTTAAGAATGGTGGGTCAGCTGGTGCTGGGAAGGGCTGGTGAATCCAGAAGGTTAAGGTTTCTCCGAAGTATTATTCTTTACCATTTAATTGTCAAAATACGAGATCAATCATGTTAGTTTTGGTTTTTTTAGTGAACACCTGCCACTTCAATTTTGGTTTGTTTAGTGAACACATGCCACTTCGGCTTATTAGCTTTCATGATCTTGGGAGGATCCAATATATGGATGTATCAACTTTTGATTATCCCTATTAAGCTTAATACAATGGTTTGGATGTGTCTTAGCATATTTTTGTTTGAATGTAGTATATGCTTTTCATTTGGTAAATTAGTGGAATTCAGCATACAACAGGTTAATGACAGTCCAACGTTGTCTGACTATATGATCCTACAACTAATCTCTTGCATTGCCACGTTGTGTGAGTATTGATCACACAATGCCTACTAATAAAAACTCTGTGTACTATTTAACAATCAGACAACCATGAAACTTAAAAACTCGTTATATGAAGATAACTTCACACAATAGTTTACAGCAAGAAAACTATTGTGTGTGTCGATAGATGTTGCCGACTGCAATGCGGAATGATCTCGACGTATGTCCATGAAATCTGTCGATATTCACACAACAACTCTTGAAAGGAAACCATTGTGTGACTCGACAATCACACAACTGTTTTTATTGGAAAACATGTTGTGTGATTCTCGGCAGATATCATTGACAGCTGACGAGAAGCAGCTCGGCATGTGTCGACATCTGTCGATAATATATGTCGAGAATCACACAACAATATTATACAAAAAACCATTGTGTGATTCTCAGCATAATTCATCAACATATGTCGACAGCTGCCGAGAAGCAGCTCGACATGTGTCGGCAGCTGTCGATGATATCTGTCGAGAATCATACAATGGTTTTTATTGTAGCGTTGTGTGTCAGTTAGTCAGACAAGCTCTTTTTAGCCATTGTGTGACATGTTGATCAGACGGCGATCGGATTAACAACGGATTTGACCTTTATCAGACGACGTTTTTTCCCCGTCGTGTGATGCATTATCTGGCGTAGTGCCTGCATGTTGTAATCCCCAGCCAGCTTTATAAATATATATGTAATCAAATTGATATGTTTTCCTTTTTATCGACTGCAGATCAAGTTGCATTATCCGTACGAATATTTGATTTCAGTTCATGGAGAATATGTATAGTTTTGGTGCTTCCCAACCCATATTTGCTCCCTTACATTTAAGAGCAACAAGAAAAGTTACGGACTGTTTGGAGATATAGGCGCAGGACAGTATTTTTCAATCGATCGAAGCACCTGGGAATATGATTGTTGGCTTTCATGGTAGGGCTTCCGAGGCTCCGGATATCTGTGCAATAGGAGCATATGTGAAACCTATTGATCTTACCTTAAAAGGGAAAATGAAAACTCTTGATCATCATGATCAAAATAAAAAGTCATGTAAACCCTCTAAACTTTCCGATGTCTTCGTGCCGGCATTAGGAAATCCGTCAAAGCCTCTACATCAAGCTAGACATCCTTCTCGGAAAATACTTAGAAACAACCACGATGACGATCAATATAACAAACAATTACTATGCGGACTTGCTGGTAACCAAGTTATGGGAAAAGAGGTTGACCAGAATGGAGGTTTCGCAGTTGGAAATACATATATTTCTCACTATTATTATTCAGAAAGTTTCAATAATGCGATGTAATAATGTATAAATTGAATTTGATCGAACTTTCTTTGTATTACGCTCGTTGATTAATAACTACAATAAATCCTTGAACTTTTTCCCACAAGTTGAGTGTCAAAAACCAAGTTTATATTATGCAACATACCTACAGACACCTATATTGTTCATGACCTTGATGTTTAGATTTGTACTTAATCGTCATCTTCATATTCGTTAACACAACACGTACTCTGAGAAATTTTTCAGTGCTATCGGAGGACAATGTGCCAATGACACGTGGTCTTTCGAACCTATAGAAAGTTGGCCACGTGTATGTTAACATTGAAGTACGTGATTCGATTTTTTTCCACATCCATAAACTCACTCTCTCCTCACTTCCTCTCATCTCATTTGATTCGAACATGGTAAGTGCATATACATATAATTTATATTGATTCAAAGGGCTGCATATATGTGTGGAAATTGTCTTTGTTTCTTTTAGGTCTGTTGTATAGACTGCATGTAATTCATGATTTCTTTTCTTTCTGTTCATAAATGAATGAATTTGTTTGTTCATTATCCTCAGTTCCAAGCTATTACATATGACTGATGTAAGTACTAAATAAATGTAGGCTAATGTTAAGTCCATGCATGTCACAGAGTTGGAATTGGATTCTGGATGGTGAGAAAAACCTGTTGAAGCTTGGACCTTTTGGATCAGAAAACGTAGGGGAAAGTTTTGATCATGGAGCTCACTAACAGTCAGGAAGCAGTTGGTGATATCATATATTATCGGCCATTTCTCCATCCAGTTTGAATATGAGGACAATGGGAGTTCATTCTGGTCAGACGATTACGGTGGCGCCTGAGGCGGAACTCTTGATATTGTACCGGTTAGTCCCTAGCATTATTAATCAGTACATATTATTTGTCAACTGCAGATCAAGCTTGATTATCCGTACAAAGATGTGACTTTAGTTTATGTAAAAGGGAAAATTGTCTAAACAATATCTCATCTTTTAAAGAAGCAAAACTCTAGTATCTCATATTTAAAAAACTTCAAAACAGTATCTCATGTTCGTACCTTGACTGAAGTTTGATATCTAGAACCATTAGCTCCGTTAAAAAAACTGAAGACAACCATTTTATTCATAAAATGACTAATTTACCCTTGAATTTTTATTTTTGTTATTCATTTTTATATAATAAAAAGAAAAATTTGTTATAAAGTACCTCATATTTTCTTGCTTATAACATTACGAGGGTTGATAGGGGGAAATTTTTAAGGAAGAAAATTCATGGTACCGTTATGCCACTTATCAAAATTTATAAGGAAGAAAAGATGAGGTACCATATATGTCATTTATGACGAATTTCTCTTTTTATTATATAAAAAGAATAACAAAAACTCAAGGGTATATTGGTTATTTCATGAATAAAAATGGCTACCGTCAGTTTTGTTAACGAAGTTAATGGAACTTTGGTCGAGGTTAGAACGTAAAATATTGTTTTGAAGTATTCTGAAAGTAGATACTAAAACTTTGCTTCTTCAAAAGGTAAGACACTGTTGGACTATTTTTTCTATGTAAAATATAGAAAATTTTGACCCCTCCCCGCCTATAGTTGCCCCCTTACTTTTAGGAGAAACAAGAAAAGTTACGGACCATATGGCAATGGAGATGATGGAGAAAAGGGTTTGTTTGTTTTTTTTTTTTTTTTTTATTATTATTATTTTTATCCAAGCACCTGAGAATATGATAATTGTCGACTTTTATGGCAGGGGTTCAAGGAATCAAGGTCTATGGCTATCCGTGCAATAGGAGCATACCTAAAACCTCTTGATTATCAATATCAGGAAGAAAAGCACTACAAACCCTCAAATGTTCTTGATGTCCTGCCGGTCTTAGGAAATTCGTCTAGTCCTCTGCATCAAGATAGACATCTTTCTCAGACCAAGCTCACCCGAAATATTTTTGCATTCACATTCGGGTAGTCTGGGACGGAACCAGGATTTCAAAACTATTTGGGATAAATTTTCTTTCGATAAAAAATTAAAAATGTATGGAAATTAGATCATTAGATTAAGTAGAATCCATACATATATAAAAAACTAATCTTACTACCTAATCTTAAGCTGTACTCTACGAGTTTTTGTAGCAAATTCATCAATAATTGACTCATTGTCAATATTATCAACAAATTATCTTTCGATATGAACCATCGATCATGCAATCATCAAGAAACTCTTCTTTTATCTTAGAATTAAAACTTAAATTTAATAGTTAATATAATCTTAGAAACTTAATAGTTAATATAATCTTAGAATTAAAACTAAATTAGAATCTAAAAAGAATAGTAACATACCTCTTGATTCTTAATAATATTGATCAAAAGTACTCTCTTTTTTTTCCGTACAAGAGACTCTTCAATTAAGAGAGATGGAGACTTGTTTTTCTTCAACATGGCCCCAGGGGAGAGCTTCAATTAGGAGAGATGGAGACTTAAGAGTTTTTCTTCAACATGGCCCCAGGGAAGAGCTCTTTTTTTGGTTGGAGAAAAGGGAAGAGAAGACTTGGAGTTGATGAATGTAATTAGATGAATGATTATATTTTTTTAATAAAAGATATGTGAAGTTGTGATGCCGTATGGGAATGGAGTAGATTTAAGAAGATTTTTTTATTTTATTTTTTGTTCATATCTCTACATATTTATTTTTTTTTATATGAACTACTCTACATATATATATGCTTATTTTATAAATCCCTACCCTAAACTGTTCGTAAACAATCAAAAAAATCTCTGGGCTGAACCCAGTACTAACCCAGTACTATGTTCCGTCCCAGCGGGTAGGAAAATACAAAATACAAAGAGCAAGCCAGCTTTTAGCATATTCTACATTGTTTGTAGAAGTTCAAACAAAACGTACACTAGATACCCGATTATGGTACACTGGCCTTCCCAGTTCACATGATCCCCGCCGTAAAAGTTCATATATACACTAAACATCACCAAAACAAGACATTCCTGAACAGTACAAACTACTAGGTATTCACGTTCATATTTTCGTTGAGCCTGGCAGCTGCAGTAACAGAAGCCGCCACCCCACCTGGACGTAACACCATGTCCGGGTTGTTCCTCATCTCAGCACCCACCACTCCTTCAGCATCCTGCCTAGTTGCCACCTTGTCCGCCGGTAACTTGGCCGTCGCACCCGACAGCACATCAGAAACCTTAATCTTGTCTTGCTCCCTGTCAGTAGCAGCATTGTGGGCTGCAGCGGATTGTGCCGTAGCAGCTAGGCCTCCTGGAACTATGACATTGCTGCCTGTTGCTCTCACCTCTGCCGCTTGAATTGCCGCGGCATCACTCTGATCCACTGGCCTATCCCCAGCTGTCTGGGCCGAGGCCTCCAGTGCCTCCCCTATACTTATTGCATTCTGCTGTATGAAGCCTCCTCCGGCTGCTTGCTGTGCAACCGGTACTGGCTGCACATACTGGCCAATAACCTAACCACACCGAAAACAAGAATTACTTGGCCTATATTAAAACGTAACTTATACAATAGCTTCAATTTCAAAGCTTGAACTTAGGTACACGTATGTAATATATGCATTTAGCAACTAGAATGTACCACATGACTCGTAAATTCCAGTGTAAAACCATCAACTAAACATCAACAAATTCCAGTGAAATTCATCTCACACACAGAGGTTGGAAACAAAGTAATTATTCTATATTAAGCTTTGAAAGTTAGAAGGGAGAAATTAAAGGAGACCTGTCCACCAACTGATTCAGTGATTATTCGCCTTCCAGGGACACCAGTCTCTATAACAGTGACACCTTCATTTCCAGCTACATCAGTAGCCTCATCGTGACGGACCAGACCAGCTCTTTCGTTTTGGGTAGCGGCCGCTTGCATGACAGCGGCCGGACCGCCCTTCTGAGTCTGACCCAGCACCATGCTTTCAGCAGTCTGCATCATCGCAGCATCTTGTGGCGCCACCGTCTTGGATGCCAGGTCGCCGGAGACGTTGAAAATGTCGCCGTACTTGATGGGTTCTTGTTCCTCCTGAGTCCTCCTCGGCTGTTCCTGACTCATTTTTGTATCTGTGCTTGAAAATCAGAAGCTTTCTGCAGATGACTTTGATACTTTTTTAGGCAAAGAGATGACTTTGATACTTGAGATCGACTAGCTTAGTACGTGCTGCTTGGAATTTAGGGAAGACTGGATTATATAGTAAGGAAAAATATGGAACCAAATCGACACATGGCTCGGTAAGAAACGTGGCAAGAGCAAAGCCGGGACAGCATGATTGAAACAGGACACATGGCAGCAAGTAGCTTGTCGTAGCTGTGGTTCTTGGCAACAGGTGCCATGCATTGATAAATTAACTAGCTAGCTAGCTTTCACCAGTGATATTGTTTAAAAGGATAATTCAAGTAATCGAAAACAAAGGGATAATTCAAGGTCGAGCGAAGAAATGAAAATCAAAGTAAACCTTATCCAGTTTATCCAATACTTATTTGCTGTAACACGTACTCATCTTACAGAAGAATGAAGAACATGAAGAATTACATCTCAGAATCTTCTACTCGAATCAATGCAAAGTTTCAATGAGGCTCATTTAATCAAGAATCAAAGAGGTACGTATACTCCTTCGTTTTTTTTTAGAAGAAGTATAGTACTCCTTAGTTCTTATGTATACAATATGTCAAAATAACTAATGAGCCCTTGTTTCCTCAATGCAAATGATTTTGGTGCTAATCAATTAAGAAGCTTAGGGATGGCGCTGTTTGTGAAGCTCAAAATAAAGTAGATCAGGGATGGCGCTGTTGGTGCTAATCCGAAACCTCCAAACCGTTGCCTGAACAATATGAAGTATTTGTAAGAAACTAGCTAATAAGACTCTGCTTATTAATTCCCCATGTAAAAACAGATCAGATTGTCTCCATTTCATAAAAAAAAAAAAAAAAACAAAACACAAAACACAAAAAACAAAGACTTTCTCGATCTGATTAAAAATAGGTTTGCTGTGTGATGTCGGAAACACTAACAATAAAGTCGATTATGTTATAATATTCAAAGTAAAATAAATAAAATAGTAATAAAAATAACATGAAATGTCACGCTTCAGTTTTTGAAAGGATAATTTCTAAAAAATTTGGTATGATATAATTTAAAATATTATAATCCCAAACCTGTTCTAAACGAACTTCATTAAAAATTAAACTCAATGCGGAAACGTAAATATCACACAACTCAACACTGAATTAAATATTACATTTCATTATTTACATAAACTTGAAAGTCAAGAAAATGAAAACACTCACATGAGTTTAATACAGTCTACCCAAAAATAAAAAATATACAGAGTACGACAAACCCAACAAAATATACAAAGTCCTCACCCTGCACGGACACGTTCCCACACTACAAGAAGAAAGGCCTTAGCCGACGAAAAAAAAAAACCAGGCCGACGAATCAATTTTTCGTCGGCTAAAGTCTACTTTAGCCGACGAAATTTTCCTTTGTCGGCTAAATTATATTTTCGTCGGCTATAGTCATCTTTAGCTGAAGAAATTAAAATTTCGTCGGCTAAAGAATTTATTTTCGTCGGCTAAAGTCTGTGACTTTAGCCGACGACTTTAAACCTTCTTTAACCGACGAAATTATATTTTCATCGGCTATAGTCACAGACTTTAGCCGACGAAATTAAAATTTCGTCGGTTAAAGATGACAGGAAGTTAGTATGGTTTACTAATATTGTCTGTTTTTTTTAATGTATTTTTTCCTTTAGCCGACGAAATACACTATAATTCGTCGGCTAAGATGGTTTTTGCCGACGAATAGCCTATTATTTCGTCGGCTATAGTTATTTTTTAATTTTTTAATTACATACTATAGCCGACGAATACGTTAGGGTATTCGTCGGCTAAACCCTAAAATTTTTCTATTACCTACTATAGCCCTATATTCGGTGGTTATTTTGCGTAAAATTTTTATACGACTTGTTGCGTGTCATCAGTTTAAAACTATTTTCAGTTGAAGGTCCGGCCAAAATACGTAATTTAGACGGTCGAACGACCTTTTCCGTACGTTTAGGGGTTTGACTTACGAGATTGACCGTCCGGATCGAGCCCTTATTCTTTTCGGATCAAGTTGAATTTTTTCCCATACATGTATTTTATCATGATGGTCAGATCTGAAGGTCGGATTTCTGTTTCTCATGTTTGATCATCACAATCACAACATGCGTACTAATATTGTATAACTTGTTTACCAAGTGTTTTGGAAATGTTCCGTTTCAAAAACAAACTATACGTAAAACCTTCAAACGCCAAAAAGTCATGAAATAAGATATGACAAGAATGTTGAAATACATCCACGGTTGAAAAATAACACTATTCCAGAAAATATTCGGTGCCGATAGTTGCGGTCAATGCAATTTTTCATTTTTTCCCCCTATGAGTAGCCCTATATTCGGTGGTTATTTTGCGTACAATTTTTATATGACTTGTTTCGTGTCATCGGTTTAAAACTATTTTCAGTTGGAGTTCCGGTCAAAATACGTAATTTAGACGGTCGAACGACCTTTTCCGTGCGTTTAGGGGTTTGACCGTCTGGATCGAGCCCTTATTCTTTTCGGATCAAGTTGAATTTTTTCCCATACAAATTAATTTAATCATGATGGTCAGATCTGACGGTTGGATTTCTGTTTCTCAAGTTTGATCATCACAATCACAACATGCCAAATGTATAAAAATACTTTTAGCCGACGAGTTTAGAAGGTTTAGCCGACGAATTGGTGTATAGCCGACGAAATTGGTATCTTTAGCCGACGAAATTTTCAAAGGACTTTAGCCGACGAAAATATATGAAAAGTCGTCGGCTAAAGTCGAAAAATTTTCAAAATTTTCAACCAAAATTTTTTGGCGGTCAACCAAAATTTTCAAAGGACTTTAGCCGACGAAATTATATGAAAAGTCGTCGGCTAAAAGAACCTATAGCCGACGAAATATTAGGGTATTTCGTCGGCTAAACCGAAAACTTTTTCTGTTACATACTATAGCCCTATCTTCGGTGGTTATTTTGCTTAAAATTTTTATACGACTTATTGTGTCTCATCGATTTGAAAATATTTTCAGTTGAAGGTCCGGCCAAAATACGAAATTTAGACGGTCCAACGACCTTTTTCGTGCATTTAGGGGTTTGACTTACGGGATTGACCGTCCGGATCGAGCACTTAACCTTGTCAGATCAAGTTGAATTTTTTCCCATACATGTATTTTATCATGATTATCAGATCTGATCGTCGGATTTCCTTTTCTCAAGTTTGATCATCACAATCACAACATGCGTACTAATGTTGTATAATTTGTTTACCAAGTGTTTAGTAAATGTTCCGTTTCAAAAACAAATTATACGTAGAACCTTCAAACGTAAAAAAGTCGTGAAATAAGACATGACCAGAATGGTGAAATACGTCTACGGTTGAAAAATCACGGTATTCCGGTCAAGTCTCGGTGCCGATAGTTGCTGTCAATGCAATTTTCCATTCTTTCTCCCTATGGGTAGCCCTATCTTCAGTGGTTATTTTGCGTAAAATTTTTATACGACTTATTGTGCCTCATCAATTTGAAAATATTTTCAGTTGAAGGTCTGGCCAAAATACGAAATTTAGACGGTCGAACGACCTTTTCCGTGCGTTTACGGGTTTGACTTACGAGATTGACCGTCCGGATCGAGCCCTTATTCTTTTCGGATCAAGTTGAATTTTTTCCCATACATGTATTTTATCATGATGGTCAGATCTGACGGCCGGATTTCTGTTTCTCAAGTTTGATCATCACAATCACAACATGCCAAATGTATAAAGGTTTAGCTGACGAATTTCAAAGGTTTAGCTGACGAATTTCAAAGGTTTAGCCGACGAATTTATAAAGTTTAGCCGACGAATTTCAAAGTTTTAGCCGACGAGTTTCAAAGGTTTAGCCGACGAATTGGTGTATAGCCGACGAAATTGGTATCTTTAGCCGACGAAATAATTATTTCGTCGGCTAAAGTTTTCGGGTTTAACTGCGAAACCCTAGCCTCCTCCCTCCTCCCTTCTAATTATCTCCCTCTCCCTCTCCCGGTCTCCTCCCTCCTCCCGGTCTCCTCCCTCCCTCCTCCCTCCCTCCCGGTCTCCTCCCTCCTCCCTCCTCCTTCTCCCTCTCCCGGCCGGTCTCCTCCCTCCTCCCTCCCTCTCCCATCTCCGCCTCCTCCCTCCTCCCTCCTCCCTCCCTCCCTCCCTTTCCCGGTCTTCACCTCCACCTCCTCCCTCCTCCCTCGCTCTCCCGGTCTCCAAGGTTAGCGTTTTTCTTCTTTTTTACTTTTGATTTCGAATTTATTTTTAGGCTATGTTTTATGTTTTATGTACTGTTTAATTTGCCTAATTTATGTTTAGGAGATAAATTATCGTTTATTGAATAAGTATAATTTTAAACATATATATGTTTTAAATATATATATATTTTATTGAATTCATATTTTTGAATAAGTATAATTTTAAACATATATATATTTCACATTATATTAAGTGTTTAAATTTAAGCATGAACATAATGAAAAAATATGGTTTCAAAAATATTTTTTATACAATAAAGACAAAACACTACCAGGACAAATACTTTAGCCGACGAAAAATTTTCGTCAGCCTGTTAAAAAAATTCGTCGGCTATAGTGTCGTCGGGAAAGGGTCGTCTGTGATGACTTTAGCCGACGACACACAAAATGTCGTCGGGTAAGGTATGGACTATAGACGACGAAATAATGTCGTCTGCTATAGTCCAGACTTTAGCCGACGACATTATTTCGTCGGCTATAGTCCATACTTTAGCCGACGAAATAATGTCGTCTGCTATAGTCCATACTTTAGCCGACGAATTTTTTGTCTGCTATAGTCCATACCTTAGCCGACAACATTTTGTGTCGTCGGTTATCTTCTAAACTTTAGCCGACGAATAATTTAAAATATTCGTCGGCTAAAGGTTGTAATAAAAAAATATAAAACACCTATGGCCGACGAAATATAGTATATTTCTTCGGCTTTATAGGGATTTAGCCGACGAAATATGCTTTAATTCGTCGGCTAAAATTTATTTATTTTTTTTAAAACTTTAGCCGACGAATTAAGGCTTTTTTCATCGGCTATAAGTCCATTCCAGTAAAAAAAAACCCTGAAATTTCTGAATTACCATTCCAAGCAAGATGCAAAATACACCAAAACAATTCCATATAACCAACAACAAACACATAAAAGTATATATCAACTACATAAAAGTATCAAACACATAAAAGTATATATCAACTACATAAATTCTATATCGTCTAAATTAATATCCGCTTCTGGGGGCTGCTACGGAGGTTGCGGCGGCTGCGGTAGCGGCATGGGCGGAGGCGGAAGTCCGTGAATCTGGGCAGTTGTAAACTCCTGCATGTACTGGAACATCTGCTGCTGCTGGGCCTGCTGGATGGCATGTATCTCGGCAACATAGGCTGCTTGCCCGGCATTAAAGGCAATATAGGCTGCCTGCGAGGCAGCCTGAGCAGCTTGCTGTTCTCGTAGTCTCTGAACTTCCGACTCTAGCTGAGTCGTCCTGTTGATCGTGGACGTGGTCCTGCTGCTGGTCGAGGCTGCCTTTCGTTGAAATTCTGGAGTGGTCTTCAGGACCCCCTCGCCTCTCTTTCCTAGACCCCGGCAGTAGAAGTTGTTTGCTCTCGGTGGGAAGGCTGTGCCCATGATCCTCGCCCCAATCGTCGGATCCGAAGTGTCGATCCGGGACATGGCTTCGGACATCTCTTCCTCCTGCGTGTCCGGCCATGTCTCCCTCACTAAGGCACTCATGACCTCATCACTAGCTTCCCTCACCTTCGCCTATATGGATAGGAAAAAAATTATTAATTAACATTTTTACATAAATTTAAAAATTTAAAAACGTAAGGTGACTTACAATATCCTCCTGGGAGTCAGGATATGCCCTCTCGTACGTATAGACGTACTGGTTGACTTCTGGATGTTCCCTGGCCGCCTCGTCCATGAAGATAGCGAACGGTCTAGAACCGGCATGATGGTTCCTTGTGTTGCGTTGCCGGTTCTGAGCGTTCACCCGGGAAACCGCCTTCAAAGAAAAAAGTAAACTATTAGTAAAATATTTTAAAACGCACGTACTTAATGATAAATTAACTAACTAATTTATTTAAATACCTGTTTACGAGGGTTGTTGAATTCTGATGTCAGAAGCCAATGGGTAGTCAGCGAGGGTACTGGAACTCAGCAGGGGTACCAGAACGTGCGTTCCCGTGCGTAGTCCAATGGGTCCGCAACTCGTTCTTCCACTCCTTGTACCTACAGATACAAAAAAAATATTAGAAATATTATTAATATCACATACAATTTTGTTTTTCATTAACTTCCCAACGTACCTTCCCCCATGCACAACGTCGGCCCAGCTGTCCCTCAGGTGCTCGGGAACCTCAAACGACACCTGCATTTAACCGTTTATTAGTTTAGCTTTTCGAGAAATGAACAATGTAATACATAATATTATTTTATAAACTCACCGACATCGCGTTGTGGACCATATCCTTAACCTCCTGCGGGACCTCGCCCCAGTCTGACCACAACATAGGGACTCTATCCCTAATGAGAGTTCCCACGCGGACGGAGTACGTCCTCGACTTCCCGCCCGATACTATGTGGCCATCCCCGTCAGTATCGATGACGATCCTCCCCACGGTACCCACGATCTTCTCGAGAGCCTTCCCTATGACGGGGCCTCTCTTCTTCTTTGTGCCTATCACATGATTCGGCCAAATTGATTATTAAAATATATATGACCCTTTAAAAATAATCATGCGTCACTGATTACCTGAGGCGCTCGCGGCGGACGCGACGGATTCCGTCTCTGTCGCCGATGATGATACCCTCGCAGAAATAAGAGGCGTATCAAAAGGCACGAACCGGTATGCCGCTGATGGAGCCACTGGCGGGGGTAATGGATAAATCGGCGTCCCTGAGCCATCGACTACAGGTAAGGCTGGTATCATCCGCGGAAGGAATAGATGAGGCGGCAGCATCTGTACCCCAGATGACCCACTATCCGAAGAAGTAGGACCCGGAGTGGGCGCCCGGTGTATCTCAGGCATACGGGGTGCAGACACCTCCGTCTGGGTCTGAGGCCACAGCTGCCTCGATGAAAGGGGCACCTCGGGCGCCGTCTCCAGAAGGCTCGCATGCCTGGCTGTCATCTGGCCCTGAAACCTCGTTTGAGGGTTGCTAGAGGTTCCCTCAAACGATTCGGACCTTTGGCCCTTCGAACTCTTCTTCGATCGAAAAAAACCGCTCATCCTATTTAAAATATTAATTTGAATCAAGGCTGAGGCAACATTGAAAAAGTAAAAATTCAAGCTTATCCTTCTCAAATCTAAGGCTTTAGATTATTTTGTCTTTATTGTATAAAAAATTATACATGTTTAAAATTATACTTATTCAATAAATAGATATACATAATTAATAATTACATAACAATATATATAGATATACTTAATTAACATAGCATAAAAGTAAATTCGAAATCAAAAATAAATTAACACATATATATTGACACATATATAAATTAACACATATATATATTAACACATATAAATTAACACAAAAATAAATTAACACATAATTAAATTAACACAAAAATAAACCTTGGAGACCGGGGGAGGAGGGAGGAGGTGGAGGTGGAGGTGGAGGCCGGGAGAGGGAGGGAGGGAGGGAGGGAGGAGGGAGGAGGGAGGAGGCGGAGACTGAGAGGGAGGGAGGAGGGTGGGAGGCAGGGAGGAGGGAGGAGGGAGGAGGCGGCGACGGGAGAGGGAGGGAGGAGGGAGGAGACCGGGAGGGAGGAGGGAGGAGGGAAAAAATTGCGGAAATGAGGAAGGAGGCTAGGGTTTCGCAGTTAAACCCGAAAACTTTAGCCGACGAAATAATTTGTTCGTCGGCTAAAGATACAAATTTCGTCGGCTATACACCAATTCGTCGGCTAAACCTTCTAAACTCGTCGGCTAAAACTTTGAAATTCGTCGGCTAAACTTTATAAATTCGTCGGCTAAACCTTTGAAATTCGTCGGCTAAACCTTTGAAACTCGTCGACTAAACCTTTGAAATTCGTCGGCTAAACCTTTGAAATTCGTCGGCTAAACCTTTATACATTTGGCATGTTGTGATTGTGATGATCAAACATGAGAAAAGGAAATCCGGCCGTTATATCTGACCATCATGATAAAATACATGTATGGGAAAAAATTTAACTTGATCCGAAAAGAATAAGGGCTCGATCCGGAAGGTCAATCTCGTAAGTCAAACCCCTAAACGCACGGAAAAAGTCGTTCGATCGTCTAAATTACGTATTTTAGCCGGACCTCCAACTGAAAATAGTTTTAAACCGATGACACACAACAAGTCGTATAAAAATTTTACGCAAAATAACCACCGAACATAGGGCTACCCATAGGGAGAAAGAATGGAAAATTGCATTGACCGCAACTATCGGCACCGAGACATGACCGGAATACCGTGATTTTTCAACCGTAGACGTATTTCACCATTCTGGTCATGTCTTATTTCACGACTTTTTTACGTTTGAAGGTTCTACGCATAAATTGTTTTTGAAACGGAACAATTACTTAACACTTCGTAAACAAGTTATACAACATTAATACGCATGTTGTGATTGTGATTATCAAACTTGAGAAAAGGAAATCCGCCCGTTAGATCTGACCTTCATGATAAAATACATGTATGAGAAAAAATTCAACTTGATCCGAAAAGAATAAGGGCTCGATCCGGACGGTCAATCTCGTAAGTCAAACCCCTAAACGCACGGAAAAGGTCGTTCGACCGTCTAAATTACGTATTTTGGCCGGACCTCCAACTGAAAATAGTTTTAAACCGATGACACGCAACAAGTCGTATAAAAATTTTACGCAAAATAACCTCCGAACATAGGGCTATAGTAGGTAATAGAAAAATTTTAGGGTTTAGCCGACGAATACCCTAACGTATTCGTTGGCTATAGTATATAATTAAAAAATTAAAAAATAACTATAGCCGACGAAATATTAGGTTATTCGTCGGCAAAAACCATCTTAGCCGACGAATTATAGTGTATTTTGTCGGCTAAAGGAAAAAAAAATACATTAAAAAAAACAGACGATATTAGTAAACCATACTAACTTCCTGTCATCTTTAGCCGACGAAATTATATTTTCGTCGGCTATAGTTATCTTTAGCCGACGAAATTATTTTTTCGTCGGCTAAACTTTTAAAAATTTCGTCGGTTAAAGTTTAAAAAGTTTGTCGGCTAAATTTTTAAAAATTTCGTCGGCTAAACTTTTAAAAATTTCGTCGGCTAAAGTTCACAGACTATAGCCGACGAAAAAAATTAAAGTTGACCATAGCCGACAAAAATTTTAAATTAGCCGACGAAAAAAAATTCGTCGGCTAAAGTCCACTTTAGCCGACGAAAAAAAAATTCGTCGGCCTGGTTTTTTTATTTTCGTCGGCTAAAGCCTTTCTTCTGGTAGTGAAATAATCTAAAGCCTTAGATTTGAGAAGGATAAGCTTGAATTTTTCCTAATTTTCAATGTTGCCTCAGCCTTGATTCAAATTAATATTTTAAATAAGATGAGCGGCTTTTTTCGATCGAAGAAGAGTTCGAAGGGCCAAAGGTCCGAATCGTCTGAGAGAACCTCTAGCAACCCCCAAACGACGTTTCAGGGCCAGATGACAGCCAGACGTGCGAGCCTTCTGGAGACGGCGCCGGAGGTGCCCCTTTCATTGAGGCAGGCGGTCGTCCCTCGTTCCTCGAGGCAACTGTGGGCTCAGACCCAGACGGAGGTGTCTGCACCCCGTATGCCTGAGATACACCGGGCGCCCACTTCGGGTCGTACTTCTTCGGATAGTGGGTCATCTGGGGTACAGATGCCGCCGCCTCATCTGTTCCTTCCGCGGATGATACCGGCCTTACCTGTAGTCGATGGCTCAGGGACGCCGATTTATCCACTGCCCCCGCCAGTGGCTCCATCAGCGACGTACCGGTTCGTGCCTTTTGATACGCCTCTTATTTCTGCGAGGGTATCATCATCGGCGACAGAGACGGAATCCGTCGCGTCCGCCGCGAGCCCCTCAGGTATTCAGTGATGCATGATTATTTTTAAAGGGTCTCCGATTTTAATAATCAATTTGGTTTATCATGTGATAGGCACCGTTGGAGCGAAGCCGACAAAAAAGAAGAGAGGCCCCGTCACAGGGAAGGCTCTCGAGAAGATCGTGGGTACCGTGGGGAGGATCGTCATCAATACTGACGGGGATGGCCACATAATATCGGGCGGGAAGTCGAGGAAGTACTCCGACCGCGTGAGAGCTCTCATTAGGGATAGAGTCCCTATGTTGTGGTCAGACTGGGGCGAGGTCCCGCAGGAGGTTAAGGACATGGTCCACAACGCGATGTCGGTGAGTTTACAAAATAATATTATGTATTACATTGTTGATTTCTCGAAAAGCTAAACTAATAAACGGTTAAATGCAGGTGTCGTTTGAGGTTCCCGAGCACCTGAGGGACAGCTGGGCCGACGTTGTGCATGGGGGAAGGTACGTTGGGAAGTTAATGAAAAACAAAATTGTATGTGATATTAATAATATTTCTAATATTTTTGTTGTATCTGTAGGTACAAGGAGTGGAAGAACGAGTTGCGGACCCATTGGACTACGCACAGGAACGCACGTTCTGGTACCCCTGCTGAGTTCCAGTACAGGGAGTACGAGTGGCGTTGGCTTCTGACATCAGAATTCAACAACCCTCGTAAACAGGTATTTAAATAAATTAGTTAGTTAATTTATCATTAAGTACGTGCGTTTTAATATATTTTACTAATAGTTTACTTTTTTCTTTGAAGGCGGTTTCCCGGGTGAACGCTCAGAACCGGCAACGCAACACAAGGAACCATCATGCCGGTTCTAGACCGTTCGCTGTCTTCATGGACGAGGCGGCCAAGGTACATCCAGAGGTCAACCAGTACGTCTATACGTACGAGAGGGCATATCCTGACTCCCAGGAGGATATTGTAAGTCATCTTACGTTTTTAAATTTTTAAATTTATATATGTAAAAATGTTAATTAATAATTATTTTCCTATCCATATAGGCGAAGGTGAGGGAGGCTAGTGACGAGGTGATGAGTGCTATAGTGAGGGAGACATGGCCTGACACGCAGGAGGAAGAGATGTCCGAAGCCATGTCCTGGATCGACACTTCGGATCCGACGATTGGGGCGAGGATCATGGGCACAGCCTTCCCACCGAGAACAAACAACTTCTACTGCCGGGGTCTAGGAAAGAAAGGCGAGGGGGTCCTGAAGACCACTCCAGGATTTCAACGAAAGGCAGCCTCGACCAGCAGCAGGACCACGTGCACGATCACTAGGACGACTTAGCTAGAGTCGGAAGTTCAGAGACTACTAGAACAGCAAGCTGCTCAGGCTGCCTATAATGCCTCGCAGGCAGCCTATAATGCCGCGCAGGCAGCCTATGTTGCCGAGATACATGCCATCTAGCAGGCCCAGCAGCAGCAGATGTTCCTGTACATGCAGGACTTTACAGCTGCCCAGTTTCAGGGACTTCCGCCTCCGGCCATGCCTCCGCCCATGCCGCTACCCCAGCCGCCGCAACCTCCGCAGCAGCCTCCAGAAGAGGATATTAATTTAGACGATATAGATTTTATGTAGTTGATGAATTATATACTTTTATGTGCTTGTTGTTGGTTATATGGAATTGTTTTGGTGTATTTTGCAGCTTGCTTGGAATGGTAATTCGTCGGCTAAAGTTTTTTTTTTTTTAAATAAGTTTTAGCCGACGAAATATGCTTTAATTCGTCGGCTAAATCCCTATAAAGCCGACGAAATATAGTCCCTATAAAGCCGACGAAATATACTATATTTCGTCGGCCATAGATGTTTTTTATTTTTTTTATTACAAACTTTAGCCGACGAATATTTTAAATTATTCGTCGGCTAAAGTTTGGAAGATAATCGACGACAAAAAATGTCGTCGGCTAAAGTATGGACTATAGCCGATAAAAAATTTCGTAGGCTAAAGTATGGACTATAGCCGACTAAATAATGTCGTCGGCTAAAGCCTGGACTATAGCAGACGACATTATTTCGTCGGCTAAACTCTGGACTATAGCCGACGACTTCTACGTGTGTCGTCGGCTAAAGTCATCACAGACGACCCTTTCCCGACGACACTATAGCCGACGAATTTTTTTAACAGGCTGACGAAAATTTTTTGTCGGCTAAAGTATTTGTCCTGGTAATGCCATGCGCCGCCACAGGCAACGGCAAGTGAAACTTGTAGATTGAAGCATGAAAAACAACTTTAATACCTGAGATTTTAACCAATTTTGGCAGAAAACGGCCGGAAAAAGCCACGAAACACCAACCCAAAATCAAACTTCAAACTTGCAAATCCGGGCTCAAACCTCAAAAACTTTTTTCAATCTATGCCTAGCCACTACCAAAAGGAGGAGAGGAACCAGACTCACCTATGTTAGCCCCTTGTCGCCGACGTATATGGAGGTTCCTACTGGCGATGCAGCAGCCCTTTTTTCCGGCAAGGATCTCCGATTTCGGCACGCTATATCGGGCAGCAGCTGCCTCGCCTTGAAGAGGACACCTGTGGGAGTCGAACGGGACCGATGGCGGTCCAAATGGTGGTTGGGCGGCGGAGCTAGCTTCGGCGGAAGTTGGCTGCAAGGGGTGAGCTCAGGAGAGGAAGAGAGAGAAAGTGAAACTGAATTTAGTTTTCCAAAAAATAACTCACACACATTTTTCTACTTATACACTTTCTAAACCCGGAAACTTTCTTTGACAATAGCTTTCTCATATGGCATCCGTTTCACACGTGCCGCATATCTACGAACTCGTATTGACAAACTCTACAACTTTCATGAAAGAAGTTTTTGAAAATAACTTACGGCTAAGAAAGTCAACTTTTGGCCCCTTAAAAGTCAAAACACCTTAAAATAAACTTTCGAAACTTCAATTTCGCATAATCAACTAAGAATTTCCATAAATAATCCTTCATTAAATTTGGAAATAATACAAGGAAATTGATATGAAAATTTAGGGTATTACATGAAAGGTTTCATGAGTTACACAAGATTGGAGTTAGTGACATTTGAGTTACACAAAGAAGGTGAATAGTTTTGGAGTTATGGTCAAGGTATGAGTTATAGAAAGATTCATGAAGCACCATTTATTGGGAGAGCACTAATGAGAGATCTAGGTGGTTCCTCCTTAACCTATAAAAAGAGAGGTCATTTGCTCATTCCAGGCATCTCATCCATCTCAAGCATCTCTTCCAAGAAATAAACATTCATCTTCTAAGTGGAGAAGAGTGTCCACTCCAAGTTGTGAGTGTAGAGTAGTTGGTAACAAAATAAGTGTGAGAGAAAGTTTCATTCAAGTGTTGTTCTTCTTGAAGTTGTGTATCTCTTATGTACCCATTATTCTTATAGTGGAAGTTTTTGTTGTTGTTGCCCCGTGGACATAGGCACATCGCCGAATCACCACGTTAAATCCAGTGTTCTCATTCCTCTACTCTTTTACATCTTTGCATATTTATCTTTTGTGTGGTTTGAGTTGTTACTTCCACTATATTATTTTTCCCAACACATTATCTATATATGCATATGATTCACAACTTTAATATCTAGATTACAGCGGACTTTTCTATTATACATATATGTATAACATATATCAAGCCGTGAATCGTCCGATCGTCTTAAATTTTGAATTACTAAACGATCAGATGATTCACGGCTTAATATATATATATATACACAGACGGACATCCGCAAACCGGTAAAAGTGCGGACGTCCTTGCTTTTGCAGGGATTAAGCGCCGATAACGTCCCTTCTCTTGCCGGACGGACACCAGAGACATCCCAGATGACTTTATAATGAAGATGAAGGCCATGGAGATCGGAGTTGAAGGTCTGGGCAACAACCTCCACCCAAAACTTCAGACAAGATCAATCTTGGCTGCAAACTGGTATTCGGCGAGTCCGCTGGCAAGAGGAAGCTCAAGGTCGAGGTTTGGTGTCCCTCCAGCAAGAGAAGGGACGTCGTTGGCGCTTGATCGCTGCAAAAGTAGGGACATCCGCACTTTTACGGGTTTGCGGACGTCCTCTTCTGATTATGTCCATATATATATATACACACACACACACACACGAAAAGGATGTGAAGCGGTCCGCACTCGGCTTAAAGTGCGGACGTCAGTTCGTTCTCCCCCCTCCGGCGCCGGCGACGGCTTGCCTCCACCCCACAAGACTCCAGCAGCGTCCCCGACCACTTTCCCTCCCCGGCGAGTCCGGTTTTTTCCAGTTTTCCAGTGAGATCGACTTTGTTTGAAGTTTTGGGTGATCTCGCCGGAAAACTGGAAAAGAACAGACTCGCCGGGGAGGGAAAGTGGTCGAGGACGCTGCTGGAGTCTTGTGTGGTGGAGGCGCGCCGTCGCCGGCACCGGAGGGGGGAGAACGGACGGACGTCCGCACTTTAAGTCGAGTGAGGACGTCCGCTCCACATCCGGCCTCATAAGCCAAACTCTATTGCAATACCTAACACCCCTCGAATAGAGGAGTAAATTTTATTAAATCATGGCTGTGGCATCTACTACGTTTCAGCGCTGATGACAACATATATGATAGAATAACTGGGATTAGATCTAGAAAAGCTTACCATTCGGATGAAAGAAAAAGACCTGGTCGATTTTCTCACTGCCAGTTGGATTATATTCAACTGGCCTATGAGCCGTCTCAATTCCCTTTTCATGCACGCACAATCATATTCCGACTCAGATGACTCCCCCATACAAAAAAGGAACATAGAGGAGAGGCAAGTATAGTCTTTTTCACCTTCAACTGATATAGAAATCGAGCTTCATAATCAAAACTAGTTAGTAGTGATTGGAAATTTGGAGAGACCAAAATTCTCAGGGATATAGCTGCGAGGTTCCTAATTTCCTAGACGAAAAAGGAAATGGAATGTTTCCACCGTGCGTACACATTCTTGAAAGGGAAACATTAAAAGTTGATTTTCTAGCTATTAGGTTTAGGTGATGCATGAGGTCTAACAATATACCATTTGCTCATCTGGTTAAGAAAGGTTAAGATAATTAAAGAATGAACTCAAATTAAACCCTACAGAATCCAGAATCCAAAAAGGTAATTAATCTGAAAACAAAATCAATATATACCTTGAGTTTCTGCACAAAGGATTATCGGCAGGGTCAGCTACCACTGCCGTGTCATTACTCTCGTTTGGGGGGTAACTTGGGTTGAATTCAATAAGGTGCATGGTAAAAGCTGAGGGTTTAACCAGCCATATCACCATGAGTGGCCCGACCTCTGGACTCTCTACCTCCTCGAATCCAAATGTCTATCAAATAGAATTTCAGTTCAGTTTGATTTGATGAACACATTAGCTTACAATGAAATAAGAATTTTGAAGCTTGAAGCTCGAAGAAGAACCTCAATGTAGAAATCGGCGAGGCGCCTAATGTCCTTGGATTGTCTGGCAATGTGATCCACAATCACTCCTTGTGCTAATGCCGCCATTTCTGCTATTTCCTTTGCTACTTGCCGAAGGAGGCAGCGTCGACTTAGTTTTTAAACTATTTGGAAGGATTGATCTTGGCTTTTTAATATGATATTCAGATATTCCGTTGATTTCGTGATGCGAAAGCTTATATATATTCTGGGAAGCAAAAAATATAAAAAAAACAATTTGCTTTGTGATTCGGGGAATCAAAGCTAGCTAACAGTCTCTCTTCCATGCTAGGAAACCTTACAAGTCTCCAGGCAGCGCTATCGGTTCAAAACCTAACACTCAACGGGAACAATTTCTTTAAAATTATTTCAGCAAAATCAAATCAAACCTCACTTTGAGGCTACTTGATTTATTTATTTTTTTTAAAGGAGGCTACTTAATTCTTTTGAGCGCAAAAGGAGAATTTCTGTATTAAAATTTAAAAAGACTGTTAAGAGAAATCGAGAAAATTAAATGGCACGCAGATTGCATGCGAAGAGATTAGCTGTTTAGTTAATGAATCAGATGATTTAATTATGAGAACGTGCCACATCATATATGTTATTTTGTTTTTATGCAAATGGGCATTTTCCCTTTGTTTAATCATTGAGAGGTTGATTAAACCACCACTTATTCTACATTTTCCTTTCCTTCCACACTCTTTCTTAATCCAATTTTTCCAATTTCTTATTTTGTTTTTTTAAGATAGTGAAATTTGCACTCTTTATTTTACAATCTACACTATCTTTCATTTTTTTGTTTTAGAAAAAAAAAAAAAGACAAAACACATGTGAGTAAAGATAAAATTAAAGTTACTATAAGAGGAAAAAAGAGGTGTGGATTATAAAAAAAAAAAAAGTGAATTTCAATCCCTTTTTTAAACTCCAATCTTGGTGTGGATTATATGCTTTGACAATCAACATATGGGTGAAGAGTCAATAAATCATTGAACAACGAAGATTCGAAAAAATGAATAACAAAAACACTAATACAATTCAGAAAGAAGTGGAAGAATGACGGAGAGAAGAACAAATACACTGGCACCATTAACATGATCTACGCCATTTTGTAGCACCACCGTCTTGGATGCCAGGTACTTGAGGAGTTGAGGGGGTCATGGTCCTCCCAAGGCCTCCTTGGCTGTTCTCGACTCATTTTTGTATCTGTGTTTCAGAATCAAAAGCTTTATGCAAGTGCTTTGATACCTGTGACTAGCTCTGTGAGTGCTACTTACATGAGAAAGTGAAAATCGAATAGAGAAACGTGGTCCTTAGTAAGTAAATTAGGCTCATAGCCTCATACAGTCATACTTGTATACCAGGGCTCTACTGGTAACAAGTTCCAACCTCAAATTCTCAAGAGTTGACAACCTGCTGGGTAGAAAGTTACTAGATTTATAGCCAATACAGTTAGATCAGTTTACCTCTTATTGATTAATCATGTGATGCTCAAAGTTAAGTCAATCAAGCAAGCAGATGGCATAAGAATGCATTCGACCAATTAAGTTTTAATACAATACACTAGTGAAACACAGTTATCTCTTCTATAATTTATGTCTATGTTGAGTTGATGACTATCAACTGATTAGAAAAGCATACATATACATCATAGTTACAATGACATATGAATCACTAAAACTTCATAGAGCAAGGATTGCAACTTATTGTCGATGGAAGGGTACCGACTTATCAATCTCCTTTACCATTTCAAGCAACCCTCTGAGCTGCCATGGAGCTTACTGTCCTGCAACCTCCAAACCGTTGCCTGCATATTAAAATATTTTCAATAACAAAGAATTTGTTCTCTTCCCCCATATGCAAATGGACAAGGAATTCCCTTAATAATAGTATGGATGTGTTATGAGGGAGACACTAACAAAGTCCATTATCTGAACATTGTAACGACAAGTTTGATGCACAAATTGGATTGGATATGCAACTCAAAGAATGAAGGAAGAAATGGAGGCTGACTTCCAACTTTGGTGCAAGTAAACGAAAGGAGGACTTCTTTTTTAATGAAAAACTTATCATTTTCAATGCCGACAACTTATATGCAACTCCTTATATCCATCTACTTCCTTCAATTATGAATGCGTAGGAAGTTAGCTTGTTCTTCCAACAATACACCTTCAAGCTAATGAGTTTACATTCCAAATTAATTTATTGAAGGACTATTCTTCTTAAGAATCAGATATGGAACCCAGCAATGTGTCTACTTCTCAATTACTTTCGCAACAGATCATGTTGGCATTATACGTATAGATTGCAATCACAGCACACGTACAGATCCTAAAACGCCTAGAATAAAGAGTAAACCTTAAATTATGTCTATGTCATACAAGTATCAAAATTCAAACCAACACATAATAATAATTGGGATTAGAGAAGCTTACCATCTGGATCAAAGAAAAAGACCTGCCTAACCTTGCCATTAGGTAGTGACCTCTGAAAAGTTTGGATTCCCTTTTCCTGCACACGAATACTCTGACTCAGACAACTCCCATTGAAGAGGGGAAGAAATATTAGATAAACCATCAAATGGCCACAGTTGACCTACACGAGAGGCGAGTAAGGTCTTTGCCCACTGTGACAAGGACCCCCAACCTGTTTAAGACTCCTTTTGAATCTAATTTCTTTCCAAGACCATTTTTTTTAATGATGAGACATGTAATGCTCTTCTTATAGACAAAAGAAGGAAAAAACGGAGTGCTTTTCCACAGTCCCTATTTAAGCAAAGAAGGCAAGATGGGGAGAAAAAGGCGTTGACTTTTTAATAGGTTTTGGATGAGGTCATTATTTAGGAGGACCAGCAATCTACCACATTCTCATTTGGTTAAGAATGGTTCACAACTTCTACTTTTAGTTTTGCTTCTGTCTTCTAATCTTTATATTAATGTCAATTTTGAAAATCTTCAGGTATATGAATCTACAGGTATGTCATATAGACTTGAGTTCATATTACTATCAGATCATAGGCAAAATAAGAAGAGCGAAGCATTCGAGGAGAGAAGGTGGGAAATGATGAGCAAACAACTGAGGTTTACTTTGTTTCAAACATAGCATAGGCCTCAATCACCTCATCTTAGTCATCTATAATTTCAGTTCAGATATCAACACGCCAGCACATCAACATTTTCACCAGAATTGAAATTTCAACAACCAAACTACACAAATAGCAGCTCCTTAATCAAAACAATCAGTAACAAAATATCAAACCCACTCCAAACCATACAAAATCCAAAAGGGTAATCTGAAAAAGGATGCAAACCTTGAGTGTTTGCACAAAAGAGTCGAAATTGGAGACAGAGAAGCAGATATGGTGGCCTCTGGGAAGGTGGCTGGGGTCGGCAACAGGTGAATTGGCGCTCCAGGGTCCTTCAGGAAGCTGGTAAGTTGGGTTCCTCTCGATTAGGTGCATAGAAAAAGCGGAGGGTAAGTTCAGCCATATCACCTTGAATTCCCCAAAGTTTGGGCTCTCTATCTCCTCGAACCCAAATATCTATCAATTCACGATCCCATGGTTTCAGGTCAAATTCATTTGATGGAATTATAAGTAAAATGAAACAGGAAATTTGAAGCCTGAAAGAACAGAACCTCTTTGTAGAACTCTGCGAGGCGCCTGATGTCCGAGGATTCTCGGGAAATGTGGTTCAGACTGACTCCTTGTGCTACTGCTGCAGCCATTTCTTCATCTATTTCGTATGCTATTTGGGGGCTGGGACCTGGTTTATATTGCTTGGGGCCTCATGGAAACGACGTCGCCCAGATATTTGCTTTTTGATTCGAATCAAAAGGGATTTTTCTGCAAGGTTCTATTTTAAAAGACACCAATTACCCAATTACTAAAGAGTGCACAAGTTGCTTTAATTTGACATATTGGTAACATATCGAAAACAAACTCTATTATAAAAAAAACATTATTACAAATAACATAGTTTTCTCATTATGTGGTTGCACATAAAAAAATCCGGTGACTATTCTTTTCATGCGACGATTAGGAGGTTGCGTATATTTAATTAAGCAAACATGTCACGGTCTCGCTAGAACAATCAAGACACATTGAGTGTGCATATCAGAACAAAACCTATATTGTCATACCAAAGGCTGGTAAGGTCTATTATCGGCATAAAGCTGAAACTAGAAACAAAAAAAATGAGAAATAAAAAAGATAAAAAGAACATAGATTAAGGACCCAATCCCAGGTTGAAGATTGCAACAACCACTATATAAGTTCCTGAAGCACCCGTTCCATCCCACCGCCACCCGCGTCTCTAGCTCCACCCATTCTGCACCGACTGATTGCAAGCCTTTTGCGATCCGATTTAGGGAAGAGCACACAAATTAGCACCCTCCCTACACCAGATGCACCCCATCTTCACCTTGCAAACCAAATCGGATTGTGCACGAAAAGCTAATAGAGTCGACCAACCAAATAGGTGCCCAGTTTCCAGCTTTGGGTTTCTCCTCGATGATCTCGACTCTCCCACCCCCTCCTCAAAAATTCTTCTACGCACCAAGGTGAAATATTTTGATCTGGTCATCCACGTCGTATTATCATGCATGTATTCTAATACCATTAGCAAAATTGAAACTTAAAAAAATAGTCCTAAGTTATTCTAACACAGGAGGTGAGGACTTGAGGTCGAATAAGAGGTACTCTTATTATGGGTGCTAAATTTGATCAGATCAAAAATGAAAATTAAAGGAAGAAATTTAAGGTATCTAGTTTTCATTGAATCTTGGCATACAACGATTTGAGGATTTGCACATTAATTGGTACAAGTGCACCTTGGTGCGTAGAGTTCGCGAAACTTCCATGAAAGGACGACAACCCAAGCCGCCTACACCCAGATCATTTGGCTTTCTACAAATGATATAGAAAACACCGCCATTACCGCATCCTTTCTCTGACTTAGCTCACACCATATAAAATCCTTATATATGAGACACTAGATCCCCTTTAGCCCGTCTGACAACGACGTCGCGAGAGCTTTTCGCCGGATCGGGCATGAACTCGTACCATGAAATGATCAAGTGCATGAGGAGCGTTTCTAGAGGAAAAAAAAAATAGTCTACTCAAAATCTTTTTTTTCTTTTTTTAAGAGAGAAATAAATTACAACTGGAATTGCCTAACATTTTCTACGACATTAATCTTATCAAAATTGGAAGCATTAAGAGCAGGAAAGGGAAACCTTTCGTTTCAAGTCATTGGAGAATGACTCTGATGCCAAAGGCTTGTAACACCATTCAGCCAAAAAGTTTGCTTCTTCGAGGACATAATTGAAACTTTATCTTCGAATTGATTTGCAAAGAGAAAGGCATCTTGGATCATGGTTTTGAGCATCCGAGGCATTGTGCTCTCTTGGAATACAGTCGCCAATAAGTTTGGAGTCTCCTTCAATGTAAATCTGTAGATGCCCATCAAGAATGGAAATCCCCGTCACGGAGGGCACTACATTCGGCAACTGGGACAGAGGAGCAACCCGGCCAACCTATGATCTGGAACTAACAATAAGGAGAACACCCTTACACCCTGCTGATTGATCTCTCAAAACAAACTGTTGAAGTAAATTTGCTGTTGACCAGAGACCTATTAAAGTATAATTGAACTTAATTTGACTTGAGGACTCGGATGGAACCAGGATTTCAAAACTATCTAGGCTAAATTTTCTTTTGATAAAAAATTAAAAATGTATGGAAATTAGATTATTAGATTAAGTAGAATCCATACATATATAAAAAAAACTAATCTTACTACCTAATCTTAAGCTGTACTCTACCAGTTTTTGTAGTAAATTCATCAATAATTGATTCATTGTCAATACTATCAGCAAATTGTCTTTCGATATGAACCATCATGCAATCATCAAGAAACTCTTCTTTTATCTTAGAATTAAAACTTAAATTTAATAGTTAATATAATCTTAGAAACTTAATAGTTAATATAATCTTAGAAACTTAATAGTTAATATTGTTAGTACACAGCCAAAATACTTGACTGAGCCGAGAATATGACACAATTACCCGGTCATCGAAGATCATTCCAGGCGAGACAGCTCTGGCGAGCCCTTCACGGATATCCAAAGAGTGAAGGGTCGGTAACAACCCGCTTGCCAAGCCCACTCTCTGGCAGCAAAACACCCCCAAAAGAGGAGACGCTGCAAAAGTTTACAAATAGTCCCACATCGGAGACTGGGGCCGCAGTGCCTAACATTGGCCTATAAAACAGGCACAAACTCCCAAAAAAGGTAAGGACAAAAACTCTCTTCTCACACTCTCATACACCGCAAGTGGCAACCAAAAGCTAACTTAAGCATCGGAGAGTCGAAGGCTGGGCCACCCCAGTCCCGACTTCCTGATGCCTTGTTACTTGTGTAGGTACCGAGGGCGGAACCAAGGATTCTACCTCGTCCCGACTCGCAGTCTCTTCCCAACTCGCAGTCTTGTCCCGAGATAGGTAGAAACAATTAGCGCTAGAAGGAGGGGCCCCTCTTGTGGAACTCCCATTTAACTCGGCACAATGGTGGAAATCATCGATGACCCCACCGACCGTGGCACTCAGATAGAGAAAGAACTTTTCCAATCCGGAGACACGTCCCTTCCCCAAACCAGCAATGCAGCCCCCATTAGCCATCCCGACCCCCCACGGCCCTCGAAATTCTAAAGCGAGATTTTCATTCGTTCCGTGAGCAAGCGGCGAAAGAGAGGGCGGAAGCGGAAGCGGAAGCGGAAGCGTACCGGGTACGCATCGCCGAGTTGGAAAAGGAACATTTCTTGCTCAGCGCCACGTTAGACCATCGTAACGTGTACAACGACAGCTTAGACCGCGCGGCACGAGTTGCCGGAACCCCAGACTCCTCCACCACTTATCTTCCTAATCAAGGCCAGGTCGGTTCTATGTTCCCAAGAGGCCCTAACCAGATCATATACGTGACCCATCCTCTTACCCACCCATCATTTCCACTCCCAGCCCCTCAACCATCTACAATTCCCAATGACCCCCCTGCCAAATCAGCCTAATCCATTTGCCTAACCTATCTCCACACCTACCTCTGTTTTGGCCACGATCCTCAGCGTGCGGAGCGAAGGTGAATAGCGAACAAATAGAAAGGAGGAGTGTTGCGAGCGTGCCACCTCGCGGACGAGGAATAGGTCTTGACTTCTTGAATCAGGCAGAAAGGGGTTCCAGGTGCCACCTTAGATGAGGAATTTACGAGCACAAGGCGGTCGATACACACGGCGGCGTGAGCAAAGCAACTATAGAGAAGATTCAGAGGGATCGGGGTAGAGTCCGGAGAGCTCTGAAGAATCCTAGGCGGCGGTGCGCTCAGAATTGGGTTTCGAGGTAGCTCGAAAGAAACTAGGTTTCAGTTGGTTTGTGTTGTTTGTAATTGATTGAGTTGAGAGAGAGACAGAGAACTCGCTTCAATGGGGAAGCGGAAAAAAAGCTCCTAGGAGCATTGGAGATTCGACTGGGTCGAGAGTTTCAACTAGGTTGAAGGTTGTTTTGTATTTTGTTTGAATTGTGAGTGTGTGTGTATTTGAGCTTAGAGCCTTCAAGCCTTTATATAATGAGAGCCTGACTTCTGCTAGAAGAAAAATAATCATAGATGTTTAGTCGGACTCTGCGACGTAAAGCATAAGAACAATATTCCTCCCATGCAGACCAATCTTTATGTGACACATATCCAGTTCGCACACTCCATTTAGAATAGAACACTGCTTTCGGTGCGCCTCTCAACTGTAGAGTCTTATGCGGACTGAAATTAGGAGCAATCTTATCCCAGAGGGTGTCACAGTCCATGTAGAAAGCTAATAGCTCGCGCGGACCGCAGACTCCTGCATCTCAATTTCACCTCGCGGGCTATTGCAGCTCGCGGGCCAAAACAAGGCTTTTTAATTAATAAGGGCCACAGGGATTGGCCCAAAGCTTGTCAAAGACTGTTAAAAGTCTAAAACGATTATTGTAACGTGCCCGGACTCCGCATGTGTCTTTCTCACAAAATCCGTTCGTGCCTAGATGCATTCCGCCTCGCCTGATGCCAAAGTTATTCCGCGCGAACTGTGTTTATTCCGCGCGCAAGCTCGCGAGATCCCCTTACGCGTGAAGCCACCCCGCGCAAGTTATGTTTTGTGTCTGAAAGCGCGCAAGATCTGTTAGTCAGTGCGGAGTCATTACGCGCGCATGCCTTGCAATTCATCTCGCGTGGTTTTGCTGGTAGGCCATTATTTGTAAACTTTAAAGAACTTGGGCTAGCCAGCTGACCAGACCAAGAATTTAATTAATTTTAACATAGACAATTATTGTCTAGTAAAATATTAATTTGGGCGTAAACATTGCCTCCCAGCCTCGAAGTCATGAATGTCAAGAATGACTAAAGACGGTTATGTTCATGCTGCTCCAAGCCACTGGATTGGCTCGGGTCATAAGATGAGTGTGAGTAGAGAAGCTTGTGAATAGGCCTTGAAACCCAAGCACCCAACATGGCATTGTAGCGAAGCTGCTGTACAGCTCGCCTAGTACCCTTGGACTTGAACTTCAAATGCATTCGCCTGCTCTTCTTAGAAGACATGCACACACCGCGAGCGAATGTAGCTCACATGGATATAACTTAACAGCAGACGTTTGCGTTGACTAGACTCCAAAAATAACCCTTCGCGAATCTTAGCGATGGCGAGCCAACTTTTTGATAAACATTGAATGACAAAGGCCATATACTTCGCTGCCTCCCTTGCGCGAACCAACAAAAAGGATCGGCGAACGACCTAAATTTTGGCCATGTACTTTGCTAGCTGGTCATGTACCTCGCTGCCCCCCCTAGCGCGAACCAAAGAGAAGGGTCGGCGAATGGCTGCATAAAGGTAGCGAACCAAACGAAAACAAACAAAAGGAGTCGGCGAACTGCTGTATAATGATGGCGTGAACACTTTGAAAACTTGGAGGCCACATGGATTAGCCTAAATAATGACTAAGACACTTGAAGAAGGTCTAAAGTCTGAAATAACCAGAACACATATCCATCTAAATGTGCCCCCCAGTTTTGATGTCTGTCCGCCGATGCTTGAAAAGAATGAAGGACATCAAAACTTTAGTATGCCCCTTAGGGAAGGAGTTGTGGTACCATGCATCACTAAAAATGGCGAACACCAAAAAAGGTTGTGGATCAGCCTTGAGTAGATCTTGGTGTAAGGATAATGGTACCCCAAACTTCTATGGATGCCCCCCAGTAGAGGAAAAACGTTGCAAGGTCATGAAAACACATTGAAAATTCCCATTGCAAATTCGCGCGTATCCTGACCTTTCTGCATTCAAACTGCCATAACTCTCTTCAGGAATGTCGGAATGATGAATAGTAAAATCCTCTGGAAAGTAGACATCCAGGGTTTTCTGTTGATATAAGGCGCGCCAGCTAGTTCCTCCTGGATCAGTTCAGTTTAATCGGCGAAGTCGACTGTTAAGAAATGGATGTTGCAGCTTTCAGCATTGCAATCTGTCTTGACTTCGCTGGCAGCAATTCAAGGCATATGGAATACCTATTATCGTCAAGCCTCAGGGATAGGCTTCTAAGTAAAGGTTAAGCCTGATATAGGCAAAAACATTGTCCTGCATTTCATTAAGACCAAGGATCTCTTTTTGTGTTTTTGGCTATTTGATTTTTTTGTATTTTTCTTTTTTCAAATGCGAAAAAGAAAGAAATTGAAAGAAAATGGAAGTAAAAACTGAATTAAAAGCTAGGAGCAAAGACAAGATCATAGTGTGATTAGTGATCCCTCGTTAGGCCATGGGGGAGGCCACAAATGCTTCACTCCAAGTCTCGACGTTGTCATGTTTCCATCGTGAGACTGTTGCTGTTGAAAATCTCCCAGTGTTGAGCAGAGTTGTCCTGCGTCAACAACCTGAAAACTTGGGCAAGGTATTTCGTAGGGTACGTCTCGTTGCCCCCCACGTGTCCTTATATGTTGAGAAAGCAAGATCTTCAACTGCATCCTCGTGGATCATATGTTGTTGAGATCTGCCTTGGTGCCGATTATCATGTCATAATGCGTGGTCTTACCAAGAATAACCACGCATTGATCAAGAAAGAGAACCACTGGCTGGTCTCTTTTCACCTTATCAAGAGCTTTACTGAGATTGAACTCTTGTGGCATGTGATTTGGAGACAGATGCACCAACATATAGTTTTCATCGTATTCGTCATAAGCTGGTTCTGTGTCAAAACCACATGTAGAATCAATAAAGGTCGGTAGCTTGACCTTCTTTGCAACCAATGGCATGCATGGGACATGTACGTACTTCACCCATAAACCATAGTCACGTTTAGGCTTTTGAATTTGCATGCAGAGACTCCAAGTATATTAGAAAGTGAAACCACGGATTGGCCAAGGGATATCACCAAACCATATGTAGTTAAGCTCAATATGATCATGGTTTGGCGAAGCAGATTGAGTCATCTCGCTGGTGACCATAAGATTGGCGAGGTGAATCTTTAGGAGAAGCGGACTCGGCCAGCCTTGGCGCCCCGCGTGTGCATGCTGAAGCGGAAACTCAAGAGGTGCTGGTCCATCTTCAGTTCGCTTGTCATGAATTGGTAGAGAAAGCAGGCGAGCTCCGCCTTGCCCCCCATGCGGCTGACCTGTGTCCACATATACATCTCGCATGGGAAAGTTGGTGCCTGGGTCACCTTTCATGCGAGATTGTGGTTCGCCATCATCACTAGTGCGCAAACTACTTTCTGCTTCTAAGATTGACTGTTCTGTCATATCTTACAGTTCATTTGTCTGAGGAGCACAGTGCGAGATGAGATTATTATCTATAATCTTGTCGGCCTCAACCTCAGGCCCTTTGTCATTGATTGACAAAGTAACTTCTTCTTTGGACGTAGGTTCATCCAAAGGAAAATCTTCACCAGCCCTAGACTTTACATTCTGGCGTTGTAAAGCCTTTTCATTTTCTTCAACAGTCGCTCGCGTATCTGTTTGCTTGCGGCAGGCTGCCCACAGTTTGTCAAATTTGCGCCAATCCATTATTGTAGTTTCATTTCACTTGTGTTGACTTGGGGCAGCGTCTTCATCACGTCCAGTAATTAGACAAAGCTTGAGTTGATCATGCCCTTGATCTTGGTGGTTAACTAAAGAAGGAAAGTGAGCTCCGCCTTGCCCCCTATGCAGCTGACCTGTGTCCACATATATATCTCGCATGAGGAAACTGGCTACTTAGCGGTTGTGGTTCGCTATCACGCGAAGTTGTGGTTCGCCATCAGTGTGCGAACTGTTTTCTTCTTCTAAGGTGGACTGTTTTGTCCTACCTTCAAGCTTATCTTCCTGAGGAAGAACATCGGTCTTTGAGATGGGATAATTATCCAAAATCTCGCCAGCATCTACCTTAAGTTCTTCATCATCGATTGACAAGGTAGTTCCTTCTTTGGACGTGGGTTCGTCCAAAGGGAAAGCTTCATCATTAGATTGGCTGCTAGGCAGTTCAATCTGTTTAGCAGGGTCAGTGAGTTTGTTATGGCTGGCCTCCCAAAGGGCTCTGTCTTGTCTGAGCTACTCAGTTAGGTTAGCAACGATTTGTTGAGTGGTGGAGACCCGCTCAGTTAGGTCAGCGACACTTTATTGAGTGGCCAAATTCTGACTTTTGAGTTCCGCAAACATCTGGAAGATTTGTTCCAAAGAAGGAATAGATCCCATGTCTTGGGTTGATTGAGAGCTTGCCATGTCGGGTTCGCTGAAGTCTGGATTGCCAAACTTAGCGAGAATTTGTTCTTGAGTAAGCGAACAGCAAGCCGCGCTATTATGGGGCTTGTACCGTAGTGATCTGTGTTTGAGACAAGAAGGCTGATGCTTCATGTAGTCTCTCTTCTTAGATTTCCCTATCATGTAGTCTCGCTTGAACTCCTTGGTCCCACTGGGCATGCCAATGTTTTGGCCATGATCCTCAGCGTGCGGAGCGGAGGTGAATAGCGAACAAAGAGAAAATGGGGAGTGTTGCGGGCGTGCCACCTCGCGGACGAGGAATATGTCTTGACTTCTTGAATCAGGCAGAAAGGGGTTTCAGGTGCCACCTCAAATGAGGAGTTTACGAGCACAAGGCGGTCGATACTCACGGTGGCGTGAGCATAGCAACTATAGGGAAGATTCAGAGGGATCGAGGTAGAGTCCGGAGAGCTCTGAAGAATCCTAAGGGGCGGTGCGCTCAGAATTGGGGTTTCGAGGTAGCTCGAAAAAAACTAGGTTGCAGTTGGTTTGTGTTGTTTGTAATTAATTGAGTTGAGAGAGAGACATAGAGCTCGCTTCAACGGGGAAGCGAAAACAAAGCTCCTGGGAGCGTTAGAGATTCGACTGGGTCTAGGGTTTCAACTATGTTGAAGGTTGTTTTGTATTTTGTTTGAACTGTGAGTGTGTGTATTTGAGCTGAGAGCCTTCAAGCCTTTATATAGTGAGAGCCTGACTTCTGTTAGAAGAAAAATAATCATAGATGTTTAGTCAGACTCTGCAACGTAAAGCATAAGAACACTATTCCTCCCATGTAGACCAATCTTCATGTGACTCATATCCAGTTCGCACACTCCGTTTAGAATAGGACACTGCTTCCGGCGTGCCTCTCAACTGTAGAGTCCTATGCGGACTGAAATTAGGAGCAATCTTATCCCGCGGGGTGCCACAGTCCATGTAGAAAGCTAATAGCTCCCGCGGACCGCAGACTCCTGCATCTCAATTTCACCTCGCGGGCCAAAACAAGGCTTATTAATTAATAAGAGCCACATGGATTAGCCCAAAGCGTGTCAAAGACTGTTTAAAGTCTAAAACGATTATCGTAACGTGCGCGGACTCCGCATGTGTCTTTCTCGTGAAGTCGGTTCGCCAGCATGCCTAGATGCATTCCGCCTCGCCTGATGCCAAAGTTATTCTGCGCGGAGACATTTCATGCGAACTGTTTTTATACTGCGCGCGAGCTCGCGAGATCCCCTTACGCGCGAGCTATGTTTTGTGTCTGAAAGCGCGCGAGATCTATAGGTTCGCGCCGAGTCATTCCGCGCGCATGCCTTGTAATTCATCTCGCGTGGTTTTGCTAGCGGGCCATTATATGTAAACTTTAAAGAACCTGGGCTCGTTGGCTGACCAGACCAAGAATTTAATTAATATTCACATAGACAATTATTGTCTAGTAAAATATTAATTTGGGCGTAAACAACCTCTGCCAACCCCCCTAACCCACCTCTTGACATGCCAACCCGCCTACTGTTCCAACTCAACCAATGTGTCACGCAGTTGGCTTTGCGGATTGAAGGCGTCGAGAGTCGCGGGGTCCAGCAACCCTTGTTCTCTGGCTATGGACATCGCCCAAGCCCTTTCACGCCTCGAGTGCAGATGTACAAGCGGCTTCTGGGAACCAAACCCCTCAAGGTGGACAAGTATAAAGGCACGGGGGACTCCCATCTCCACCTCGAGACATTCTTCTCGCTATGTAGCTCCACTGGCTACACCGACGCCATGGCCTGCCACTCCTTCCAAGAGACCCTATCTGATGAGGCGCTCAATTGGTTCCTCAATATGCCGCCCAACTCCATTGACAACTTTGACCAACTCTCGGAACGCTTCCTCAGCCGTTTATACTACACGCCAGCATTTATCGTAGTGTAGATGCCCTATTCCACATCAAGTAGAAGGACGGCGAAGGCCTCCATGAACTACTGTCCCGATGGCAATCCGCCACCGCGAGATGCCACCACTTGGAACCTCGCGTGGTGGAGTAGGCTATCTGTCAGGCCTTGCTCCCTGACAGTTTTCTAATGGAGATCAATAGGAACCCTTCGGGATCCTACGATGCCTTGATGGACCTGGCTGTTCGGTGGGCCCGCGCTGAATTTGCCACCTTCGGACGTTCCGCCCCCGCCACCGTGCTTGGCCCATATGTTCTCATATGAGCACTTTGACTGCGGGCAGGATAAAGGGAAGCCGCGTGGCTCCTCCCGAGACCAGGGGCGCGGTTCCGACCGTCGCCATGGGGGGCAGAGGAACCGCAACCACCCTTATAAGTCGAGGGACCAGAGCCCTCCGCAGCAACAACGCCATTCCCCCCCCCCCCCCCCGCCGCCTCGTTACGAGGTCCACACTACTCTGACCACCACATATGAGAACATATGGGCCAAGCACAAAGATCTCATTCCCCCACCTCCCAAGATCAAATATCCAAAAAAGCCCCGGCGAGCCACCGGCAACAAATGATGTGCTTATCATGATGATAATGGCCACACAACAGAACAGTGTCATGGCTTCCGCAATTCTATCGAACATCTGGTCCGGAATAGGCAACTCCACCAATATTGCACTCCCGCCATAGGAGCTAACGCCATTGAAGTACATGGTCAGATTCAAACCTTGCATGGTGGAGCCCCACGATTTCACCCACGTCAGCCTTTTGTAAAACGGCAATGCACGACACCCTTGGAAATCCTAGACATCCAACGCGGTGTCACGATCACCCCATCAACGTGGGATCAAGTGACATTTCACAGAGGGGAGGATACCATAAATTTCCACCACTGTGAGCCATTTATAATCAATGTGCAGGTGGATCATTACAGGTGCCACAGAGCCTTAGTGGACACAAAGGCCGCCGTAAGTGTCATGTTTTCTGATTGTTATAAAGGACTCCGGCGAGACCGAACTAAACTGTACAATAACCACGATCCCCTTGTCACCTTCTCTAGCGAGATAGTGCAACCGTTAGGCTCAGACCGCCTAACCGTGTCAGTGGGAACCGCTCCCTGCCGCTCTTCCATTACAGCCCGCTTCCTCATAGTCGATTGTCCCTCGTCCTATAACCTCATCTTAGGCCGGGACATCCTTTGGGGGCTGCAGTGCTTCATCGCCGGTCACATGCTTCTCATGAAAGTTCCCACCTTAGGAGGCATCCTGACAATTCAAGGGGATCGGGCGGCCATTGAGCATTGTCATCTTAATTCCATCCAGCAGGGGCGAGGAGCCTATGAGATGTTGCCTCTTAGCCCCTCGGAGCCTATCGATGACCCGCGAGATGACCCAGAAGGGAGCGGAAAGAAGAGAGCCCCGCGACCTAATCCAACGGAAGACACGGAATGGGTGTCCCTGTCACCTACCGCCCCGGAAAGACAAGTCCACATTGGCTCAAGTCTCGGCCCAGAACTCCGCCAAAAGCTCATTGCCTTCCATCAGGAAAAACAAGCAGTCTTCGCTTGGTCCTATGCCTACATGCCAGGAATCTCTCCTGATATCATCACCCACAAACTCAACATCCTCCAAGACCACCCCCTTATCAGGCAAAAGAGACGTGCCTTTCACCCAGACAAGTATCGAGCTATCCAAGCCGAGGTCCAACGGCTCAAAGAAATCAAATTCATCCATGAGGTTTCTTACCCGACATGGGTCTCCAACGTCGTCATGGTCCCTAAGCCTTACGGCAAGTGGCGCATGTGTGTTGACTACACGAACCTTAACAAGGCATGCCCCATGGACAACTTCCCTTTGCCACGAATCGACCAATTGGTTGATTCCACAGCTGGCTTCAAGATGCTCAGCTTCCTAATGCCTACTCGGGCTATAACCAGATCAAAATGCACCCCGCCGATCAGGCTGACACAACTTTTGTCACCGACAAGGGACTGTATTGTTACGAGGTCATGCCCTTTGGCCTCAAGAACGCTGGGGCGACTTATCAACGGCTGGTCAATGCCCTGTTCGAGGATGAAATTGGAGAGGCCATGGAAGTATATATCGATGACATGTTGGTTAAGAGTAAGACAGAGGACGACCTCAACAAAGTATTCACTAAGCTCTTAGAACACGGGATGCGCCTCAACCCTCAGAAGTGCATCCTTGCCGTGGGAGGCGGCAAATTCCTTGGCTTCATGGTCAGTGAAAGAGGCATCGAGGCCAACCCAGAAAAGTCTAGTGCCTTACAGGACGCTTGGTAGCCCTGGCACGTTTTATTTCCCACCTCACAGACAGGTGCAATCCCTTCTTCAAACTGCTCAAGACACAGCATAAAAAAGATGTCACTTGGGGCCCGGAGCATGACGACGCCTTCAACAACATAAGGGCGTACCTTGCCACTGTCCCTCTCCTATCCAAACCAATCCCCGGAGAAGTGCTTTACCTCTATTTGGCTGTTTCCGTCACTGCCGTCAGTGCGGCGCGCACACGCCATGCGCATGATAACAAGCTCCCAGTTTATTATTGTGGCAGAGGACTCACGGATCCTGAGACTCGCTATCCAGGCATAGAAAAACTTGCTCTCGCCCTCATCATTGCCGCCAGGAAACTCAGGGATTGTGATGGTCGAGATAGTTAACGCTCTTGGGCCTGCCACATTCTATCTCGGAGATTGTGATGGTCGCGTGCTACCCCACCCCTGGAACGCTCGCCACCTCCATCTCTACCCCAGTTAACCAATTTTAACCTTGGCTTCGTAGTCGTTACTTCATTGTTTATGTACTTTAGCCCAGTAGCGGCTCCAACAATGTACACCTTGCCCGCTAGCGGCTAAATCTAAATGCAATGAAGTGCTTTGTCATTCCAACATGCTACACTACGTCCCCGCAACACAGGGCCACAAACCAAACAAAATTAATCAAAAGCAAGACAAACACACCAAGGCTAAGCATAATGCCTAAACATCAACCTAGACTCCCAGACAATTTAATATAAACTAGTCACAATGGCTAACCACGCCACTTACATTGTTCCCAACAAAAATCCTTTCCCTACGACTACCAAAACATTATCAAGTACATCTCAATTTCCATTAGAGGATGAGTCGCTACATTTGTTGACACTCCCCCCGCTCTTCGACCCGCCACTACGCCCACAGACCTGGCTAATATTCACCGCCACCCTATGTCCAAACGAATGCTTCGACTTGTCCCGTGACAAAATGAAGGCCTCATAGCTGCTGTAGGGTGCACAAGTGAACTACTAGGTACTCCCTCCGGGCCAGGAGGCCCCTTTACTGGAGACATATGCGCTTCAAGGCACGCTCGTGCCAGAAACCCCGGAGCCAGAGGATCACGGGAAGGGACAACAGAAGAAGCCACCTGAGACACCACTACTTGGGTAGGTATGGACCCCTCAGGGCCGGTAGCTCTCACGGACGATGTAGCCGCAGTTGCAAGAGGCCGCAGATCACCCGCAACTGAAGTCTTCTTCTGCCTAATGGAGGACGTTGCACGCCACGCCTCATGCTGCTTCACCAGAGACCGCGAGATCTCAGCTTGTTTCCTCTGTTCAGGTGTCATTTGTTCCCACGCCACCTTTGCAGCATTCTTCTCAGCATACCACTTGAGCATAGCCGACTCATTAATCCAGCCCGCCTGGCAGCTAATTCGGCTCAGATCATCTTGCCCTTTGCTATAGGCACCCTTTAGCTGCTGCTTGTACAACTCGCCCTGCCGAAACAACCTCTCCCCTACCCCGGTAGCCCGTCCACACTTCGCCTTCCAGGACACTTCCAGCTTCGCCACCTCAGCTTCCAAAGATGCTACCTTGGCAGCCGCCAATTCCCCAGCCTCCACCTGCTCATCCTTCATCCTTATGACTTCCTTCAGCTCCACCACCTCTCTATCCGCAGCGACAGCCTGGGCCTGGAAGACAGCAGCGTTCTGCTCCCCCTACGCTAGCCGCTCTGCAAGGACACGATTATGTTCCTCCGCCTCCCTCAATTGCTGACACTTTGCCTCAGCATCCCCCTGCAGGTGGGAAACAGCCCGCTCGTTCGCGGTATACATCAACAATGTCGCCTACCGTTACACAGCAACAAATAAACCTAAGCTCAAAACAGGGGAAAACAAAAGCGTGTAGGCGCTTACCCGGGTCAATTTCTTCTTGGCGAGCGCCATGCTTGCCAGCGGATCTGCCTCTTCCAACACATGCATATCCCGGGAGCGGTGACGCATGTCGTATGCCATCTGAGCTAAGTACGGCTGCGCTTCCCCCATCCATTCCAAAGCTTGAGCAATCTCAGCTAAGCTCCTGGATCCCCCGGACTGACTTTCCCTCGTGAGCCGGCTCAGCCCTCTCTTTCCTCTTTCGAGTCCTTGCCGTGCCAATCTTGTCACCAAGATCTGCAACCTCCTCCAAGACAGGTTCCTCCCCTTGTGCCTGATCGTGTTCGCCCTCGCAATCACCCTTTGTCTACGCCTCCTCCAACTCCCGTCACTTGGGGACTCGGCACCATGCCTCCAGCACCCGGGTAAAACATATTCTCGGCATCTATAGAATAACTCCCCACCCAATAGCTCTCTCGGACTGGGGACTTGTTAGTACATAGCCAAAATACTTGGCTGAGCCGAGAATAGGACACAATTACCTGGTCACCGAAGATCATTCCAGGTGAGACAGCGCTGGCAAGCCCTTCACGGATATCCAAAGAGTGAATGGCCGGTAACAACCCGCTTGTCAAACCCACTCTCTGGCAGCAAAACACCCCCAAAAGGGGAGACGCTGCAAAAGTTTACAAATAGTCTCACATCGGAGACTGAGGCCGCAGTGCCTAACATTGGCCTATAAAACAAGCACAAACTCCCAAAAAAGGTAAGGACAAAAACTCTCTTCTCACACTCCCGTACACCGCAAGTGGCAACCAAAAGCTAACTTAAGCATCGGAGAGTCAAAGGCTGGGCCACCCCAGTCCCGACTTCCTGACGCCTTGTTACTTGTGTAGGTACCGAGGGCGAAACCAAGGATTCTACCTCATCCCGACTCGCAGTCTTTTCCCGACTCGCAGTCTTGTCCAGACTCGGGGTCTTGTCCCGAGACAGGTAGAAGCAAATATAATCTTAGAATTAAAACTTGAATTTAGATGTAATAATCTAAAGAGAATAGTAACATACCTCTTGATTCTTAAATAAAATTTATCAATAGTACTCTCTTTTTTTCCATACGAGAGACTCTTTTTTCAATTAAGAGAGATGGAGACTTGGAGTTTTTCTTCGACATGGCTACAGGGGAGAGCTCTTTTTTTGGTTGGAGAACAGGGAAGGGAAGACTTGGAGTTGATGAAGGTAATTAGGTGAATGATTATATTTTATTAATAAAAGATATGTGGAGTTGTGGTGCCATGTCGGAGTTGCGTAGATTTAGAAAGATTTTTTTATTTTATTTTTTGTCCATATCTCTACAGATTTTTTTTTTATACGGACTACTCTACATATATATGCTTATTTTATAAATCCCTACCCTAAACTATTTGTAAACAACCAAAAAAGTCTCTGGGCTACCCAGTACTATGTTCAGTCCCTGCTTGAGGAGGGGATGCCACTTTATCACCTCATTAGCTTTATGATGCAGAGAAGCAGAAATTGGGGCGTTGTGATAGGAAGAATCAAAGAAGTATTATTTAGAAGGAAATAGGAACTAACATTTTACGGGCTATTACATTTTTAATATATAATCCATGCAACTAGTGTGTTTAGGGCATAGTATATGTTGGGTAAAAATACATATATATATATATATATATATATATATATATATATCTAACACAATATTACTCTATCTTATTAACTAAGATAGAGTTTTAATTATGTCTAGTTCAACCCATTCAGAATAAAGTAAGTTCCTTAATTACAACTCTTGTTTTCAAGGGAATACCCTTTGATTCTAATTACAAAGTAACAACTGGGAAATGTGTATGTTTGAGGGTAATTGGCTTGGAAAGAAACAAGGATTTGGTTTTTGGTGTGGTTGTATCCAGATTTGAATCCAGATTGCCTACATACCCTTGTAAAGGGATCAAACCATTGTAGTTCTTAAGGTTTGGTTATGGATTTGATTTTTCTGGTGCTTTAGGAATTTGACCAGAATTATTTGGACTGGATGAATTTGACTGGTTATTGTCAGGGATTTTTTTTGGAATTGTGGTTGCATCTAGTGGGTTGCTAGATTGCCTACGTACCCTTTGTGGGATCAAACCGACCGTAGTTCATAGAGTTTGTAAGCTTTGCGGCTTAATGCCAGCTTTGGGTTTGACAGATGTATTTTGAATCCGTTAAATGTATTTCTTGTGGACACCCAATTTGGTAGAGTGTCTGTTGACTTGACTTGGGCACCCGAGATGGATGATGCATCAATGTGACCAAGAAGCTTAAATTGTCTTGGCCACAGTCCTTGTTTGGGGCGTAGGTGATTCCTACAAATCCAGCCACGGTGTGTAAGTGGACTCCGCGTGCATGTCATCCTCGCATATAAGCGGACTCCACATGCATGCGGGCTTTGCGTGCAAGCGGACCCTGCGTCTTGCTTCTCTCAAAGTCTACTATGCCAAGTCATCTCGCCTCGCCTTGACCTCATCTTGGCTCACCTGGACCTCCACTTTTACGTGACATCATCTTGGCTCGCCTGGACTTCCCCTTTTAAGTGACATCATCTTGGCTCGCCTGGACTTCCAATTTTGTGAAGCCATCCTGCTTCGCCTCGCCTAGACCTCAAAGTCATCACGCCTTAGAGCTTTTGCTTTATGGCTTCAGCTTCCACGCGAGGTCAACCTTGCATGCGAACTGCTATCTAGCTCGCATGATAATGTTTTAGCAGGCATGTTTGTCTCGGCCAGAAGAACTTTGTAGCCTTGTTGGGATTGATGAGATCATATGAACCACATAACTACTCAGAGACATCTTTCCCAGTTCGAACCATGCTTGACACCAACTCAATGATTATTATCTTGAGGATAAAAACTTTTTTGCAGATGAAAATCGAATGTGATTAGGAGTTGAACTTGAAGAAACTGCTCATTCTATAAATAAGGATATGTCGCCTCCGTTACTTAAGCTAAATTCGATCTGCTCAGGGATTCTCCAAGTCATGAAGGGTAAGCTCTTGCGTTTCCAATTCGCGTTGCTTGGAATGCTTGTTTTCTTCTCTTGTACGGCTTGTTATGCGAAGCCCAAAGCCATATGTACAAGAAGAAGGGCCGAGTGGCCTATTCTTCAAACTCGTATTGTCACATCCTAGGACCCATTCCGCCGTAACACGATATTGTCCGCTTTGGGCCCACCGGCCCTCACGGTTTTGTTTTCGGCAGCTCAGGAGCAGCTTCCCAGTAGGTCACCCATCCTGAGTTTGCTCTAGCATCAACATGCTTAATCTCAGAGTACCCATCCCCTCCGGAGCCGCTGAGCCACCAAAAGTCCTCATGTTAGATTGGAGGTGGGCATGTACATATACAGCACATAACCCCTCTCTGTTGGCCGATGTGGGATATTACAATCCACCCCTCCTGGGAGTCCGACGCCCTCGTCGGCACACTCGTGCCACACGGCAGAGTGGCTCTGATACCATTGTCACATCCCAGGACTCATTCCGCCGTAACACGATATTGTCCGCTTTGGGCCCGCCGGCCCTCACGGTTTTGTTTCCGGCAGCTCAGGAGCAGCTTCCCAGTAGGTCACTCATCTTGGGATTGCTCTAGCATCAACATGCTTAACCTCGGAGTACCCATCCCCTCTGAAGCCGCTGAGCCACCAAAAGGCCTCGTATTGTAATATCCCACATCGGCCAACGGAGAGGGGTTATGTGCTGTATATGTACATGCTCATCTCCAATCTAACGCGAGACCTTTTGGTGGCTCAGCTGCTTCGGAGGTGATGGGTACTCCGAGGTTAAGCATGTTGATGCTAGAGCAATCCCAGGATGGGTGACCTACTGGGAAGCTGCTCCTGAGCTGCCGGAAACAAAACCGGCGGGCCCAAAGCGGACAATATCGTGTTACAGCGGAATGGGTCCTGGGATGTGACACGCATCACCTGGAATGCTTGTTTCTTTCTCTTGTATGGGTTGTTATGCGAAGCGCAAAGCCATATGTACAAGAGAAAGGGCCGAGAGGCCTATTCTTCAAATGCGCATCGCCTGGAATGCTTGTTTCCTTCTCTTGTACGGCTTGTTATGCGAAGCGCAAAACCATATGTACAAGAGGAAGGGTCGAGCGGCCATGTATTTGTTGCAACAAGAGGAGGTGGGGGCGAGGTCATCTCGCCTTCTTTTGGTGACCATCATGCGAGGTCATTTCGCGTTAGGGGGAGATGGCTTGCATGCTTCCGGGCTTCCGGCGGAGTGAGACAGAAAGATAAAGACGCTGCAAAAGAAATAGTTAGAATGGGGGCTCCACCTTTGTTGGTTCGCCGCTCTTCTTCTGCTTGTTACTTCCCTTCTCTGCTTTCTTTTTCTCTGTTTCGCTTTCAGTCTCTCTCTGTGTTTCTCTGTCCCCATTTTTCTTTTGGAGGCCTCTTTATATAGAGTACTTGGTTTGGATGATTGAGTTCTTATTGGACTTTGATGTCTGTATGGTTTTCTTGTCCAAACACAACTGTTTGCAAGAGTCATAATTGAACTCAAAAGCATTGTGCATGTAGCACAAGAAAAGTATTATTATTTATATTATTATTTTTATTCCCCTTCTCTTTTTCCTTTTTTTTTTCCTTCTTATTTTTTGGCGATCAACAGTGCCCCCTCAAGTTTTGTGCGCGGAACCTGCTTTTCGCGTGCAAAGCTTGACCTGCTATTGCTTTCTTCTAACATTTCTTCATGTCGTAATCTCAGGCAATGGATGCATATGCCCGGATTTCTCGCGAGGCAGCTTGGTAACAGAAGTTGAAATGAACTCAGGCTCCCTTACATTTCTTCAGGATTTGGAGGATCATGTGATAAGAACAATCTGCAACTTTTCCCCTGTAATTAAAGGGCATTCTTTGGAGAGAGTGAATAATCAACATGATGGAGGCCCTTTCGTTTTTGAAGAAAACTTCTACCTGGTACTTTACAAGATGCTAAGCACTAAAGAAGATTGGTCATCGAGCCTTTGTTTCCGGGGTTGTGCTACATTTGAAATAGGCATAATGGAGTGGCCAGAATTCGTTCTAGCCAATTTTGAAGATGTCTTGAATCAGGCTGGAATATATGGTGTCATTGGCGTCTCTCAATATCCTTACCATTATTGCTCCAACGTATAGAAAGCATTCTTGGAATTGTGGAGTCCTTTGACGAATACTTTACATCATGGAAATGGGGAAATGAGTATATCATTGTGGGATCTGAAGATGCTTGGTGGCTTGCCGATTTCAAGGATTCCCTATGAAGAATTTATTCCTGAAAATAAAAGGCTGCAGCGAGACGGTCCATACCCTGCTACACTTTCTGAGCTTTTGTACGTACATTCCCGACTATGCATCTTGAGTAAGCAGAAATTTGTCCGTGGGGGAGATTGGGTTAGACATTTTTACAGAGGGCAAGTGCTATATTTAGGTTATGGAGAAGACACGCAATGCATAAACCATACGCAACGTGAAAAATTCATGGGTTTCCGGCCTACTTTGGCAATTTCAAAAGAAGGGGGCTGGCTACATTCTTAGCTTACTGACTCAGCAGGTTTGTCTTTCCTTCTTATCACTATATAATTAGACCTGAAACCTTTCACATGGCATGTTTAATGGCTCAAGGAATCAGAGTGTCTTTTGAGCCAGCAGTGTTGGGCCATATTTATCAGTCTTGGGAAAATCCTGACCGATCCACGAGGACCTGGAGAGTCGCGAGGCTGTTATCCTATTCATTATGTGATTGGTTGGTTAGGAGAGCACTTCAACTGTTTATATAAACGTCATGCTGACAGTGAGTTCCCTAAAAATTACCCCCAGCTAAAAAGATATGTCGGCATTAAAGCTCAATATTTTGGTGTTACTAGAGCTAGACTTGTCTTTAGGACCAAAAGCTCCGTAGAGTATCGACCCACCCCTTCATAAAGTCAAGGGGTCACTTTTTGATCGACGATGGTACCTTGTTCGAAAAAAACTTTGACTTTCTGGTTTGCTTGCGTTCTTCATTACTCCCTATACGGATTGGTGACGAGCTTTGGTTAGAACCCTACTATCCTAATATATTTGCTCGTCAATTTGGCTTTGATCAAGGGATTCCGGTCAACAAACTTCAATTCAAGATTGAGCATAGGAGCAAGTGTGGTGTTGAAGACTTAACGAAAGTGTAATTTAAGCTTCTTAGAACTGACACCGGTACCCGTTTTTATATTGCCCGTTCTTCTTATGAGGGAATGTGTACCTGGACTTATTGCAGGTGGTGGATGACAACATGTTACCCTTATCTAGGTCGGTCTGTATCTTTTGTTTACTTGATATTAAAGAAACGCCCTCTTGACAAGCAGAATAACATTCCCGCCAGAGTCCCTAAGAGATGCATCCGCTGGCGGACCAAGAAAATATTTTTTTCCTGATTTTGAGGAAAGAGACCAGGCTGTTTATTCTGGAAGTACTTCTCCTTTTGCATGGCAAAAAGAAGGCATGAGCAAGAAATCTCATAGAACAAACCTTGACGAGAAAAGTTGGGGCAACAAGCGAGCTCGGTTTGATGATCTTGCAAATGAAACCGCATCTCTGCCAACTGATCATACTTCAAATGATGGCGACAAAACTATTGTCTCAAGGTTGAAATCAGTGGTAGTGCATGATCTGATTCCAAAGAAGCGAAGTCCAAAGCCAAGTTTAAAAGGCTCGACAACAAACTTGAAGAAGCAAAAATCTAGGCCAAAGAAAGTAGAAACCGAGCGTAAGGATTTGGAGCGTAAGCCATATGTTTCTAAATCAAAGAGGAAGGCCCTATTGCAGAAAGAGCATAGCCCCAGACCATCTTCAAAAGAAGTAGGTCAAAACCCACGCAAGTCCACTGCGCAGGAGAATGCTTTGAGGTCTCCTCGAAACGTATCAGAGCCGCTCATGAAGGATTTGGCGCTGAAGTTGCCATCACCTGAGCCTGAAAACTTAGAATTAGTCTGTGAGGAGACTCAGCATGATGTGGAGCTGTCTTTGATTGGAACAAAGCCAGCAACAAATAGTCTAGGACCGAGATTACTCCAACTAGAATGTGAAAAACCAACTCAATTGAAGGGGTCAGAACTGGACGCAGAGGGTTTTCACATACCACCAAGAGATTATTCTGACTCTAAAAGTGGTAGTACAGAGCCAATAGATCCTTATGCATGCGAGACCGGGGATGAAGACATTTGTCAAAAAGATGAAACTTCATCTATCTTACGTACGGTTTTCAACTCAGGCTCTAATGAGCGTTGGGGTGATTTTATTATCACAGAGGTAGAAAACATTTTGCGTAAGATGAGCTTGTCTAAACCACTGGAACTTATCATTGATTGTCGCGGCGAGGTCTAGAAGTCACATGAGATGTTGGGGCCAATCATTACATCATATGGATTTGGTAAGGACATATTTGAAAGGTTTGTTGAAAATGTTGGCAAAACCTTTGAATTGGCAGACATGCTTTCCAAGAATACACGTGTTGTTGAGGAGTGCTCCAAAATAGATGCTGAACATATCCGTAACTTGATAGGTAGCCATGAAGAGTGTCATCGTACCAAGACAATTTTAGACTTGGAATTGTCGGGCCTTAACCAAGAATTTGAGATTTTGAGGGCCAGCGAAGAGCACGTTATAAAGGCAGAGCAGCAAGCACAACAATTGCGCCAAAAATATGAGCTCGCAATGGAACATCTTGAAGAGAGAATTGCCTTCTTGAAAGACTCTGCTGAGCAACAAAACAGGCGGGATGAAGAACTTCGTCAGGTAAGGATTGAGGTCAAAGAAAACCAGCTTGTAGAGTTTGAGCTCCTCAAAAGTTCACACGAAGCTCAAGAAGAGGAGTTCAAACGGCTAGTCAATTCTTTGAAGTCCTTTGGCGAAGTGTAAGCATGAGACCGCGTGTACGCGGACTCCGCGTCTCACCTTGCTGCCTTCCCCTTGCATGGCTATTTTGTCTCGCCTTTGGATACGCGAAGTCATTTTCCCTTCATGTATTATTTTTTCCTTCCTGTCTTGCTTTGTTATTTATATTTTTTTTACTTCGCTTGGAAGATTTGGTGAGTGGTTTTGACAAGATAGATGTAAGAGAATTTGGTTTGAACATCAACTGTTACTTTGTCAAGATTTCGAATTGTTTCCATGTCCCTTTTACTTGTCATGTGCATAGGTATACAAGGAATACATCTTGGCGGGGTGGGATATTTGAGCCCGCGTGTCTTGCTTCCAATATTCTTCTCTTTTTTGATTTGCGGACTTGTAATGCTTTTGTGGACTGTTGGCTGCTCTGCTTGATGACCCGAACACTTGGGCTGTTATCTAAGCTTGCATACCTTGCTGTATGCTCAACTATTGATATCATTATTCAACAACAATGGATCTGTCAAACCAATCCTTTTTTTTTACCTGTTTACAATCACATGAGAGAAACACGTTAGAAATAAAAGGATTAGTTTGAAAATATGGCTGAATCTAGTTTGTTACCAGACTGCCTACGTATCCTGTGAAGGAATCAAGTCAAACGTAGTTCACCCATTTGATTTTGGACAATGATTTTATTTTTGAAAACTTTTTTTCGCAGCTAGATCCAATTTTAAAACTAGATTGCCTACGTACCCTATGAAGGGATCAAGCTACACGTAGTTCGCCTAATTGATTCAGGATGATTTTTTTTGTGGGGTGGCTGCATCTAGCTTTTTGGGTCTAGACTGCATACGCACCCCTTTTGGGGGGATCAAGCCGTCATAGTTCGAGAGGTTTTAGGATCTAACTTTTGCCTGGACCGCTCTCCCGGCTTATCAATCCAACGAGCTTCAGAAGGCATAAATTTTTTTCACAAACTTCCCATTGACACAAGGGTAGATGCAATCACCGTCTGCATTTGAAAGCTCGTATGCGCCTTTGGTGAAGACTTTGGTGACCACATATGGACCTTCCCATTTTGGTTCAAACTTTCCTTTTGACTTCCTAGTGACGATGATAGGCCTTCAGACTGTTAAGACTAAGTCGCCTGTTTTGAATGACCTAAACTTAACTTGTTGAAAGCTCCTGCAACTTGTGCTTGGTAAATCTCTAGTTTTTGTTGAACTGCAAGCCTTTTTTCATCGAGGGCTTCAAGTTTTGCAAGTCTGACTTGTGTATTTTCATCTAGATTTGTCAACCTTGTAGCTATCCTTAAAGAAGGCAATTGGACTTCTAATGGTAGTACTGCTTCAGACCCATAAACCAAGTTGAATGGGATACAACTGGTTGATGTTCAGACAATGGTCTGATATGCCCACAATGCCTCTGGGAGGCGATCATGCCAGTCTCTCTTGTTTGTTGAGACCATTTTCTTTAGGATATTGTAAAGCACTTTATTGAAGGCCTCTGCTTGACCATTAGCTGTTGGGTTGTAACTAGATGAAAATGCATGCTGGATCTTATACTTCTCACACATTGTGACCATGACCTTGCACTTAAAATACGAGGCATTGTCAGATATTATTTTGGAGGGAACTCTGAAGCGATATATGATGTGAGTCTTGATAAAATTTGCAACGTCCTCCGCTCTTACTGCTTTGAGAGGAATTGCCTCACTTCATTTAGACAATAATCTGTTGCAGCCAATATATACTGATGCATGCGTGAGGATTTAGGAGCTATGATACCCACAACATCTAACCCCCATGTTTTGAAGGGGTATGAGAGAGCTATGGGATGAAGAGGTAATGGAGGTCAGTGTATAAAATCTCCATGCAGCTGACAGACCTTGCATGATCGTGCGTAATTTATTGAGTCTTGTACCATTGATGACCAGTAATAGCCTATTCTCTTTAATTGAGCTGCCAATTTTCGACCCGCTTTGTGGGCTCCGCACGTACCAGCATGTGCCTCTTTAGGAGCTTTAACTCCCTCTTCTTTCGAAAGACACCTTAAGAGTATTTCATCGAAGGACCTCTTATACAGAGTGTTACTAAAGAACTTGTATCAAGGCGCAGTCCGCCTGACGTAAACTCTTTTCTTTGGATCTGAAGGTAGTCTGCCGGTCTGACAATATTTGATCATGTTCATTCGCCAATCAGATTCTTCTTCAACTTCGAACACTGAGACCACATGTATTTCGTTGGTGGCCTCTATTTGTTCAAGTGATGTAGGTAGCAACCGACGTTCCCTAACTGTAATCTGGATGTCCCTTTCATCAAGTCGGATCAGAGAAGCCGCCAGGTTAGCCAGTGCATCTGCTTTATCATTCTCTGATCTGGGAATGTGGCTAACATTTATGTTTTGAAATTGTCTCATAAGGTACTTGACCCATTGGTGGTATGGGAGGAGGTTCTCATTTTTGACCGCATACTCATCATTTATTTGTCTGACAATCAACTGGGAGTCCCCAAATGCTTGTAAAGAGTCAATCTTCATCTCCAAGGCGATCTCGAGACCAATCATGAGTGCTTCATATTCTGCAATGTTATTTGAACATAAAGCCATTAGAGAAAATGAGTAGGAGATTATACCGCCAAAAGGAGTGATGAACACGATGCCAACTCCAGCTCCTTGTTTTCTAGCTGCTCCGTCTAAATACAACTGCCATGAGGGAGTCTCGGTTGATAACACATTTTCATCTGGCAAGTCTTCAGGTAATTCATGATCATTTGGTATTGGGTGTGCTGCCAGGAAGTTTGCAAGTGCCTGCCCTTTTATTGCCTTTTGGGGTACGTACTTTATTTCGAACTCTGAGAGAATCAGAGACCATTTAGCAAATCTACCAGAGGGCATGGGCTTTGTCATCAAATACTTCAATGGATCAGCTCTGGATATCAAGGTGACACTGTGAGCGAGCATATAATGCCGTAATTTTTGAATGGCAAAGACTAAAGTCAAGCAAAAATCTTCTCTATTGGCGTGTAATTGTGTTCAGCTCCTACCAATGTCTGACTTAAATAGTAGAGAGCGTTTTCTTTCCCCTCATCATTATTTTGTGCTAGCAATGCCCCCAAGGAGTGATCAAGAGCTGCTATGTAGAGGATTAAAGGTTTCCCTTTTATAGGTGCCATTAGGACCGGTAGGTTGAGCAAATATTCCTTGGTGCTATAGAATTCATTTTGACATGCTTGATCCCAGATGAAAGGTACGTCTTTCTTCATCAATCTTGAAAATGGCTGGCACCTTCCAGAAAAATTTGATATAAACCTTCTTATATAGGCGAGTTTTCCTTGCAGCCCTCTTAACTCTTGAAGATTTTTTGGTGCTAGCATTTCTCTTATTGCAGTGATTTTGGTAGGGTCGACCTCAATTCCTCGGTATCTAACAACAAAGCCAAGGAATTTTCTAGATGTGACTCCAAAGGCACATTTTAACGGGTTCATCTCTAGTTGGTATTTTCGAAGTCATTCAAAGACTCTCCTCAGATCAGCTAGTTGGGGTTGCCTTTTTCTTGTTTTGACCACCAAGTCATCGACATAACATTCAACGGTGTTGTGTAACATATCGTTGAAGATGTGAGTCATTGCCCTTTGATAAATTGCACCTGCATTTTTCAAGCCGAATGGCATTACTGTGTAGCAGTATACTCCTTTTGGTGTACGAAAGGTTGTAAGCTCCTCGTCCTCGGGTGCCATCTTGATTTGATTATAACCTAAGAAACCGTCCATGAAGGACAAAGTGTTGTATCCTATTATGGCGTCCACCAATAATTCCGTGATTGGAAGTGAGAACTCATCTTTTGGACAAGCGTCATTGAGATCCCAATAGTCAACACAAATACTAATCTGCCCGTTTTTCTTTTTAACATGTATGATACTAGCGAGACATGTGGGGTATTTAACTTCTCGAATGAAACTAACATCGATGAGTTTGTTGACCTCAAATTCGATTTGGATAGCAAGCTCTGAGCGGAAGCATCGGGGAGCTTGTTTTACCCACGGTTTTTCTTTTGAGACTGCAAGCTTATGAACTGCTAAATTAGGGTCCAAGCCAGGCATGTCTTGATAACACCATGCAAACACGTCTTTATATTCTTCTAGAAGATTCTTGTAGTCTTAAAGTTCTTCCGGAGTTAAAAGAGCACTCACAAATATGGGTTTTGATCCTTCATTGGTGCCTAAATTTATTTCTTAGAGTTCATCAACTGTCGTTTGTTCTCCGTCTTCAATCTGGGGCGGGGCAGGTTGGGCACTATCAATGGATTTGTATTCTTTTTCGTCTTCATCTTGATCTTCTTCGATGAAAGTGCAGATTTTTGATGCAAATCCCTCTATGCTCTCGTCCACCTGTATAGCCCTGAGCACCATTTGTCGTTTAAACTTGAGCTTCCACTTTATGTTCTTTTGTGATTTGGGATGAATTTCGCCCAATTGTTGAAACACTGAAACTCGAGGTTGGGGGTCTTTCCTAAGGCGTTGAAACACAGACACACGAGGCAGACCTTCTTGTGTCATGTCTTCATCACGGAACATAGTTTTCTCAAGATCCATAAGGACACCTGTCTCAGGAACTTTTACCTTAAGCATGCCATTTACCTGCTTAACTATGACTTTTAGGGGAATGGCTTTTGAAGCTGCCTTTCTACGCCTGAGGTTGATCTTTAGAGGACTCGATGCTTGCTTCTGATTTCTGCTTTTGAAAGAAACAAACCGCTTACGCCTACTATGCCCATTATCGAGTGTTGTAGAGATCACAATATCACTCTTTGGAATAGATTGGTCAATTTTACGAAGAGGTCGTGCATAGCATGTCATGAGCGTCTCCATTATGTCCTTGAAAGGTATCATTGATTTTTGCCCAGGTTCTCATTGGTCTTTTTTCACATACTTAAAGACCATCTTCGGCTTCGATGCTTCTGAGCTTGGAGCCTCTTCTTTTAAGGACAATGCTGGGGGAGTTACTCTGATCTGGGGTTTTAATGGCTTTGGTGCTTCCGGTTTTCTTGCTTCTAGCACGGGTTTGGGAGCTTCTCTCACACCAGGGATATCTGTTAACTTGTAGAATTTAGCATCTGAGTAGGTTACCTCCTCGCCTTTAAAAGGATCGGTATCTGCCACGACCGTTTTAACCTCTCCATTTTCAAACCACTTAAAGAATTGGTGCAACGTGGAAGGGACAATACCATAATTATAGAGCCAAGGGCGCCCTAACAATACATTGTAGGATAGGAGCATCAATCACATGAAACAAAGCGGTTGAGAGCAGTTCCCTAATCTCCATTTGTAAAACAATCGTACCTATTGCTTTTTGACCAACTTGGTTGAAACCTTGGATGGTGAGCATGGATGGAGTAAGTTGCTTAGCATTCATTCCCATGATGTGAAGCATTTTGAGAGATAACAAATTCATAGCTGAGCCACAATCAAGTAAAATTCTATTGATCGTCGTATTACCCACAAGCCCTGTGACATAGAGAGGTCTGTTATGGTGTTCTCCTTTTAACAACAAATCCTTCTCCAGAAACGAGATCCAATTCCTGCAATGGGGACAAACTCTTGTGGTAGTTATATTAACTTCAACAACGTCTTCCTTATACAAATCTGGACTCAACAATGCCTCAATCAATGCTTCTCTTAACTCTCTTGACATACACAGAACGTCATATACACTTGAAAGTGAGGGGATACGTTTTAGGTGTGACAACACATCACATTTGCTCTTTTGGTGAGCTTCTTTTGTCTGAGGAGACTCTTTTGATGCAGCTTTTACCTTGTCAGTCACCTTCTTTGTGTCGTCTTTTATCATAAACTTCATAGGCTGTGATCCTTCCTTCTTTTGAGCTGGTGGTGGAAGTACCAAGCAAGAATGTAGCTAGACTTCTTGTGCACTTTCAAACTCTGTATCTAAGTTGGGAGGCGAGATGGTATTAATGGTTACCATGCAACATTGAAGTGTGTCCTCCTCTTCCTCGTTTCTATGAGTGCGGATTGCGCGTGCATGTGGACTCCGCGCCCTTTTCAAAAAAACTTTTTGGGTAAGAATTCTGCAAGGGTGATTGGAGTTCTTGGCGGCTGCTTGTATTCCTCCATGTTTTTGTCTTCAGTTTTCCTTGCGGTTCTCCCTTTCTTCTTATATTTTGAAGATGACCTCCGACGATATTTGTTTAAAGAAGGCGGAGGGGTCTTCACAGTAGGGGGCGAAGTTGCCTTGTATTATTCTCTACTATCCTCCATTCTTCATCTGAATCTTCCAACCCGTCAGAATCCTCCCATACATCAAAACTGGGCGCTGTCATGAGCTCGTATAAGGATGGAATATTAGGGTTTCCAGGATGAGGCATGTCTGGATATGCTTCGACAATTGTAACCTCGTGGTCGACCTTGAACGCGACCAATATGGCACCATCTGGTCTAGATAAACCAGTTGTAGTTACATTTACGGTTGTTGTAACGATCTTCTCTTTGTTAATCATATCTTGAATTATCTCTTTTAGAACATAGAAATCCTTCAATATATGACTTACTATGCGGTGATACCGACAATATTTAGGATCATTGGTCTTGTTCATTTCAGCAGGTCGTTTTGATACTTTCAGATGCAATGAGCTCATCGAAAATCGCCTCGACATCATCATCATCAAAAGAATAAGTGACCTTTCTTCTTTCACCGAGTGTGAGTTTACGAAGTCGATCGTTCTTCACTCTATTATTGTCATTGGTACTTTTGACATTGTCATTTTTCCTTTGATTACTTTGGATATTGTCATTTTTCCTTTCATTCTTGACAAAGGTCGCCATTGTTTCCCCTTTCTTGACAACCGACTTCTTGGAATCATTCTTCTTATCCGCAACTCGCCTTTTCACATTGCTTGCCTTTGAGACCAGTGCATCAAAAGTTTGGGGCTTTGCTATACCAACATATGTCGCGATCTCTAGGAGGAGGTTATTAGCACACATTTGAACAACAGAGGTCTCAGATAACTTGTTAGGACATTGGAGATTGAGACTTCTCCACCTTGTGATGAATTCAGTGGAACTTTCTCCAACTCTCTGTCTTCTGTCTGCCAGGTCAATAATCGAAATTTTTTTCTTAAAGCTGACAAACTGTGCCAAAAACGCTCTTTGCATATCATCCCATGTCTGAATGAAACCTGACTCTAGTTGAGTGTACCACGTAAACACAGTACCTTTGAGGGATTGGACAAATTGTTTGACTAAAAAGGCATCAATTTGTGAAGTTTCACCACAAGCTGAATAGAAGTGAGCTAAATGCTCTCGGGGGAGCTATTTATTCCATCAAACTTGTTGAAAGTCGGCCTTTAATATCCTTTGGGGAAAGGTATCACATCATAGTGGTCTGGATATGGCTTGCGGTATCCAAGGACCGGTGTAGACAAAGACAATTGGAAGTCTCTGATCCCTTCGGCGATCATGTTCCTAATCCCTTCAGGCGAGAGTGAATTCTCGTCATCTTTAACGAATGACGGTTCAGGACGCTTATTTTCCATGAGTGCAGCACACTTTGCTACAAGCTCAGCAACCTCAGCCTCTTTTTCAGCCAATCTCCTTCTCGACTCGTTCTCAATATCCGCTATCCTTTTGGCTTCGATTTCTCTTTCTATTTGCCTTTGTAGAGCATCGCATTCCAGTTGAGCTAACTTCTTTGTCAGTTCCTTCATCTGCTGTTTTAACTGCTCTTTTGGGCTTGACGAGCTTGCCATGAGAACTTGCACATTGTCAGAATCGGAGTCACAACTTTCACTAGACCTGGCGACTGATTGAGGTATCAATGCATGTGAGGAAACCTCAGTTGGGGGCGAGGTATCATATAAGGGATTACTCTTCCACAAGACAAATGAAAGATTATCCTTGAGAGACGAATATCCTTCTTCTGACATAGTACTTGCTGACGATGCTTCGAGCATCCTCCTTCTAGCCATATTGCGGGTAATTGGTCATGCGTAGGAATCATCTCCATAGACAGGATACTCTCTAGTCTTAGATCCCCTAGGCCTTGTTGGTCCTCCTGTTGACGAATCAAGAGCTTTTAAGATCTCCTCCGCCAGCTTCTTTGGGTCAAGTTCTTGACTAGCTTGAGATGTTGTTTGCTGTGAGGACATTGTGGAGCTATGTGAGCCCTCGAGGGGAAGTTGAGGTTCATGCTCATCCTCTTTGTTATCTTCACCTCCTTTGGTGGAAGTTACCATCACAGTCTCCACACTTGGTAGATTGACCCTTATGGTGCCCACCATAAAATGGCTTTGTAAGGGAGTCTTCACTTCCCTTGAGGAGATTTTTACTCCCTCCTTATCAGGTTTTGGCTGAGCAATCTCTGCCAGGATAGCTTCCACTGCTTTAGCTTGGGCGCTTCTCTTCCTCTGAGCTCTTGCTACTCGCTTCTTCTGATTTCTCAAAGCATTTTTGGAAGCAGCCTTGAAAATCTGAGTTTTCACGGTACCTATGTCCAGCTTGTCTTGTTTTGCTTCAAGCTTCACCTTTGTACAAGTGACAGTAACATGGCCAATCACGAATGACATGCGATGACCGGTTCGGTTTGGGTGAGCAGCAATTGCTGTGAGCTTGTGGAAGAAAACGGTTACTTGTGGTGCCATTGATTTATTTTTCCCCTGAAAAACACACAAAACAAGTTAATAACTTCATAAAAGAGATGAAAAGGAAAATGGGTCCCCAGTGGAGTCGCCAAAAACTATGTTGGGCAAAAATTGTAAATACATATTTATACCCAATACAATTTCACTCTATCTTATTAACTAAGATAGAGTTTTAATTATGTCTGGTTCGACCCATTCAGAATAAAGTAAATTCCTTAATTACAACCCATGTTTTCAAGGGAACACCCTTTGATTCTAATTACAAAGTTACAACTGGGAAATGTGTATGTTTGAGGGTAATTGGCTTGGAAAGAAACAAGGATTTGGTTTTTGGTTTGGTTATATCCATATTTGAATCCAGACTGCCTACATACCCTTGTAAAGGGATCAAACCATTGTAGTTCTTAAGGTTTGGTTATGGATTTGATTTTTCTGGTGCTTTAGGAATTTCACCAGAATTATTTGGACTGGATGAATTTGACTGGTGATTGTCAGGTATTCTGTTTGGAATTGTGGTTGCATCTAGTGGGTTGCAAGACTGCCTACATACCACTTTGTGGGATCAAACCGACCATAGTTCATAGAGTTTGTAGGCTTTACGGCTTAATGCCAGCTTTAGGTTTGACAGATGTATTTAGAATCCGTTAAATGTATTTCTTGTGGACACCCAATTTGGTAGAGTGTCTGTTGACTTGACTTGGGCACCCGAGATGGATGATGTATCAATGTGACCAAGAAGCTTAAATTGTCTTGGCCACAGTCCTTGTTTGGGGCGTAGGTGATTCCTGCAAATCCAGCCTCGGTGTGTAAGAAGACTCCGCGTGCATGCGGACCTCGCATGTAGGCGGACTTCGCGTGCATGCAGGCTTTGCGTGTAAGCGGACCCCGCGTCTTGCTTCTTGCGAAGTCTACTGTGCCAAGTCATCTCGCCTCGCCTTGACCTCATCTTGGCTCGCCTGAACCTCCACTTTTACGTGACATCATCTTGGCTCGCCTGGACTTCCCTTTTTAAGTGACATCATCTTGGCTTGCCTGGACTTCCCTTTTTAAGTGACATCATCTTGGCTCGCCTGGACTTCCAATTTTGTGAAGCCATCCTGCTTCGCCTCGCTTGGACCTCAAAGTCATCTCGCCTTAGAGCTTTTGCTTTAGGGCTTCAGCTTCCACATGAGGTCAACCTTGCATGCGAACTGCTATCTAGCTCGCATGATAATGTTTTAGCATGCATGTTTGTCTCGGCCAGAAGAACTTTGTAGCCTTGATGGGATTGATGAGATCATATGAACAACATAACTACTCAGAGACATCTTTCCCAGTTCAAACCATGCTTGACAACAACTCAATGATTATCATCTTGAGGATAGAAACCTTTTTGCAGATAAAAATCGAATGTGATTGGGAGTTGGACTTGAAGAAACTGCTCCTTCTATAAATAAGGATATGTCGCCTCCGTTACTTAAGCTTACTTCGATATGCTCAGGGATTCTCCAAGTCATCAAGGGTAAGTTCCTGCTTTTCAAATTCGCGTTGCTTGGAATGCTTGTTTTCTTCTCTTATACGGCTTGTTATGCGAAGCGCAAAGCCATATGTACAAAAGGAAGGACCGAGCGGCCTATTCTTCAAACTCGCGTCGCCTGAAATGCTTGTTTCCTTCTCTTGTACGGCTTGTTATGCGAAGCGCAAAGTCATATGTACAAGAGGAAGGGCCGAGGGGCCTATTCTTCAAACTCGCGTCACCTTGAATGCTTGTTTCCTTCTCTTGTACGGCTTGTTATGCAAAGCGCAAAGTCATATGTACAAGAGGAAGGGCCGAGCGGCCATGTATTCGTTGCAACAAGAGGAGGCGGGGGCGAGGTCATCTCGCCTTCTTTTGGTGACCATCACGCGAGGTCATCTCGCGTTAGGGGGAGATGGCTTGCATGCTTCCGGGCTTCCAGTGGAGTGAGATAGAAAGATAAAGACGCTGCAAAATAAATAGTTAGAATGGGGGCTCCACCTTTGTTGGTTTGCCGCTCTTATTCTGCTTGTTGCATCGCTTCTTTGCTTTCGTCTTCTCCGTTTCGCTTTCTGTCTCTCTTTGTGTTTCTCTGTCCCCGTTTTTCTTTTAGAGGCCTCTTTATATAAAGTGTTTGGTTTGGATGATTGAGTACGTTCTTATTGGACTTTGATGTCCGTATGGTTTTCTTGTCCAGACATAGCTGTTTGCAAGAGTCACAATTGAACTCAAAAACATTGTGTATGTAGCACAAAAAAAGCATTATTATTTATATATATTTTTTTAATCCTTCTCTTTTTTTCCTTTTTTTTTCCTTCTTATTTTTTGGTAATCAACCGTATATTATTTACAAAGTCGATCAGTACTTGCAACTGGTGTTCGTTGAGAAGTTGGCAATGGTGAACATATAAGAATTTGGGAAGATGACTGGCCCTAAATATCGTATTCATAAGCCTCCACACTGTCAACTTCAGCTTGTCCATGAACTCATGCATCATGACTTGCGCACTTGGACTGCACAAGCTGTATCGATTCTAGCCTCTTCCACCAGAAACTCTAATGATCGATATGCAATATCACTCTCAGTCAGCGTGTGATTGCAGATAGATTGACTTGGAAACCAGAGAAAATAGGCTTTTATTTTGTGAAGTCAGCCTACTGGATTGCACGAGCTGGTGTTATGCCAAATGCATTAGCCTCAGTTTCTTCAGGTAATGCTTTTCTACTTGAAGAAAAGACTTTGGAAGACGAGAGTACCAGGAAAAGTCATTCTTTGTGCATGGATAGCGTGTATTAATGATTTGCTGCAAACTAGAGCAAAACTAGCGTGTATTAACCTCCAATGTCTCTTCTGTCCACACCCTTTGGAAACTGCTGCACATCTCTCTTCTGTGGCTGCCCGAATGCAAAAAGTATTCTATCAGGTGCTCATCTAAATATACCAGTTGTGATGTCTGCTATTTTTGACTTCAAAGAGTGGATGCTAGAACAAACTACTTCTTTATCTGATGAAATTTCGGAAACTGCTGATGGTCATTTGGGGACTGACGCAACAGAAACAACAGTCTTTGGTCTGACAAACTACTTTCAACATAGGAAATTATTTGTGGTACAATGTCTGTTTTTGGTTTTTTATTATAATTTTAAAGATTGAAAACTATTATTATTATTATTATTTTGATAGTGTCAAAAAGTTATGTCCTTTATTTTTCTAAGAGTCATGTTTTTTAGAACAGGCATGAAGAGTCTATATATATATATATATATATATATATATATATATATATATATATATATATATATAACACACATACTGTAGAACTCTTCCTTAGTGAAGTATAGACGTAGAAAAATCTTTTTTCTCTGTTCTTCTTCTTCCTGACTCTCTTTCTTACACACCAATTCATACTCTTTCATATGGACAATTTACAAAAGCTTGACTTCATCCCGGTCTACTGTGAGCGTGTGAAGCGGATTAGACTTTATGTGAGGTGTAAGGGTTGTATCTTGGAGTGCTTAGACGACCACCAATACCTACACGAGGGGAGGCGTCTATCGCTTTAGGACAACAACATCGTGCCTCCTTTGGATTCTCACATGACAGATTCTCTAACCCTTTCTCTTATTTGTATTTGTGTTTATTTGATTGTGTTGGAGTGATTGTTTTGAGATATCAATAGATAATTTGCAGAAGTTTGTGGAGGGAACTTTTGATTAAAGGTTATACGGCAGTGAGACAAGCATGGCCGAGCCCAAGATCAACCCCGTTTGTCTGAGTTAGCGGAAACTAGGCCCAAAAAGCTTCGAATGACTGAGAATCTAAGGAAGTTTGATGTTGTGTCTTTCCGGCAGCTCCTTGCATATTAACGGCGGTGGACTGAATCTCTGTTTTTTAATAAAGATCTTAGCAAGATGTGCATGGCGTGTGAGCTAGAAAAACACGAGTTTCAGAAGAAGAGAACCTAGTTGTGTTTCTAAGGTAATGATTGAGGTATATGAGATAAGAGATTTGAGATAGATATTGGTGTATTGCTTGGGCTTGCTGCTTGGTTTGCATATGTGCTTTTGGGGTTATATTTGGATCTAGGAATGGAATGGATATGAGATTGGATAAGGCTTGAGAGAGAAGCATGGTGGGAGAGATGGTAGAAGAGGAGTACTAGAGAGCTTGCTAACCTCCTCCCCTTTTGGTTCCCCCGTTTGCCTAATAACAACAACTATTTATAGTAGCTAGAAAGAATCTTGGATGAACCTTTAAAATACCCACTTGGTTGAATATGTGTATTGGATATTGTAAAATATTTTAGTTTATCAGGTTGTGTCTAAAGTTGGCTTTGAAATTTGTGATTGTGGGATAGGCTTTAATTTGGCAAATTTGGTGCAGGAAAATTTGCTGTTGGGATTCTGCTACTGTTTTGCCTTTTGTGTGGTTTCTGGTTAAGGAATGTGTGGCTGGAAAAAATATTTTATTATGTGGCTGGCATTAAGAATCCTATGCTAAAGTGGATCTTAAAGGGTTTGGCCTTGTCTTTTGGGCCTCTCTTTTTCATTTATCTATATTAGGAGTTAGGTCATTGGACATGAATTTCGGTCCCAAGTCCAAACTTAGCAATTATCCTAAAACTAATATCGGACCTCATGCTTTTCCGTTACCTTTTACGCCACACACATTCTTGAAAAGCCCAAGTGCATGAATGTGGCTTGGGTCCACGTGCATGGCATGCTGTTTATGAGTAGAATTAGGCTTAAAGCATGAATCGGGCTTGACGAATTAATTAGGCCTGTTAGCTGAGTTTTTAGACCTCAACAAAGTTCTAACAATGTCTCGGTATCATGAGTTCATCACTTTTAATTACCCCCAGTAGTAGCAGTCCAAGACTCCTAAAAATGGTAAGTGGATATATCCTGCTAGTGGTATGCTGAAACTCAATGTTGATGGTGCGTTTATGCCAAATGAAATAGAAGGAGGAGAGGGTGGCATTCTTCGAAATGAACAAGGCCTAGCTGTGGCTGCTTTTACTCACAACATGCATCAGTAACATCATTTCAGCTAAGCCAGCAGTGTTGGAAGCAATACGAACTGGTCTGAGATGGTTGATGTTACTATTAATTGTACGTTATCATTTCAATTTTAACTTCTTCTTTTTTTTAATCAAACAAACAACTGAAATGTTACAACGAGTTTATTGTGAGTCGAACTCACGACTTCCCAATTACAGAGGGGAAACTGATGACACTAGACCAAATGGTATTGGGGCCTTCAATTTTCATTAATAAAATAAAAATTTTGCTTTCATTTACATTTAATCTCACTTTTACTCATCACGATATACCAGACTTCATTATAAAACTTTAACATATAAACAATAAAAAATAAAACAACACAACGTAACAAAGCAGAAACACACAAACAAGCATATCACACAATGCCCACACTGCCAGTTATTAGATGCATGAACAACCATGATCTTCATATGTGGTTTCGCTCCACTTGCAGCTTTACATTCAAAAGGTGAATAACCAAATCCTCCTGGAGGGTTCTATGCACAACTAGGCATCTAACTTTCTGGTAGCATCACATGAATTCCTCAAATGAAGAAGGGTTACGTTCTTCATACCTTCATATATTAATGCCCTTCATGATCTTGTTGAGATATCATTGAGGTTAAACAACAACTCTTTGTTTTCTTCCCTCATCATTAACAATCATATTGTGTAAAATAATGCAAGATATCATGATGTAGTGCAAATACTCCCTATCCCATCTACTAGTGAGTCGTCTGGCAATTGTAAAATGAGCTTGGATAATTCCAAACTCTATCTCCATGTCTTTGTAAAATGAGTTTTATGTGGTGTAAATAGATTTCTAATTAGTTTCACAAAAGTTCATATTTAAGGTTGATCTCGTCAACTAGGTAGTAGTATTAGCTACATTTTCAATCAACTAAATGGTATTGGACTTAAGAGACTCCCTTTTGCAGACTAAGTTGAATAGCAAAGATATTCAAGGGACATCTACATCTTTGAGATAACCTAGAAGTCCAAATATGGGTGCCAAATCCAGACATTGTATGGTGTAACAGCCTTCATAATCGGTATTCCTTTATAAAAATTGATTTTCTTGGTAAGGCAGTTTTTCCACTACCAGTGCATATAGTGGAGACTTCCAACATTCTAGAAAACCTTCTTTTATAGCAACATTGAGCAACCGTTGGAAATCCTCCTTTGATGGTCGATGAAGCTAATTTTTGTGGTACACATTTTAGATTGCTCTACTATAGTGTTTCAGAATCTACAAAGTTGTAGACTTTGCTATGTCAATGAACTCATCACAAAGGTTAGACATATTCATGTATCCAAACATCCTTAGTTACTACGCAAGTCAGCGTTCAATGGTAAAGCTAACTCTGCTGAATCTGTCATACGAAGTAAGTGTCGTGGTTGGTGATGTTATGTATCATTTGGTCAAACACGTAAGGTTCTATACCTTCTAAAAAATGCATCGCCTTCGAACCGACCAGTGAAGCGAAGTACGGAGTTTTTTTGTTGTCGATCCATAACTTATCGATCTCTTGGGTGTATAGTTGGTTTTCTTGTGAACCACCTCGTTTCGATTCTTCCTCTTAGATCATTTGGCTTTATTCAGAAGCTACATGCATAACCAAGGCTCTTTGATGATTTTTGAAATCTTCTCCCACTTTCTTCAACATTTTATACAACCTATTCATTGCAATTAACAAAATCAAGTAGTCAACCAAAAATGAAGTTCAGAACTTTTAGGATTCTGATATGAGAGAGAATTGATTGTGAATTATGAGGTATGATAGAGTGAAGGACACCATATTTATGGACGAACCTACGAAACAAAATCGAAGATAGGATATCGCACGTGGTAGATAAAAATATAAAACATTATTTCATCAGCCTCTGACGCAACGACACATGATGCTAAAGTCTTTAATAAAGTTGAGCTAGGAAATCTTATATGATATATAATTATTGTGAAGACAAGTAATGACACGTGATGGATAGAAATGTAAGCCGCAATCTCATAATCCTATGACCATTTGACACATGGCAATTGCATGTCATACAGAATTTTGGTGTTAGAGTTGTAGATATTAAACATTTTTAACTTGGAAATGACTATTCAAATCAAAGTCATCACTTTGTCACGAGTGACGACATGGCATGGAAGGTTTTCTGGCCTTTCGAGATCATTTTCGTTTTTCAAGAGAGCATTTTACTTTCTTTTTTTTTTTCAAAACAAAAAAAGATTTTATTTACTTTCAAATTTGATGATATATGTTATATAAGATTATCACTTACAATTTAGATAATTATAAAAAATGATTAACTTGGTCCATGACATCAGAGCAACGCGGCGTGTTCAGTCGGATATTAATTTATCTTTTGTTTCTAAAATTTGTAACAACATAGCACATAGGCTTACGAGCTTTGTATATGAGACACCAACTGATGGAAAATAAGACTTGATCTATCTCACCAACCTTCATTCAAGACATTTTTATATAAAATTATTAAAATTATATCTCACCAACTGATGGAAAAAATTATATAAAATTATTAAATTCAAAATGGGTTCGGGTTTTGAATTTGGTTGGAGATGTTTTTAAAGTAAGTTCACTTGGTGGGAACGACCACATATGGTCAAGTTGGTAAGAGCTTAGGTGTGGAACCTCAATACCTAAGTTCGAAACCTGCAGACGCTGATTGGAGTTAAATCTCAATTTATTTTTTGTAGCGAGGGAAGAGGAAGCGTTTTGACATAATCTCCTGATACAGATTAGTCTCTGGGTTTAGAAATCCTTTGAGCAAATCATGTGATCTCGATCAAAAAAATAAGTTCACCCGGTGGGTCATTGGGTCAAAACATTGTTCATTGCGACTAACATTTGCTTACCCCGTTTTTAGTTTGAGTTACTAGGTCAAGACATTTTTCATTCAATAGGTCACTGAGTCAAGACATTGCTCAGTGAATATTTTATTAATCTGTTTGGTGTAAATATTAACATCCAAATATTTAATTAAATAAACATCCCATAAATCGGCTGAAGCATTGTAGCAACGTACTAGCCTTTTCAAAACGGGTGGAACCTATATTGTGGACTTGGCTGCTAAGGTGTTAACTCATCCTAAGAGAAAATGCACCCATTTTGGATGGGTTAGACCAATTTTCAACCCAGGTTAATACATTATTTATTCAAATCAATAATTTGTCCTTGATTCGACAATACAATAACGAGATTAAATCGAAGACCAATTGCTATTCATAATTTATAAAAACATGTTTTTTTATAAATGATAAATATTTATTGTCTTTCACTTTATTATTGAATTCAATAATTATTTATTCATACACAAAATGCTCATGTAATACAAACTAAATAAATTAAGCTAGAATTACTAATTAATTGTTCTTTATAAATACGGTTCGTGAGATTTTGATCTGAACGGCCCATATTAAAGGTCTGTTGAAATATTTTAATAAATATTCATTCGGGACCCATGTGTAAGTTGTTTTCCATAATTGATGAAGATGATTGTGGATCCCGTAGCAAAATCAGTCTGGACTAAGACATTGGTTAATCCTACCCAGCTCTAACTCAGACCAATTTTATGCTGGTGGATGATGTTTTTAGCCCATTTGATGATCTATCTAATTCATGTAATTAACCCATTGCTGTGTCTATTTTAAGTGGAAAAAGTTTCCATAGAACCAGTTAACTTGCTCATATTGAACCCTTAAAACTGATTTTGTTAATAGACCCAATCTCCCATTAAAAGATATGTGGGTTTTGAAACTTGCGGTTTAAAATTTGAACTTTAAACCAACAAATTTTAAACTTACTAATGGAGATAGATGACGCATGACATGAATTAGTCCATCCCATTAATTGGATCTGATTACAAAGACCTAAACTAATATCAGCAGTCTCTACAAACAGGTACTCAACTAGGCACCGACTAGCAAATATTGCTCTATTAGCTATTCTATTTGCTTTAACATAGTGGTGACATAACGGAAAGTTAACTCGACTAATGCGAAACATAATTACCATAAGCACAGCTTTCCTACCATGTTGTCGTCAGAGGATAAATCCGACGACACGTAGATTCACCTTCCCACTAGGCGGCATGGACTATTTGACAAAACAAGAAACTAGCTGCATTTCCCAACTAGTGTATAGAATTATTACTCGTAAAAGGCGAGAACAAACTAAAAAACATAAATAAAATCTGACACTAAAGAAATAACTAGACCTTAATGAACCTGAAATAGGACCCCAGGCCCAGTTACCACTTTGCCAAGGATAGACCCATATTCGAATTAGGGCATAAATGGCCCAAATTCTAGGTCCAATCCAAGACAGTTGCTGCACTACCACCGCTACCTTCCCATCTCCCCGCTCGCCGCTCCGCTGCTGCTCATTGAACCCACCCGCCATTGAATAAACGCCGCCGACAGAGACCTTGTTACATCCATCCTCCATCACCACCACAACATAGGAGGGCCCAAACACCTGATGAAGAGAGACACCAGAATTAGGGAACCCACCGTCGTGTTGCCCAGACTCACCATCATTCACCCCAAGATCTGGAATCACGAGCGGCGCCACACAACCGAACCTCCTCCAAGGTGCACCCCATCCTTTTGCAGTCACTGCCAGAAACTGAGATCCAAAAACCATGGCTTCATTCTGCCTTTCCCTCCGATCACCAGACCAAATCCTTGAGCACACTTCCCGCCTGACCGCATAAGACGCACGCCGGCGAGGCCAAAGCCTTGCGCCAACGCCGCCTCATGGCCGGACGAGATCTCTTCGAAGACGGCGACGAGTTCTCTCCAAACCCTAGCGGAGACTCTACCTTAGGGGTGTTACTTTGAAACTGAAAACCGAAAAAAAAAAAACTGAGCTGAACCAGATCTGTTTGGTTTTCGGTTTCGGCCTAGTTAAAACCGAACTGAACCGAAGTCAATGGCCAAATGGTAATACGACATCGTTTAAAAAAAAACCCCTAGTTCTTCAGCCATTCCGTATCAGTCTCTCACGCCATGGCTCTCCCGGAGGCCACTCACTCTCTGTAAGTTAGTTCTTCCATATTTGCATGCATCCATCCATTGCTGCTGATCCCAGGCCTTTTAGTGCTGGCATGGTCTTTCATTATGTAACTGATGATGAATTTTAATGGTTGATGAATATGGATCATAATGTGGTCGAATATGGATCCCAATATATTAAGAACTCTATATTAAAATTACCAGAATTCTGTTTTTTTTTTTTTTACAAAAAAAACCGAAAAAAACCGAACTGGGCTAAATCGTTCAGTTCAGTTTGGTTTCCGGTTTACATTTCAAAAAAAAAAAAACCTAACTGAACCGTACCGATTTTTTAGTTCGGTTTGGTGGTTTCCAATTTTAGGTGAAAACTGAACCAAATAAAACTGATAACACTCCTACTCTGCCTCTCTCTTTTTTCTTTGGGGAAATTGAATGTGATATAGGTTGTCTTCTACCTATTTAAAGTATTACAGTAACACTTGTAAATTAATTAATATCTTGTTGCCTAGCATTAAACAGTTCTCCTTTTTCATACATATACATTTTTATTAATTACCAAAACATGCTTTCTACATAAGAGAATGAAAACTTGAAAAGGAATAAAATGAAAGAAAAAACAATATTTTGTTGCAAATTTTAGAATTCATCTTGAAAACATTTTTAAAATTGATTATTTTAGGATGTAGAATGGTCGGAGCGTGGCATGCACTTGTCTCCCTAAATATATTTTTATTGAATTTAGAAATCCTAGTATACTAACTTATAAAATGTGAGATTCTAAGTATTGGTCTTGAATTAGAATAGTCGAAGAGAGTTTAAAGAAAATATAAATATTCAAGGAATCAATTTAAATGTTAAATTTATTACAAATCGAGGGATCTTGTAATAGCCACATGTTTTTATCTAATATCAAGTCTAGCTAGGTGGCATGGTTTAGGTAATCTTATCAATTTCGGATCCCTATTTATTAGGGGTCTGGCTGTTATACGGTACCGCATGCAATGTAGCAGGCCGTGAACCGTCGAATCGTTTAACAATTTAAAAATCAAGACAATCCGATGGTTCATGACTTGCCGCATAGCAGGCGGTACTGCCTAGCAGAAATTTCCATTCATTAGTTTGTAATTCCTTCTTAGACCTTACAGTGAAGTTCTTTGTATTGTCTACAAGGTTGTATGTGATTAACTATACGGTGAAATTCATATAACAATAGATCACACTGTAAAACTTTTCATTCAAACGTTAAATTTTGGTCTAATTTCATCTCAACCGTTGAACCACCATTTGGCCACTTGGTACCTATTGGTATACCACAAACGACAATGATGATGATCCTTTGATACCAAATATGGAAAAGACGATCACTTATCCGATTTTACCGTTATGTTGCGTGTCAATAGTCTGTATCTTTATTCATACGTGTGACTATAAACGAGAAACACAGTTCGTTAAATTCGTTACTTAGCCGCGCAACCGCGTATAGATTTCCCACGCTATGCATATTATTACCAAAAGTGTAAAAGATAATCTCTAGTATAGATTTTTTTCCCTCCAAACAGTGCTTGATACGCACGTCAAGTAACCGTGCATGGGTCAAGCGAAGACACTTATGGTTTCCGAAGTTCCTTACAAGATTGCCTCTGTGGTTTATGGGTCTCGCTAACTAGTCACATCCTTTCACCAATCAAACGAAATTCGTGGTAAAGAACTTCAGAATAAGCATCGTACAGTTAAGAACAAACAATTATCAGTCACAAAAACTCCAAGCATTTTACCTTAACTGCATATTTTGACTCATCTTAAACCGGCTCTCGTGTCGGTCGTGACGACCCGCATCTGGGCATTAGACCCTACTTTACTCATGTCGGTTCGGCCCGGCCCGGACCATTATACAGGTGTATAAAAGCATTGTTACCCCCAAACTCATTTGACATGTCCTTGAACCACCCAAAGGCTTTTTGAGATATTCCTCAACTTGCCCACCTCACCTTTTTCCTTTTTTTTTTCACCCCAAACACCCCCAAACTTGACATTGCCGTTTCCCTTCTTCTCTCCGCCTCTCACCGTTGACCCCCGTCGCCTTTTAACGGTAAAGACTTACGATCCAGTACCCCCACAGTCATCCTCTTTCTCTCTTCCGAGGGTTTTCCTTAGGGATTTGCTATTTTTCTTCATTTTTGTTTTCTTTGTTGAGTTTTTGTTTTAGTGAAACACATTGTCTGGTTCTGAATTTTATTCTTTTCTTTCCCAGAAAAACGAAACTGATCCTTTATGAATTTGAGTCTCTCTCACAGGTCTTTTGCCGGAATCAGAAACCCTAATCTCTCTCTGAGATGTCAATGCAAATGTTCTTCTGAGGTATATGTTCTGTTCCTGGTGTTTTTCTTGTGAATTCATATATGTATATATTTGTTTTTTTTGGGCGAATTGTAAATTTGAAATGGAGGACATGAATGATCTTTAATAAAGGTATTGATCCTTTTGAAGCTAATTGTAATTGTGAAATAAAACCTGAAAATTTTGAAAACTTGAGAAAATTTGAAACCTGACATTGTAAAGAATTCATGATTTTCAGAGATTACTATGATATAATTGATAATCCTGTATTCTTTGAGCTGAGTTATTGATTATTGCACATTAATGAGGATGATTGGAGAAGCAAAAATGAAATTAATGTAAAAAGTAGTTGATGAATCAGTTGAACAATGGGAGATATTATTTCAATTTAGAATTGGTCTGATATGAGATGGGAAAATGTTTTGTATACTTGAACTGAGTTCCGAGTTTTTTAATATATTTTTTAAACAGATTTTTAGCAATGTTGTGACCATGATTGTTGTGATCTGCTTTAGAACTTCCTGAATGCATTACTGAGGTGTGTTTTTTTGCTTAGTACAATCTCCCTCTTCTGCACCTTGGTGCCATCACTGGGAGGAATCATGTATATCAATGTTATACCAATGGATGAGACATACTGATGCGGGAGGCACCGATTTACCTGCCTACAAGTACACCTTACCTTGTAGCACAGGACCGGTGCACTCTCCCACACAGACATGGAGGGATCACCATACCATGGCTCCTTGAACTATATGGGCTTTGGTTAGACCTGGATACCATGTCTAACAATCAAAGGCGAGCTGAAGTTGGCTTTTTGATTCTTTTGCCTTACGTTATTCCGTTTGTCACCTAATGCATAAGAGATGTGGAATTTGGAGCATCACGAATCTTATTTTCTATTTTCAATTTTCAGTCAAAAATGTCAGAAGTTAGTCTTTATGTTCATTTGAAGCCTTGACTAAACAATTTACAAATTTTTTCCTATAATTTTTCCTCCAGTTCTCTGAACTGCAAATTCCAGAACTTCGTTTCCCCGTAGAGTTATTCTCCGTCTGTTAAAATAAATTGAGTGAAAGATTTCCCTAGCTATCATCTCTTATACTTATATTCATGCTGTGCTCTAAACTTTGGCTCATCCATGTTGCTACAATAATAATTGGGTTCAAGATAGATGCCATTATGTACTTATCCAATATCAAGTAGATTGACTTTCAGAATAGAATGAATGATTGGTGTATATTATCACTGTACTTCCATTGTAAAGTTACATTGAAATCAGAAAGAATCATTTTGTTGTAGGTACAATTTGAACTACCCGCAGCCAATCGTTTGCTGAAAAATCAATGATGGAGATTGACATTCATGAGGAAAGCGATGGAAGCACACCTAGGGCAAATGAAAATGACCTGTCTAATAGGCGAGTTGCACCTGATGAGTCTGGTGAAGGTTTGCCTTATGCTCCTGTTAATTGGCCTAATCCTGGTGATACTTGGCGGTGGAAAGTGGGAAAGCGAGTTTCTGGATCTGGACACTTTCTGGATAGGTACCTCTATCTTCCAAAGAGACTTTGCCATGATGGGGCCGGGAATACTACGGGTAGGAGAAATAGTTTTGCAAGCAAGCTTGCAGTTGAACGATATATCCAAGCATCATTTCCTGGTACAGACCTCAAAGAATTTTTTGCATCATTCTCGTGGAAGATTCCAGCGGAAATGTCACTGTTAGCAAATGGTCAGCCATGTCTTTTCTTTCTCATGTTTTGTGTTTTTACATCTTTAGTTCTTATTCATATTTCTTTGGCATTTTGGTATAGATAAGCAGTCACACCTCCTTGTTTGTCTTTGAAATGATTATTAATTGTTACCGTTGCTATCCTTTTCTTTCTTTTTGTTTTTTTTGCTGGTGTCTTCTTGAACCAAGACACTTATCCTATGTTCTTAACAAGATGGAGCACAATGCTGGTACTTGTTACATTATATATACAAGACACGTGTGTGTGTGACTATTTTTGTTTTATTAAGTGTGTTACATTCCTGTAGTATGTGGTTTTATCTGTTGTTGTCAGTTTTGGAAAAACTAATGGTCTATGTATAGGTACTCAGGTTCTTCCTAATGGTTATAGTCATCTAACTGTGTCCTTTGTTTCTGCGGGGTATATACAGGTGCTGTAAAGCTGAAGCATGTTCCAGCTGTTCCACCTATTCCACCTTGTGTGGAAATTGAAGAGTCTGATTCTCAGTCTGATGGCTTATGCTGTAAGGCCCGAAATAAGTTGTGCATCAGTTTGTTGGAAATTGCAGAAAACCCACCCTTAGCATTCATGGAGTGTGATATTTGCTGCACTGAGGCTAAGTTCTGTCGAGATTGCTGCTGCATTCTTTGTTCGAAGACTATAAATTTCTCCTATGGAGGCTATGATTACATCAGATGTGAAGCACTGATGGGCGAGGCTGTTATATGTGGGCATGCTGCCCACATTGATTGTGCTCTCCGATGCTACATGGCTGGCACTGTAGGAGGAAGCATTGCATTGGATTCTGAGTACTATTGCCGGCGCTGTGATGCAAGGACAGATCTGGTTCCACATGTGATGAGGCTTTTACACACATGTGAATCCCTTGATTCTCGGGACAACATTGAGAAGATCTTAAATATTGGTATCTGCATCTTGCGCAGTTCCAGGAAAACCATTGCTAAGGAGTTGCTCAAACGTATTGAAGTGGCTATTGCAAAGGTAAAATAAATACTTTTAAGTTGTTTATCATTGTCCACATTTGTAGTTACCGATCAGTAGTATAACCATTTCCTACATTTACCAGCTCAAATATGGGACTTCTCTTGAAGATATTTGGAAGCAGGAAGGTAATTTCTTGGCTATTTCCACCAGTAACCACCACTCCACCCCATAAAATGAAATAATTATATGTTTTAATGAGAACTAGTACTGTTAGGAATTGTCACTAAGGATCTATTTTAATCATACAGTATACTCTCTCTCTCTCTCTCTCTCTCTCTGACCATTTTATTCCCCTCTTCATTGACTGCTTTCATTTATAATACAGATGGCTCTCATCATGAAAGTACTGCTATGGAAGTGACAACAAACCAGGAGCCCTTGAATGGTAAACCAAGCTCAGATTTGCTGTCTGCATCTTTTGATTATCGCTCTGAATCTCAAAAACTCGCAGAAGATGTTGATCAGGTTCTGCATGCACTAAAGAACTCGCAAGAGTCTGAATATAAGGTGGTTGAGGAAAAACTTCTTGCACAGAAGAACTATATTTGTAATCTGTATCAGCAGCTTGAGAAAGAGAAGTCTGATCTGGCACGCCGCACATCAACCGACCCTGATGCTTTACTCGATATTGTATTGAGCAGGGTGAAGCAGATTAAAAGGGAAATCACAAATCTCAAGGAGATGGAGCAGATAGCCTCTGGATTTGGAAAGACTTCCAGAGCTATCCTGAAAAAGCACTTCAATTTTGAAGTTGAGGAATGAAGTGAATGCTTGTCCCAGTTATGAAACTTCAATTTTCAGCCCTTTATAATTTTCTTGCAATTGTACTGGCACTCTTATCCAAGGTTTATAAGCGTAACCGTGTTTGGTAGAATGAGCTGCTGCGTGGTGATGGAATTTCATGCCCAGCAGGCAAGAGAAAGAATGATGTTCCTGTTGAAGAAATGGTTTGTAGATTGTGAGCTCCTTAGTGGTTTGTATCCTTAGTTGTCAACTCAAGAACTGCGAGAGAATAGACCGAGGGATTGAGGAGACTAACTGAATGCATTCAAGGAGTGTGTAAGAATTTCGTGGTTTCTTGCATCAGCCATCATTGGGTTTCCAAGGAAAGTATGCATCAAACATCATCTCGTAAATGCTTGTCTGTTCAAAGCATCTGGCAGCTGTGTTCTTGTATGCAATTTCCCATTTTGTTGAGCGGTAGTGTAATTGAAAGAAAAGTGTGCTTTCTTTGTTCTTTGTTCTTTGTTTCTTGTCTGTTTTGTCGATCTAGGTGAGTTGCTGCCCGACTGGGAAGTTAGAAATTTTGTCAATTATAGTTAAGTCTGGAACAGGAAGTTGTACTCTCCAATTGTATCTGGCTGGACTTGCGGAATTAGTTAGTTCCTTAATTTGATTAGAAGGTAGATACATGTATGTTTCCTGTACATATATACAAAAATTCAGGAACAGTTCCTTGAGATAGAAATGCATTAGTTTTTAGCTTCTCCAGTAATTTTACTGTTAATTTATTTTGTTCGTTTAACATGACTTGCAAATTGTTATAAACGTGATGATAACTTGTCAAAATGTTGTTTTAGACCTTACATAGTTGCATTGCTGCCATCAGGATTTTCTTTTTGATTAAGAAAAACAAAATTACAAAGAAAACCCTCTAGAACACCCTCCTCCAAACAGCTAAATCAGGAATTGAATGACCTAAAGAAATTCGCAAAACAATGAGCTAAGCAATTCGCTTTTCGCCAAACATGTTTCAAGAAGACAGCTTGGAACTGCTGAACAAGATGGTGAATGTCTTCACCAATAAATTTGCTGCCATCAGGACGCACAATACATAGACAAGTCAATCATCTCTAAGTTACCAGAATTTATAAACTCGTGGAACAAAGCTGGTAATTGACAATCAGGGAGGGAAAGGAAGTCAATAACTTTTTGAATCTCAGTTTCCTGAGGGTCTTGATGATACTCAGCTTTCCGATTTCATGTCTGCCCTCCGGTATAGTCTGATGCACATAGGCAACGAACCCAAGTCTCTTTCAGCCTTTTCTGTTAAGGTTTCAAAATAATATCTTTATTGCAGAGAGTATTGCAGAGTATTTCAGTCTCTGCAGATATGTATTGCAGAGAGTAGCACATCTTAACGATTTTCTTCTGAGCAACTGAAATGTTCAAGAAGGATGCAAAAATATGCTGAGGAAGAAAGGGAAGTAAACTGAAGCAGGAAATCAGATGCAACAAGAATGATCAGCAAGGAAATTAACAGTATCAGTCTCCTACATATACATCATAGGGAAGGATAAAGAGAGATCCTCACACAAGAATGATCACACAGGATAGAGTGTAGAGCTGTATTGTTACATATTACTAGATTTTGAAGTGCTAAGAGCTGGCCATTTTCTTGCTGAAATTGAAAGGAAAAAAGAGCCACTGCCCTATGAAATTGTACGTATATGGATAACAAGGTTGAAAAGAAAACCATATCGAGACCCACTAATTGTATCATCCATATGCCCGTGTGGAACTTAGCCATCAAATATCTTATTTCTGTAACCACTTAAGGAATTGATTCTTGGTATTGGAACCAGCTCAGAAGATATTTACTTCCACCAAACATACTGAACTTGGTTTTGATTAGGGGTTTAAGGCACGACATAGAGTCAACTGGAGAGCAGAATCTCAATCACTGGATAAAATAACTAAACTGCTGCAAAAAGACTACATACTAAGAACTCAGCCAATGCCAGAATGATTACTTGGAATATGGTGATAAATAGAAAAGTTCTCGACTATATATTTAGACTGAAAAGAACCGAGTATATGATGAATTATGAAGGAACCTGTAAGGTCTAAAAGTAGGTGAATGAATAACCTCTAAAGGTTGTTTGAGCCATATTGCACACAGCATTCACATAAGGAGCAAATAATTCCCAACCACAAAGCACTACATTGCCTAAAACAAGATGCTAACAAACTACACTCATCTGATCTCACGCCTTAATATTGAGCTAACCCTGCTATCGAAACTCAAAGCCATCCTAAAACCGAGTATGAACATTATCACCACATGCAAAAAAGCAGCACACAATCAGCTAAATCAAAACAAGGCCATTGCACCATGATTAAAAGCCAACATTCCTTCATTGAACAAAAGCAGGATACAACAACTAGTTCCAAAGAGCCCTCGAAATCTAAATCGAGTACTAGATCCAGCTCCATTAGAACAACTAACACTTATAACCCGAAATTTTAAAATAAAAATAAAAAAACAGCATAAATTAAACTTATTATCACTGTACAAGCACAAGCCGATTTCCCATACCTCCTCTGAAACCCTCTCCCCCTTCATTCTCCACCCCTTCGATCTTCGGCACCGTCACAATCAGCTCCCCATCCACAAAAACCGCTCTCGCAAGCTCCGGCCGAGTCGACTCCGGCAGCCGGAACCTCCACATATCAAGCTCCAGCTCATCCAACGTCAGCTCCGCCGCATCCCCACTCTCCCTGACCACAATCTTCGTGACACCGGGGTGAATCTCCACCGTGTAGGCCCTCACATCGTCGCCGAAGACACTCTCCGTTTCGGCGACGAAGCGGAAGCAGTCAGGATTCTCCTCGATGATGACGTCGGCGTCGGAGCGGAAGGGGAGCTCGAGGACGCGGCTGAAGACGTGGGGGAGACGGCGGAGCTTCTTGTGGTTGTGGGTGAGACCCAGAAGGACCTGAGCTTCGGAAAGTGGGTTTCTTGAATGGTATTGGATGGAGATGTTGCGTCTCTTGGGGATGGGATGGACCTTCATGGCTTTGGCTTCAATGGAGAAGATGGGGAAGAGAGATAGAGAAATAGATAGGGTCAAGATTAATGGTAATAGCAAAGATGCTGTGAAAAGTTGGGTGGGAATCAAAATCGTGATTGGGTTGTTGTTTTTATTGGAAGGGAGAATCATAAAGGATTGGTGGTGGTGGTGGTGGTGGTGGTGGGAAAGAAGATTGGGGGGTTTTTGGGTTTGGTTTGGATTGGGAAACCTATAAAATTGAAGGGGGAATTTTTTTTCTTGCTTGCTGAGAGGAATTGATCCGCAGAGAAAGGAAAAGAATTTGTTTTTAATGTTAGAGATTTGGGGGAGACTGACGTTGGTGAGAGAGGAAGGCAGAGCTGGTTTTTATGAAATCTCCTTTTCTGGTAATTTCAGTGGCTACAGAAGCCCATATGTCACTGCACATATATATTATAAGAATGCACCTTGTTTTATCCAAATATTGCAATTCTAGCCATTTTATGATTTTGAGCCATTTCAAGGACTCAAAAAGGACTCAAGGTTATGTAGAGTTAGGATTGTCACCCATGATTTTAGGGTGCTTCGGCAACGTATCGGTATTTTGTTTGATCATGGGCGTTTCTTGAGCATGGAGGGCTTGTTTCTGACTTCTACCGCTGTTCTTGTCATGGATTGTTTCTTAACCGGTTGGACATGAGTTGCTTTCTGTTTGTCTCTTTCAGACATGTTCTTAGAGAAGCTAATTTTATGACCGATAGACTAGCAAATTTAGGGCATTTTTTTGAGGCTTTGTTTGGTTCGCGAAAATTAAAGTAATTGTTTTGTCTTTCTCATGGGAAGGGAAAGATAAATGAAATTTCTCCATAACTTTCCGTTAACATAAGAAAAATCATTTAGAAAGTTGTTAGTTAAAATAGTAAAATAATATATTATGAGTAAAAAATGCAAGAAAATGAGATGGGAAAATTGTTCATATGGATTTTGAAATGAACCAATTTCCTTGCATTTTCCCAACCTTGAGCAAAATATTTATTTTACTTAAGCGTTCCCAAATGCAGGAAACTTTCTTTTCCTGATGGTTACTTTCTGAAAACCAAACGAGGCCAGTGTGGATGCTCATGGGAAAATAGGTTTCCAAGTGAAGTTTTAAATGTTTTGTTATTTAATTCTAGGGTAAAATATTGTATAGTCCTTATGATTTGAAGTCGACATCTGTTCAGTCATTGTGCTTTTATTTTAATCTAAATGGTCCTTAAAGTTGCGATTTTTCATCCACATGGTCCTTAAAAGTCACGATTTTTAATCCAAATGGTCATTATGTCTTTTCTGTTAGAATACTGATGTGGCCGTTAAAGACATTGTAAGTTTTAACGGCCATGTCAACAATCACTGGCGGAAGTACACAGAGACCAAGGGGTGCCATGGCACCCCCCAGATTCATGGTTTTATATGCATTTGGTGTTTGGATTCTACTTAGTTTAAAAACTTTAGTTATGCTGGCACCCCCCACCCCCCAAAACACATATATTTGGTCTTTTGACTTTATCACCAAACCCTTACAGTTTTCAGATTTTTTAGGTAGGTTTTTAACGTGGTCCAACTAGTTTCTCTAGATTGGTTTGGTTTACTAATAAAAATAATAAAAACTTTCTCTTTATAGGAAAAGTAGCTGTTTAGTCCAATAAAGAATAATAAAAGCTTTACATTAACATATTCCTAATACAATTATATGTCTACCTCACCCCACCAATTAACATTGTCTTCTATAAATAATCAAACTCATAGCAGCATATTCGTATAAGAAAACATCAACCCCAACATCTTTTTTTTTTAGTCTGTCAAGATGAGCAAACAGTCAACAATTGATGGATTTTTCAAAAGGAAAAGAACTGAATCTGAAGCTGGTACGTCAGTACCTTTACAATTGCCTAACACTAATACAGAAGTAACGGTTCCTGAAAATCCTCCTCCTAAATCAGCGAAATTTAATTTCAATGACAATGAAGTTGACATCGCTTCTTTGGAACGTGATCCAGGACGACGACAACAAATATGGGAGTATCCGGTTAATAAGCAAGACGAGGTTCGTCGATTATACATCAAACTTGGTCCAAATCAGCCTCGGCTTAATAAGTATCCTCGATCAGGACCAGAAAATCATCTTCGGAGCTTTCAACCTACATGGTACTCTCTATTTCCCTCATGGTTAGAATATTCTGAGGAAAAAGATGCAGCTTTTTGTCAACCGTGTTATCTTTTTAATAAACCATCTGGGAATCCGGGAGACAGAGCTTTCACTATTGTTGGATTCCGTAATTGGAAGAAAGTTAGAGATGGGAAAGAATGTGCTTTTGCAAACCATGAGGGGAAGCATCCTTACTCCAAACATAAAGTTGCGGAGATATCTTGTTCAGATTTGATGAATCAATCTCAACATATTCGAAGGGTAGTTGAAACTTACAGTGCTCAGCAAATTGCAGAGAATCGGCTGCGAGTCACAACCTCAATTGTAGCAGCTAAATGGCTAGCATTTCAAGGATGTGCATTTAGAGGTCATGATGAAAGCTCGACTTCCATAAATCCTGGAAATTACAGGGCCTTGTTAAAATTGTTGGGTCTGTACAATGAAAAAGTTGCTGAAGTTATTTTAGACAGAGCTCCAAAAAATGCCTCATACACATCACCGCTAGTTCAGAAGCAAATTTTACAAGTTTTTTTTCAAATAGAGCAAGGAAGGCAATTCGCGAAGAAATTGGGGATGGAAAATTTTGTATAATTGTTGATGAATCTCGCGATGAGGCAAAGAGGGAGCAAATGACAATAGTGTTACGGTTTGTCGACAAAGAAGGACTCATTCAAGAGCGGTTTTTTGGACTTGTTCACGTACCTGACACAGCTGCATTAACCTTAAAAAAATATATATATTCTACGTTGTCTCATCATGGCCTTGATATTCAAAACATCAGAGGGCAAGGATATGATGGTGCTAGTAATATGCGAGGTCAGTGGAATGGATTACAAGCTTTAATTTTGCAAGATTGTCCATATGCTTACTACATTCATTGCTTTGCACATCGATTACAATTGGCATTAGTTACATCATCAAGAGAAGTTGTTCCTGTTCACCATTTTTTCAATAAGTTGGCCGCTGTTGTTAATATCGTTGGTGCTTCATGTAAGCGAAATGATGAATTTAGAAAGGCCCAAGCTGATGATATTGCATATCTGATTTCTATTGATGAGCTTGAGACAGGAAGATGACTTAACCAAGTTGGCACTTTACCACGAGCTGGAGATACTCGTTGGGGTTCTCACTTGAGATCAATTGCAAGCTTGATAGACAAATTTAGTGCAACATGTCAGGTACTGCTGAACATAATTGATGATGGAAGTACTTATTTGCAAGTCGGAGATGCAGATGCGGCTTACGACGGGATGACTACATTTGAATTTGTTTTCATTCTACATCTTATGAAAGAAATTATGGAGATCACTGATGAGCTATGTAGGGCTTTACAAAGTAAAACTCAAGATATTTTACATGCCATGAGTCTTGTTGAATCTACCAAGACACTTCTACAAGAATTGAGAGATGCTGAATGTGATCCTTTACTTGATAAAGTGAGTTCTTTTTGCGGGAAACGCAACATAGATTCGCCTGACATGGATGCTCGTTATGTTGGAAGACACGGTAAAGCACGTGGTCAACAAGATAAGTTTACAATTAGACATCATTACCAGGTAAAGTGTTTGATTATTTACGTATAGAGAATTATTTATTTTTCTTCTATCTTATATATACTATATGTCATTCTTAATTTTGCTTTGATTTATTGCAGGTAGATATTTTCAATGCTGCAATTGACTCTCAATTGAAAGAGCTAAATAACAGATTTAATGAGAATGTAGTTAAATTGATTGTCCTCAGTTTAGCTATGGATCCTCGTGAAATCTGTAAGACTTTTAGATTTGATGATGTTTGTGAATTAGTAGAAAAATTCTATCCGCAAGACTTTGAAGACCACGAGAAGATGCGCTTGAAAAGACAACTGCAACATTTGTATAATGATGTTATTCGACTTCCAGAATTCAAAGCTTTGATAACTATTTCTGAAATGGCTCAGTGGTTGGTGAAGACTAGAAGATCAGTGACGTACCAACTGGTTTATAAGGTGGTGTTGTTGGTACTCACTCTTCCTGTATCTACGGCAACAGCAGAGCGAGCATTCTCATCTATGAAAATAGTGAAAACTAGACTTCGAAACAAAATGGAGGATGATTTTCTTACAGATTCTTTGATTATGTACATTGAAAAGGAAATCGTTGAAAAGTTCGACATAGACTCGATTATTGATGACTTTCGCGATATGCAAGAGCGACGAGTCCCTCTTTAATGTATAACCATATTTAAAAACTTTATTATATTATAGACTATGTTTTTTTTTTCCAATAACCTCTTTTATATTGGCCCCCCTCACTTGTATTTCCTGGTTCTGCCTCTGTTAACAATTTAACTGAGAAAATTGACGAAATGACCATTTGTATGAAAAATCGTGACTTTAAGAACCATTCAGATTAAAATAAAACCATAAGGACTGAACATATATCGACTTCAAACCATAAAGACTAAACAAATTTCAATTCTTAATTCTATAAACGGTGGATGCTGGCTCCAGTATGTACTATATATCTCTTCATTTAGTGTGCTATGATCTTGGTTGTGGTTTAGATTGGTTATCTTGTTTTCTCATATTTTCTTATGTAAGTTTTATTAGATTCGACATGTTATTATGGTCTGAAATGTAATAAATCAACCATATGCAAAGACAAACACATGATAGTTATATTTCAACTATACAAACATACGTTTCTTTTAATGAGAATGCGAGTCGCTCTAGATTCTTTTGGCGGCGGCTTGGCACTTTTAGCCGGTGGAGGCACCTCATTTCTTCCTTCATTCTTCATTTTTCATATGGTACGTATTCTTGCTTTGTCTGGCGGAGGACTTCTGGTTTGCGTGGAAGCGGTGGTAGGCAGTGGATTTGTTTCGGCTCGGGCGTATGATCTGGGGGATCGAGGTTGGATGTTGTGATGGCGGCGGAGGTTTCTCGGAAAGAAAAGTGCGAGCTCACTTGTTTATCATCACTGCGTACCTCACATTATTCTGCAAAATGCATATATTCACCTTGAAACACAAATGATTCATTATGGGCATGATGGTCTTTAGATTTGAAACAAGTCAAAATATACAATAGATGAATAGAATACCAATCTCCCATCATTGTCTCTAATATTCAACCAGCCGATACGTAAATAGGAATGAGCTCCCATCCACATCCTTAATCAGGAACTATGATTTAACTACTTCTAAACATTTTCCTACTGAAACAAATGCATGACTAGGAGATTAGATGATCTTCCGGCTTTTCCCAGCGAAGCAGCAAAAAGAGAAAAGAATACGTGTTGGTGCTTTGTTTATGGGATCGGTAGATATGACAATCGATGTATAATATTACCAAATTGGCAAATTCTGAAAATGGCTTTGCAAAGAGAATTGTACCGCATCATACAGAGTTAGGCTAAATGATATGTACATAACAAGTGCATATTTTTCTTAATTAATTAACTCAGAATACATAGCCTAATAATAAAAATATCACTGGTTAACAATTCTATACAATCAATGTAAGCCTTGCGTTGTCTAGAGATTGCTACCGAACGGGTGATGTTTAGACCATGGTTTTTAGGCTTTCGGAGTTGCATACGTTGAAGAGTGTGGTTATTGGGACCTTCAAATTTGCTTATTTGACCTCACTCTATTATGAATTATTAAATGACATATTTATCCTCTTACACAATGACTATTAAGAACACTGATTAAACAAAAACTAATATTACATTTATTCTCTTTAAACTTTCTAATTCAACAATAATGCCATAATGGATTGCATTTTATTATTTTGCTTATTGATTTTTATTTTCTAGTTTTACCACATACTTATTAAAGTATTTATATATTTATATTATCATACATATATGCATATACAAAGTGAATTTTTTTTACAAAATTATGATCTATCAATTATTAAAAAAAAAGAAGAGTATAATAATATTTTTACAAATTATGATCTATCAATTATTAAAATAATTTATCATCATGAGTATAAAAACAAAAAATATAAACTTACAAGAAAAAAATAGTATATGTAAAGTAGAAATACAAAAGTAACAAATATATAAAATAGTTCATGTAAGAACATTCGTTTGATGATCGATATATAAAATTTGAGACACAAACCTTGTTTTTTTTAATATTTAAGAGAATACGTATTCTTCATGATTCAAATTAACTTTTCTCGAAAATTGATGTCATTAAAAATTATTTCTTACAATTTGATCAAAAATGAATGTCTGGTGACATTTTATGCAAAATATAAAAAAAACAAAAAATAAAGAAAATTAAGAAATCAAGGTCAGCAATGGAGGTTTGCGTTAAAAAGAAAAAAGAAAAAAAAATTAAAGAATGGAAGTCAGGGTATGTTCGCATGCAAAAAAAAAAGAATTGGAGGTATAGTGAGTGAATAAGAGGTGTAATGAGTAATATATTAATATATATATATATGTGAATTACATAAACAAAGCTATTTTAGGAATTTGAAAGGAGGTATAATGAGAAAATACTTGTATTTAAAAGTAAAATGGAGGTGTAGAGAGAATGAGAGGTATACTGAGCAAATTTGGAGGTCCTAATAGTCACACTCTACGTTTAATTGTCCTATAGACAAATAAGAAAAAAAAATAGCATATAAAAGTGGCACAAAAGCGCACACTACTGGAAAATAGCACTTAGGTGACGGAATTAAAAAATTCTTTCTCCTAAGTGGTACTTAAGCGACAGAATTTTCTACTTAGGAGACGAAACAATTTCTGTCTCCAAAGTTGTTCTTAGGAGACGAAATAACGACTTAGGAGACGGAATGGTCATTATGGCCTTTAACTGAGAAAATTGTTGGAATGACTATTTAGATAAAAAAAATCATGATTTTAATGACTATTCAGATTAAAATAAAACCATAAAGATTATTTAGATGAAAAATTATGACTTTAAGGACTATTTAGATTAAAATAAAACCATATGGACTAAACAAATTTCAATTATATATATATATATATATATATATAAATATCTATAATATACAGAGCCATTTCACTAAAGAATCCCTTATTTTGGTTTATATGAGGGATGGGGGATTACACCAACTTTTCGATTATATTTTTGAATCTCCACCGTTCAGTTTGCTGGTCCTTATATATAGATCAATTCTGTAAATTTTCAGCTAATTTGGTGATCGTTAAGATGTCGAACAAGATTAAATCAATAAACAAACCAATTTGGTTTGCAGTTCTTTTGTTTTTGGTTTTGATTGTGGGTATGTATATTTCAACAGAGTCTCCTGTATTGTTCCTCAAGTGCATACTAGGCTTAGATATTCATGCACTTAGGGAACTGAAGAAAGATGCTGCCGAAATTTTACCACCTCGAAATCGAAACAAAAGAACAACAAATTTCATAACAAAGTCTTATTGTCCTGAATGTGATTAGGACCCTAACCGGAGACATAAGGTGAAGAAGAAATGAATATTTGTATGAGTAATGTTGGCTTGTTGCTATATAACTTGGTGCTTATTTGTTGTTTCTCTTATGATAGCAGATGTAAAACATGGATAAAAGCTAGATGTTATATGACATGTGTCACCACTTGTATATATAGGGAATCTTTGATTTCTTGAGATTTGTTAATTATCATGCTACGCCAGGAATTGAGTGGCACAAGTGTCCATGTAGAAAATGTATGTGCAACGATTGGCAGACACGTGGAGGTATGGAATAACACTTGTCACGTACATTTTGGTATGTGGAATAATTATACTATATGGACGGAACATGATGAGGTGGAGGAAAATAATCCTACACTAGCGGAATTCCGAGCAAGTTACATTCATGAAGTTGGGTCATCTAGTGGTACTTCAGACCCTTCTACATACCCTGCTATGAATATGGTACATGATGTTTTCCTGTATGCTTCAAGATATGAAGAAGAGACAGTTGATGATGATGCCCCCATGTCAATGAGACAGTTGACATGTCTGATTATGAGAAGTATAAGAGGCTTCTTGCGCAAGCCCATACACCAATGTATGACAAGTGTCCAGTTTCAGTTTTGAGTGCCATCATGTCACATATGTATTTGAAAGTGAAGCACATAATGAGTAATGGACATTATGGAGACTATTCAAAGTTTATCAAAACTTTGCTTCCTCCTGTAAATAGACTTCCTGATAGTCATTATAAGACAAAAAAGATCATGGGCGACCTCGGCCTCGATTATGTGAAGATCCACGCCTGCAAGAATAATTGTGTGTTATTTTACGGAGATTACAAGCATGCTATTTACTGTCCCATTTGAAATGGGCCGAGGTATGATGAGGAGGCTTCTTCAAATAAAGGGAAACCTGTTCCTGTGAAGGTACTTCGTTATTTCCCATTAACTCCTAGGTTGCAGTGTCTCTACATGTAATCAGAGACTGCAGAGGAGATGAGAGGGCACGGTCTTCCTAGGGTACAAGGCTTGTCCCGTCTGCTTAGAGAACGTCGATGCTAGTCGTCATGCAGACATGATTGTTTACCTGGGTCACCGTAGATGGCTTTCAATGAATAATGAATGGCGGCTTGATGAAGGTGCATTTGATGGCAGGGAAGAGCGTCGTGAACCACCCCCTATTCAGTTTAGGGATGAAATTTTAGACAAGTTGAACTCTTTCAAATTTGGATATTTGAGTAGTGATAAAGATGTTTTGGTCCAAAATCATGTGCGTCCTGTTGCACTTTACAATTGGCATCATATGAGTATTTTCTTTGAACTACCTTACTGGTCCACTTTGAGAATTAGACACAATCTAGATGTCATGCACATAGAAAAGAATGTTTGTGACAGCTTGGTGGCAACAATTCTCGACATTAAAGACAACACAAAAGATTTCGTCGGCTAAGATTTCGTCGGGAAAAGCTCGTCTGTGGTGACTTTAGCAGACGACACACGTAAAAGTCGTCGACTATAGTCCAGAGTTTAGCCGACGAAATAATGTCGTCGGCTAAAGTATGGACTATAGATGACAAAAAAAAATTTCGGCTAAAGTATGGACTATAGCCGACGAAAAAATGTTGTCTGCTATAGTCCAGACTTTAGCCGACAACATTATTTCGTCGGCTATAGTCCATACTTTAGCCGACGAAATTTTTTGTCATCTATAGTCTATACTTTAGCCGACGACATTTTTTGTCGTCGGTTATCTTCCAAACTTTAGCCGACGAATAATTTAAAATATTCGTCGGCTAAAGTTTGTAATAAAAAAAATAAAAAACATCTATGGCCGACGAAATATAGTATATTTCGTCGGCTTTATAGGAATTTAGCCGACGAAATAAAGCATATTTCGTCGGCTAAAAATTATTTAAAATAAAAAATAAAAAACTTTAGCCGACGAATTAAGGCTTTTTTGTCGGCTATAAGTCCATTCCAGTAAAAAAAAAAACCCCGAAATTTCTGAATTACCATTCCAAGCAAGCTGCAAAATACACCAAAACAATTCCATATAACCAACAACAAGCACATAAAAGTATATAATTCATCAACTACAGAAAATCTAAATCGTCTAAATTAATATCCGCTTCTGGGAGTTGCTGCGGAGGTTGCGGAGGCTGGGGTAGCGGCATGGGCGGAGGCATGGGCGGAGGCGGAAGTCCCTGAAATTGGGCAGCTGTAAAGTCCTGCATGTACTGGAACATCTGCTGCTGCTGGGCCTGCTGGATGGCATGTATCTCGGCAACATAGGCTGCTTGCGTGGTATTATAGGCAGCTTGAGCAGCTTGCTGTTCTCGTAGTCTCTGAACTTCCGACTCTAGCTGAGTCGTCCTGGTGATCGTGGACGTTGTCCTGCTGCTGGTCGAGGCTGCCTTTCGTTGAAATCCTGGAGTGGTCTTCAGGACCCCCTCGCCTTTCTTTTCTAGACCCCGGCAGTAGAAATTGTTTGCTCTCGGTGGGAAGGCTGTGCCCATGATCCTCGCCCCAATCGTCGGATCCGAAGTGTCGATCTGGGACATGGCTTCGGACATCTCTTCCTCCTGCGTGTCCGGCCATGTCTCCCTCACTATAGCACTCATCACCTCGTCACTAGCCTCCCTCACCTTCGCCTATATGGATAGGAAAAAAATTATTAATTAACATTTTGACATAAATTTAAAAATTTAAAAACGTAAGATGACTTACAATATCTTCCTGGGAGTCAGGATATGCCTTCTCGTACGTATAGACGTACCGATAGACTTCTGGATGTTCCATGGCTGCCTCGTCAATGAAGACAGCGAACGATCTAGAACTGGCATGATGGTTCCTTGTGTTGCGTTGCCGGTTCTGAGAGTTCACCCGGAAAACCGCCTTCAAAGAAAAAAGTAAACTATTAGTAAAATATTTTAAAACGCACGTACTTAATGACAAATTAACTAATTAATTTTTTTAAATACCTGTTTACGAGGGTTGTTGAATTCTGATGTCAGAAGCCAACGCCACTCGTACTCCCTGTACTGGAACTCAGCAGGGGTACCAGAACGTGCGTTCCCGTGCGTAGTCCAATGGGTCCGCAACTCGTTCTTCCACTCCTTGTACCTACAGATACAACAAAAATATTAGAAATATTATTAATATCACATACAATTTTGTTTTTCATTAACTTCCCAACGTACCTTCCCCCATGCACAACGTCGGCCCAGCTGTCCTTCAGGTGCTCGGGAACCTCAAACCACACCTGCATTTAACCGTTTATTAGTTTAGTTTTTCGAGAAATCAACAATGTAATACATAATATTATTTTGTAAACTCACCGACATCGCGTTGTGGACCATGTCCTTAACCTCCTGCGGGACCTCGCCCCAGTCTGACCCCAACATAGGGACTCTATCCCTAATGAGCGCTCCCACGCGGCCGGAGTACGTCCTCGACTTCCCGCCCGATACTATGTGGCCATCCCCGTCAGTATTGATGACGATCCTCCCCACGGTACCCACGATCTTCTCGAGAGCCTTCCCTGTGACGGGGCCTCTCTTCTTCTTACCTGAGGCGCTCACATGATACACCAAATTGATTATTAAAATCGGAGACCCTTTAAAAATAATCATGCATCAGTGATTACCTGAGGCGCTCGCGGCGGACGCGACGGATTCCGTCTCTATCGCCGATGATGATACCCTTGCAGAAATAAGAGGCGTATCAAAAGGCACGAACCGGTACGCCGCTGATGGAGCCACTGGCGGGGGCAGTGGATAAATCGGCGTCCCTGAGCCATCGATTACAGGTAAGGCCAGTATCATCCGCGGAAGGAACAGATGAGGCGGCGGCATCTGTACCCCAGATGACCCACTATCCGAAGAAGTAGGACCCGGAGTGGGCGCCTGGTGTATCTCAGGCATACGAGGTGCAGACACCTCTGTCTGGGTCTGAGGCCACAGCTGCCTCAATGAAAGGGGCACCTCCGGCTGCCTCTGCGTCGTCTCCAGAAGGCTCGCACGTTTGGCTGTCATCTGGCCCTGAAACGTCGTTTGGGGGTTGCTAGAGGTTCCCTCAGACGATTCGGACCTTTGGCCCTTCGAACTCTTCTTCGATCTAAAATAGCCGCTCATCCTATTTAAAATATTAATTTGAATCAAGGCTGAGGCAACATTGAAAAAGCAAAAATTCAAGCTTATCCTTCTCAAATCTAAGGCTTTAGATTATTTTGTCTTTATTGTATAAAAAATATTTTTGAAACCATATTTTTTCATTATGTTCATGCTTAAATTTAAACACTTAATATAATGTGAAATATATATATGCTTAAAATTATACTTATTCAAAAATATGAATTCAATAATATATATATATATATATATTCATCCGGATTTGATATAAATTTTTCTATTTTGTATTTTGTATCTTATGTGTAAAAATTCGTACCCAGCCCACGATAAAACCAGTACCTAATCATGGAATGCAAGCATCAAGTTCAGTAGTGGTATCAAAGCGCGGGATGATTTGCAAAAGATAGGCTTATGACGTCACTTATGGGTAAAAAGGACGGCGTCAAGAGTGGAAATGCCTATTGTACCTTACTCGGTGAAGCCCGCTTTCAAGCCTAAAGTTTTCAGTTGGTTCACTAATGTTAAGTATCCTCAAGGATATGCAAGAAATACAGCTCGATATGTTAAGGTAGCGGAACAGAAGATACATGGATTGAAGAGTCATGACTGTCTTGTTATATTGCAACGTCTTCTTCCAGTGGTAATTAGACCATAATTGCATCGTGATGTGGTGGAACCGTTAGTAGCCATGTCCAAGTTTTGGCAGAGATTATGCAGTAGAGAGCTGAAAAGTCAGATGTTGTTGAAATGAAATCAGACATTGTCTACATCCAATGCAAATTGGAGAGGATCTCTCCCCCCCCCCTCCGACTTTCTTTTCGATCATGGTTCATCTCATGATCCATCTTCCCGAACAAGTGCTTCTTACTAGTCCAGTACACTCTACTTGGATGTTTCCTATAGAAAGGTAAGATTATAACCCTAAACCCTGTCACATATTATTATTATTTACATATTTTCCCTATACCATCAGTACTAACTATTTTCTTTTTAGACAACTTGGTGGGTATAAAAGTTTTGTTAAAAACATATCAAAGCCGGAAAGATCAATAGCTAATGCATACATTGCACATGAGTGTGTAACGTATTGCAACCCAGATCTCCATAATACAGACGACACATCAGCACTTAACCCGGAAATCACACCTACATTCAACCTTTCAATTATCTATGAAGATATAAGAATGTTTGGTAACTTACCAAATTCAGAAATTTTAAGAGAAGATGAGTTATGTGAGGCTCATTGATGGGTACTGCAACACTGTGACAAAGTTAAGGAATATAGAGATACTCATTTGGGACTTGTTCAACTTAAATATCAGAATAGGCATGAAGAGAGGCACAAGAAAACGTTTCCTGCATATTTCTTAAAATGGGTATGTTTAATCTCCCCATTTCATAATTGGGGGAAGCTCATGCCCTTTTCGATCATAATTTTTAACTTATATATTTTCATTTGTTTGTAGGTGACGAGGATGCAAGAAAAAAATAGCAAGGATTACTATCCGCAGTTGCATCATTTGGCGTGTATGTCACAAGGACATAATGTTTATGCAGCTTGTGTAGTCAACGGTGTTAAGTTCCAGACAAAACGACGAGATCAACGCCGGAAGACATAGAACAGTGGCATCATGGAAGTGGGTAATGATAAAGTAGCATACTATGGGATTGCTATTGCCGTCATCGAACTACTATATCTAGCAGGTATGCGACTAGTTGTGTTGTTCAAGTGTAGATGGTTCAATACTGACCCAAATTTTTCGAGGAGTACGAAGATGGACCACGAGCTATTATCAGTGAATACATCCACAAGCTGGTACGAACATGCCCCGTTTGTGCTTGCCATTCAAGCAAAACAAGTGTTTTATCTTGATGATCCGAACGCTGGTTGTCAAGACCCGCCCCAAATTTCATCCCGAAACCCGAGATGAGTCCTGCGGGGACCACCTCCAAGGAAAATTTACCGAAGACTCGGCAAACCTCCCTCGAAAATAGAAAACCCTAACTTAAGAATTTGAGAACCACCTTTTTATTCCAAAATCAATAAATCCTCCGCTACATTCCAAAAGTAGCCAGAATACAAATTACACCGAAGAATTCCAAAAGTATTCAGAGCTACTAAAAATAAAATAAAATACAGCGAAAGCTAACAACCCCCTAGTAGATTAAACAGGTAACCTACTGGCGAAATGTAGCTGGTAGATGAGTCACTATGCCTCGGCGTCTCCTGCTAGACCTCACGCGAACTCTGCAGACTGGGCATTTTTAAAAGCGAAGAGCCCAGGGGAAAATATTCAACACGTCAGAGTGAGTGGACGAAATGCTTCCGACAACAAATAAATATTTCTCCAAAAGAAATGCTTTCATCAGCGGCAAAAACAAAAGCTCAACTGGAAAGCTTCTGAACTGGGGTCCAGCCTGGCTAGACTCCCAAACTTTAAGACATTGCCTCTCAGGCCTGGATATTATATATGTATAGTATGTATGCACACTCGCCTGACCCTTGGTACGATATCTATGAACAACTTGAATAAAGTAGATATCATACGAAGCTACTATGCTTGCGTTTAACGCTCACATCACCCCACAACAGAATTTGTACCTCGCATATGGGGGATAGCGGCCGAGTGGTAATATATACATGCTTACTCCTTGTATGAAATCTTTGAATAAATAAATGTAAAATTAGAAAATCGTACAGGGCTACAACACTCGCGTCTAACGCTCATGTCACCCATACCGGAATTGTGCCTCGCATATGGGGGAAATCACGTATAGCTAGCTAGCATTTAATCATATACATACTATTCTCGGAATTGTACCTCGAGTATAATCACCGAAATTCTCAATTTCGGGAAATATCCAACAACAAAAAATCATTCAAATGATAAAGCATTTCGAACACAATATTTAAAAACAAAGTTCCACTCACAGGTTAGGCCTAAGCCTGATGTCGGTCGGAGGTCTCTTCCGCTCGAGCCTCCTCACGTCCTGTTCCATATAAATAAAACCTTAAATAAAACACCGACGCTTAAAGTATAACATGCATAATTAAATATGCTCCGCGCTCAACCAAGCCTAACACTCCAAAATCTCAATTCCACTGCCAACCTCAAAACTCCACAAATTTTACCGACATCCTCAAAATCACCTTCCACTAAATAAAATCCAATGGCCGGATTATAAATTAATAATCCGCCAAAAATACAAAACTTCAACAATTCTCAAACCTATCCAAAACTCCTCCAAAAATTCTAAAACTTATTCCATTAAACTCCTCATATTTTTCTCCACCAAAAACATTTTCTCGGCGGCGGCTCCGCCGGCAGCGACGGCCGGCGACCAACTCCGGCGACCTCGGATGGTCACCAAAATTTGGCAGCATCTTCCTCTCAACCTCTTCTACAACATTCCTAACTACCACAAACTCCAATTCTAAGCCTAACCAAGCCAATCGGACACAAACACACAATAAAGCCCTAGAAAATTCAAATTCCGATTTCTCCTTACCTAGCTCAAGACGGAGCGAGCCCTTTGGAGGGATTGAAGCACGGGAGGAGGGCTTCCTTTTGAGCCAAGGCTCGCCAGCTATGTCGGCCGGAGGAAGGAGTTCCAGCGAAAAAATGATTTCGGCAGTCGGGGCTCTCGGCGTCGATTCCTCCTTCACGGCGGCGCTAGGGAGGCTGCCACCGGTCTAGAACTGCTGCTGGCTTGGAGACTGACCGAACGGGACCGGTCCGGCGGTGAACGAAGGCCGGACGGCGGCAAACGGCGTCGGGAAAGTTTCCGGTCGGGAGGGAGAGGGAGAGCGGATCGGGAGGGAGGAGAGAGAAAGAAAAGAGGAGAAACGGGTTGGGCTCGGCCTAGTCGACCCAACACTACTTTTAACCCATTTTCCAAAATTCAACACCCCCAAAAATAATACCCCAATAAAATTACCTTTTACTAGCAAAAATTACCATTTTTTACCGTCGTCAAAATTTCTTCCTTAGAATAATCCCACAAAATAATCATCTCATACACCTCTCTGGAGATCAATTATATTTTACACTTAATGATGATCACGGTAAAATTCTTATTACCACTATGCTAGTAATAAAGGTAAAAATTATGGGTCGGGGCGTGACAATTCTCCCCTCCTTATAAAAATTTCGTCCTCGAAATTTACAAACTCACTACTCATAAAGATAAGCCTCATTTTTCTCCTCTGACTCCCAAGTAGCTTCCTCTACTTGGTGGCTTCTCCAAAGCACTTTGACGAGCAGAATTGACTTGCTCCTAAGCACTTGCTCCTTCCGGTCTAGAATCTGAATCGGCTCCTCTTCATAGGACAAATCTTTTTGCAAACTAATCGGCTGCTCTTCCAGCACATGAGAAGGATCGGCAATATACTTGCGAAGCATGGATACATGGAACACATTATGTATCCTGGACAACTCCGGAGGCAAAGCTAACCGATAGGCAAGAGAGCCAACTCGCTCTATTATCTCATAAGGCCCAATATACCTCGGACTAAGCTTCCCACGCTTGCTAAAACGTACTACCCCTTTCCAAGGAGATAGTTTCAGGAACACCCAATCACCTACTTGAAACTCAAGGTCCTTCCTGCGGACATCTTTATAACTCTTTTGCCTACTCTGAGCAGCCTTGAGTCTATCCCTTTCTCCGACTTCATTCCAACATAATCTCAAGACCACAAAGCTCTCTTTCTCTGACTTCATTCTAACATAATGGCGTACGACACTGCCTCCCATAAAGTACCTCAAAGGGAGCCATACCGATACTCGAATGGAAGCTATTATTATAGGAAAACTCCATCAAGGAAAGGTTCTTATCCCAACTCCCCTGAAACTGCAAGGCACATGCTCTCAGCATATCCTCCAAAGTTTGGATAGTCCTCTCTGATTGCCCATCAGTCTGAGGATGAAAAGCAGTGTTGAAATGTAGTCGGGTACCTAAAGCTGCCTGAAGAGCTCTCCAAAATTTAGAAGCAAATATAGGATCCCGATCTAACACTATGGATTCAGGCACGCCATGAAGTCTGACAATCTCATTCACATACAGCTCAGCCAATTTATCCAGCGAATATTTCTTTCCCACCGGCAAGAAATGAGCAAATTTAGTGAGTCTATCCACTATCACCCAAATACAGTCATGCCCTTCACTGGTATGAGATAAACTGAAGACAAAATCCATGGTGATCTGGTCCCACTTCCACACTGGAACAGCCAACGGCTCAAGCAACCCTGAAGGTTTCTGCCTTTCAGCTTTCACCTGCTGACAAATCAGACACCTACTCACAAAAGCTGCAATTTCTCTCTTCATGTTTGGCCACCAATAATAATCCTTCAGAGTCTGATGCATCTTTGTACTCCCCGGGTGAGCAACATAAGCAGAACTATGAGCTTCCTCCATTAACTCAATCTTTAACTCTTCGTTCCTCTTTGGCACACAAATACTACTTTTGAACAACAACGACCCATCTCTTCTTACCGAAAAATTTACGGCAGCTCCATTCGCTGCTCTTTCTATCAACCGAACTATGGAGGGATCATTATACTGTGCCTCCCGCACTTTATCAACCAAAACTGGCCACACATGGAAACTGGCTACCAAAGCACCCACTTCATCCACCGCTAAATCCGCCCATGTAGCTCGCAGCTCACAAAGAAGTGGAACACGAACCATAATCTCAAGCTTGGATATTATATATGTATAGTATGTATGCACACTCGCCTGACCCTTGGTACGATATCTATGAACAACTTGAATAAAGTAGATATCATACAAAGCTACTATGCTTGCGTCTAACGCTCACATCACCCCACACCGGAATTTGTACCTCGCATATGGGGGATAGCGGCCGAGTGGTAATATAAATGTGCTTACTCCTTGTACGAAATCTTTGAATAAATAAATGCAAAATTAGAAAATCGCACAGGGCTACGACACTCGCGTCTAACGTTCATGTCACCCATACCGGAATTGTGCCTCGCGTATGGGGGAAATCACATATAGCTAGCTAGCATTTAATCATATACATACTATTCTCGGAATTGTACCTCGAGTATAATCACCGAAATTCTCAATTTCGGGAAATATCCAACAACAGAAAATCATTCAAATGATAAAGCATTTCAAACACAATATTTAAAAACAAAGGTCCACTCACAGGTTAGGCCTAAGCCTGATGTCGGTCGGAGGTCTCCGGTCGGGAGGGAGAGGGAGAGGGAGAGCGGATCGGGAGGGAGGAGAGAGAAAGAAAAGAGGAGAAACGGGTTGGGCTCGGCCCAGCCGACCCAACACTACTTTTAACCCATTTTCCAAAATTCAACACCCCCAAAAATAATACCCCAATAAAATTACCATTTTTTACCGTCGTCAAAATTTCTTCCTTAGAATAATCCCACAAAATAATCGTCTCATACACCTCTCTGGGGATCAATTATATTTTACACTTAATGACGATCACGGTAAAATTCTTATTACCACTATGCCAGTAATAAAGGTAAAAATTATGGGTCGTGGCGTGACACTGGTGGGGGTTGGAAAGTAGTTAACGTGATGGAGCATAGAAGTATCTTTAACACAACCACACTTAAAGGGGGCCGGGTAGAACAAGATATTGAGAATGTGGCTCTTGAACCATATCAAGAGCCTTTAACTTCTGACATCCTCAACACAAGCACTATTTGCATCAACAACGATATCCACTTCCCACAAGACGAGTACATTCCAATTTTAGGTTTCGGGTTCGATTTCGGTTCACTGTCGTACGTCCCACCTAGTCACAACTTCATTAACGATGAAGATGAAGATTCAGATGAAATTCCTGAGAATGATCTAGAAGATCTGGATTACGAGGATAGCGATTGAGTACTTAATTATTAGACCTATTTTGATGTGCATGTGAACATATAACATTGTATTGTAAAACATATGTATTCGTATTGGTAAAACATTAATTATTAAATAAATGTATTAAATGAAAATATACATCAATTATTTTATTGCAATGAAAAAGCCTAAATTTGTCGCTCCAGACATGTCCTAAACAACAAAAAAGAGTTATGTGTCGCAAAGGGCCTAAAATATAGAGTGTACGAGTTTTGCGCCAAATATTTGGGCCAAAATTTGAATTCCTAAATTAGGCCACGAAATAACTAAATTCGTCGCTTGATCTATATCAAATATACCCAAATCCAATTCCAACTCTATTTTGCATCAACTCCATTTCGGTTCACTGCTTCGACCTCGCTCCCAATTCGCCTCCCCAGAATCACTCGAAACCCTAATCCCTAATCCCTCCCCAGTTTCGAAACCCTAAACCCTAACCCCAATTTGCCTCCCCAGCTTCTCTCCCAAATCTGTCCTCCCAATTCCAATCCCAATTTCGTTTTCAATCCCAATTCAACTTCGCTCTCCCCTCTACCATCTAAACCGAGTTTCAATCCCAAGCATGCAACCATTGACAAAGAAAAAGGTCAGGGAAATTGCATCTAAGAGATTACGATCGGCTTGTGCAGCCCAATTTGGTTTCGGCACAACAGAGAATATGGCTGGGCTGACGGGAGATGTTGCTGACCAATCACCGACGAGAGATGGTGAAACGACTCCACCTCCACCACCAGCCTCGATTGCCGAAATAGCTCCCCAACTAGCCTCGATTGCCGAAATAGCTCCCCCACTAGATGAGGACGAGATCGACGATGTCGCCCCATAAACTAAGGCGATGTTGTCTGATGGTTGTAGTGTTCGATGTAGTACTAAGAAGTCCATCGGACCTCTCCCAAAACGCCAACGAGGGTTCGACAACCTGGACAAAGTTAAACGTATTATGAAATGCACCGGCTTGATTGAAATTGTGTATGATGACTTCATTAGAGGACCGTCTTCATCAGTAGTGAACAGTCTCCTGGTCAATAGCATTGGTTGCATAATTCGATCCAAAGTCAAATTGTCGGCCGAAAATTGGGAATGCATCGATGACTTTGAGAAGAAGAAGTTGATAGACGGGCTTACGTTAAGAATCCAGTACACTTTTGGTGAATGAGTTGTTTTTATTGTTCATTATGTCAATTTACAATAGAATGAGGACTTGTTTGTGTTATAGGGTGAATGAGGACTTTACTGGTTCATTATGTCAATTTAGTAGGATGAGGACTTGTTTGTGTTTACCTAGTGAATGATGTTTTTATTGTTGATTATGTCAATTTACAAGGTAAAAAATATTTCTTTGTGTTATGGGGTGAACACATAGATTTCTACTGTTCATTATGTCAATTTACAGGGTAAAAAGGACTTGTTTGTGTTATAGGGTGAATGAGGACTTTACTGGTTCAAGAGTGTTAATTTACAACAGGATGAGGACTTGTTTGTGTTATAGGGTGAATCTACTATTTTATTCTTCATTATGTCAATTTACTGGGTGATTACGAGTTGCTTGTGTTATATGGTCTACTATTTTTTTATTCTTCATTATTTCAATTTATAGGGTGATTAGGAGTTGTTTGTGTTATATGGTGAATCTACTATTTTTATTCTTCATTATTTCAATTTTTTATCTAATGAGGAGTTGTTTGTGTTGTAGCCGTATTTTAAAATTGATTTTGAGGATGTGGGTGTGGCTTGAAGATAAGGCGGGTACCATATATCGAGATTGGAAAGGAGACTTTTCAAGCACTATAAGAAGTATGGAAGAGAAACAATTCCACTTGATTTGATACACAGGCAAGATGAGTGAGACTGACTTTACTAGCACTTTGAGTCGCCTGATTTCAAGGTAAATTTATTTTGATGCCACTTTGATATTTATATGGCTAGAATGTTTAAATTTTGGATAATGGTGGGAGTTGTTTCAATTTTTGCTTTTTTGGTATGAGTTGATGTAATTGATAGAGTTGCTGATTGGTTAGAGTATGCATGAATTGTTGCTACAGGGTATGCATGAGTTGTTGTATGCACTTCTTACGTTATTTCTTCTCTTCAATCTTCATATTATTGTTAGAGAAATTGAATTGTTTAGGTTTCTCTAAGTTTTCAGCCTTACATTTGCATGATATATGAAATATGGTTTTGGTTATGGCAAAACATAAGGGCAATACAAAGAGGCAAATGCTTCTCTGTTTCTCTTCTATACCTTTCTGTGTCTCCAAAATAAATATGTCATGCCCTTCATGATCAATGAAGAAGCTAAGGCCCTTTTTATCCTTGAATTAGTTTTCAACTAAGTTTTCTTTTTCCTTTGTGCTTTGTTGGTCTTCTTTTTGGTTCCTTTTTTTTCTTTCCCTCTCTCTGAATATAAATGTGATGGTGTTTGAGAGAGGCGGTCCTAGTAGTGAGATTACCAATTTGCTAAAATATATAGCAGGGCCTGGTCATAAAGGGGCCATCAGAAATATTTAAATTAGATTCTGGCTATGCTTCTTATTAATTACTAGTATTTTTGTATTTTGGCTAAACTCCTTGTTTGATATTGTTGGTCTGTGATCACCTACCTGGCCCTTAAAAATTCCATGGAAGTATATATATTGCATGGTTTTGTTTTCCAGTTAGTTGTAGTAGCTAGTAATAAGATTCTGAATTAAAAGAAGGAATTTGAGCTAAACATTGAACAATTTATAGTGATTGAACTAGTCACACACTGTTTGTATCTTAGCGCTGTGCAGATGAGGATGATACTCTTAGTCTCTTTCAAATTAATCTCCGTACAAATTAGCATATCCATACAAACATATATGTCCATATACTCGACATAATTGTGTTGTCCTAACTCAAGATTTTCTTCATAATTTTCTGTCTTGAATCACTTTAATTAATACTATATTTCTGGATTGCAGGGTTGTGCGTATGTACTGTTAGACAATATAATCTCATGTACGTGTAATCTCATTATCTTCTTTTTTTTGTCTTATAAGCATGTTAACAATAATAATTTTATTTGTATTAGATGATGTGGTATATGCTTGATCATCCATTATATTTATAGGAACTGCGTACTATGTGATTGACAGACACCATCGGCGGCTAACACGACCAACAGTGGAAAGAAGGAGTCGGATCACCACACGGGGCGGCTACCTATCATCTACAGGGTGGTCCACCATAAAGAGAAGGGTGAGGAATTTCCTGTTATCACAGCTTACACGGAGACGTATGACACAGTCAACGACCCTAAAGTTGTCAAGAATCTTGTAAGTTAATTAAATCTGGTGCAAATAGCTTACATATATTATGCAAATAATTTTCATTTGGTGCAATTAAATAATTTTCAGGTTGTGCAGAGGCATTTGTGTTTTGTCTTAGTGAATGTGACTATGTTATGCTAAGTTTCATATCTCTTCACTAAGGAATGTACTTGTAGACTTTGTGATGAAACTTCTTTTTAACTAGAGCTAGGTCCGGTTCCTTCCCTTTTAGATGAAGCTGTATATCCTGCTTAAGACCTGATCATTAATATTGTTATGTTCTGCACAACATTGCTTGTCTCTAAGTTCAATTCTTCATTTAGTACATTTACATGCCTGCAATATGTAGCAGATTCATAACAGTTCCATCATTCTCCAACTTATTTTCCTTCACTGCTTAACTGTTTTTCAACTGCAATATGAATTTAAATTCCAAATCTAATTATAAGCTTATCTCTTATCTCTTATCTGCAGGAGCAAATGCAGACAGAGGCCACTAAATTGAAAAATGCATAGAAGAATGCAAACCCTGACATCCCGGAGGCTGAGCTCCCACTTTTGGAGTGGTCAATGAATATTAAGGTGCTTGAAGCAGGAGTCGACAGAAGAGTCGGGAAGGAGATTCGTGGTCTTGGAATAGCAGGTGTCTGAGTGTCATCATCTTTCACTCCACATTCTCGAGTTTATGAGGTGGAGGAGAGATTACATATTACTGAGGAGAGGGCTGAAAAAGCTGAGGCAGTTGCGCAGAAACTTAGTGAAGAGATGACATTGGTGAAGCAGCAACTAGCAGCAGTGATGTCTTTTATGGCGTAGCAGACTGGGTGTCATCCACAAGTCCCTTCCTAACAATCTCTAGAAGAAAATGTTGATCTAGGGAACAACATGGAAGCTGAGAGGAACTAGCTAGGTACATCACTACATGCTTCACTATTTTGGTTTTGTTTAGATGGAGAAGCCTTTGGTTAGGTTGTTGTGTATTTGGTTTTGTTTAGATGGAGAAGCCTTCAAGGTTAGGTTGTTGTGTAGTTGGTTTTCTTTAGTTGGAGAAGGATAGGCTAGCTAAGCTAGGATGAATGAATGGTTTTGTTTAGTTGCAATTCAAGGTGTTACTAAAGAGTAAATACTTTGTATGAACAAATTATGCATATATGAAAATTTATTGTTTGCTAAATTTGCAATTTTATAGTTTTTGTTTCTATAGAAAACTATTTAATAGTGAAACAGGGAGGATAAAGAAAAAACAAATAAAACTAGCCTCAGTGAAAAACCTTATGCGACAAAAATATCCCTTTCGTCGCATAAGTGAAGCAAGCTTTCGTCAACAATTGCATACACGTTTCGTCGTTACAGAACTACTGATGGCGAAATATTGTTCGTTGGAACATCTATGCGACCAAAATAGACAGTTCGTCGCATAAGTGAAGCAACATTTCGTCGGCAATTGCACCCATGTTTCGTCGTTATAGAATTACTGACGACTAAAACCTGTTCGTTGGAACACATATGCGACGACATTTGTTGTATAAATGGACATCAGTGCCGTCGCCTCTTTTCTGTGCGACTAAGGTTTATTCGTCGCATTGTATAGAGTGTAGCGACGAATACTTTTTTTTAGTCGCATAGATTCTTATGCGACACCACTTATGCAATGACTCTTATGCGACCGACTTTTCGTCGCATAGGTACATATGCGACGAATAAGGTCTCTTATGCCACAAAATAGTTTTGTCTCTTAAGTCTGTGATCCTAATAGTGTGAGGTTAGCTATCGAATTAGGATTCTTATGTTTTCTGATTAAGGGAGTAATTTTGGTAATTCTTCTTTTATTTTTTTTTGCTGTTTTTGTTTTTAATTAAATTTTTTTATAAATTATTTTAAATTAATCACAATCCACGTCAATAGTATTGTTAAACAAAAGTGTTGAGGTGGCTTTCGCCACTTCATTTGAGATTCATATTTGGTAAAATATTTTGGTATATGTAGCACTACTCCTTCTACAATAGTCACTGACTATATATACTAAACCATAAACCTAAAAGGATGATCGAAAGATGTAAACCTAAAAACTGAAAGTAGCCCAACAGATCAACTTGGAGGGAGGCAACGCCACACACCACCCTATGTTTTTTTTTTCATCAAGAGAACTTCATCTATGAAAACGAAGCAATTACATGAATTCCAAACTTAGGGCAATCCGATTACTTCAGACTAAATAATCGAAGGGTTCGTAAAAATTTACAGACGAAATATGATTATACAGTAGAAAGGAAAAATGCATAATTCCGGGTAAACAAGCCTACAAATGCGAGTAAAAAAGCGAGTCCAAAAATACTAATCCATACCCAGCATGCAGACCCGAGTTAAGACACGGTTCACGAAAACCGAAACGGGCAAAACGATAAATCTGCAGAGGATGGGGAGCGGAACAAATCAGACGCAAGGGGAGACTGAAAGGAGCTCTCATTGTGCGACATCATCGGCTGAAAGACATCGCGACACCATCCGAACAGCGTCACCGCGGCGCCGGAAAGAGGTGAGCCACCGCAAAACTTAAACCTACAACACACACATAACAAAGCTCCACAACAGACGAACCCTTACAAAGTGACACCCAGACCAGACGCAACTGACATCGACCAGACACAACCAAACCAAAGAAATCCCCCATCGTGAAAACACCAGCACCAAACTCCCAAATCTCAGAAAACTCCATGTTGCGTTTGAACTTGCATTCGCATCTATACAGCATGGGCTATTTTAAAGGAATTCAATAACACTGTTGATTTTCATCAAGAATTCAATATTAAGGAATTGATGTGTGCACCCCGTTCATGACTCATTACACTCCCACTGTTTTTCTTACTCATTACAAACTGTACCTTGACTCTTTGGTTTTCCATATATTTGGTTTCAATCGGCACTCACAATTTCTGTCAAAATTTTCATATATTCAAACTACAAATTGTTTTCATCAAGATTGAAATTGTAAACCTTAAATGCCACAAAACCTTTATACCGTAATTGGAAGCGAATATCTGAGGATTTGTAGTGAGACTACAAGATATATACAACTCTAAACCGTGTTAACTTTGTTAATTTCTTTGATGAATGCCACACAAGATATAGGAATCAGAATCGTGACATTGTTGATGTGTAGCAGGGATACATATATATATTGACGATTGAGGTCAGACCTGGCATGTTCGATCAGCTCGGAACCAATACCATTTAACCAAGAATGAATAAGCAAGGTACCAGACTATCCAAATCACATGATGTACCAACTTATTTTCAGTAATGTTTCCACTCATGCATGTTCTTGGTCCATATAAGTTCAACTAATTAATCTAGTACTGTGTATCTGCATTTCCGAACGCTTGTGAAGAACTTCTTTTGCTGATCCGACAATGTAGACTGCACTGCGTGCTCTCTATCAATGGTTAATAGTAGTTCATGACGTACGCATAACATGACTAATGCATATTTCCATTCTCCTAATTCTATATCTAATTCTTATATATGGGTCCTTAGTTGTGATCAGTGAATTAGTAGTATTGTTACATAAATCTAGTTCATATGTGTGATGTTTAGCTTAATTATTATAGGTAATACAGAGCTTTTAGTAGCTGAATCTTGAAGGAAAGCTTGAACTAATGTGCTCCATGTGTCTTCTAATTACACCAATATTGGTTTTTGTAAGATTGTGGAAATGGGTTCCTCAACCACTGATTAGTTATAGCGTGAAAAGTCAAATGTTAGGTACATTATATTGAGGATTATGGAATTGAGTAATGTTTCTCACTCGTTAATAATTAGTCGATTCTAGTGAAGTTGACCCATAATAATTCTAGTTAATTTATTAATGAAAACGAAGACCAAAATATATTCTTCCATGAGTTATTCCTCAATCAATGCCAACGAGATAGAGGGGAAAAGCATATCTTGGGGATCGATCAGTTATAACATGTCAAACTCAATCAAGCTCATTTTAGCTAGTAATAACTAGTAGTGTTAGTTGTTCTGGTCCATATTGATCAACAAGATCTTGAAAATCTGAGTTAAATTAAGTTGTAGTTATTTTAGTTAAATAAGTAGTTGTGTACTGTATATAACTGGGTTCCATAACTGACCAAAAGAACACTATCGTATAGGAAAGTAAAACACATTTTCATATATTGTGTGAAATTATATGCTGAAATTTTTGAAGCACCTCACTTCGAGCCCCAAATGGCTCGCGATTAATGCAATGGGATGGAATGTGTGTTTATATATCTTTGAACTTGAAAACGGAGCAGGTTTGAAGAAAGTGAGAGTCCAGGATTGGGTCAACATATCTGAACCCTTCTATTTTCTTCTCATTGGATTAATTCACAAAGACTAGACTGGGAGGACTTTTAAGATTTAATTTTCAGAAAAAGAAAAAAGAAAATACAAGGAAGATGGTTTTTCTTTCTAGCTCCCCTGATGTTTTATACACTTTAAGGTAGATTTTTAAGATTTACCCTCGACTTTTGTTTGTCTTTGTAGCCAAGAAAAGCAGAGCAACATCATTTCATCAAGCTGAATAAAGGAAAAACACTCCTGTACAAGAAACACTACCTTAATATATTATTTCAATCAACAACCTAACATGCCTTGCCAAGTCTGCTGTTTGAATCAGTACAATGAGAAAGAAGATGAATCACCCACTTGGGATGTGCTTGATGATCTTGTATACTTCTTCGATGAAGACGAAGGTGGTGATGATGATGATGAGGAGGAGGACGACATGTCTGACCTTCTTCTAAGCATCTGCCTCATCCCATCTGCAACACGAACCGCAGGGTTGGATTTGAATTTACCACAGAACGACATGTGAGCTCTCACAGCTTCTTCCATGCCGAATGGCTTCTTGCCTTTGCAAACCTCGTCTCTTACTGCTTCCGAGCACAACCCACAGAGCCATTTGCCGTCGAATTTCGCCTTCACTTGTGTGATGTAGTCTTGTGTGCAATCCTCTTTTAGTCCACAACACTCGCACTTGACCAACTCAATCTCCATTTTACTGGTCTTTCGTCCTTCTGAGTCAAGAAAGGTGGTGCTCTTTTTTCCTAGCTGGGGTTGGATAGTAATGATGTTGCAGAAAGTAGGTTTCCTATTAGTCGTTTGCTTGAACAAGGTTTGCGAAGTGTTTGATATATGTAGTCATCGAGAGCTTTTATGGTTGGGATGATCTTTCCTGATTGGTTATGGTTGGGAATTTAGGATGTTGTCTGTGTCTGACTGAGAGAGAAGGAGTGAAATATGAGGTGTTCTAGCCTTATAAGTAGAGGGTAGGGGAAAACTGCCATAATTTCCTCCATGTTCTAAGGGACACGGGGCAGTGGGAAATGAGACAAAGATGTCGGGGGGTCCTCAAGCTGGACCTTTCTACTATCAAATACTTAAATTGTTGAGGAATTCTTGCGTGGGGCACTTGCACCACGTCATTCATAAGAACAACTACTCTTGTACTGACACGTTTACATTTTTTTCCGAACAACCAAATGGCAAAACTAACAGCAATTGCTCTGTTAACTTCTTCATTCAACTCTTCTTCTCTCTCCGCATCTTCCTCCCTTCACCTTTCGAATCCTTCATTTTCCATTGAAGCAATTCTATGAGTTCTCTTTCATCTTTCATTCAATTGGAAGATTAACATAAGAGATGAACCAGTCTTGGTGGACCCATAATCACATCCAAGCTTCACGGAAATCAAATCTTCCCTCTTCCTAAGCGAGGATGGATCAAGAACATTACATGTAAGGGATAATTCAAATTCAGCACTTTCTGGAAAGCAATCTGAGAAATCCCCATGGGGTTTTTGTTGGGCTTTATCCTATTGTCTTTCGTCTTCTATTGTTCATCTTTGTCTTATACCCATCTTCTTCCTTTCTCCGATTCTATGCAACTTTGGTCTTTATCGTTGTCTTAATCTCATAAGTTTCTGACCCACTTTCCCTTTCGATTTCTTTTTCTCTATAAATATCTCTCTTGAGTCTCTTACACCCAATCCCAATTACAGTCATACAATCTCGTCCTTCATCGGCTCATTTACAAATACTTCACTAAAACAAGTCTGATAAACAATGTTTTTTTGGGGAGCCACTCTACCCAGAACCATCGGTGGTATACTTCGGAAAATAAAGTATGTAAATCAACCTGCCACTTGCCCATTGCATCACCAATAATCGACACACCCATTGAAATCGATTGAACCATACTGAGATGCAAGAGTGAATTGATTTTTCAGAGAAAAGAAAATATCAGATCTAGAAGAAAGGAGAAGAAGAAGAGTCGAATGAAGAAGTTAACAGAGCAATTGACGTTAGTTCTGCCATTTGCTTGCTTGGAAAAAAAATACAAACGTGTCAACACAAGAGTTGATGATCGTATGAATGCCGTGGTGCGAGTGCTGCACCACTATCAGAAGAAAGACTTTAGCCGACGAAAAAAAAAAGTCAGGCCGAAATTTTCTTTCGTCGGCTACATTAAATTTTCGTCGGCTATGAAGTCCACTTTAGCCGACGAAATTTTTTTTCGTCGGCTAAGTTAAATTTTCGTCGGCTATGGTAAACTTTAGCCGACGAAAAAAACTTTCGTCGGCTAAAATTCACAAACTATGGCCGACGAAATATTTAAAAGTTTAGCCGACGAAATTAATAGTCGTCGGCTAAAGTGCTTTATATTTGCGGATCTGGACAGCAGCAGCTCATCTGGAAAAAAAAACGGGAGAAGAAAAAAGGGGAGAAAAATTCTTATCCCTCTATGACCAAAAAAATAAAAATAAAATCCTTATCCCTCGTAGGCTAAGTTTCCGATTAATGGTAAACTCACTCTCTAATCCATGTTTAATTATTTATATACTAGTCGTTTTTTCTTTTTTAAAATAATATATTAATTAAAAATAAATGATACTTCATGAATCGACTTATTGTCTTACATACAGAAGACAAATAAGATCAAATGATTTATGCATGATAGCACCCTCATTATATTTTTCTCGCTTATTCATCATTGCAAATATAGTCATATATAAAAGACTATGAATAATTATTCTAAGAAAAAGGGAAATAATAAAAACATATAATCTATGGGAAACATAAATTATAGGCTTGTTATTCTAAGTAGAATATAAAAAAACAACGACAGAATTATAACCCTAGTATTTCAGGCCCAAAGAAACCTGCAACAAAGATCTAGACCTGCTGAAGCCCAAAGGCTTAAACCCAAATGTTAAGGGCACCCGAGATGGGCACCTGAGCCTCAAGCCATCTACCATCTGATGTCGTCGTCGTCGCCTCTGGCGAGCGGCCTTAATAGGGATCTGGACCCTTGAATTAACAACTAAGGTCTAAGCTAGGAAGGAAAGCAAAAACGGTAAAAGAAAAATAAGTTTTCATTCATGCTACCCGAATTAGGGTTACAGTGTTTGCATTTATATCTCATGTTGACGTATGTGATCTGACCATGTGTCAACATCTAAAACTAGGACTAAATGCCATACAACTCTCCTAGCTCGTGCAATGCACCCGCGCGCCACACTTAACTAAAACAACGTGTTTAACTACAAGACCAACATATAACTAGGAAGGTTCATAACATCATTGCCAGCTTCAAATCAAACTTGTCCTCAAGTTTGTAGCTGGAACTGCTCACTCAGTGCTCAAACTTTGGAAATCTGCTGGTAATGTTTTCTTCCAGCTCCCAAGTTGCTTCCTCAGGTGTGTGGTGCTGCCATTGGATCAACCACTGAGTCGTTTTTGCCCTATGCCTCTTGATCATTCTGGTACCTAACACAGCAAATGGGTCTATTTCTTCTTGTCAACATCAATAATGGGAGGTAGTTGAGCCTCTGCTGTCACTGTGTCTCCCAACTTCTTCTTTAAGAGTGATACATGAAAGACATTGTGTATTTTTGCTTCTGTTGGTAACTTCAGTCTATAGACCACTTCCCCAATCTTCTCAGTTACTTCAAATGGTCCATAATACTTGGTTGCCAACATGTGAAACATCCTTCTCTGCACCGAATGTTGCTTGTATGGCTGTAACTTCAAGTACACAAAATCTCCCACCACAAATGACCTCTCAATGTGCCTTCTAGCATGAAACCTCTTCATTTTCTCTTGTGCTCTCATCAAGTTCTCTTTTAAAATTTTCAGCAATTCATCTCTATCTTGCAGTTGCTCATCCACACTTGCTACATCAGTAGATCTAGGTAGGTAAGGGTTGATAAAAGGAGGGTTGTAACCATAAAAGGCTCTGAAAAGGGTCATATTGATTGCTGAATGGTAGGAGGTGTTATACCACCACTCTGCCCATGGCAATGCCTGCACCCACGAGTGAGGCTTTTCTCCCACTGTACACCTCAGATATTGCTCCAAAATTCTGTTGAGATTTTTAGTTTGACCATCACTTTGAGGGTGGTAAGCAGAAGACCTGCTTAGCTGTGTTCCCTGCAGTGTAAAATAGGATTCCCAAAAAAGGCTCATAAAAGTGGGATCCCAACTCCTTAGGCGATGGAAATTAAGTAGGTCGTCGAGTAAGAGTGTTCCTACACGACGGATATTATCCTACCTTATCAACAAACTGGTTCGTTGATACCAATCTCTCTCGACGTAATATTTTTGTCGAAAGGATTCTTAGCAGACGAACACAAAATTTTTCTTAGCTGACGAAAACGTCGTCGGTATGTATGTTTACCGACGAATCTTGCTCCGTTCTTAAGGGACTGAATATTCGTCGGTAGAGTTTTAAACTAACGAATTCGTAGCAGTTCTTAGTCAACTGATATCTTTGTATTCGTCAGTTAGGTAGTTTATCTTAGGTGACAGAATGTTCTGTATTCGTCGCCTAAGTGATTTTTTTTACTGTAAAAAAAAGTAGTTTTTGTGTAAATTATCTTATTCACTGTTTAAAAAAAATTACATATCAGTAACAATAATCAAACACATACAGATACATATATCCCAGAAGTATTGAATTTGGAAAACATATTCATATATTGATCATGATAATTAGATGGACAAACATTGTTTATATATACAAAATAATTAATGAACTATGTAGAAAAATGTTCATACACTCTAGCTAAACTAGCCAATTGGCATTCTCGTCCAATCCTATGACATTGCCTCTATCATCATTGTTCTGTGGGAAACATGTAGAGGAGGAGAAACAGCTGGAGGAGGAGGAAATTGTGGAGGAGGAGGAGGAGGTGGCATACCTAGGTGCTCATATAGGGCTGCAACCTGGGACTGCATAGCGCTATAGAGTGACTTCGCATGTAGGGCACGCTGCTGAACCTCTTGGAATTGATGTTGGGCACGCTCATCTGATTCCTTTAGTCTCCGCTCAAAATGCTCCTACACCTCTTGGAGTTGCTGCTCATCAACTCTAGGAGGACAACTACGTGAAATGGAACCATTTGAAGAATGGCTCAAGTCTCGCACGCCTCCTCGCCCCATCCCTTTGATCTCCTTTCATTTCCGAGTTTTGAGCACCGTACCCATCACCTCAATTTGTTGGGACTGAACACTCTCCATAATCTCCTCCTCTGTCGCGTCAAGGTGTTGTTCCTTAAATGCATCATTTCGTTTATTGACCTCATCAACCATGTCATTCTACATTTAAAATACATCAATTAATAAACTTGACATTATACAGCAACAAGAACCAATAACCAAACATAACTATTTATATATAGCTCATTTTATGTGTACCTAACAAACTTGACATTTTGCATAATAAATTTACGTATAGCTCATTTTATGTGTACCTAATAAACTTGACATTTTACATAATAAATATCATAAGTGCATGCATCAAACAATAAAATAGTAAAAGGAAAGACATTTACAATAGGAGTGGGTTCGGTTTGATTCAGTTCGGTTTTTAGTCTAAACCGAAAACCAAACTGAAAATAAAGTTCGGCCCGGTTTTCCATTTTTATAAATGTCAAACCGAAAACCGAACCAAACCGACGGTCCTGTTCAGTTTCAGTTTTTTTTTTTTTACAGAACTTTGTATAGACTGTAAAATTTTCTGACCATGATTTAACTGTAACCAAAAAATTAACAGCTCATCCACCTTTCTTGCTTTTAGCACTTCAAAACTATGTATCAATATAACCACTAACCAAAATACCAAATATATACTAAAGCAATGAAAAGTTGAAAACACTAAAAATAGTTTGAATGTCCATAGTTAAAGTCCATACATCTTAAACATAAATTATAAAGTTCATACTTCATAGTTCATACTCCATAGTCCATACTTCCATGTGGTAAAACTCAAAAGTCCATAAATTACAAAATACAAATAGAGTACAATGTTAAAAGTTTATACATCACAAAACAAGAACCCGGAATATTTTGGAGGAAAATAGATCAAATCCTTCTTGCAACATCATCTCATGCTCGAAAAATGTTTGCTTCATTTTAGGAGGCAACATACCACTCTTAACATTTTGCACATGTGACAATGATGGCATCTCCAAAATTTTTATATGAACAAAAAACAAAAAATTAGATAAGAAAATCATATATGTAACATAAACTAAAAAAGAATTTACTCAAATCAAATAATAAAAAGAAACTATTACCTCTTTCCGCTTCTTCACATATCTCAATCTCCTCACTAGTGGGCACATGATGTAAAGCAATAGTTTCACCTCTAAGCCAACTTTGTGTACATATTAAGGCTTCCACCATTTTTAGACTTAGAGAGCTTCTATGTGGATTAATGACCCTCCCACTAATGCTAAAAGAAGATTCTGAAGGTATAGTAGACACCGGAATAACTAGAATATTTTTTTTGTAATGCAGGCCAATATAGGGTATTTGGAAACCCCATTCACTCTCCACCAACCCAACAAGTCAAACTTTTCATCATCTCCTTCACTAGCATCACTAATATATCTATCAACATCATTATGTATGATCTCGGCTTTCAATTCTTTTCTTTTTAACTCTTTCTCCTTCAATTTCCTCTCAAACTCGGTAAGACCCGAGAAAGAAGAAGGTTCAACCTTAACAATGGATGCTTGAGACCCTCCAATCCCTCTAATTTCATTTTCCTCCGCTTCATACACTTTGTAATTGTCACACAAAAGAGTTTTCACATTCTTTGTGACAACTTCCACCCTATGATATTGATCTTCCTCCCCATAGACAACATCTAAATAATCAATAAGCATCTCAAACTTTTTTCGTGGATCATGAACAAGAGCAAGAAACACATATTGATTCAACTCATCAAAATCACCCCAATATTTTGCATATTTTTCAACCATTGGAGGTGCAATATCCACCATCCAAGTATTACTTGGTATCTTAATTTCTTCTTGCAAGAGACCATTTAGATGAAGCAAATCACCAAAAGTTTGATGAATGATAGGTACATTAGAACAACACACCTTTAATGTAACTTCATAAAATGGTTTCAAAAACTCCAAATACACTTCAGCATTCCTCCAATCATTTGAACATGGCGATCCTTCCTTTCCAATTGATTCACCTAGGTTAAAATATGCGGCCTAATTACATGTATCATCATGACTTAGTCTATCAAATGCTTTTTCAAATTTTAAAGCTGATTCTAACATCAAATAGGTGGAATTCCACCTAGTAGGGACATCCAACACCACAAACCCCTTGCACTCTATCTTCACTTTCTCTACACTTCTTTTGAAGACTTCAAGTCTTTGTGGACATGATCTAACATACCTCACCGAATTACGAATAGCATCAATAGATAAATGCATGGGTTTCAAACCATCATTCACAATCAAGTTAAGAATATGAGCTACACACCGCATATGCATATTTTCCCCCTTATTCAAAATCATATTAGGTAGTTTCCAAGCATCTACCCTCTTGATTAACTCTCTTATTGCAACATCATTTGCTGAAGCATTATCAACAGTGATTGTTAGAAGCTTTTCTATTCCCCACTCTAACAAACAATTCTCTAAGAGTTTAGCTATAGAATCTCCCTTATGATCTAAGATGACACAAAAGTTGATTACTCTTTTATACAACACCCAATCATCATCAATAAAATGTGCATTAACAACCATATAATCGATGTTTTGAATAGAAGTCCAAGTATCGGTTGTAAGACACACCCTTCTACCCTTCAATTCACCCATTAACTTCTCATTCTCCCACAAATACAACTTAAGCACATCCTTTGCTACGGTCTTCCTACTAGGGATTGTCCAAAAAGGTAAAGTTTTTTCCATAAAATGCTTAAACCCTATGCCCTCAACATAAGTAAAAGGTAACTCATCTAGAATAATCATCTCTACACATAGCCTAGTGAGCTTTTCCTTTGTCAAAGAAGAGGTATCCAACTCCCTAGTATCTGTTTTAGGACACAAATTTTTTTGCCTTTTAGCTTTTAACATTTCTAGATTAGGAGGATACTTGGGGCATTTATCAATATGACCAAGAAGGGTTGATGTACCATTTATTTCCGGATCGGCATAATATTCTTTATTGCAATAAATACATTTACCATTAACTCTACCCGCAACCATTTTTCTAGTATAATGAGCCCATATATCTGACCTTTCTTTGGCCTTCAAGGAGGTCAAATATTCTTCCTCGGTCATTTCCTGATTTTCCTCTCCTTGGATTACGGAATCGGGTGGAATAAGACCGATACTTGCTTATGATCCACCCATACTAGGAACCGGTGTCGGAGTTGCCAATTCACCAACACCAATACTATCAACTAGCATCTGTATAAAAAAAAATAAACCAATTTAAACAAGTTAAGTATTACAGACCAAATCAAGCAAGAGAAAAACTGCAAACATCTTGACCGTGACCAGCAGACCTTTTTGGCCAAAAACAGTATAGGTCGGCTAAGAATTTCAGGTTAGTCTCTTCATAACAATTGTAACAGACAACCTAAAGATTATTTGAGAACTAGAATCGCAGCAAACGGATTTTTCTACAAATACTTATGATTTTCCAAAGTTCATATACAGTAGAGAAAAACTGCTAACTTCCTGAGTTCCTGAGTTCCTGACCAGCATAACTTTTTGGCTAAAAACAGTATAGCTAGATTATTGGTTTCAAGTTGGTCTCTTCATAACAATTGTAACAGACAACCTAAAGATTATTTTAGAATTGGAATCGCAGCAAAAGGAGTTTTCTACAAATACTTATGATTTTCCAAAGTTCATATACAGTAGAGAAAAACTGCTAACTTCCTGAGTTTCTGACCAGCATACCTTTTTGGCTAAAAAGCAGTATAGTTAGAATATTGGTTTCAAGTTGATCTCTTCATAATAATTTTAACAGACAAACCTAAAGATTATTTGAGAACTAGAATCACAGCAAAATGATTTTTCTATAAATACTTATGATTTTCCAAAGTTCATATACAGTAGAGAAAAACTGCTAACTTCCTAAGTTCCTAAGTTCCTGACCAGCATACTTTTTTGGCTAAAAACAGTATATCTAGATTATTGGTTTCAAGTTGGTCTCTTCATAACAATTGTAACAGACAACCTAAATATTATTTGAGAACTGGAATCGTAGCAAACAGATTTTAATACAAATACTTATGAGTTTCCAAATTTCATATACAGTAGAGAAAAACTGCTAACTTCCTGAGTTCCTGACCAGCAGACCTTTGTGGCTAAAACCAGTATAGCTACGCTATTGCTTTCAAATTAGTCTCTTCATAACAATTGTAACAAACAATCTAAAGATTATTTGAGAATGTGAATCGCAGCAAACAAATTTTTCTACAAATACTTATGATTTTCCAAAGTTCATATACAGTAGAGAAGATGAGGACATTCTGAAAAGAAAAACATACCTGAGATGAGGACGAATTGTCCATTGCACTGATCGCAGCACCACGACCACGGCCACAACCGGTTGAGCCAAACGATTTTGAGGAACCCTGCTTCGATGGATTTAATTTACCCCTCTTCATTGTGATGGTCAGACCGAGAGGAGAGGAGAGGAGAGGTTGGAGACTTGGAGGATTGGAGTCCGGTGGCGGAGCGCGGAGATGAGAAAAAATTTGGGAGGAAAGGAGGGCAGGAGGCGACAAAGAAAAAAAGGAGGAATGGAGGAGAGGTCGAGAGGGATGAAAGATTGAGAGGGACTGAATATAGAATACTCATTACGAGTCATTAGGGAAAAAAAATCAAAACGACGTCATTGACCGGGTTGACTTCGGTTTTAGGTCCGGTTCGGTTTCTGCAAAGCTGAAACTGAAAACCAAACCAAACAGATCTGGTTTGGCCCGGTTTTTTTTTGCCCGGTTTTTACGGTTTCGGCTTGGTTTTCGGCTCAGTGTTTTTCTATTTTCAGCTCGGAAGTGCCACCCCTAACTTACATAATGCTTTGTCGTAACTTCATTATCGGCCCTGACATAGTTCTTCTCAAAACCTTTGATAACTGGAAGTTGCTACCCTTGTATTCTGAGTTCCTCCAAGATCTTGTGTGGTGGTGCATAATCTTCTCCCCACGGTTCTGCTTGTTTTCCAAGGAGAGTCTCTAATACAAGAAAAAATATTTAATAGATTAGTAAAATACAAGGGAAACAATGAAGGTAATTTAAAAAAAAAACAATGAAGGTAATTTAAAAAATCACCTTAAACTCATCTGACTCGGAGTGGGAGCATAGAAACTCCCACCGGTCCTCTCTCCCAATAAAATCTAAAGGCATGCCAAAGGGCCCTTCCTTCATATATGCTTTGTGGCACTGGTACTTCCAGTCCTTGTACCTCTCCTATGCCCTCTTCAATATCCAATTGAACATTGACTCATCATTTTCATCACACTCGTACTTCGGCTAAATAACAAATAAATAAAAAATTCTCATGTTAAGCACTGAAAAATAAAATAAACATATGTAATTAAGTAAATTTACTTTTCAAACTGTTTTCAATGTTACTTACCGACTTTACATTCCACACCTTCCACTTCTCCTCCTGATCAAGGTCGTAGAACGTCCTTGCCCTCATTCCCACCAAACTCTGTACGGCGGAACCGATATCATGTGCCACCAATCTGTTTCACCCCCTCACTCTAGGGCCTTTTACATGGGAGTAATACTCCAGCTTGATCTTCTGCCCCTTTTGTGCAATGATATCCTCCGCCTTCTTTCTAGAACATAAACCCCGCTTTCTTCGGAGTCGGAGCGACAATTAATATATATACAAAACAAGGATATTTAATGTTATATATAAGACAAATAGCTGTAAGCACTTGAAAAATAAAAATAAAACAGTAGCAGCAAGCATCCATGCCCCAGGGTGCATGTATGCGCCCCAGGGTGCATGTATGCGCCCCCCAGGTTGGCACCTGAATCTGCAAGACGCATCGTAAGCAGCTCTCGGTTGAAAGTTAGAAGCCCAACAGGTAAATTAATTATATGTGTATTAATTTAAATCAGTAGCAGTAAGCACCCGCGCCTCAGATTACGAATATGCAACATATAATAACCTATATATTATGAATGGAATCTAACTCCCATCTTAATGTGAAGCCTTTAAAAAGGAATTATACTAGGAACATTGTAATATTGCTTAATCAACTCGGATTTCAACTTCAATTCCAACACCTTAACTAACACCTCACAGCTTCAACTTCAAACTGCATTGTCATATGAATCATACGGTACTGACAGAACTACAAGGTCATTTGAAACATATCTATACATCTTTCAATAAAAAATCATCAAGATTTCACAAACAATCCTTGACCAACTTCTAATAAAAGTTCCAAACTTCAAATGCTATGATAACCGGTTGCAACAAACCCATTACCTCACATCAAAACCCAACAAGAAATGAGAAAAATAGTCATAACATATCTCCCCATCAATCTCACAGCCTAGTAGAAGTTTTCTTAACAAAAAAATGCAGTGTTCACCAAAGCAAGTATCAGTAAATATCCACCAACTATAAAACGGTTACAAAATCATAATGTAAGCCTTTATTAATGCGAGTACACAGAGACACATGCAGAGAGATACATGAACAGTAGAGTGAGTAGTTAAAACTTTGTGCAAGTTCTTAAAAACAATTCGGTAAATATCCACTAACTATAAAATGGCTACACAATCCTAATGCAAGTTTTTGTCTATAACCAGTACGTTCAATTCAGAGTAGTCTAATAGTTCAAGCACATAAACCATAACACTAAATAAACCATACCTATTCAGTCTAACAGTCTAACAGTTCAACCATACCAACCATATCAGATAAACCATAACATAGTCAAATTCAGTCTAACAGTTCAAGCACATAAACCATAACATTAGATAAACCATACCTATTCAGTCTAACAGTTCAACCATACCAACCATATCAAATAAACCATAACATCAACTAAAAAGCTTTTAGAAATTCATAATAACATCAGCTAAACCATGTTTAAAGCTCCGTTATTTACAAGGCAATTCATAATTAGAGAAACAACTCATCGTATGCAATCAATTCAAACAAAATTCAAATCAAATATATTCATGCGGAAAAGAAAAATATTACCTTTTTTCCAGACAAGGCTTCGGCTTCGGACTTGTGAGTGGAAATTGGGCTTGCTTCTTAGCGAGATCGGAGACAAACGGTGGGAGTAGCGAGAAATTAAAGTGGCGGGGATGCGGTGGCGATGAGTGGAGGAGACCCTTTGGTGTCGATGCAGTTGCGGTCGGGTCGATGCGGTATATAACGGTGGATAGCGGGGTTTCCGATGGGTTCTCCGGCGGTCGCACAATGTTGGTCGGACCATAGTTGGGTTTTAGGGTCGTGCATCGAGTGTGTGCTAGACGGGATTTTAGGATTAGTTATGTTGTATCATACTAAGAGTGATTCTGGTATCGATTTTATGTTAGCCAACAGAACAAGTGCATTTTCGTCGCCTTAGTTATACTAAGGCAACGACTACTTCAATTTTTGTCGCCTAAGTCTTAGCTGACAGAAATATTCTGTCGGCTAAGAAAAATATCCGTCGCCTAAAAAAAATTAAATTTCAGCAAAAAAAAAAAGGCTCAAAATATACCCGCCCAAAATTTCGGGGTCCTAGGCAACAGAAACATCACTTTCCATCGCCTTGGTCCGACTAAACCGACGAATTATTAAATTTCCGTCACCTTGCTCGTTCCAAGCCGACAACTTATTAACTTTCCGTCGCCTAAGTAAAAAATAAATTTTATTTACCCACCTAATATTTCGGGGATCCTAAGCAACGGAAAATGGAAGTTCCGTAGCCTAAGGACTACTAAGGCAACGAAATATTCATGTTTTGTCGACTAAGTATTTTTTTTTAAATTTAATTCATTTTATTATATTTACATCCGAGTAATTTCGTGTAACTTATCAAACTAAACCCAAGTGTACTTACTCCACGTAAGTATTCGTACATAAAAAAACATACATATGCATTTTAAAAATTACACATGCGTGTACGTAGAAATTAAAAATGGAAATTTGCATGAATAATTAATTAATGGTTACAAGTTAATATATTTAAAAATACATATCGGAAGTTTTGCCAAATATTGAACAAGTACATTAATCGTACTCATGATGATCTGAGTTGTCCAAATCATCATCCTCCACAGTTTGGTCAGAATACTCATCGTCTATGTATTCATCATTAATGAAGCCGTCGTCATCGTGATTGGGGTTGCGTTGTAGCGAGTTCAGTTCAGATGGTGTAACTGGAATGTAACCTATGATAGCCGGAACGTGTTGGTTGTTGACACAAATATCCTCAGTATTAGGGACTACATGTGGAGATTCCTCTTGATATGCTTCATTTGGTTGATCAGTTGTTGGTTCATTATGATGGCTCTCTTCATCCCCTCCCAGTGTAGCTGCACTCCAAATATTCCTATGTGACATCACCTGCACCACTTTCCAACCCTCACCCATAGCCAGATCATCAAGATAAAACTTTTGTTTGGTCATGGTGGTAAGAATAAACGTCTCATTCTCATACCATACACTGTTTGAGTCCACTGATAACAAGCCATGATCTAGAATTGTACTCCTTCGTCTGGTTGGGTCAATATTGAACCATTTGCACTTGAACAACACGACTGGCATACCCTTGTCATAGATTAGTTTGATGACACTGACAAGAACCCCGTAGTAGTTGAAACCCACACCCTCAACCATGACTCCATTGTTTTGGGTGACATGGATTTCATCTCGTTCTGACGTCACAAACTTAACACCGTTCATAAAACATCCAGCACGAACTCTATGACTTTGGGGTCCTCCAGCCAACAAGTGCAACTCTGGATTGTAAGAAGCAGGAAACTGCTGTTGAATGTGCATCATCTGTAACAATTTTAAGATTAACTTTATTACATTATGTAACATAAAAAAGCAACATATATTTAATTTATGTAATATTATATATATAGATATATCTATATATATAAGGTACCCAAATACGGAAATAATCAGGAAAATCTCTCTTTTGTATGACTTCATTACCATTCTACCTTTCCAAATAGGACTTAAAGTACCGCTTGGCTTCGTCGCAATGTTGAAGGACAGACCAATGCGCCTCTTTGATCTCAGCATTACTTAATCTTTCAGAATTACTTAACCTACCATACGGTTGAACATCATTGGAAACAACTGATAGATTGAATTGCAGGCTACTACCCACTCCAGATGATTCCCCCACTGTGTCTTCATCATTGAGATATGTGATGCAGTAAGTTAAACACTCAGTCTGAATGTATGCCGCCGTGATCGACCCTTTAGGGAAACGTTTGTTTCTGTTTGACTTCTTGAAATCTGCCAGTTGCCTGCAAAACAGATATTTATTCTCTTAGTATACAATAAATATTTTTTAAAAAAAATTGATGCATAATTTGAAAGAATGATTAATTAGAAAATGAGTGCATACCTCTCATTTGGATAGCACCACGTATATTGTACCGAACCAGTAATCAATACTTGTCCAGGAAGGTAGATCATGAGGTGAATCATGATGTCAAAGAAAGTTGGGGGAAAGATCCTCTCCAGCTTGCACATGATGTACACAATATCTTCTTGCAATGACCGAACATTAGACTTTTTAAGCTCTTTAGCGCATATCGTCTTAAAGAACTTTGACAAAGCCACGAACGTGTTAATCACATCACTCTACAAATACGGTCTAATGACCACAGGAAGAAGACTTTGTAGCAAAACATGATAGTCATGAGTCTTCAACCCAGTAATCTTATTTTCCCCCGTCTAAACACATCGAGCGATATTCCCTGCATACCCATGAGGATACTTAACGTTATGAAGCCACTGAAACACTTCCGCCTTCTTCTGAGAATGGATTGTGTAGCCTGCTTGAGGCATTATGGTTTTTTTTTTTGTTCTTTTGTTCTCTACTAGCCATAGGTTAGATTGTATACTCATTTTCTTAAGATCAACACGGGCTTTAGAGCGTATACCCCCCACCCACCACCTATTTTTCTGTGCTGAGGCGACCACCTCTTGGGCCTCACCTCAGGTCCGGGCCTGCTTAAATTGATTATTTATTCTTAAATTTGGATACAACAGTAGTCGTGCAAGACTAAGCAGAGACATGTTTTTTGGTTGAAAACTTACTAAGTAAAAAGGGATTGTACGTTATATTGTGTTTAGAAGACTCTTTATATGGCTCCTTACCTATTTTGAAAAGCATGTTTAGTTTTATTTATTAAGTTTAGCAGTTGTATTTGACTTATAATAATGAAAGTTGATATTTCTCTCAATATGACTCTTCATTTTAACTTCTAACTTGCTCCTAAATATAGAGAGGTTGATAAGTAATGGAAAAGAACAAGAAACAACAAAAATAACATATCCAAAATATGCTTAATAGAGGTTCACACTAGCTTGTGATAATGAAAGTTGATGAGGGTTTCTAAATGAACCCAACAAATTACTAAATAAACCGATCACTTTAATTTTTGTCACCTTTTTTCTGTTTTACTCTTATGTCTATTTACACCCAACACATCTTCAAAGAGTTATACTCAGCACCTCTGTGAAATCTGAACCTTACTTAAAACTATGATATATATATATATATATATATATATATATATATATATAAAAAGAGAAAGTTTTTCTTAGAGCTAAATAAAAGAAATCTTTTCAACTAAATGAGAATTAGATAGAAGCTTTTATGACTTCAAATAAATGAAATGTTTTACAGTTCTTGTTTATGTTACAAAGAATCATGTTTTACCCAAAATAGAGACCTAGTGTGTGTGTCTATATATATATATATATATATATATATATATATATATATATATATATATATAACCTAGTGTGTGTGTCTATATATATATATATATATATATATATATATATATATATATATATATAGGTCTGGTTCAAGGACATCAAATTTGATACAAATTTTGACACTATTTCCTAACCGTTAGATTTTAAAACATTTAAAAGTCTAGATCAATTGTGAATATGATGTCAACATATAAATAAATGATGTGGCAAGTGACTTGGCATTGTGTAGTTTCATAAAAAATCATATTAAAAAGAAAAGAATGAAAAACCAGACTTTACAATCTCAAGAACAAAATCAAATTTTACAAAAAAAAAAAAGAACAAAGACGCAAAGACAAAAAGAAAGAGGACGAGAAGACTAAGGACTGAAGCTGTAAAGTAATCAAAATTCAGAGCACAAGTAACTAATTAAATTGCTAATTATATGATCTAGGAGATGATTCTTGTTAAGGGTTAAAAGCATGATGGAGTTCCAGCAGGAATATATTTTTCTGTGCATTGTTTGCCTGTAGGGTTGATTGGTTTTGATGGATCACCATCAACTCAGCAAGATGCATCCTCATCGGATAAGCACTTGGGGTTTCAGTAGCCAGGCTAATCTGCAAAAATAAAACTTATATTCTCAATTCCTCATAGTCTCATACACGTATCTTATTTTGTTCTTGATCTTCTTCTTGTTTTTGTTTTCTTTCCAAGCATTTTGAGTTTTACAATCGGTGCTCATTACTCAATGTCTATTGATTGGATCTCGATCTTTGAACACCATAACTGAAAATCTATAAAACCCTCACATCTATAAAACTCATATTCTCAATTCCTCATAACAGTATGTATCTTGTACCTCTGGAAATTCTTCGTCCTTTGTTTTCTCGTCTTTTTTTTTTCTTTGCATCTGGTTCTTTTTATTGTAAAATTATATTTTGTTCTTGAGATTGTAAATTCTGATTTTTCCTTCTTTTCTTTATAATTTGATTTGTTATAAAATCAGACAATTCCAAGTCACTTGCCACATCATTTATTTATATGTTGACATATATTTACAATTGATCTAGACCCTTGAATATTTTAAAATCTAACGGCTACAAAATAGTGTCAAAATTTGTATTAAATTTAATGTCTCTTGAACCGGACCCTATATATATATATATATATATATATATATATATATATATAGCTTCTTGGCTACAAAACGTCTGCACCATTGGTTTTGGTGCGGATTTTCATTTTTGCACCACTTTTTGATCGAATTTCCTCATCTCCACCGTCTAGTATCTAGATAATATTGTGTACTCATCTTTGCAAAATTTCAGCTAATTTAGTAATCCTTAATGCCCTCAAACTCAAAAAACAAATGGACGGACTGAATTCTGTCAAACATGAACCGTTCATGTTTATAACAGAAATATGCAATTTTGAGGGCCTTAACGATTACCAAATTGGCTGAAATTTTGTAGAGATGATCTACACAATATTATCTAGTTACTAGACGGTGGAGATGAGAAAATTCGATCAAAAAGTGGTGGAAAAATGAAAATCCGCAATAAAACCATTGGTGCGGACGTTTGTAGCTGAGAAAAATCTATATATATATAGACACATCATCTTTGTTAAAAATAAAAAGAAAAAAAAAACAGTAGTGCTTATTTGTGTTCATAACCTAACAAAAATACATATGGCTACAAAGTATTGTACACTTTAGTACATGTTTTCTCAAGCTAAATTAGATCATTTCCCTTATTTTCAAATTTGTGCTTCATGGTATCCTTGAATGTTGCTGCCTCACATCTTACAAGAGTTTCGAGCAAGTTTTGCTTCCTTTCATGTATTGCTTTTGGCTAAAGCTATTGGATTAAACCTGCAACATTTACACATCAAAAAATCATAAAAAAATGATAATTACACATTGGATTTTATTTTGTTTTCTTTTAGCTAGCTGTTGATTCACCTAGTAGCTAGTTTGTGTGTAACACAAAGTTACACATGTTTTACACATGTTTTGTTGATTCACCTAATAGATAGCTTGTTTGCTTGTGTGTAAAAGTTACACATGTTTTACACATGTTTTGCTGATTCACCTAGTAGATAGCTTGTGTGTGACACAAAGTTACACATGTTTTGCTAATTCTTACCCTATACCAAAGTGTGTAGCCACACTTTTGCTTGTGTTTTACATGTGGTTGCTGAATGAGCAGCTTCAAACTTGGTCTCCAAGTATAAAATAGCTGCTGGCAGATAAAGGTAAACTTCAAGAGATAGATTTTTATAGACATAGCTGACAACAAATTACATTATTCATTAGTATAAATAGAGGTGTCTTCAAATGAAGTAGTAACAAGTAGACAAAGATAGAGAGAAGTTAGAAAGAAAGTTAGGAGAGAAAATTTAGAGTAGAAAAAGAGTAGTAGAGGTCTGAAGCAAGTGATAGAATCTGGTAATGAAGTTTCAGCTTTGGTAAAATAGTTTGAGATAGGAGAAGTTATGGGGAATCTCAAGTTTTGTTTTATAAACTTGTTATCTTGCTTTGAGTTGTTTATATTGCTGTTAAAGGTAATTATTATGTTTAGTTTTTCATCAAATTATTATTTGATCGTATGTTAAATAAGAAATAAATGAACTTATGGGGTTGAGGCTGTCACGCCCCGAACCTTAATTTTTACCTTTATTACTGGCATAGCGGTAATAAGATTTTTACCGTGTTCGTCACTAAGTGTGTAATTTAATTAGTTCGCAGAGGGTGTTGAGGGACTAATATTTTGAGGGAATTATTCTAAGGAAGAAATTTTGACGACGGTAAAAATGGTAATTTTTGCTAGTAAAATGTAATTTTTTTGGGGTATTATTTCGGGGTGTTGAATTTTGGATTTTTGGGTTTATAGAGGTGTTGGACCGGGTGGGCTGAAGACCCAAGTCCATTTTCTTTTCCCTCCCGATTCTCTCTTCTCACTCGATTTTCTCCCCTCTACACCCAGAAAATTTCCGGCCGACCGTCCGCCGCCGTCCGGCCTCCGTTCGCCGCCGGACCGGTCCCGTTCAAACGATCTCCCTCCCAGCTACATTTCTAGACCGGTGGCAGCCTCCCTAGCGCCGCCGTGAGGGAGAAACGCCGCCCGAAAGCCCCGGCTGCCGAATCGGTTTTCTCGCCGGAACTCCCTCCTCCGGCCGCCATATCCGGCGAGCCATAGCCCAAAAGGAAGCCCTCCTCCCGTGCTTCAATCCCTCCAAAGGGCTCGCTCCTTCGTGAGCTAGGTAAGGAGAAATCGGAACTTGAAATTTCTAGGGCTTTTTGTGTATTTCCGTTCGATTGATGTGCTTAGGCTTAGAATTGGAGTTTATGGTAGTTAGGAATGTTGTAGAGGAGGTTGAGAGGAAGATGCTGCCAAAATTTGGTGACCATCGGAGGTCGCCGGAGTTGGTCGCCGGCCGCCGCCGAGAAAATGTTTTTGGTGGAGAAAAATGTGAGGAGTTTAATGGAATAAGTTTTAGAATTTTTGGAGGAGTTTTGGATAGGTTTAAGATTTGTTGAAGTTTGGTATTTTTGGCGGATTATTAATTTATAATCCGGCCATTGGATTTTATTTAGTGGAAGGTGATTTTGAGGATGTCGGTGAAATTTGTGGAGTTTTGAGGTTGGCAGTGGATTTAATATTTTGGAGTGTTAGGCTTGTTTGAGCGCGAAGCATATTTAATTATGCATGTTTTGCATTTAAACGTCGATGTTTCATTTAAGGTTTTATGTGTATGGAACAGGACGTGAGGAGGCTCGAGCAGGGGAGACCTCCGACCGACGTCAGGCTTAGGCCTAAGTTGTGAGTGGACCTTTGTTTTGAATATTATATCTGAAATGCTTTATCATTTGATTGATTTTTCTGTTATTGGATATTTCCCGAAATTGAGAATTTCGGTGGATTATACTCGAGGTACAATTCCGAGAATAGTATGTATATGATTAAATGCTAGCTAGCTATACGTGATTTCCCCCATACGCGAGGTACAATTCCGGTATGGGTGACATGAGCGTTAGACGCGAGTGTCGTAGCCCTGTGCGACTTGCTATTCCTGCATTTATTTATTCAAAGATGTCGTACAAGGAGTAAACACGTATATATATTACCACTCGGCCGCTTTCCCCCATATGCGAGGTACAATTCCGGTGTGGGGTGATGTGAGCGTTAGACGCAAGCATAGTAGCTTCGTATGATATCTACTTTATTCAAGTTGTTCATAGATATCATGCCAAGAGTCAGGCGAGTGTGCATACATACTATATATATAATATCCAGGCCTGAGAGGCAGTTTCTTAAAGTTTGAGGGTTCTAGCCAGGCTGGACCCCAGTTCAGAATCGTTCCAGTGGAGTTCGTGTTTTTGCCACTGTGGAAAGCATTTCTTTTGGGGAAATATTTATTTGTTGTCAGATCAGTTTTGTCCACTCACTCTGACGTGTTAAATATTTTCCCCTGGGCTCTTCATTTTTAAAATGCCCAATCTGCAGAGTTCGCGTGAGGTCCAGCAGGAGACGTTGAGGCATAGTGACCCAGCTATCAGCTACATTTCGCCAGTAGGTTACCTGTTTAATCTACTAGGAGTTTGTTAGCTTCCGTTGTATTTTATTTTATTTTTTTAGTAGCTCTGAATACTATTGGAATTCTTATGTTTGTATTCTGGCTACTTTTGGAGTGTAGCTGAAGATTTATTTGTTTTGCATTAAAAGGTGATTCGTAAGTTTTTAAGTTAGGGTTGTCCATTTTCGAGGGAGGTTTGCCAAGTCTTCGGTAAATTTTCCTTGGAGGTGGTCCCCGCAGGACTCATCTCGGGTTTCGGGGTGAAATTCAGGGCGGGTCCTGACAGTTGGTATCAGAGCTCTAGGTTTCATCTTCTGTTTCTTATTCACTATCGTATTTGCCTAAGTAGCCATAGTGTCTATAGAGTGATGATCCGACCGCGGCGGATTCATCGGCAGTTTTCTGCTTTTGATACTATGTGTTATTGGGTATGTGTGATAGTTCTGTTAGTCTTATGGACAGACTACTTAATATCTTCTTCCCTTGGGTACTATGCCTCCTAGGCGCCGACCCCGTGTAGCTTCCTCGACCAACGCCAGTGAGGGTGATGAGGTTAGAGGATTGGTTGATTTGATTGGGAGCATGTTGAGAGGTGTGTTAGATAGAGTTCAGCAGCCTCGGTCTGTGAAGAAGAAGGATGTCTTCGATGAGGGTGCAATTGAGTTCAAGGGTGCCAAGGGACCCCTCGATGCGCACTCTTGGTTAGATAAGATGAAATTGGCTTTTGAGAGCACTGACCTGCCGGAAGAAAAGAAAGTGAAGATGGCAGTGACTTTTCTGGATGACTCAGCGCATCACTGGTGGATCCTTGCTAGCAGAAATCGTGGTGGTGCTCAAGACATGACTTGGGAGGAGTTAAGACGCTCTTCTTGGGTCAATATTTCGGTCACGCTCAGCGTATCAGGATTCAGTCGGATTTTCTGAACATGAAGAAGGGGGATGATGAGGGTGTCATCGAGTTTGAGTAGAGGTTCAAACTCGAGCTATTTGATTCCTTGAGCTACCATGTGCCCTATTTGATTCCTGATGAGAGGACCAGGATTGACATGTTTGTTGGAGCTCTTAGCGGGGTTTATGCAGACAAGATGGTCGGTGGCATTTACCCGACTTTTCTTGATGCAGTTACTGCAGCCATGGCCATTGAGACCAGGAGAACTTTTAGTGCATGGCCCAGAGATTTCGGTGGTCCCAGCCAGGGTCCATCGAAGAAGGCCGCTTCCTCATCAGCTTCTGGATCTTCAGCGGGCAGTGGTAGTAGTGGAGGATCAGGTTCTGGTTCTCGGGGTAGATTTGGAGGACGTTTCAGGAGACCCTCCAGGAGCCAGTTGGGCAGGCAGCAGGCCGGTCAGTTTAGTGCTGGTGGTAGTTCCCAAAGGGGATCTTCTGGTGGTCAAGCTTTCTCTTTTGGTCAGCAGCAGTCTTCTGGATGCTTTTAGTGTGGTGGTCTGGATCATTTCAGGAGAGACTGCCCTTTTGTTGGCACAGAGGACCGCTCATTCTCAGCAAGGCGGTCAGTTTTCAGCGAGAAGCTCTAGTGGTGGTTCTCGTGGAGGTTCAACAGCTAGGAGTGGTTCTCAGCAGGGGAGTGGTCAGCGTGGACGTCCCGCGACTCGCGCTAGATTCCATGCTATGACCCAGCAGGAGGGTCGTACTTCCCCAGATGTCATCATTGGTACGTTGTTAATTTTTGGTCAACCAGCATTTGTTTTAATTGACCCTGGAGCTACGTATTCATTCATGTCTAATAGATTCGCTCTCCATGCCAATGTGCCATCATCGTCTCTTCCAGGCGAGTGGCACGTATCTCTTCCCTCTGGTGAGGTGATGAGAATAGCTTGGGTGTTTAGTGGTTGTGAAGTTTTGGTGGAAGGAGCTCAGTTTAAGACAGATTTAATCCCTTTAGATATGGTGGATTGTTTTCGAAAAGAAGTGGTGTTTCGGAGCCCGGATGGATTGGAGGTTGTGTTTCAGGGGGAAAGAGATGTGATTTCGAGTTGCCTGATTTCAGCTGTGGCTGCCAAGAGATTGTTAAGCAAAGGCTGTCAGGCATTCTTAGCTCATGTTGTGGATGCAAGTATAGGAGTGATGGAAGTGGGAGACATTCCTGTAGTAAGAGAATTTCCGGAAGTGTTTCCCGAAGATTTGTCTGGTTCGCCTCCTGTAAGGGAGATAGACTTTTCCATTGAGTTGCTTCCTGGATCTATGCCTATCTCTTAGGCACCTTACAGAATGGCTCCAGCAGAATTGAAAGAGTTGAAGACTCAATTGCAAGAGTTAGTAGACAAGGGTTTTATTCGGCCTAGCATGTCTCCATGGGGTGCTCCGGTGTTATTTGTTAAGAAGAAGGACGGCACCATGAGACTATGCATTGATTATAGGAAGCTGAATCAAGTCACTGTGAAGAATAAGTACCCGTTGCCTCGCATTGATGATTTGTTCGATCAGTTGAGAGGTGCCTCGGTGTTCTCAAAGATTGATTTGAGATCTGGTTATCATCAGTTGCGGATTCGGGATAGTGACGTAGCCAAGACTGCTTTTCAATCACACTATGGTCATTATGAGTTTGTGGTAATGCCTTTTGGACTTACTAATGCACCCGTGGCGTTCATGGATCTCATGAATAGGGTGTTTAGTCCATATCTTGACCGTTTCGTGATCATGTTCATAGATGATATTTTGGTGTACTCAAAAAGTGAGAAGGAGCATGCCAAACATCTAAGATTGATTTTGCGGACTTTGAGGAATGTGCAGTTGTTTGCCAAGTTCAGCAAGTGTGAGTTTTGGCTGGATAAGGTGGGTTTTCTGGGTCATGTAGTTTCAGCTGAAGGTGTTAGTGTGGATCCCCAGAAGGTGGAAGCGGTGTCCAATTGGAAAAGACCCACAACTGTGACGGAGATTCGTAGTTTCCTGGAGTTAGCAGGTTACTATCGACGATTTGTGCAAGATTTTTCGAAGATTGCAGCTCCACTAACTAGATTAACCAGAAAGGGAGTCAAGTTCGAATGGTCAGATCAGTGTGAGCAAAGTTTTCAAGAATTAAAGGATCGTTTGACTAGTGCTCCTGTTTTGGCACTTCCAGACGATAGTGGGGAGTATGTGGTGTTTTGTGATGCTTCTAGACGAGGTCTAGGTGGAGTGTTGATGCAACATGATCGAGTGATTGCCTACGCTTCCAGGCAATTGAAGCCGCATAAAGTGAATTATCCCACTCATGATTTAGAGCTTGCAGCTGTGATTTTTACTCTCAAGTTGTGGAGACACTATCTTTATGGAGCCAAGTGTCAGATATTTACCGATCATAAGAGTTTTCGGTATGTGTTCACACAAAGGGAGTTGAATTTGAGGCAAAGAAGGTGGATGGAGTTGATCAGTGATTATGATTGCACGATAGAGTATCATCTTGGAAAAGCTAATGTGGTAGCTGATGCTCTTAGTCGCAATCCCTCAGTGTCTTTGTTTCACTTGAGAATGGTTCGAGTTCCACTTCTTTGTGAGCTGCGGGCTACAGGGGTGGATTTAGCGGTGGATGAAGTGGGTGCTTTGGTAGCCAGTTTCCATGTGAGGCCAATGTTGGTTGATAAAGTGCGGGAGCCATAGTATAATGATCATTCCATAGTTCGGTTGATAGAAAGAGCAACGAATAGAGCCGCCGTAAATTTTTTTTTCAGTAAGAAGAGATGGGTCGTTGTTGTTCAAAAGCAGGCTTTGTGTTCCAAAGAGGAATGAAGAGTTAAAGATTGAGATTTTGGAGGAAGCTCATAGTTTTGCGTATGCTGCTCATCCGGGTAGCACAAAGATGTATCGGACTTTGAAGGATTATTATTGGTGGCCTAACATGAAGAGGGAAATTGCAGCTTTTGTGAGTAGGTGTCTGATTTGTCAGCAAGTGAAAGCTGAAAGGCAGAAACCTTCAGGTTTGCTTGAGCCGTTGCCTATTCCAGTGTGAAAGTGGGACCACATCACCATGGATTTTGTCTTCAGTTTACCTCGTACCCGTGAAGGGCATGACGGTATTTGGGTGATAGTGGATAGACTCACTAAATCTGCTCATTTCTTGCCGGTGTGAAAGAAGTTTTCGCTGGATAATTTGGTTGAGCTGTTTGCAAATGAAAAGATCAAGGTGGTCAGAGATAGACTCAAGGCTGCTCAGAGTAGGCAAAAGAGTTATGCCGATGTCCACAGGAAGGACCTTGAGTTTCAAGTAGGTGATTGGGTGTTTCTGAAACTATCTCCTTGGAAAGGGGTAGTACGTTTTGGCAAGCGTGGGAAGCTTAGTCCGAGGTATATTGGGCCTTATGAGATAATAGAGCGAGTTGGCTCTCTTGCTTATCAATTAGCCTTGCCTCCAGAGTTAGCTAGGATACATAATGTGTTTCATGTATCCATGCTTCGCAAGTATATTGCCGATCCTTCTCATGTGCTGCAAGAGCAGCCGATTAGTTTGCAGAAAGATTTGTCCTATGAAGAGGAACCGGTTCAGATTCTCGACCGGAAGGAGCAAGTGCTTAGGAGCAAGTCAATTCAGCTCGTCAAAGTGCTTTGGAGAAGCCACCAAGTAGAAGAAGCTACTTGGGAGCCAGAAGAGCAGATGAGGCAGCAGTATCCTTATCTCTTTGAGTAGCATGTTTGTAAATTTCGAGGACGAAATTTTTATAAGGAGGGGTTGAGGCTGTCACGCCCCGAACCTTAATTTTTACCTTTATTACTGGCATAGCGGTAATAAGATTTTTACCGTGTTCGTCACTAAGTGTGTAATTTAATTAGTTCCCAGAGGGTGTTGAAGGACTAATATTTTGAGGGAATTATTCTAAGGAAAAAATTTTGATGACGGTAAAAATGGTAATTTTTGCTAGTAAAATGTAATTTTATTGGGGTATTATTTCGGGGTGTTGAATTTTGGATTTTTGGGTTTATAGAGGTGTTGGACCGGGTGGGCTGAAGACCCAAGTCCATTTTCTTTTCCCTCCCGATTCTCTCTTCTCACCCGATTTTCTCCCCTCTACACCCAGAAAATTTCCGGCCGACCGTCCGCCGCCGTCCGGCCTCCGTTCGCCGCCGGACCGGTCCCGTTCGAACGGTCTCCCTCCCAGCTACATTTCTAGACCGGTGGCAGCCTCCCTAGCGCCGCCGTGAGGGAGAAACGCCGCCCGAAAGCCCCGGCTGCCGAATCGGTTTTCTCGCCGGAACTCCCTCCTCCGGCCGCCATATCCGGCGAGCCATAGCCCAAAAGGAAGCCCTCCTCCCGTGCTTCAATCCCTCCAAAGGGCTCGCTCCGTCGTGAGCTAGGTAAGGAGAAATCAGAACTTGAAATTTCTAGGGCTTTTTGTGTATTTCCGTTCGATTGATGTGCTTAGGCTTAGAATTGGAGTTTGTGGTAGTTAGGAATGTTGTAGAGGAGGTTGAGAGGAAGATGCTGCCAAAATTTGGTGACCATCGGAGGTCGCCGGAGTTGGTCGCCGGCCGCCGCCGAGAAAATGTTTTTGGTGGAGAAAAATGTGAGGAGTTTAATGGAATAAGTTTTAGAATTTTTGGAGGAGTTTTAGATAGGTTTAAGATTTGTTGAAGTTTGGTATTTTTGGCGGATTATTAATTTATAATCCGGCCATGGGATTTTATTTAGTGGAAGGTGATTTTGAGGATGTCGGTGAAATTTGTGGAGTTTTGAGGTTGGCAGTGGATTTAAGATTTTGGAGTGTTAGGCTTGTTTGAGCGCGAAGCATATTTAATTATGCATGTTTTGCATTTAAACGTCGATGTTTCATTTAAGGTTTTATGTGTATGGAACAGGACGTGAGGAGGCTCGAGCAGAGGAGACCTCCGACCGACGTCAGGCTTAGGCCTAAGTTGTGAGTGGACCTTTGTTTTGAATATTATATCTGAAATGCTTTATCATTTGATTGATTTTTCTGTTATTGGATATTTCCCGAAATTGAGAATTTCGGTGGATTATACTCGAGGTACAATTCCGAGAATAGTATGTATATGATTAAATGCTAGCTAGCTATACGTGATTTCCCCCATACGCGAGGTACAATTTCGGTATGGGTGACATGAGCGTTAGACGCGAGTGTCGTAGCCCTGTGCGACTTGCTATTCTTGCATTTATTTATTCAAAGATGTCGTACAAGGAGTAAGCACGTATATATATTACCACTCGGCCGCTTTCCCCCATATGTGAGGTACAATTCCTGTGTGGGGTGATGTGAGCGTTAGACGCAAGCATAGTAGCTTCGTATGATATCTACTTTATTCAAGTTGTTCATAGATATCATGCCAAGAGTCAGGCGAGTGTGCATACATACTATATATATAATATCCAGGCCTGAGAGGCAGTTTCTTAAAGTTTGAGGGTTCTAGCCAGGCTGGACCCCAGTTCAGAATCGTTCCAGTGGAGTTCGTGTTTTTGCCACTGTGGAAAGCATTTCTTTTGGGGAAATTTTTATTTGTTGTCAGATCAGTTTTGTCCACTCACTCTGACGTGTTAAATATTTTCCCCTGGGCTCTTCATTTTTAAAATGCCCAGTCTGCAGAGTTCGCGTGAGGTCCAGCAGGAGACGTTGAGGCATAGTGACCCAGCTATTAGCTACATTTCGCCAGTAGGTTACCTGTTTAATCTACTAGGAGTTTGTTAGTTTCCGTTGTATTTTATTTTATTTTTTTAGTAGCTCTAAATACTATTGGAATTCTTATGTTTGTATTCTGGCTACTTTTGGAGTGTAGCTGAAGATTTATTTGTTTTGGATTAAAAGGTGATTCGTAAGTTTTTAAGTTAGGGTTGTCCATTTTCGAGGGAGGTTTGCCGAGTCTTCGGTAAATTTTCCTTGGAGGTGGTCCCTGCAGGACTCATCTCGGGTTTCGGGGTGAAATTCGGGGCGGGTCCTGACAGAGGCTATTACTTGAAAAAGACTAGCAATTGTCTACCTCTGTATACATGTAGGAAGAGAACCTTTTTCAATGTTATATTGATAAAACGATCTTATGGCAAGAAAACACTGGTGACCAAGAATAGTACAAGAGTACCAACAACTGAAACCTAAAATATGTACATACATGTTTAGCATATTGAAATTATAGTCTTTTGGCTCACCCCTTTATAAATTTGTGCAGATGTTACACTTGAGGGATAAAACTTGATGTCTAGAAAGAATATGAAGTCTAGGAGGAGGAGTGAATATATAATTTACTGTTTTTTATTCATGTTTGTGTAATAAAGCTTATTTTCTAAGTTTACTTTCCTGTTTGTTGTACGAACAATACTTATGAAATAAAGTTCTCCTTTACCAAGTCACTCTGGTTCTAAGTTTTTCATATAACTTCTATTTTTCAAACGTTCTCTTATCTTTGACAAATCGAGGCTATTCACGCCCTTACCCGGAATATATATATATATATATATATATATATATATATATATATATATATTATATTCTCAATTTTTGGGTCAAGGTGTGACAACCTAGCTCTCTTCCATTACCAGATTTGTGTTTCAATAGCAATACAAAGACAAAGAACAATAATTTTGTAACCAAAAAAGGATGAAGAGCAATAAAAATGATTGCTTTTTGCAAATACAATCAGTCTTGACTCTTGATTTCGAAATGCAAAATATTTCTTCTCAGTATCAATTAGATTTACTTCTGCAATCTCCTCAACCAATATTCTATCCCATACTCCAATCCATCCAGAAGTTATGTCCACAAAGCCTATGCTTTCACCTCCAAATAATTGTTTTTCTCCAAGTCCACTTTCCAAAGCCTCGTCAAGGTATGTAAGTATAAGTATAACAAACGACTCTGCTAAGGCATAAATCACCATACAAAAGAACTGTATCGTTCTATAACCAGGGCTGTACTTTGAGAACTGCTATCGTTTTGTATACATGGTTGTACTTCAAGAACAAGTTTGTACTTCAAAAGCTTAATCCATCCGTCGTCTTGTAAGTGACCTTACAACATTGACGATCTCCAATTTATTTTGCAATTTGCAATTCATCTTTTAATTCAAATAGGGGTAAAGTGGGCAAGAAAATTAATGATGGGTACATATAGCAATTTGTTGAGTACATATAGCCACATCCTTAAGTTGATCATTCTCTCGGGATGATTAGCTTGCCTGACCATTGTGCTCTATATATTTTATTTCCTTCCAAATTTCCTATATATATATATATATATATATATATATATATATCAATAATCCCGCCAAATTTCCTATATGTTTTATAAAACTAATTAGTTTATGAATATGAAGATCTTCTTCCTAATGTGACGTGTATCTCCATTAGCAATCTCAATTTAAATACGGAGGTGTATATTTCAGCTCTAGTGATTAGTGGAGATATATCTATGATCAACCTACCTACAAGTAACTACATCCACACCCTTTAAATATACTAGAGTTGATATGTTGATATTTGTGCATTAACGCGGTGTAGTATCCATATTATACATATTTCACATATATATAAGAATTATCACAAAAACAACTTTTATACAACAAAACATATAGTCTTGTGTTCTACCAAAAATATAAATGCTCTAATTGTTTTGAATGACATAAATAATTTCGTGAACAGCGAGGTAATAAATTATCTCGGTAATATATTAATATCTATAGACTCTTCTGATTTGTGAGAAATGTTGGAGCTATTTCGAGAAGAGTCTAGAGTGTGAGAGAGATGGACAAATGTTGGGCGAGAGAGAGCAAGTAGCGGCGAAAAAAATATACTTTTATACCTAGAGTTGAAATGAAAGGCAAATATGAAATTACACAGCTCATCAACGGGGTAAAAAGGTTCGCGCACTGTTTACAATGCTTATGAACACAGGGAGGGAGTGGATTGCTAAAGAAAAGAAGGTCGGTGCCCAATGTCGGTGCCAACATCGTTCTCGATTCTTCATGATACCGACGAAAATCGTATGTGTGTGTGTATCTCGATTCCCCCCAACTTATTTACCGCAAACAAGGAAATCGAATCTGTCACGACCCACCGTAGGATCGTGACACGTGCCCCACTAACTGATAACTTCTCAAAGAAGAGAAGAGTGAAACGACTTGCATTAAATGCCCGTCCCTTCCCCCCTACAGCGCCACCTGGCTGACATGCAATTAATACCCTGACACACCATCACCTACCCAGGTTACCAACCCAATGACACTACCCGGTAGCACTTGCCGGCAGTCACCGAGCTCTCGGGGAATTCCTGAACCCATCAGTTAAGCCATCAGAGTTGTCGTAGCGTACAGAGAAGGCATGTCCCAGATATTCCACCGTGAGCAAGATCCCAAACTCGCGCACATTATCCCCAACCATCGTGGCAACCCGCTGCGATCGACTTTCCGCTATAACAAGTGGGCGGATCACCACGAGCGCAGGATAATGAGCCCCCCAGCTGAACGCAGACTTTCTTTCCATGCAAAGGGGTGAACTCAGCTCGCCTACTGATTTCATTACATATGCGCGAGGTGAACTCAGGAGCGAGATTTCACCAACATAGCAACAAGGCAAACTCAGCTCGCCTACTGATTTCATTACATGTGCGCGAGGCGAACTCAGGCGCCAGATTTTGTCAACATAGCAACAAGGCGAACTTAGCTCGCCTACTTATTTCATTACATGTGTTCGAGGCGAACTCAAGCGCCAGATTTTGCCAAGATTGCAACAAGGCGAACTCAGGCGCGAGAATTCACCAAGATAGCAACAAGGCGAACTCAGGAGTGAGATTTCACCAACATAGCAACAAGGCGAACTCAGCTCGCCTAGTGATTTTCATTACATTTGCGCGAGGCGAACTCAGGAGCGAGATTTCGCCAACATAGCAACGAGGCGAACTCAGCTCGCCTACTGATTTTCATTACATATGCGCGAGGCGAACTCAGGTGCCAGATTTCACCAAGATTGCAACGAGGTGAACTCAGGCGCGAGAATTCACCAAGATCGTAACAAGGCGAATTCAGGAGCGAGATTTCGCCAACATAGCAACAAGGCGAACTCAGCTTGCCTAGTGATTTTCATTACATATGCGCGAGGCGAACTCAGGCGCCAGACTTCGCCAAGACCTCAACTAGGCGAACTCAGGCGCTAGATTTCGCCAAGATCGCAACGGGGCCATTATGTTCCAACAAAGTGACCAAAATAACAAGTCTCGAATAAGTGTGGGCAACATAACAGAACAGTTGTAGGTCCCGGATAATCTCAATCTCCGGATAAACTGTTGCTAGAGATTCCTATTCCAAAGCAAGAACCTAAAGGAAGCATGCGTACGAACTAAGGCATGCATACCGCCCTGGAAACATTTCATCAGGAAGCAAGGTTGAAACAACTAAGCCTTGAGAGCTATAAGTCCCTTGTACGGCTCCTGAAGAGTGGGAGTTGGGCATGTCAGTATCATTCCCTTCACACGGAGAATAGTGGGCTGATAACCCACGCGGCGATAATACCCCGCGCTCGAGCAACATCAACTAACACAGAACGGCTCGCTACCTTCCATCGCAATCACAACTCGTTCAAACGTGTCTTGAGTACGAACTTGAGGGGACTGGGATCGGGTGCCCGTTGATAAATAACTGATCTATGGGCATTTTATATGTCAAGTCCCCACTCAAGACATATCTTGAACGGGAACTTGGGGGGATTTGTAGTCGGTAGTCAGTAAACTACCTTCCCCGCCCATAGACCAGTCATGAAACTTGTAGACCGACGTCCGGGCTACCTCGCCATGGTGAAAGATCATCGGTACCACATCGGGAATGTGCTCCTCCAAGCTCCACAAGAAGGCACCATGAGAATATAAACGTGTAGTCAGTCCCACATCAGAAGTATGTAAAAAGAGGGAACCTTTCTTAGCTATAAAAGGAAGGCTCCCTTGAGAGAGAAGGAGGGATGAGATCTGATACACTCTACCCCGCGGGATATATATATATATATATATATATATATATCTGATATAAACCCTACCCCGCGGGATGGGTAGCCCACCCCCCCCCCCCCTCCCCCCACCATTTGTAATACTCCACTCGCGCGGGATGAATACTCCCCCATCCCTCCCTTACTCCAGATCACGCGGGATTGTTGCTCTTCTACCCCGCGCGGGATGGATGCTCTTGTAACACCAAATACTTATTGGCCATGATAGTTGAATCTTAAGTGGACGTAGCCATGTCCTCCAATGACATGGTGAACCACTATAAATATTCTTTTTGTGCGTATGTTTATGTTCTACCGTGTTTCTGCATAGCCTACGGGTTCTTACAGAAACACTAGGGTTAATGGTATTATTGTGGTTTTCTAAAAACAGCAGGGGTAAAACAGTCGGCACACAAAAACACATTGTTCACATGTTTATTGAACAGTCGACCAACCAATAATATATAGGTAAATTTACCTCATTGTCAAGCATTGTCAACTTACTTTTGTTTTATCTGAGATTGTCACTCTCCTTTTCTAACTTATTATCAAGTCTAAAGTATTGGTCATATTGGAGTTGGAGATTTGAAGATATGATGAGAGATTATGCAAGCAAAATTGGCTCTCACTCTCGTGTTCAATTCAAAACAGTCTACGCACCTACGGTTCTAGATTTTGACATAGGAAAAGCACAAACACAGTAAAATTATCTTGTTTTGTAGATAAAAGCCTCATACTATTACAATTTGGAAATTTAGGTTATACATAATTACATATGACGTAGTACTCTCATCTATAAAGATAAACAACACAAAATTCATTGAATTATTAGGTCTTCCGTCTCACTCACTCATAAAATTAAGGACTTTCTTCCTCAATCAACTTGTTGAGACTTGCTGAGATTAGAATTGAACATTCTATTTCATAAGATTTTCGAAAATTTTACTTTTTATATATAGCTGGTTCATAAAGACGTATACTTGCATATAACATACTAAACAAGTTATACCACATTAGTATGTTATATACAAATGTAAATTTGGGGATGGGCAATAAATGTGAACCAACTATAAATGTGGGAACAGACAATAAATGTGAGGATGGTCTGTACCACGTTATAGCTGGTGACCCACAGTTATTGCCCCTCCGCATATTCATTAGTATGTTATATGAAAGTTATACCACGTTAGTATGTCAGATCATCCCCACATTTATACTCGGTTCACCTGCCTGTAGAGTAGGACGGGCAATAAACGCAAACATCGGTGTTATAGACAGACGAAGCACCTTTGAGCACTTCAGTACTATAGACCATCCCAACTGGAATATCAATGTATGAATTGCATAGTTTTGAACTTCTCTCTATGCTTTTAGAGAGAGAAACTAGATCTGATTCTGATTCTCATCCCCCCCTTTCTCTCACCTAGATCTTGATCCTCTCCAGATCTAGATCAACGAAGGTAGAATATAGGGAGGCTCCTCCGAGCTTGGTTTTTGTGTACTGCTCATCTTCATTTCTAGTTTTTCTAAATTTTCCTCACTTTTGTGATGGCTTGCTACCCGTTTTGTGGTTTAGATCTGGCTATGTCTAGTATATATGGGAGGCCTTTGTTCCTCATTTTCTCTCTTCTCATCGCCTATCTATCATACAATCCCATAAGTTTTCCGGTTAAAATTCGATCAACCACATGATACACCTCCCTTCTCTACCCACTTCCTCCGTAGAAGCTCCTATGGTAGAGACCACATAGTGTATGCCACTTTCCTATATGAGTATGGGTACTCACGCATGAGTTTATCACTCCCCATTATCTATGGTTATGGTTACTGTCCTTATTTTGGTTCGGTGTTCGGGATCTTGGATACTTGTCGGCTACCATGGCTTCTTCTTGGTTTCGTGGTGGAGAATTTGATGATGTTGTGGAGGGTTTCATCCTTTTGGTTGGTGGATTTCTCTTGTTCGATGTGTTAGGATCAGATTGGCATTGGAATCTCATGACAGAATTTTTACGTGTTTTTACTTCCGACGCATCAGCGATTACAGCTGTTTGCAGTGCGTTTTGGATGACAACTCTAGAGTTTTTGAAGTTGGTCAGGTCACCTACTGGACATGTGTTTTAATTTAATTTGTAATAGAGATAGTAGTACTATACCTTCATAACTTTGTTGGGTGTACTGGATTTACGTTTCTCTTCGTTTCCTTATATTGTTTGAGCTCAATTTTTAGGCTCATGTTTGAGTTTATCCCTCAATGAATTTATTTTATTTTCAAAAAAAAATTTGAAATATCAAGTTTAACGGTTATGAAGTGTGAATTTTAAAGGGTGTTGGAAAATGTACCTTGGGAATTACTATATGTACTCAGCACTAGTATTTTTGCCAATACCCTTATCTGAAAACGAACAAAGATGAATTAAGAACTGCAGTTTTTGCCTTCGACATTTTCAGGAACTTTTCAATCCTCCGATCTTCGACGGTTTTTGCCCTCATTGTTATTTTGATATCAAAAAATAACTGTATAGCTTTGGAGCACAATGAAATTCTTTGATAGATAATTAGAAATTGAGTCAATTAAGGAGAAACAATAATCATGATAGAAGCAATATGATGAACCCGGTTTGATAAAGCAATAGGAAGAACCCAGATTTGATAAACCCAGATATCTGATCCTCTCTTAATAATGTTCTTCTCTCACACCATTTCTTCATCTTCTTCTCTTTATACACTTACCCTCAATGGTTCAATCAATTGCTATTTACTAGAATTCAGCCATGATCTCTTTGTTTTCCAATTTAATATAAAGTTTTATGGTCAAATTTATAAACGTTAATCATCAATAATCATCCTTATTTCCTTAATCCCTTGATCTTGTGCTTGAAACAAACTTCTGATAATGGAAGAGAGAGAGAGAGAGATGTGTTGGGTGCCTGCGTTTGATTTTTAGACATAGGGACAAAATAGGAAAAAATGTAACAATAATTAAAGTGTTAGGTGTAACTAGTAATTTGCTAGAAACACCCATTTTAAAACCCTAGCTTCTTTATACAGAATTATTCCCTTGAAATCAGCCCCAGAAACTTTACACCGAAGTATGCTCTCTTCCACAGTTCCATAGTGTCCTGTTTAATCTTCCCGGAATAAAAACTCAGAAAAAGAATAGGCATTTTCATCATGAGTGCCAATAAGTGAAGAAACAGACACCGTTTTATAAAGGGGAATTTGATGTTACACCCAAAATCATAGACTCATTTTAAATTACACCCACATGTTATACTCTTTTGAAATACACCCAACTTATTAATTAGGTTGATTTAGTAAAAATATTAATATTGTTTATCTAAACAATAGAACTTGTTGTTGAAGGAAATTGCTGAAATGCCACCAACTGAACCATTGCAATTAACAAGTTGTTTGGCCGACTCATTAAACATAATTACCCGGCAGCTGAAAACTCAGTTCCACAGACTACGCCCAAACCCTAAACCCTAAACCCTAGTCTAAACCCTAATCCATAATCCATAATCCCTAAACCCTAAACCCTAGTCTAAACCCTAAACCCTAAACCCTAATCCCTAATCCCTAAACCCTAGTCTAAACCCTAAACCCTAAACCCTAAACCCTAGTCTAAACCCTAAACCCTAGTCTAAACCCTAACCCTATTTAAAATAGAAGAAAGTCAAGAGCCACATTTAGGGAATGTCTTCTCATTCAATCAGAAAGGAAAAATCTTCTCAAGAAAAAAACAAAAAAAACAGAAGGGCAAAAGAGTCAAGGAAAAGAGGGATACAAATTCCAAAAATAAAAATAAAACATATAAGGCAGGTTCAATAATAGGGTTAGGTGTAAATTAAAATTGAATATGAGTATGAGTTTATTTTAAAAAGGGTTTGATTTTTTGAGATTTTGTCTAATTTTCTCTTTTATAAAAGAAAAAGAGCATCTTACCTCAACCTAGGCATTAGCACACACTATGGTCCAAAGATACTGTAAGCTTTTGTCATCATCATCATCATCATCATCATCATCATCATCATCATCATCATCATCATCATCATCATCATCATCATCATCATCAAAACTAAAACTGGGAAAATAGTACAAAAGACCAAGAGACACAAGCCACAAGTGCTAGATCCAACACCAATTTCATTACTCAATTCATAACAATTCCAACTCTACATACATCTCAGCCCTTCATTCCCTCTACCTTATCTCTACAAGGAGGGGAGCCCAGAAAAATAGACTAAAACAAAACCAAAGAAAAAAGGGATGCCTGATGCATTTCCCCAGAAAAATTTCAACTACCATCTTTGTCTTGCATGAGGGACCTACATGTTTGATGTCACAGAGACTATTCCTTCCCTATTATTTAGCAACAAAGACGAAATTAACAGAAGAAGCCTATGGTGAAGGTCTTATTGAGCTCTTTTTTCTTTTCTTTTTTTTTTTTCCTTCAGTGAAGTATTTATGTTGGGAATAATCCCCATAAAACATAATCAGCTTCCTCCTCCTTCCAACAACATTTCCTGATAGCGGCATTCACTGCTGCAGAAAGCCTTCTCACCTCTGCAGCAAGTAGCAACCAAACGTTATATTAAAAAAGAAAATTAAATAAAAATTTAAAATACTAGGTTTTTTTAAAGATAAATACATACATATTTTTCTTTTATTTTACACCTACTTCACATAAGCAAACTTACCATATAGAACAAATGTCTATAATTAATAGTTTTCTTCATTTTTCAGTTTTCTCTAATTTGTCATTCAGACAGTAGAAAACTAAATTTGGTATCTTTCTCAATTTTAGTATCAATTTGAAACTCAAATATTGAGTTAAAATTTAGTTAGATTTAACTTTGTCATAATCAATTACATTCTTTAATTTTTTACCTTGTTATTACTAACTTGAGTGTGTATATATATATATAGAAGTATATCATTTGTAATAGAATTATAATTTTCATTCCTAAGCTCACATTTGGTGTCTCTCTACATAGTTGAAAAATTTCTAATTGTAAGGTACACGTTCTTGTTCTTTGATTAATTTTCTTCTTTTTAAGTATATTATTATATCATTTCTCATCCTAATTGAGAGAACATTTTACTTTCTACTTTTCTACTAACGTTTCTAATGTACCTATTAAGTAGGGCATAATATGATAATATACCTAAAAAGAAGAAACCCAAAATTGGGTTTAGGGTATAGGCTTTAAGATAGAGTTAGGGTATAGGTTCAGGGTATATGGTTTGGGGTTTAGGGTTTAGGGTATAGGGTATAGGGTATAGGGTATAGGGTATATGGTTTAGGGTATAGGTTCAGGGTATAGGATATATGGTTTAAGGTTTAGGGTTTAGATCATATATCTTATTCATATTATATTTTACCTTATATATAGATTAGAGAATAAATTCTTTTAATCTAGATTTTTTTTCATAAAAATAAATAAAACTACATGATTTTTGCAAATTGATTGAAAAATGTTAGTGTTAGAAGAAAAACTCATAATCAAGGTATTTAAGATAACATCAATTAAACTTATTTATTATATTAATATGTTATAATTGAATGGTGGCAATTGTGTAAAATTTAGAAAAAATATGACATAATATTTATCATAATTGATACATTTTAGATGTCTATCAGATAAAAATATTATGTGAGTTTTATTTAAAACCATTCTTTAAAATTGGATGTATATGAAAATTGCAAGTATTAAAATGAGTTTAACACCCAAATCGAACAAAGACTAGAAAGTCGTAAACACAAATGACCCAGAATTTTCAAAACGGGGCAGACAAGTGACATATTAACCTGCATAATAAGGAAAGCTTTGGAAATTCAGATATACTCTGTCATGTTATCCAAAAGATGGATATGTAGATCTAACAATACTACTATATTGCCAATCAATAACCAATTGCAACATACTATAATAGGAATCCCAGTATAATATACACCAATCATTAACTAGTATCATATGAAGATTCTAATCCAAAATTGAATAAACACCAATCAATACTAGTCTCAAACTTGACATTATTGACAGTATTATATAAACAACCACCAACCATTCAAACACAATGAATAAGAAAAAAATAAAAACAACACCAACAGAATTAAACTAAGATCAAACTGAGAAACCCACCAAAAACAACCAAATTTTATTCGGGCTTTCCTTTTTGTATAGATTAGAACAAAGGATGTTGAGCTACCAATAAATAGTATATAAATGGAAATAATGAAACCAACCTGTACATGTAAATATCTTTGCCCTGCCCAATATTGTTCTTGCAATGGTAGCAGAAGCTGAGGAAACTTTCAGACGGGTAACTTGACCTGTTTTCCTTCCGGGTTGGGGAAAGTTGAGGCACACCATCACAGCTCTCCACAACGCAATTGTCAAAGATGTGAATAGTTTTTGGATTTGGCCCATGAGAAATCACACAAGTATAATCCTCAGAATGCTCCATTTCACTAACAGAGAGACACCCTTCGAAAACCTGAGGCGAAACTGGAGTCTCATTGCCGGAACTCACAGTCCCAAATGGGGACTTCTTAGCCGGAGACTGAGACAGGCCGGAAGAGAATGGATCCAAATGAGAAATAGTCCTTTCGATTCCGAAAACGACTTCAAGTTTCGGTGATTCAGAAGAGGGGAGAACAGAGGATGGCAGAGGAGGGATTTGAATCTTGAGCTGTGAACCGAAAATAACCATTCGGGTTTGGGGCTTCGATGTTTTAGGATCAGAACCATCATCGTCAATCAGAGCATCAACAATGGCAAGGCCAATGCCTTTGGAGTCCAATTTGTCCCAGTGGCGCTTTGTTTCAGGTTCTGGGGTTTGGGGTGTGTTTGATTCCGACCAGAACGGGTTTCTGAGACCAAAGAATGGCTTGGTTTCTAGTATGGAAGTTGGGCTCATAACAGCTTCAGTTTCAGAGAAGGGTTTTGAGGTGAAGCTAGTGAACAATCTTGGAGTAGAGAAGAAAGATGAAGTAGGTCTAGGAGAAGGCAGAGAGCTATTGTTCGCCATTAGAGTAGCTTCAAAGTCCAAACAAACCAACTGCAAAATCAAGAACAGAAACTTCAAATCCACCCAAATATTGAGAACCTTGGAACTCAATGAAATAAAAAAGGAGTAAGGAGTTTCAAAATATGAATTGCTACTAAGCTAATGTACAGTTAAAAATCCCATCTTAAAAAAAAAAAAAAACAGAAACCAGAAATTGGAAACTATTCTCTGCTACAACTCTGTGATCTCCATTCTCAAAAGGACTGGCAGAAAAACCCAGTAGAGGAAAGTATCAAAAAATAGAAAGAGCTGAGCTTACACAGTTCTTCCGCGACTTTCTCGCTGGCTCTTCTTTCTCAAAAGCTCTCTGTTGTGGAATCAATCAATCAATCAGAGAAAGAGAGAAGAAAAGAATCCGAAAGCAGCTGAAAGAAGAGGCCCAAGAGTGGTGATCGAAGGACAAGACGTGCATGCATCAGACATCTGAACAAAGAAAGTTCGTATTTTTGTTCCTTCTTTTGTTGGGCAGGCTTTAAAATTTTCTCTTCAGCTTTTGTTTTTACCCTCCTCTCCACAATTAACTCAGCTGAATTGGATTTGTTTCAGAAAGGAAGACGATGATTCAGGGTGTAGACATGTAAAATTTAACAAAATAATTGGGTTTATAAGTGATGGCTCGCATAAGAATAAATGAAGGCGAGACGGACTCCACTTCACGAGGTGAACTGTACTTCGTAAGGCGGACTGACATTCGCGATTCGAACAAGACTTGGTGAGGTGAAATAACTTCGCATAGAAGTAAATAGTGGCGAGGTGATGTGACTTCGCATAGAATTAAACAGTGGCGAGGTGAAATGACTTCGCATAGAAGTAAACAGTAGGCGAGGCGGACTGACTTTCGCGAGGTGAACCGGACTTGGCGAAACGAACAAGACTTGGCAAGGCGAAATAGACTTGGCAAGGCGAAACGAAATTCGCGTAGATTCACATGAAGGCGAAGCGAAATGGCTCCCCGTGCGTGGATTTACATGAAGGCGAGGCGATATGGCCTAGCGTGGGGGAGTCCGCGAACTGGGATCAGAAATCTCCGCTTGCTTGGAAATCAAGATTCCTCGCGAGATATTTTCCATATCTGCGAGATAGCTCGCCCCTTACTAATGATCTTGATCAAAACAGGACATTAATCCAAAGCGATCTGGGTATATCTAAATCTTAAGATTTGATTGATCTGATTATGTTAAAATCAGCAAGTAAATCAAACAATCAAGGTTCATTGATTTGATTAAGGAAATATTATTGATTCAGAATCTTCATTACTTGTCTTAAGTGGAGGCATGTTAACACTATAAATACCCTTTCTCATACCAAGAGGAAGGGGGGGCAGAAACAAAGACGGACAGAGGACCAGAAGAAGAGCAGTGGACTAGAGAGAGAGAAAAATCCCTCCCGCTAGCTCAGAAGTCTTCCCCAAAATACTTGAAGAACTATCAAGCTCATAGCCAGTTCTTCATCAAATCTAAAATCCTTGAAGAATTATTAAGCTCATAGCCATTTCTTCATCAAATCCAAAATCCTTAAAGAATTATCAAGCTCATAGCCAGTTCTTCATCAAGTCCAGAAGTCTCCCAAGCCCCCGAAGAATCATCAAGCTGCCAAATAGCTGATTATTCATCAACTTCAAGCTTAGAAATTGTCAAATCCTAAAAAATCATCAAGCTGCCAAATAGTCGGTTCTTCATCAACCTTAAGCCTAAAAGTTGTCAAATCTCGAAGAGTCATCAAGCTGCCAAATAGCCGACATCTTCACCAACTTCAAGACAAAGAATAAACCATCACGTGAAACCGCTCGTGGATCAAATCCGATCAAGAACAAGCCTCTACGGCCCTTGGTCAATCAACTTCTACAAATCGTCAACACGACAAGAAGTCCAAATCCTAGATATTCGTTACGTGATCAACCCGCGTAACCCTCAAGAACAAGTGCTTGTCACCCTTGAGTTAAACCTACATTCGTAGATAGAATCAGAGGAGTACACAAAGATTGTAATCCGCATTCGCATTGATTAAATTAAATTATTCTTTGTACACGTATTGTTCTGTCATTTATTGCAGATATTTTCGTGTTTACAAAATTGGCACCCCCAGTGGGACAGCTTTGCCTCTCATCTCCTTCTCCGCAAGCAAGTTCAAATTTGTTCGACGTAATGGCCTCCAAGAGTACTCAAGCCATCTCGATGAAGAAGTCTAAACCAACGACCGTGAGGTCAAACAGCGAGCCCTCTGGTCATGTCACCCGCAGCATGATGAGGAATCAACCTACAACATTTGTGGCTTTGCCTTCCAACCCTCGCGAACCGGTCATCACCTTGGCGAATCTTGCGGACAAGTATGCCTCTTGAAGTGACAAGCGGGCCTCGCGCAATGAAGACAGCCGTGCCTCGCGAAGTGACAAGCGTGCCTCGCGCAGTGAAGACGAGCGTTCCTCGCGAAGTGAAGACAGCCGTGCCTCGAGAAGTGATAAGCGTGCCTCGCGCAGTGAAGACAAGCGTTTCCCGTGAAGTGAAGACAACTGTGCCTCGCGAAGTGACAAGCGTGCCTCGCACAGTGAAGACGAGTGTTTCTCGCGAAGTGAAGACAGGCGTGCCTCGCGAAGTGACAAGAGTGCCTCGCGCAGTGAAGACGAGCGTTCCTCGCGAAGTGAAGACAGCCGTGTCTCGTGAAGTGACAAGCGTGCCTCGCGCAGTGAAGACGAGCGTGCCTCGCGAAGTGAAGACAGCCGTGACAAGCATGCCTCGCGTAGTGAAGACGAGCGTTTCTCGCGAAGTGAAGACAGCAGTGCCTCGCGAAGTGACAAGCATAAACTGTTGAAGGGAAGGGCAATCCAAAGCAACATGTTGCTCACTTCATCGAAACTTGCAATAACGCCGGGACGGAGGGTGACCACCTTGTCAAGCAATTTGTTCGCTTTTTGAAAGGCAATGCCTTTGAGTGGTACACGGATTTAGAGCCCGAGTCCATCGACTGTTGGGACCAAATGGAACGTGAATTCTTAAACCGCTTCTACAGTACAAGGCGAACTGTGTGCATGATAAAACTCACCAACACAAAGCAATGGAGAGACGAACCAGCGATTGACTTCATCAACAGGTGGCGCTCGCTCAATCTCGATTGTAAAGACCGCTTGTCGGAGACGTCTGCGGTAGAAATGTGTATTCAAGGCATGCATTGGGATTTGTTGTACATTCTCCAAGGGATAAAGCCTCGCACCTTTGAAGAACTTGTTGCTCGAGCTCATGACATGGAACTCAGTTTGGCTAGTCATGGCCAAAGAGAATGTGACATCATGGAACCAGAGAATCAAGAGTCTTTGGCAATCAACACAGCTCCTACAAAGGTCGTGAAACAATTTAAACCAAGTGAGCAAAAGAAGTTTCAGTCAACTCAAGATCAAGCAAGGAGGAAAACTCTAAAAGAGTTGGAAGCTAGAAGTTACCCTTTTCCAGATTCCGATGTTGCTGAGATGTTGGAAAACTTGCTTGAAAACAAAGTAATCAAATTGCCAGACTGCAAGCGTCCAGAAGAGATGCATCGCATCAATGATCCAAAATACTGCAAGTACCACCTTATCATCGGTCATCTGGTGGAGAAGTGATTTGTTTTGAAAGACCTCATCATGAAGCTCGCACGACAAGGAAAGATATGTTTAGACGTTGAAGATGACGTGGCTCAGTCAAATCATGCTACCTTCATCTATAAACAAAAGGCAGTGCCATCGATGTCTTTGCTGGGGGCATGCAACTTGCCGAGCCTCATGTAGACCACACCAAAGTCAAAAACGCTCCTTGTCCGCACGAGCATAAACTGCAAAGGACAAAAAAAAATGCTCCTTGTCTGCACGAGCTTAAACTGCAAATGATAAAAAAACTCCTTGTCTGCACGAGCTTAAACTGCAAATGACAAAAATGCTCCTTGTCCGCACGAGCATAAACTGCGAATGACAAAAAAAAAATGCTCATTGTCTGCACGAGCTTAAACTGCAAATGACAAAAATGCTCCTTGTCTGAATGAGCTTAAACTGCAAATGACAAAAATGCTCATTGTCTGCACGAGCTTAAACTGCAAATGACAAAAAAAACTCTTTGTCTGCACGAGCTTAAACTGCAAATGACAAAAACGCTCCTTGTACGCACGAGTATAAACTGCGAATGAAAAAAAAAATGCTCATTGTCTGCAAGAGCTTAAACTACAAACGACATACAAAAAAATGCTCCTTGTCTGCACGAGCTTAAACTGCAAATGACAAAAATGCTCCTTGTCTGCACGAGCTTAAACTGCAAATGACAAAAATGCTCCTTGTCTGCACAAGCTTAAACTGCAAATGACAAAAAAAAAATGCTCCTTGTCTGCACGAGCTTAAACTGCAAATGACAAAAATGCTCCTTGCTCGCACGAGCATAAACTGCGTACGTCACCCAAAAAAAAATTTTCCTTGAACCAAATTTTTGTGTAGTTTTTCATCTTTCTAGCTCTCACGAATAGCAATTTTTCTTGGTTTAACCCTTTCTTTTCCCGCTCTTTCAATACCCAACTTGTCCATTGCACCACCTCTTAATGAGCTAAAAGAAGCCATGAGCCATGGTTATTGCCTCTCTAGCGTCCATCGTACATAATCATTGTACATAACCATGAACTAGGTTACACAAATTCAACTGGGAGCCAACTAATTTTAACAAATTGAACAAATTGAATAAGAAACCCGCAATCACCCACAAGAAATTTTGTCGAGGAAAACCGATGGGAAAAGATGTTAACAAATCGTAATCTCGATTAGATTTTTTTTTGATTAAGTAAACAATTCAAATATTACAACTATGTGAGTCTCGTTGGGAAGGTCTGGGTCATGGGCGAGACCTGGATCGCCATGAGACAGTGATTTTGGGCTGCAATTTTCACCCACGATTTCTGTTTCTGGGTCCCCACGTGACAGTGACTGTTTATTGAATTTTATATTAGGTATTTTGAATGTGAATAATGATTTTATATATTAATAAAATTATGATTAAATAAACAAAATGACATAGTGAAATTAAATATTTATTTCATGACTTAGAAAAAAATATAATACAATTATTTAAAAATAACACAAACATAACATAAAACAAATAAAAACCGCAATCTGGATATCCATGTTGTCTTGCACTTCCCATAAATGCTCGATAAGATCTTCTTGAAGGTTTGAGTGATCATACTGATTCCTAATTTCATTGTACCGCTCCATGAAACCTTCAAAAAAATATGAGCATCTCTACCAACTTTCTCAAAATCTTACCCAGTAGGTCCATCCCAAACTTCTGCTATCCTTGGCCTCAAATTGTTGTCTTCTTCTTCGTCAGACTCTAAATCCTCATTGGTATCTTCAGGGCGTTCGTCCTCAACTATCATCTTGTGTAAGATAATACAAGCCAACATGATATATCAGACATCCTCTTTATCCCACCCCCGAGAAACTCCTCTAACAATACCGAAGCATGCTTTTAAAATACCAAAACACCTCCACATATTTCTTGTATCCCTCTTCAGCCTTGGCAAATGTAATTTCCTTGGGTCGTGTGGGGTTTGGAATGGTCTTCACGAAAGTCGCCCACCTAGGATATATTCCATCGGCGAGATAGTAACCAAATTTATGAACTCTATTGTTCACTTGGAATCGGATCTTTGGTGCTCGACTGGCAGTAAGCTCATCAAACAACGGCGACTTTGTTAGGACGTTGAGGTCGTTGCATGCCCCGGGCATTCCAAAAAAGTCGTGTCATAACCAAGTGTCGTAAGATGCGACTGCTTCAAGAATTATAGTAGGGATTTTCTTTCTCCCACTATATTCACCAGCCCAAGTGGTTGGATAATTCTTCCATTGTCAGTGCATGCAGTCGATGCTCCCAATCATCCCTAGAAAGCCTCGTCTTTCACCTTTAGCAAGAAGTCTTTTAAGATTGGCCAGAGTAGGAGCTCGAAGGTACTCTGCTGAGTAAAGAGCAACGATTCCTCTTGTAAATCGTTGGAGGCACTCGATAGAGGTGGACTTTGCCATCCAACAATACTCAGCACATTGATCTGCCGCAGCACCGTACACAAGCATTCGCAAAGAAGACGTCATCTTCTGCTCAGGAAGTAGACTAACTTTCTTCATAGCATCTGACTTTTGGATAAAATATTGATAGTAGTTGCAAAGGCCATAACGTATGTCAAGACCCACCCCGAATTTCACCCTAAGACCTGAAGTGAGTTTTGCGGGGACCACTTCCAAGGAAAATTTACCGAAGAACTCAGCAAACCTCCTTTGAAAATGGACAACCCTAACCTGGAAAAATAAAGAACTACCCTCTTAACAGTTAAATCATTCTCCAAATCAACCCATAATTATCCAAATAATAAAATATCGGTCTTAGCACACCACCGAAAATATTTTACAAAATTCCCAAGAGTATTCAAAGCTACTAAAAATAACGGAAGCAGAAAAATACCCTAGTAGGTTAAACAGATAACCTACTGGTGAAAAGTGGCTGAGAGATGGGTAACTATGCCTTGTCGCCTCCTACTAGATCCAACCTGAACTCTGCAGACTGGGCATTTTTAAAACGAAAGGCCTAGGGGAAAACATCCGGAAATGTTAGAGTGAGTGGACAAAAATAAAGAAAGAAAAATAAGTATCAACACTTATGCTTTCCCAAATTAATTTCCAAAGAAAATCGAATGCATGCTTCAAATGAGAAATTTTTTATCTCATAAATATCAAGCCTCTTCAGCTCAAAAATATATATCAATATGCGTATGTATTTACACATGTCTATACTCCCAATATAGATTAATATATTTAAAATAATCTATATAGGGCTACTACGCTTGCGTCCAACGCTCACGTCACGCTTTAATGTGGTGATATACTACTCCATTAAGATGGACAGACATGTGTATAAATATGTGCTCATACTCCGTATATGAATTAAACACTCATATAAGGTTACTACGCTTACGTCCAACGCTCACGTCACATCATATGTCAAGATCTACCTCGGATTTTCCCATGAAAGCCGGAATAAACGCTACGGGACCCACCTCAAGGGAAATTCTACCAAATTTTTGGTATAACCGCCCTTGAAAATGGGTAACCCTACCTAAAAAAAACTCACCAAAAACCCAAATACTTCTAATCAATTTAATCCACATCTTCTGGAGCCATCCGCTCCCCCAAATAATCATCCACCACCTCAAAATCAATAAAATTCCAAACAATTTCCATAAATTTAATCTCTCATACTACATAACCAAATAAATCTTTTTCATCACTCCTAAGTGGAGTCATAAGTCTTAGCACACTTTAATATAAATGCATTTAAAACATCTTATGGTTATCAGAGCATCTACTAGGAAATGAGAAAATATACAATAGGTTAAACTAGTAACAAACGAGAGAAAAACTGGATGAGGTAGGAATTATGACTCGCCTTCTATCCTCGCCGAAAAGAACTCTGCAGACTGAGCATTTAAAAACGAAAGGCCCAAGGGAGAAGCATTTAAAATGTTAGAGTGAGTGGACAAAAATAAATAACAGTAATATGGACTTAAATATGGAGCACTGAAATCAAATTGATGCTCTCCCAAGATTTCCATTTAAAAAATCCTTATGCATGCCACTTTTGGAACTTCACCAAAAATATTTACGGATAAAAAAAAATGATGAACCATTCCCATTGGTTCTCAATAATTAATAAAAAATAGGGATGAAGTTTCACCATAACGATGAGCCTCCAGCGCCATACTCACTTATAGTAAGTAGCCGCTAATAATGGCTAGCTAACAAATAATATAAATACTGATCGGTTGCCTCCTAGGCTATAATAGCGTCACATGCTAAGCGCACAACTCACCTATGGTGAGTAGCCGCTAATAATAGTTAGCTAGCAATAATGAACATATATCAATCCTTTTATGGTGAAGTAAAATAACAAATATCAAGAATGTCACTACCCCAAAAATAATACAAAATCCATTGAACTCAGTACAGTTCCCAACTGTACCTAGAAATATTGCGTAATAAAATAAATCACTTGACATGTCCACATGTCAAATAAAATGCTCAAGAGAGTTCCCGAAAAATAAATGGAACTCATTACTCCAAGAAAATATTAAATCTCCAAAATGCCTTTGAACAATTAAATAAACTCTAGAGCATGCATGACATTCAAATCAAAAGTCCACTCACAGTGCTCGGCTATGCTTGCCGACGACTCGAGGCTTCCTCCAAATGATCCTCCTCACGTCCTGAACAATAAATAATATTAATTCCCATACCAAATTAAAACTTCAATAAATAACCCACAATATTAAAGGCCTAAAATTAATCTTCTTCATTGCACAATTTCTCCATTTTTAATCCATTATGACTCAAAATCCACCACCATCACCGATAGCCAAAAATTAACCGTATAAAAATTAAAAACCGACTAACCCAACTACCGATATTCCAATCTAAACACCGCCAAAATCCTTAACCATTGAAAAATCTCAAACCTTATCAAAATTCCTCCAAAAATTCCAAACTTTACTTCATTAAACCCCTCTCATTAACACCATCTTAAAAACATGAAAAACAGCCCCTAAGGGGCGCCGCCGCCGCCTGCTCAGCCGGAAGCCGTACTCTGGCGAGCTACAATGTTTCCCAAATTTTAACACAATAATCCTCTCAATCCGCACAACAACTTTCTTAACTAGCACACAATCCAATTTTAAGCATGGCTAAGGCAACCGGAGCAAAATAAAGAACTGAGCCCTAGAACTTCAATTATACATTTCTCATCTCTAAGATCGAATTAAGTCTATTCCTTTTGAGGGATTACTCACCTTGATGAGGGCTACAAAATGAGCCAAAAATCCCGACCTATGGTGGCCGGAGGAGAGAACTCCGGTGAAGAGGCAGTCGGCGTTTCCAGCGGGTTTTCTCCTCTCCGGCGGCGCTATCAGCTTGGACACTAGGCCGGGGAGAGAGAGGAGGTGGAGGGGCTTCGAACTGGGCTGGAGCGGCGGTCAGTTGCTGGTCGGACGATGACAGAAGGCGCTGGGAGCTTCCGGCAGGAGAAGGGCTCGTGGAGAGCTCAGGAGAAAGAGAGAAGGAAGATGGAGAGAGAGAGAGAGAGAGAGTGAGGGGTGTTGGGCTGCTCCCCACCCGGTCCAACACTTAACCTAACAAAATATACCCACTAAACATTTTACCCCTTTTTACCAACTCAAATACTTTACCATTTATCTGATAACTATTTCACGCTAACTCCGATTTTAACACATAGCATGTCTACGAAATCATAATAACATCCTCTACAACTTTCATGAAGAAAGTTTTCCAAAATTCAAAACGGAAGAAAAAGTCAACTTTAAGGTCCTTAACAGTAAACGGTTACTTAATATGATAAAGGACCAAAATAATACCAAACTAAATAACCGTAAAATAACTTAAGGGCTGGGGTGTGACACCATAATGTAGTTATATACTATGTCATTAAGGTAGACAGACACATATGGCTAGCTAGCATTTATATACATACTCTCCTCATAAATATATTATAATTTACCGAAAATCCCATTTTCGGTAATTCTCCAAAATACATAAAATCGTCAAATAAAAATGACGTCAAATGCTCCAACAAAATAAATTGCTCAACAATAAATAATTGCATGCATATTATTTAAAATAAAAGTTCACTCACAAATTAGGCCTAAGCTTGATGTCGATCAGAGACCTCTTCCGCACGACCCTCCTCACGTCCTGTTCCAAAAACATATTTAAATCCTCAACTAAATACCGACGCTTATATAAAAATAGACAAAATTAAATCTGAGTTTCACACACTCATCCATGCCTAACGTCCTTATTCTTAAATTCGCTTAAAACCATACTTCACCACAATTACCGACATCCTTAAAATCACCCTCCACAATCCTAACAATAATTAACCCACGACTGCATTTTTACTCATTAATCACCATAAATCACAATTCCTATAAAAATCCACAACCTATCCAAAACTCCTCAAAAAATTCTAAACTACACATCATTAAACTCCCCTTAAGAAAATACATCTAAAACCATATAAATCCCCTTAATAGATGCGGCCGACTCCGACGACCTCCAATGCCTACCAAAATTTAGCACAATCTTCCTCTCAACACGCACAACAACTTCCCTAACTAACACAAACACAAATTTTAAGCCTAGATAGGATAATCAAACCAAAACAGTGATTTGAGCCCTAGAACTTCAACTCATCGATTCTCCTCACCTGTAGCAAACTGGACCGAGTCCTTCTAGGGCAAGGCAACTGGGTTGAAGACCTTCAAAACCATAGAAGGCTTACCCATATTGGTGGCCGGAGGAGGAAGTTTCGACGACGGAGAGCTTTGGGCAATCGAGACTTTCGGGCTTGATTTCTTTCTCACGACTGCGTTAGGGAGGCTGTCACCAGTCCAGGAAGGAAGAGGGAACAAGGGCCGACTGATTGGGATTGATGCGGCGGTGAACAGTGGTCGGACGGTGGCGGACGTGCGGCTAGAAATTCTGGCAGAAGAGAGAACTTGGGAAGAAATCGAGAGGAAGAGAGAGAAGTGAGGGGAGAGAAATGGTTTAGGCCTCCCCAAACCGGTCCAACACCTTAATACCCATACCAAAAATGAACCCAACTCCAAAAATAACACCACAAAATAATACCCTAGTAAAAATTACCTTTTATTAGCTAAAATTTACCATTTTTAGCGTCGTCACATTTTTCTCCTACGAATAATTCCTCCAAAATAATCGTCCCCCAAAACCTCTCTGGGGACCAATAAAATTATAAACTCATTGACGAAGAAGGTAAAACTCTTATTAACATCATGCTAGTAAATAAGGTAAAATTTAAGAATCGGGGCGTGACAATTCCCCCTCCTTATAAAAATTTCGTCCTCGAAATTTACAGACCTGTCAATCAAAGAGGTAGAGATATTGCTGCCTCATTTGCTCCTCCGATTCCCAAATAGCTTCCTCTACTTGATGACTCCTCCAAATCACCTTGACAAGTGGGATTGTCTTGTTCCTAAGTACTTGCTCCTTTCGGTCAAGAATCTGAACCGGTTCCTCTTCATAGGTCAATCCTTATGCAAACTAATCGGCTGCTCTTGCAGCACATGAGAAGGATCGACAATATACTTGCGAAGCATGGATACATGAAACACATTATGTATCCTGGATAATTCTGGAGGCAAAACTAATTGATAAGCGAGTTAGCCAACTTGCTCTATTATCTCATATAGGCCAATATACCTCAGACTAAGTTTACCACGCTTACCAAAACGTACTACTCCTTTCCAAGGAGATAGTTTCAAGAACACCCAATCACCCACTTGAAACTCAAGGTCCTTCCTGCGGACATCTGCATAACTCTTCTGCATACTTTGAGAGGCCTTGAGTCTATCTCTGACCACTTTGATCTTCTCATTTGTATCATGGATAATCTCAGGACCACAAAGCTCTCTTTCTCCTACCTCATTCAAACACAAAGGTGTACGACACTGTTTTCCATAAAGTGCCTCAAAGGGAGCCACCAATACTCGAATGATAGCTATTGTTATAAGCAAACTCTATCAAAGATAGGTTCTTATCCCAACTCCCCTTGAACTGCAAGGCACACGATCTCAAAATATCCTCCAAAGTCTGAATAGTCCTCTCTGATTTCCCATCAGTCTAAGGAAGAAAAGCAGTGCTGAAGTGTAATCGGGTATCTAAAGCTGCTTGAAGATCTCCCCAGAATTTAGAAGCAAATCTAGGATCCCGATCCGACACTATTGATTCAAGTACACCATGAAGTCTCACAATCTCATTTACATAAAGCTCAGCCAATTTATCCAGTGTATACTTCTTTCCCACCGGCAAGTAATGTGCAGATTTTGTAAGTCTATCCATAATCACTCAAATATTGTCATGCCCTTCACGGGTACAAGGTAAACTAAAAACAAAATCCATGGTGATGTGGTCCCACTTCCACACTGGAATACGCAACGGCTCAAGCAACCTAGAAGGTTTCTGCCTTTCAGCTTTCACTTGTTGACAGATCAGACACCTACTCACAAAAGCTGCAATTTCCCTCTTCATGTTTGGCCACCAATAATAATCCTTCAAAGTCTGATACATCTTTGTACTACCTGGATGAGCAGCATATGCAGAATTATGTGCTTCCTCCATTATCTCATTCTTTAACTCTTCATTCCTCTTTAGAACACAAAGCCTATTTTTGAATAATAAGTTCCATCTTTTCTTATCGAAAAATCAGTGGCGGCTCCATTCGCTGCTCTTACCATCAACCAAACTATGGAAGGATCATTATACTGTGCCTCCAACACTAAATCTACCAAAACTGGCCTCACATGGAAATCAGCTACCAAGACACCCACTTCATCCACCGCTAAATCTACTCTTGTAGCTCGCAACTCAAAAAGAAGTGGAATTCGAACCATCCTCAAGTGAGACAAAGATATGGAGGGATTTCGACTAAGAGCATCAGGTACCACATTAGCCTTTCTAGGATGATACTTAATAGTGCAATCATAATCATTGATCAACTCCATCCACTTTCTCTGCCTCATATTTAACTCTATTTGAGTGAACACATACCGAAGACTCTTGTGATCGATAAAAATTTGACACTTGGCTTCATAAAGATAATGTCTCCACAACTTGAGAGTAAAAACTACTGCTGCAAGCTCTAAATCATGAGTGAGATAATTCACCTCATGCTGCATCAATACCCCGCCTAGACCTCGTCTAGAAGCATCACAATAAACTACATACTCCCCATTATCATCCGGAAGTGCCAAAACAGGAGCACTAGTCAGACAATTCTTTAATTCTTGAAAACTTTTCTCACACTGATATGACCATTCGAACTTAACTCCCTTCTTAGTCAATCTTGTAAGTGGAGCAACAATTTTTGAAAAGTCTTGCACAATGCGTCGATAATAACCTGCTAGCCCCAAGAAACTACGAATCTCCGTCACAGTGGTGGGTCTTCTCCACCTTGACACTGCTTCCATCTTTTGAGGATCCCACACTAACACCTTCTGCTGAAACTACATGGCCCAAAAACCCCACTTTATCTAGCCAAAACTCACACTTGCTGAACTTGGCGTACAACTGAGCATTTCTCAAAGCCTGCAATATCAATCTTAGATGTTTGGCATGCTCCTTCTCACTTTTTGAGTATACCAAAATATCATCTATGAATAAGATCACGAAGCGGTCAAAATATGGACTAAACACCTTATTCATGAGATCCATGAACGCAGCGGGTGCATTAGTAAGTCCAAAAGGCATCACCATAAACTCATAATGACCATAGCATGATCGAAAAGCAGTCTTGGCTATGTCACTCTCCCGGATCCGCAACTGATGATAACCAGATCTCAAATCAATCTTTGAGAAAACAGAAGCACCCCTCAACTGATCAAATAAATCATCAATGCGAGGCAACATATATTTATTCTTCACTGTGACTTGATTTAGCTTCCTATAATCAATGCATAGTCTCATGGTGCCATCTTTCTTCTTAACAAACAACACCAGGGCACCCCATGGAGACATGCTAGGCCGAATAAAACCCTTGTCTACCAACTTCTGCAGTTGAGTCTTTAACTCTCAATTTCGCTGGATCCATTTTGTAAGGTGCCTGTGAGATAGGCATAGTTTTAGAAAGTAACTCGATAGAAAAGTCTATCTCCCTTATAGGAGGCAAACCAGGCAATTCCTCGAGGAACACATCTAGAAACTCTCTTACTACAGGAATATTCACTATTTCTTACACTCCTACACTTGTATCCACAACGTGAGCTAAGTATGTCTGACAGCCTTTATTCAACAACTTCCTAGCAACAACAGCTGATATAAGGCAACTCGAAATAACATCTTTTCCCCCTTGAAAAGCAACCTCAAATCCATCTGGACTTCGAAGCACCACTTCTTTTCAGAAACAATTTACCACAGCTCTATAAGTCTCCAAAAAGTCAATCCCCAAGATCACATCAAACTCCACTATATTTAAAAGAATTAAACCGGCATTGAAATTAAATCCCTCTGCTAGCACTTCACATCCACTAAACACCTAATCTATTCTCATCACCTCACCAAAGGGTAGAGATACATGCCACTCGTCTAGAAGAGATGATGATGGCACATTGGCGTGGAGGGCAAATCTACTAGACATAAATGAATGCGTGGCTCCATGATCAATTAAAGTAAATGATGGCTGACTAACGTACCAATGATGACATCAGGAGAAGTACGACCCCCCTGCTGGGTCATAGCATGAAGTCTAGCGCGAGTCATGGGACATCCACGCTGACCACTACCCTGCTGAGAGTCATTCCTGGCTGCTGAACCGCCCTGAGAATCACCATTGGAGCCTCTAGCTGAAGACTGACCGACTGGCTGAGTAAGGGCGGTCCTGTGAGCCAATAAGGGACAATCTCTCCTGAAATGATCCTGACCACCACACTCAAAGCACCCAGAGAACTGCTGCTAACCAAAAGAAAAAGTTTGACCACTAGATGACCCACCCTAGGAACTGCCACCAGCGCCAAACTAACCAGTTTGTTGCCTACCCAACTAACTCCTGAAAGGTCTCCTGTTACGCCCCTTAGCTATGAGCCGAGGACTAGAACCCGATCCCCCACTACTGCCACTACCCGTTGAAGATTCAGAAGCGGACGATGAAGCAGCCTTCTTAGATGGACCCTGACTGGGACCACTGAAATCTTGAGGCCGAGCACTATATGTCCCCCTGGTCTTAATGGTCATGGCTGCACCAACTGCAACAAGAAAGGTCAGGTAGTTAACACCTATCATCTTATTTGCATACACTCCACCAAGTGCCCTAATAAACATATCAATCCTGGTCCTCTCATCAGGAACCAGATATGGCACATGATAGCTCAAAATAGTGAACCTCTGCTCAAACTCGATGACACCCTCATCATCCTTATTCTTCATGAATCCTACAACAATGAGCGTGATTGAAATACTGACCCAAGAAGAACGTCTTAAACTGCTCCCAAGTCATATTTTGAGCACCACCATTACTCTTGCTAGTGAGAGTCTACCAATGATGAGCTGAATCATCTAGAAAAAACACTTTCATCTTCACCTTCTTTTCTTCTAGCAGTTCAGTGCTCTCAAAAGCCCTTTCAATCTTATCCACCCACGTGTATGCATCAAGGGGTCCCTTGGCACCCTCGAACTCAACTGCCCCTGCATCGAAAACATCTTTCTTCTTCACATACCGAGGGTGCTGAACCCTATCTAAAACATTTCTCAGCATGTCCCCTATAGAATCAGCTAATCCTCTCACTTCATCACCCTCATTGGCGTTGGTCAAGGTAGCCACACGGGGTCGGCGTCTAGGAGACATAGTACATGAGGAGGAAGATATTTAGTAATCTATAAACAAGACTAATAGAACTATCACACATACCTAATAACACATAGCATCCAAAGCAAAACCTGCTGATAAATCCGCCGCGGTCGGATCATAACTCTATAGACATTACGTGCTACTCAGGAAAATATGATAGTGATAAGGAGGCAGAAAACGAAACCTAGAGCTCTGATACCAACTGTCAAGACCCACCCATAATTTCACCTAGAGACCCGAAGTGAGTCTTGCGAGGACCACCTCTAAGGAAAATTTACCGAAGAACTCAGCAAACCTCCCTTGAAAATGGACAACCCTAACCCGGAAAAATAAAGAACTACCCTCTTAACAGTTAAACCATTCTCCAAATCAACCCATAATTATCCAAATAATAAAATATCGGTCTTAGCACACCACCGAAAATATTATACAAAATTCCCAAGAGTATTCAGAGCTACTAAAAACAACGAAAGCAGAAAAATACCCTAATAGGTTAACCAGGTAACCTACTGGTGAAAAGTGGCTGAGATATGAGTAACTATGCCTCGTCGCCTCCTACTAGATCCAACCCGAACTCTGTAGACTAGACATTTTTAAAACGAAAGACCCAGGGAAAAATATTCGGAAATGTTAAAGTGAGTGGACAAAAATAAATAAAGAAAAATAAGTATCAACACTTATGCTTTCCCAAATTAATTTCCAAAGAAAATCGAATGCATGCTTCAAATGAGAAATCCTTTATCTCATTAATATCGAGCCTCTTCAGCTCAAAAATATATATCAATATACGTATGTATTTACACATTCCAATACTCCGCATATAGATTAATAGATTTAAAATAATCTATATAGTCGAGCCTCTTCAGCTCAAAAATATATATCAATATACGTATGTATTTACACATTCCAATACTCCGCATATAGATTAATAGATTTAAAATAATCTATATAGGGCTACTACCCTTGCGTCACGCCTTAATGTGGTGATACACTACTCCATTAAGGTATATATACATGTGTATATAAATATGTGTCCATACCCCCTAAATGAATTAAACACTTATATAGGGCTACTACGCTTACGTCCAACGCTCACGTCACACCATAATGCAGTTATATATTATGTCATTAAGGTGGACAGACACATATGGCTAGCTAACATTTATATACTTACTCTCCTCATAAATATATTATAATTTACCGAAAATCCCATTTTCGGTAATTCTTCAAAATACATAAAATCGTCAAATAAAAATAATGTCAAATGCTCCAACAAAATAAATTGCTCAACAATAAACAATTGCATGCATATTATTTAAAACAAAAGTCTACTCACAAATTAGGCCTAAGCTTGATGTCGGTCAGAGGCCTCTTCCGCTTGATCCTCCTCACGTCCTGTTCCAAAAACATAATTAAATCATCAACTAAATACCGACGCTTATATAAAAATAGGCAGAATTAAATGTGAGTTTCGCATGCTCATCCATGTCTAACGTCCTTATTCTTAAATTGGCTTAAAATAATAATTCACCACAATTACTGACATCCATACAATCACCCTCCAGAGTCCTAACAATAATTAACCCATGACTGCATTTTTATCATTAACCACCATAAATCACAATTCCTATACAAATCCAAAACCTATCCAAAACTCCTCAAAAAATTCTAAACTACACATCATTAAACTCCCCTAAAAAAACACATCTAAAACCATAAAAATCTCATTAACAACGGCGGTCGGCGGACGACTCCGGCGACCTCCAATGTCTACCAAAATTTAGTACAACCTTCCTCTCAACACGCACAACAACTGCCCTAAATAACACAAACATAAATTCCAAGCCTAAATAGGGTAATCAAACCAAAACAGTGATTTGAGCCATAGAACTTCAACTCACCGATTCTCCTTACCTGTAGTAAACTGGACCGAGTCCTTCTTGGGTAAGGCAACTGGGTTGAAGACATTCAAAACCACATAAGGCTTGCCCGGATTGGTGGCCGGATGAGGAAGTTCAGGCGATGGAGAGCTTTGGGCAGTCGGGACTTTCGGGCTTGATTTCTCTCTCACAGTAGCATTAGGGAGACTGTCACCGGTCCAGGAAGGAAGAGGAAACAAGGGCCGACCGATTGGGACCGATGCGGTGGCGAACAGTGGCCGGACGGCGGCGGACGGGCGGTTAGAAATTCTGGCAGAGGAGAGAACGCAGGAAGAAATCGGGAGGAAGAGAGAGAAGTGAGTGGAGAGAAATGGTTTGGGCCTCCCCAAACCAGTCCAACACCTTAATACCCACACCAAAAATGAACCCAACTCCATAAATAACACCACAAAATAATACCCTAAGAAATATTACCTTTTATTAGCTAAAATTTACCATTTTTACCGTCATCACATATTTCTCCTACGAATAATTTCTCCGAAATAATCGTCCCCAAAACCTCTCTAGGGACCAATTAAACTATAAATTCATTGACGAAGACGGTAAAACTTTTATGAACACCATGCTAGTAAATTAGGTAAAATTTAAGAGTCAGGGCGTGACAAGGTATGCTATTGAACACCTTGTGACTCATCCTATATCGAACTCGGAATTCCTCGTCACTAAAAATAGGACGTTCAACGAAATTGTCTTGAAACATACCTTTGCCTATGTTCTCCCCTTTCTCGAGGTTGGTTTGGACGATGACCAGGACGAGAACCGCGACGCAGAGGTTGGTTTTGAGCTTCATGATGAGCCATTGCTGCAATAACCGCGGTGCTTGTCGCCAAGTCATCTTCATCATCTTCTTCTTGCGACTTGCGGATCATTTCCCACAAATTATCCACTGCAGTCAAAGAAAAAGAGGAATTGTGAGATGGTAGAGATATGAAAAATGTTTTCTATGAAACTAGGAATTTTTTGTTGTGTAAGATGTAAATTAAATGGTGATATATATAGGAATTATTATTATTATTTTTAAGTGGTTAACTCAGTTACCGTTGGGATTTTTTATTAAAGAAAATTCATTTTGAACCATTAGAAATACATCGGTAACTTCATTGTATAATTGAATGCCATTGATAGCTTGTTTAATCACAACCAACGGTCCATATCAAATGACCGTTGGATTTGAAATGAAAAGCAACGAGCAAACTACTGACACGTGGCCCCTGCTTCTGAATTCAAACCGCGTCGCGAAAAAAACACGACACGTGCTTGGCTGATTCCCGCTCGTCGCCTTTACGTGCTCGACTCTCGTGTTGTCCCGCCCCACTTGCACGCTCTTCACATGGTCAACGTCAACTGGGCTAGACAAAATGGGCTGAGCTGGAGACGAAAGCCCGGGTCTTTAAAAATGGAGGCTTGGGTCATAGGTCTGACCTGAATGAAGATCCAATGAATGCCTGGATCAAAAAAAGTTTGTAGGTGGAAATAGGTTTTTTTCAACTAGGTCTTCAATCCTAGGTGGCAAGGCCTGGACCTTTAAAACCCATTGGGTGGACTTACTCTAAACACAATTAATCATCTGTATCTAAAGGTTGTAAAGAAGTGTCAACATTGGTGTCAGAAAAATGTCCTTAGGACCTTGTTTCAGAAGCGGCCCAAAAGACCCAAACCCAAGTTCACCTTCTTCTTTTTCCTCATAAAAAGTGACCACCCGACAACACCACCGTCAAACCCAGTTCCTCACAGACACCATCAAGGCATCAACTATGGACCCTCTCTCCGCCCTCCGCGACTTCACAATCCGCAGCGAGCTCGACAAGATCGTCCGCGTCAACGACGAGATCCGCTTCGGCTCCGACTACGCCTTCCCTTGCTCCGTCGAGACCGCCTACCGCTCCAAGCAAGGCAACCTCTACACCCTCGAAACCCTCCTCCATTACGTCAACAACCACCACCTGAAGCACACGGAGTACCTCATCAACGCCCGCGCCCAGATGATCCCCTGCGTCACCTTCCCCGATCGGAAACCCCTCCTCGATTACCTCACCGGCAAGATCTCCTCCTCCGACTCAATCGAGTTCGTCCTCCCTCAAAACCCTAAAGTCCCCGATTTTCCCCTCCACAACAACGACTTCACCTTCTCCGAAAACGACGTCCCTCGCCACCACACGCCTGATCAGAATCATAACATCAATGGCTTCACCGATTCGAAAGAGGTTGAGGCGCCGGTGGACTACATGTCGTTGATTTACGGCAGCGAGCGGCCGCTGAAGGACCGGGAGGAGCTGCTGGAGTGCAAAGGGAGGAACTTTTACGGCGTGCTTACGGCGGCGACGAAGAGAGAGGAGGAACGGCAGCGCATTGAGTCGCAGCAGAGGAAGGATGGGCTGGTGGCCAAGAGCAGGTTAATGGGCTCCGACGACCGGGGAATGGCAGGTTATGGTGACGAAATGGGCTATGACCAGGCGCCGAAGCCGAAGATGCATCTGAAGGGTGGGAAGATTGGGGAAGGCGTGCCTATAATTCTGGTTCCGAGTGCATTCCAGACGCTGATTACGATTTACAATGTGAAGGAGTTTCTGGAGGATGGGGTTTATATACCGACGGATGTGAAGGTGAACCAGATGAAGGGGGCTAAGCCGGACTGTGTGACTGTGCAGAAGAAGTTCAGCAGGGATAGGGATAGAGTGGTGACGGCATATGAGGTTAGGGATAAGCCGTCTGCGCTGAAGACTGAGGATTGGGATAGGGTGGTGGCGGTTTTCGTGTTGGGGAAGGAGTGGCAGTTTAAGGACTGGCCTTTCAAGGATCATGTGGAGATTTTCAATAAGAGTAAGTGGAATGTTGTGTTCTTGGCTCGAGTGGATTGGTGTAGTTTGGTCGTTGAGATAGTTTATTGGGACTATATTATGTTGAGTTAATATTGGTGTTATCTTTATTTGTTGGATTGCATTGCAGTTATGGGATTTTTCATGCGGTTTGAAGATGATAGTGTTGAGTCTGCAAAGATTGTGAAGCAGTGGAATGTGAAGATCATCTCGGTGAGCATTTTCTCCCGCTTGAGCTGCTTTGTTGTTTTTATTTTAGCTACATTAGCTGGGATTATCAATGTATGTTCCACTTGTATGGCTATTCTTATAACTATTATGAACGTGCAGATTAGCAAGAATAAGCGACACCAAGATAGAGCTGCAGCACTGGAGGTGTGGGATCGGCTAGAAGAGTTTGTGCGGTCACGGTCACGGTCACATTCCTGATGTTTCGGTGAAGTTTCGAGGAGGAAAATATTTTCTGATTTTGGTTGTGACCATTTGGCCTTTTGTACTCGTGGGACTGGAAATGTTTTTATTATTTATTAGATATTGTATCTTTATATCTTCTGGAGGAGTGATAAAGTTAGATGCGTGGTTGGAAGTTTCTTTACATCTACCCGAAGTTTCAGCAAACCTTCATCTTGAGCCCAGGAGACAACTTCATATGGTTTACATGGCTGCAAACCTTGAAAAAAGGTATGCAGGGCCAAATGAACTAACATTGTTGTATGGCAAATGTGTTGTGTGCGACCGCATGCTATCTTGCAAACCCAGAAATTGGAGACTGAAAAGACTTTGTATCATCAACTTATACATTAAGGTTGTAGAACCATCAATAAACAGCATTGAGTTTTACAATACTAGCTTTTCTAATGTCATATGGTTTACCTATTTTCTCATCCGCAGTTACTTCTTCTAATATCAATGCACCTTCCCTCTTGGTTTATTTCCGAAAAAGACTTCTTTTTTTTTTATTGATTCCAAAAAAGACTTTGATTCATACACTGTCATAAAATTTTATTCATTTGATAGTATACAACCAATAATACACTTTTACTGTTTTAAGTCCTGTACCTTGATAAAAAAAGTGCATCTATTTTTTTGTTTTGGCCTATCCCATTTTCAACACTGATAATTGATTAAAGTTTTGGACCCAATTTGATCACAACAATGACATGGTTTCAGTCTTTGGAACAGGTTTGGACCCAATTTGATGACAGTAAAGATGTGTCTGTACTGCTGATGGACTTTACTTGGGATGAAGATTGCTACATGATGCAACTGTTGGAGTAAAATGTTTGTTGCAGTTGCAAATCTTTGGAATAGTGTGTAGAGGTGGAGTATATACCCTAGCATCACAAGGTTAGCTTTCTTTAATGATGATCTAGCTCAATATATTGCTATTAGTGTGCATTTGCATGGTTAAAATACATTCAGTCTTCGCGGAAGTGAAGCATGAGAAAGGAAACTTAATGCTTTCTTGTGTTTGGGATGCACTAGGATTGGAAACACTTTCTTAAAGGAAGGGAAGACAAGGAGGAAGATTCTTTCCTTACATTTAATACTCACATCTCATTATTTCATTGCATTAATTACAAAATTTCAAATTTCCTTGTGTTACCAAACATTGAAATATAAAGTTTAGTGTCCCTTCCCATGGGAAAGAAAATGGATTACATTCATTTTTCCTGAATCAAAAGTGAGTTTCAAAGAAACCTCTATTAACTCTTCCTTATGCCACCAGAACCTTTTATTATGAAAAAGAGACCAGGATGTCTCTTAGTAGTACATAAATCAACCTCCCTGAGGCCACAATAAATAAAATAACATGCATTAAAGGAATACAACAATCATCAAAACTCAAGACCCAAGAGTATTCAGGAATTTGTGTTGCCTGATAGGTAGGATAACAGAAAAGAAAATCAGTGCATTGAGATAGTAGCAAATGCTGCAGCAAATAGCACAATGAGTTGAGTCCTAGACAACTTGATGGAGTTTCCATCTGATGAGCCATCGTCAGTTGATGGTACAGTTTTAGATCCACTTCCTGCACAATATGAACACCAACATGAAAACTTATTACTAGTGCCCGCAATTTCATTTATGCACCGAAAGAATCATACAATGTTGTACCTGAAGGAACTGTGTTTGATGAATCATCAGGTGTTCCTGCAGGAGAGCCAGCTGGAGAAGCAGCTGCATAAATGTAGTGGTACATACAATTAGCAGCAAATTTAAACCTACAATGAGGCAAAAAGTAAGGATTTAACAGATACACTTTCTTACCGTTACACTGGCTGATGGGTGGAGTCTGAACATTGCAAGCACCAGGTAGAGCGAGAGCCTGAGTTTGGTTGACATTGATCCCTAGTGATGATCCACCGCCATTAAGGACCTGGCACAAGCACTGTGGGGATGATCGCACAACGCTAGAAAGCTGTGAACAGCATCCTGAAGATGGAGTTGAGGAGTTCCCAGTGATGTAGTTGAGGCAAGGGGACATGCTGATTATCACATTTGTGCAATCTGACTGTGCTGCTGATCTTGCCAAGAACATGGCCACTAGAACGAGGACAAGACTCATTCCAATCCTTTGTGCCATTGTAGGTTCTTGAGTTGGCTGAATTTCTAAATGCTGAGAAGTTGAGATCACTGAAAGCTGTACTGATACTCAAGGCTTTGCTTTGTTTGGTGAAAAAGGGTTTACTGGTATGTGCCTTTTGTAGGGGGGATTGAATCAGGCAATAGACAGATCAGGCCTAGTTGGGTAACCAACTCTTCCTACTAATATAGTTTCATAGAGCTAAACTTGCCTAGTAATAGTTTAGAGGTCGGTTATTGGAGGTGACCAACTTCTATTATTTTTGTAACAACCAATCTTGAGGTGTTCGAAGCTGAAGACTTTAGGAAGTTGAAGTTCTAAACTTTTCTACAATACTAATTAAGAACGATATGAGAGTAATATTACATTCTTTTCTTGTAGGCACATTGTTGTAGCTTTATTTGACAATGACATTATTCTTTGGTAGCTTCATACAGAAATAAATCGACCTCAGGTTATGATCGTGAACAATGAGTCATGTTTAATTACACCTGTCCAGATAGTATGGTCAACAATTATTATTATTATTTTTATTTTATTTTTTGCATCGCACAACAGGGTGTGCTCACTGTGCTGTGTGCATTAGGTATTTTGAAAATGATATGATGAACAAAATGTCGAATAGCCTATAATTATTTAGTATAGTGACATAAATGTTCCTATTATAAGTTAAAACTTGAAAGTTTGTAAGTTTGATTTTCGATAGTCGTCTAGTCGTCTACATAAGTTTCAGTGTTTTATGAGAAATTTCTATCCAGTGATTCCTCTCATATGGGTTTCAAGTTTCAACTATAGTTCTGGTTGTCAAATGATGAGGATTCTGGGAGACCTATGAAAAATAAAATTCTTTACCAGAACACTTCACATGAGATGAACATTCCTACATTCCTTTATGTTGAAAATTCTCTTGTTTCGGCAACGATCCTCAGTAAGGAGTACAGAGGTAATTAGCTACCAAAGTAAAGAGAGGGGATGCGAGCGTGCCACCTCGCGGACTAGGAATGAAGATGCGCGGGATCTTGATTTCTTGATCAAGCGGAGGGTTTCTGGTGCCACCTCGCGGACAAGGGATTACAAGCACTAAGCGATTCAATACTCACGGTATGTCGCAAGCAGAGCAACAATAGAGATCATGTGTGATCAGAGATGAGTCCGAAAAGGCTCTGAGCTAAGGCGAGAACGCGCTTAGGATTTGGTTTCGAGAGGCTCGTAAGTTTCAACTGTATAGTTGTGTTTGATTTGATTGTATTTAGTCGTTGTTTTGAGATTGTAGAGGTAGCTTCAACAGGGAAGTGAAAACAAAGCTCCGGAGAGTGTCTGGAGGTTCAACTAGGTTGAAGATTTTATTTTTGTTTGAGTAAGTTGTGAGTGATTGTCCAGAGAAAGAGTAAGCTCCAGGGAACTTGAAAGAAAAGGGTTGCTAAGGCGAGATGCTTTAGCGTCTGGGTTCAACTGAGTCGATAATTGTATTGTATTTCTGTTGAGTTGTGAGAGTGTGTGTTTTGAATGATCCTCGAGCTCCCGTTATATAGAGTTACTTAGGGCCACATGTATTGGCCCGAAGCATGTCAAAGACTTGTAGGAGTCTTCAATGATAAATGTGGTGAAGGTGATTCATGCAAATCCAATTAAGGAATACAGTTCTCAACCAACACATACACCTCAACGTGCATGCGGATTCCGCCTCTTGCTTTTTCGCGAAGTCTCCTACGCAGAGCCATTTCTTGATTTCATGCGAAGTCCTTTTCGCATGCGAACTCTGTTATTCAGCTTACATGATCTCGCTGGTGGGTAATCACTTGTAAACCTAATTATTTTAGGCTCGCCAATGTGACGTGGATTAAGAATTTAATTAATATTTACTTAAATATTTACTGCTCAGTAAAATATTAATTTAGGCGTAAAAATCTCTGATAGAGTTCAGCTATTAGGCAATCAAGAACTCCAGAAACCATGAGGGTTGACGTATGGGATTAGCCATAGTCGTAGACAGATGTCGTGTAATGCTAATCCCACCAACTTAAAATACCCTTTGCTCATACAAAGTTCGTTAGGGTAGTTCAGCTCCAAAACCAAACTTATCCACCTTTTGATTTTCTGTCCTCCAGAGTTCCACTTGCTCTTAATCTTCTTCAGTTATAAATACTCTTGTTGTTAACAGAAGCAACTCATCAAATCCATCTGTGTCTACTTGGCTTAAACCACAAGCTTGTACAAACATCCAACACCATAAAAAGCACTGTATGTTTGCTTCCACATTTAAGCTAGCAATGGCGATTTCAGTGCCTTCTGCCCGTCTTGTACATATGGTATTGGCAATGGCCGCTGTCTCGGTTATGCCAGTTGTTTACGGTCAAATTGGTACGCCTTGCACTGCCGCTACAATTGCGAGCTTCAGCCCTTGCATGAACTTTCTCACCAACAGCACCGCCAATGGTACTGCACCAACTGCAGACTGTTGCAATTCACTTAAGAATCTCACAAGTACCAGCAGGGACTGTATGTGCCTCATTGTAACTGGAAATGTTCCCTTCCAACTACCAATCAACCGTACTCTCGCCATCTCTCTTCCTCGTGCTTGCAACACCCCTGGCGTCCCACTCCAGTGCAAAGGTAAGTTCTCTTGTTAATATTTGGATGTTGATATTATTCTGCGTATTTCTTCGTATAAATGCTAACATGAGCATGTTACTACTGTGCAGCCACCGGTGCACCTCTTCCTGCTCCAGGTATCGTCAATAATTGAAAACATTAAACCGGTGGAATATATCGAGTAGTGTTCTCTTGTTCAATAATCTGATCAAATGTTATGTACGTTACCATCTAACATGTACTGATTCAGATTCATCTGATTATTGGACAAGAGAACTTTACTGATAATATTTAGTTGCTAGGTTCTGTCTTCTGTGAATTATATATATTGAGCAAGTTGTGTTTTGCAGGTCCCAACTCTCAAGCACCAACTTCATCTCCTGGAGCTTCACCGTCTGGCAGTCCCACAGGTAAACTCCCTTCAATTACCAAAATTCAGATATGCTGAATAGATGTGCTTCATTTTCCTATAGTTCGAATTGCTGATGTTTCACCAATACATCTTTCTGTTGAGCAGCTTCTACTGTCCCTGAACCCACCTCATCTGCTGAATCACCAGAATCAGACACAACACCATCATCAACAGGGGGCTCTGAAGCTCCAACATCTACTACTGGGAGCCGCCCAGTTCTGACTCCGACTCCATCAGCTTCCGTGCCGTCTTACTCTCTATCGCCTTCTCTTCTGATATTGGCTTCAGCAGTTCTGGTGTTGAAGTTATACTAGGTTTTTTTTTTTTTGGGATTAAAGTTATACTAGGTTGATCATCTGTATCTAGTTCTCTATGCATTATGAGAAATATTCTTTTGTGGGTGTGAGTGTGACTATTGTTTTTGGCTACTTCAGATCATTGCAAGTCATATTGACTAGACCTTGTCACATAAGTTTTTTCTTTTATTTACTATATCATGTTCTTTTGTATTACATATCTTGAATCGATACAAGTATTTATTCATTTTACATAAAATTATCAGATCATAGGGACAATGTCCACTAGTCCTAGTTTTAAGAATTTTATTCTCTCACTAACAAAATCATATTTTTAAAATTCCCAAGAGCTAACTTAAACAGCAAAAATACAATTATACTCTTAATAAATTAAATAAACTACAATAGACCATTATAAGATTCTATTATAAAATAAAGTTTCTATGATCGGATTCCCACGACCAATAACGTTGACTGAGCTCCGGCAATCGGATTCCGACGATATGGTGTCTATTGAGGGCAGTAGGAGGTGTGTTGGGATGTCTATTAGGGGCAGTAAGGGGTGTGTCAGGGTGGGGGTCTATTGGGGGCAGTAGGGAGTCAAGTCAAGGTGTCTATTGGGGGCAATAAGGGGTGTGTCGAAGGTCTATTAGGGACAATAGGGGGTTTATTAGGGCAACAAGGAGTCTATTAAGGGCAGTAGGGAAGTCTATTAAGGGCAGTAGGGGGTCTAACGGGGGCAATAGGGGTGTGTTGGGAGGTTTATTAGGGGGAGTAGGGGCAGTAAACATCTATTCCCCTTAATAGATCTCATCCCAACATGAAAATTGCATTATAATAGAGCCAAGTCATACAAAAATACAAAAAACCTACCTTAATCACTGTACAAAATTACATTATCGTTTCACCCTCATTATTATCCTCATTCACCCCAACCATACCGATTCTCTCCTTTGTCATGAAGAACATCCAATAAGAACTACCTATTCGCTTCATCATCCACTTGGTCAATAACATTGCAGTAAAGCCCCAACCTCGCAATACCTATAATCACATTGCAACACCAATAAAATGATTAAAACGAAACATACTATACCAATAATAATGATTAAAATGAAACATGCTATGCTAGTTTATTCATTACAAAAAATTGAAAACAGTCAACTTATCAAAAACAACGCTGCAAGAAAATTGCACAGAAAACGTGTGATAATGAAAGAAGTCTAAGAAAGGATCATCAGCCATGAAAGCACCAACATGAAATGCCATTTGAAAGTGTCGAGTGCTTTATGCATGATGCAGGCATGCATCTATAACATTAAGAAAAATCAAAATCTAAAGAAATAAATGAAAAATGGATATATACACACCTCAACATTAAGTGTAATATAAAACTACAGGTTCTCTTGATCCCTACTGAAACAACCATGTGCAAATTAAATCAAAATTGCAAAGGATAGAAATATCAAAAGGCTAAAAGAGTTTCTCATCAACCAACAAACTGAAATTTGTAATACAATAACAAATTTCATGTGTCACTCAAATAAGGCATTATAGTGAATTGGAACAATTTAAGCAGCCTCATTCTAAGTTCAAACTCCCTCATGTTCACTGGTCATTACTTCAAACAATTCAATTTATAAACAAAGATAACACTTGACATAGATGTATATGGATACAAAACAAACTGATCACAGCTCGAAAACCTTTTTACTCAAGGTAATAAAAATTCTGCCTGAAAAAAAACAAAATGGTACTTGCATTTAAATTTGCTTCTACTGATCAAGAAAGCAAGTTAACATCTCAAAACTTCTTTGAATAGATCACTGCAGTAGATATAGACAGAAGTTTCTCAAAGAAAGATTTGCTCAGCATTTATATAAAGAGGTTTTTGACAAGCCTGTACATGTATAGATATAGATAGCTCGCAAAACCAAAGTAAGGTATTAGAAGGGATTAAAAGAATAAAGCTGTACTTTCAGCTTGTACCAAAATGGACAAGGGACTTAATATTTTCAAATGAGACTTAACAAGAAAGCTAATCAATATGTACTTAAGTCAGTACAGCAACCACAGTTGTGAATGAAGAATACATAGACCAAGATGGTCTCTTTTAGATTCTCAGAGGTACTGACCGGACTTGACAGTCACGAAGATGTGAATGTTGAGCTCCTATTCATCACCGGCGCGACTCAAATTGAGGCAAAATTTTCCAAAGTTGAGAGCGAACGGTCCGGGGTCGTCGAATTCGGAATCCGAAGCAGTTGGAGGCCCTCGGAGGTCGGGGTGTTGCCGGAAGTTGCCACGATCACCTCCGCCCGCGAGATATCGACGTTAGAGAAGTCGGCCATGTCGATTTGTGCAGCGTCGGCGTTTCGGAGAAGAACGGCGCCGGGGGATCAGTCAGAGAATGATGCGAACGACGGATTGGGCCTCGCCGAGCGTCGTTCAACGACGATTTCAGCGCCGACTGGGGCTTCACCAACCTCTTCCTTGCCGTCAACGACGACCTCCTCTCTCTGGTCAGCTCTTTGCAACCGGAGGGAGAGAGAGAGATATCTCAGATCTGTAGAAGACGGAAAAGGAAGAGAGAGAGAATAGAGATTGGGAAAAGGGAGGATATTATGTGCAGAAAAAGTAAGTATAATGTTTAAAATTTTGTTTGTGTCGTAATATATTCGGTATCTTTCTAGATATTATTTATGTGTTTTAGGTTTATGTCATTAGGTAGGATATGTAGTTTAACTAGATCTATGTATTCTTTATCATTTCCATATTAGTACTTTGTAATTCTCTATATAAAGAGCTTATATCAATGAATAAGATGATGATTTTCTTGCTATCTCTTTGTCTCTATACTTTATCCTTCATTACATTATCATGCACTTTGTTCTAACCCTAGAGCCCATAACCCACCATTTGTTTTCCAAAACCCTAAAATCGGGCAGCCTTGTTTTTCCCGATTTCTGACCAAAATTTCTACTGCCCTCTGCGGGAATTTTATATACCCAGAAAGCTTTCTCCGTCCCGGATCCAACGCTGTCGGCCTTACCCTGAGAACCGGCCGGAAAATCTCCGAATCGGCCGCCGGAAGTTTCCAGACCGCCGCCACTACCGACCACCAGTTCACCATCTTCTCTGGCTCCGATCAACCTGAATTTTTGACAGCAGCTTCCCCATCCAGAGCTGCTCCTTCTTTCAAATTTTCAGCCCCTTCTTCAAAGTCGAAGTAGGCGAACCGTTGTTTCTCCTCTCGGCAGCCTTTAGAAACCAAAGATTTCAAGATTGCTCGTCTTCCAAGGAAACCCAGAAAGGTTCCCAACCCTCAGTCGAAGCCTGCAATCGACTCAAACTCATCAGAGCTCCTATAAACGCAGTTTATTTGGCAAACTAGCAAGTAAGCTTTAATATTACAGCTATTTATTTTGGAATAACTCGGGGGGATAAAATCATTTCTCCCTTCTACATCTCCATTCTATGTTTGGAATTTTGTGCGTGCATGTACCAAAAATTCCTGAATTTTATTCGCGGGTCAAGAGTGTGTTTGATCACTCTTGTTTTCTTGTCGAGGTGTGTATGATCAACCCCGACCTATCACCGGATAGTGTTTGATCAATCCGAGACCTTTTTTCGAATTGTGTTTGATCAATTCACGGCTTTTTCGGATTGTTTGTGATCAATCCGAAGGACAAACCATTAAAAGCATTATTTGTGACTTCTATCGAGTCTCATAACAGCTTGGTTTTGTATGCAAGAGTAATGTAACATTATGCTCCTTTGAGTTTTGACGTACTAGATGCCTAAGGCGGATCTTCATTTGGTATCTGTGGAACCTTTCATTGGAAAGGATTAAACCACATGTTTTGACCCCTAAGTGATAGGAGCATAAAATGCGACAATTTTATAGTTTAACCTTTGCATTTAACTTGGCTATTTTCCTTTAAAAAGATTGTTTTAACTTTGTTATCTTCTTAGGTACTTCGTGGAGCAAGATAATGCAAATATGTGCTCAAGTGATACAAGCAAGGCTTCCAATACGAAGTAGAGATGTCATTGATGGAGATTGATTACTCATATGGTCAAAAATATCAAGGAAAGGCGATGGAACCACTTCACCAAAACAGAAGCTGCAAACACAAAAAGCTTAAAAATGGGTTCTGCTTATTTTCTCCGGTTTTCAAAGCTAATTTCCATGCGGTTTCGAGAACGGTTTCACCAAGATGACTGCCTAGATTTTTAGAGGAGAATTTGTAGATCAATTTGGACTCAAGAATCATCCAAATCGGTGATGTCATCTGGGAGTTATGAAGCTCTAAAGTTGGACAGAAAATCAGCAGTTCCGGGAAAGCTATGCAACAGTCAAGTTCGAGGCAGTGTTTGGGCTGGATTTTGAGAAGCTTTCTTGGGGGTTTTTTGCACGATTTTGAAGAGTGACATCATTAATATAATTTTCCCAAAAGCCAAGTCCAGATTATATGTGGAAGACATTCAAAAGCTGGCCCAAACATTGATTCTAGTCAAAGAAGGAAACATGGTCTGAAAAGGAAGCTTTGAAGACTTGGAGACTACTTAAGACAGAACCCTAATACCAAAAGGAGGCTAAGCCGTCATACAGCAAGAGAGCCTTCACGTTGCTGCATCGTACAAGAATCCATCAAGGGGAAGTCGCCAAGATCATCGTCAACTCCTTCCATTCACAGTTTTCTTCTTCCCTTTGTAATCTTTAACTTTCGAATTTATTTTCTCTGTTTGATTTCTACAACGATGTGTGGCTAGTTTATCTTAGTTAGGGGTGGAGGTTTGAAGCCCCGAATTATGCAATAAACTTTGTTAATTTCACAACCTTGATTTCGTAATTATTTAGTTGGATTGTCTGTTTGGTTTTGATTTATAGAGGACTCTTGCTTGTTTATGTTCATGGATGCATACATAGAACATTATGAACTTGTGAGTGGGGCTAGAATTAGGTAGTTTAATCTCTTAAACGGTTAATACGGCTTAATTCAAGGTAGTAAAACCTATAGGACAATAGGTGAAACGAAATAGAGAGACTTGCATGCTAGGTAGGCGTTCCACACTAGTTTTGCATACTTGTTCAATCACTTCCATTGATCTTAATGCTTAGAATAACTTGTTGATAGGATAGCGTCTATACCTTGATTGGTTATTCTAAAGGCTTAGTAATGGTGCGTTCATCTTGCATAAGTAATTAAGGGAAGTAATAGGAATTTACGCAGTGCGTTCACGGTTTATTCTTGATTGAACCTTTTCATAACTTGGTAATTGGAATCTTGGTTGTGTGGACTTTGTTTTAAAGCATATTCGGTGGTGAATTTCCTAAATCCCTAACCTCTTCTCTATCATATTTCTCAAACTACAAATCAAAACTGTTTTCTTATTTTTCTGTCTTATGTATTTCGTGATTTATTTAGTATAGTAAAAAAACTCCAAATCCCCTCAAATTTTGTGTTCATGTTCTTCTGTGTGTCTAGTTTAGTTTTATAAATTTTCATAATTTACGGAGTAGTGTAGATTAGGTAGTTAATTATATTTTAGTCTGCTGTTCGTCAGGAACAGTAGACACTTTTGTGACATTATTTTTGTGTGTGAAATTAAATACCCTCAATCTCTGGCAATGAACGATCCTTGCTTCTTTATACTACAATCGACAATCTTTTGCAGGGTTAAATTGTGAGGCTATTTTAGCCGTACCAATTTTTGGCGCCGCATCGCCGGGGATTGTAAAATTTTAGTTTTGCACATTAGTTGTTTAGAGTCGATTTTCTTCTTTGTTGCTAAAGTTTTTCTTTTACGTGTTTTGTAGGGAACTTCTGTTGTGTATGAACACAAGGAACAATCCGAAGGGTGAACTAGTGCCTTTGAATACTGAAATAGAGAAGCTAGTGCGCGAGAACAGAAGGTTAGTAAGAGAAGCAAAAGTTGCTCAAGAAGAGGCCGAGCCCATCAGCCCCACTTTAATTTTCCAAATGGGAGACGTTCCAAACGAGCAGCGGCAGCTGCCACCTCCACAACAACCGGTACAAACAAGGAAGACCATTAGGGAGCTCTCAACGTCCCTAATAGCGGGTGGTATTCCGTCGTGCATTCGTTACCCTCAACCTGCTCTAGGAAAGACAGGGACTTTCGAGCTCAGAACTGGTTTTCTCCATAAGCTACCCACTTTTCACGGGTTACCTAATGAAGACCCTAATCTGCATCTCCAAGAATTCCAATTTATTTGCTGAAGCATGACACCAGAGAATGTAGATGAAGATATCATGAAGATGAAGGCTTTTCCTTTTTCTTTGACAGACAAGGCCAAGACATGGTTGTATAGGCTTCCAAATGGCTATATAACTTCATGGGACGTGATGCACAAGACATTCTTGGAGAAGTATTTTCCCACTTCAAAAATTATAGCTTTGAGAAAGCAAATTACCGGAATTGAGCAGAAATGGGACGAGCCATATCCCGAATACTTTGAGAGGTTCCAGAGCTTGCTTACTCAATGCCCTCAACATGGTTTGAGTGAGGAAAGCTTGTTGACTGCTTTTTATGATGGCCTCTTACCCATAGAGAGAGATATCTTGGATGCATCAGCTGGAGGATCATTCATGGACATGTACAATGAGGATGGAATGAAGCTCATAGCTGATCGTGCATTGAATGCTCGACAATTCAATAATTCTTCAAGACGTGTCCAGACACTGTCGTCAAAAGGAGGTAACGATTCTGATATCAAAGAGCAATTATCAAATCTCACATCTATGTTATCTAAGGTATTGGGTCAAAAGAAGCATGGAGCCATGGTGTGTGGTGTGTGCTCAATGGAGGGTCACCAAACTGATCGCTGCCCTCAATTATATGAGGATGAGGAGGTACATGCTGTAAGAAATTTTCAGCAAGGAGGGCAATATCAAAAGAACGATCCATATTTTCAGTATCCAGGATCAAGGAATCACCCCAACTTCCGGTGGAGTAACAATGACAACGTACTTGGACCTTCTCAAGCATCTCAAGGCAACAACCGTACACCACCAGGATTTAATCAGCGTCCTCAAGGAGGGTTTACACAAAGCTATGCATCGCATCAAGCTTCAGGTTCCACCATGACTCCAATTTTGGAGAAGTACGACAAGATGTTAGAAGCTTTGACCACCTCCACTCAACAGTTGATGCAAGGGCAGTACAATCAAGGCCAAGAGATCAAGGAGCTTAAAAAACAAGTAGGTGATGTGGTGAATGCTATAAACCAGCTCCGTGAGCCTGGAAAGCTTCCTGGAGGTACCATTCCAAATCCATCCTTTGAGCAAGCAAAAGCAATAACAACAAGAAGTGGTAAAGTGGTTCATGACATTCCAAAGAAGTCAAAGAAGGTGCCCATGCATGTTAATGAAGAGGAGGATGTTATCACCATGCAAAAAGGACAAGAGAAAGATCCAGCAACATGGCATGAAGAATTAAAGAAGCCACCATCTTTGACCAAAGCTTTCAACGCAAAAGGTGAACCTTCTGACCCTTCAAGTTTGATTAATACTAATTCTTCTTCTTGTTTGCCTTGTCCCTGTAGGTTTTCACAATCTAGAAAGGAAGAGAACGAACAAGCTATTTTGGATGTTTTCAAGAAAGTGCAAATTAATATCCCTCTCCTTGATGCTTTGAAACAAGTTCCAAAATATGCTAAATTCCTCAAGGAGTTGTGTACAACCAGAAGACACATTCGAGAAAAAGAAGTGGTGAAAGTTGGAGCCAATGTCTCTGCCATGATTGATAGAAAAATTCCTCCAAAGTGCAAAGATCTTGGCAGCTTTACAATCTCGTGTGTGATTTGTAACATGAGATTTGAGAATGCTATGTTAGACCTAGGAGCATCTATCAACGTAATGCCTTATGCTGTTTATACATCCCTAGGTCTAGGTGAGCTTAAAAAAGATAATGTTGTCATTCAGCTAGCAAATAGATCTAACGCATATCCGAAAGGACTTTTGGAAGATGTTCTTGTGCAGGTTGATAAACTTATATTTCCAGCAGATTTTTATGTGTTAGAGATGGAGGATTCTCCCATGAATCCAGCTTCACTTCTACTTGGAAGACCATTCATGAGGACAGCAAGAACCAAAATTGATGTCCACGCAGGCTCATTGACCATGGAATTCGATGGAGAAGTGATTGGTTTCAACATTTTTGAAGCAATGCGGTATCCTTTACATGAAATAAATTCTTGCTTTTCTGTTGATATCATTGATACACTTGCGCAGGAACTTCTCAAGGCATTGAAAGCGGACGTGTTGGAAACCACCATTGAGCAAGGCATTGGATTTACAAGCCATGACATCCCAATATCACCCAACGAGCTCAAAGAGACGTGTGATGATGCTATAATTGAATCTGTGGCCTACCTTGAGGCACTCCCACGTTTAGAAAGGTATACTCCTCCTGTTCCAATTCAGTTATCAACTAATAAAATACTTCCATCTGTGATTCAGGCACCATCACTTGAACTTAAGTTGTTACCGGATCACTTGAAGTATGTTTATTTGGGTGACAATGAGACCTTGCCTGTTATCATCTCTTCTAAACTTACGGCTGAACAAGAGGAGAAGTTAGTGGAGGTGCTTAAAAATCACAAGACCGCAATTGGATGGACACTTGCTGACATTAAGGGAATTAGCTCTACCACATGTGTGCATCGGATTCTTCTTGAAGAGGGTGCGAAACCATCCAGGGAAGCTCAAAGAAGACTAAACCCTCCAATCATGGAAGTTGTGAAGAAAGAGGTTATCAAACTTCTAGATTGTGGTGTCATCTACCTAATTTCGGACTCAAAATGGGTGTCACCGGTGCAAGTAGTTCCAAAGAAGTCCAGGATAACTGTTGTGAAAAATGCAGAGAATGAGTTAGTGCCACAAAGAACTATCACAGGCCATAGAATGTGCATAGATTATAGGAAGCTCAATGCCACAACAAGGAAGGATCACTTCCCTTTGCCCTTCATTGATCAAATGTTGGAGAGGTTAGCGGGCCATGGATTTTACTGCTTTCTTGATGGTTATTCAGGGTATAATCAGATTGCTATTGCACAAGAAGATCAAGAAAAGACAACATTCACATGCCCCTTTGGCACTTTTGCCTATAGGAGGATGCCTTTTGGACTCTGCAATGCGCCAGGTACGTTCCAGAGATGTATGGTAAGCATCTTTTCTGATTACATTGAGAAAATCATAGAAGTTTTCATGGATGATTTTAGTGTGTTTGGAAAAACTTTTGATGAATGCCTTGAAAACCTTTCTTTGATTTTAAAGCGTTGCATTGAATCTGACTTGGTTTTAAATTGGGAAAAATTTCACTTCATGGTGACACAAGGAATTGTGTTGGGGCATATTGTGTCTTCTAGGGGAATTGAAGTAGATAAGGCTAAGATGGATTTAGTACGCTACTTACCACCTCCCACATCTGTGAGAGAGGTTCGTTCTTTTCTTGGTCATGCAGGATTTTACAGAAGATTCATCCAGGATTTTTCAAGGATTGCAAGACCCCTTACAATGCTGCTCCAGAAAGACATCCCCTTTGTGTTTGATAACGAGTGCAAGGCTGCCTTTGAGAAGTTGAAGACATTGTTGACTACAGCACCCATAATGCAGCCCCCTGATTGGTCCTTACCCTTTGAGCTCATGTGTGATGCTTCAGATTATTCCGTAGGCGCCGTTCTTGGTCAAAGAAAAGACAAAAAGCCATATGCGATCCACTATGCCTCTCGGACTTTGAATGATGCTCAATTGAATTACTCCACAACAGAAAAAGAATTATTAGCTGTTGTTTTTGCTCTTGAAAAATTTAGATCGTCTTTACTTCAAACTAAAGTCGTCATTTATACTGATCATGCATCTTTGAAGTATTTATTCTCAAAGAAGGAGGCGAAACCAAGGCTGATTCGATGGATTCTCCTTCTCCAAGAATTTGATGTCGAAATAAAAGATAAGAAGGGAAGCGAGAATGTTGTGGCAGATCATTTGAGTCGTATAGTGCATGACAAGGACGCCATTCCTTTAATTGAGACCTTCCCAGACGAGCAACTCTTTGGACTTGAGGTAAGTACTCCTTGGTATGCTGATATTGTGAACTATTTAGTGTCTAAGAAGTTGCCAAACACTTTGTCGCATGCTAAGAAGGATAAACTGAAAAGAGATGCAAACCGTTTTGTTTGGGATGATCCTTATTTGTGGAAATTTTGTGCTGATGGTTTGATAAGACGATGTGTGCCTGATTCTGAATTTAATCATATATTGTCGTTTTGTCATACGGAGAATTGTGGTGGTCACTTTGGCTCTAAAAAGACTGCTCTCAAGGTGTTAGAATCCGGATTTTATTGGCCTACTTTGTTCAAAGATGCATATACTTTTTGTATGACTTGTGATAGGTGTCAACGATCTGGAAACCTAGGACCTAAAAACCAAATGCCCTTAACTCCAATCTTGGTTGTTGAAATTTTTGATGTTTGGGGTATAGAATTTATGGGACCTTTTCCTTCGTCCCAAGGTTTTCTTTATATACTCCTTGCTGTGGATTATGTGTCGAAATGGGTGGAAGCAAAAGCCACCCGTACTAACGATTCTCGAGTTGTTGCAGATTTTCTTCGATCTAACATCTTTTCTAGGTTTGGAATGCCAAGAGCTATCATAAGTGATGGAGGATCACACTTTTGCAACAAATCGATTGAAGCTCTGCTACGGAAATACAACATTACACATAAGATTTCCACACCTTATCATCCTCAGACGAGTGGACAGGCAGAAGTTTCAAATCGTGAGATCAAGAAGATACTAGAGAGAACTGTCAACCCAAACAGGAAGGATTGGAGCCAACGCCTTGATGATGCACTTTGGGCATATAGAACTGCATACAAGACACCCATTGACATGTCGCCTTTCCGGCTTGTTTATGGCAAAGCGTGCCATCTGCCAGTTGAGCTCGAGCATAGGGCATATTGGGCTGTTAAAGAGTTCAATATGAACATTGACAAGGCTGGACTACACCACAAGCTTCAAATTAGTGAGTTGGAAGAACTACGGAATGATGCATATGAGAGTGCACGAATTTACAAAGAGAAAACTAAAGCTTTCCATGATAAGATGATTCGTGCAAAAACTTTTAGTGTGGGACAGAAAGTTTTGCTTTTCCACTCGCGACTTAAGCTATTTCCAGGTAAGCTCCGTTCTCGTTGGGTTGGTCCTTTCATTGTTACTAACGTTTTTCCTCATGGAGCTGTGCAGATTCGTAGTGAAAAGAGTGGCAATGAATTCAAAGTCAATGGACACCGCCTCAAACCATATTATGAGGCCTTTCAAGAGCACAATGTAGAGGAGGAGAACCTCTGCAATGCATCACCCCCTGTGGACTAAAGAAGAAACTCCGTCTGGCTGAAGACGCTAAATCAGCGCTTGTTGGGAGGCAACCCAACCATCTTTATCTTCTGTGTTTTCTTTGTTTGTTTTTTGTTCATTTTGATGTGTTTTGTGTGTGTGCAGGTTAGAGTTGAGAAAAGTTGAAGAAAACTCCAAGTTATGCAAAAACAGTGATCTTGCAAAAAGCAGTCTTCCAACTTTGGAGGGCTACTGTTTGCCGCTCACAAGACCTGGGAATATGTGCTTTATATGCAAAGAAAGATCTTTGAGTCTAGTTTTTGTGGGATTTTACAGAAGTGAATTTGGAGATCTGAGTTATTCCCAGTTCGATTTTGAAGGAAGAAAGGTCACTGTCAGGAAACCAGAATTTGTGCAGTACACCGAAAAAAGGTCAAAACAGGGGATACTTCCGGAAATTCTGTAAAGAACAACCATACATGCCCAGAAAGCTTGTTGAGTAAGCTTCAACTTTTCTTTGAGGCACTTTTACATTCCGGCACCAGAACTCATTGGAAATTAGGTTTGAATGGGTAAAGGTCCTTGCTTCAGCTTTTCTGTGCGACTTCTGTTTTTCTTCTAACTTTGCAGGGCTGCCATTTTCAACCCATTTGGAGTTAGGAAACGTGCCACATATCCTCATAAAGCTAGCAATTCCATATTTCATCTGCAATTGAAATCTCAGACATTGGATGCTGCCACTAGATGTTATATGAGCTGGAAGTTGGCTTCAGAGCACAAAATGGGGGAGCTTTTCTGAACTTTCTTTTCTTAGTCTCTTGTTTTGCTCACTTTCCTCCATACATATGTTATCATTGCATGATCTATATTGTTCTTGCATCGAGGACGCTGCCTTGTTCAAGTGTGGGGGAAGAGACTGCACGCATTTTTTTTGTTTTGTTTTTTTTGTTAGTCACAAATTAAAAAAAAAAAAATTGTGTTTGTGTTTGTGTTTTTATTTTTGGTTTTTGAGGCGTAGAAGCCCTTAACAAGTATAGGATGATACTAATCTTCTGAAATCATGGCTAAAAGATGATCATTAATTTGAGATGATGAGCATAACATTCTTTGGTTAATCGAGTCTTATATGATGCATGTGTTCTTGTAGTAGATATGGCTTGAGACTTTGGTACAGAATTTTTGAACATGCTATTTCGGATTGTGATTTCAAAATAACCCTTATGAGATTATTGATCTTAATGCTTTTCTTTGGAGAGATTTTGAAATTCATTACTCGATTTTCAATGATATGCTTGTTGCTAAATCCCATTATTCTTTCATGATTGAATGTCTGCTGCAGATTAAGTTTAATGGACTAGAGAGTTTACTAGAACTCGCTTTTGCCACCTTTCAAAACTTTTAGTCATGACATGCCCTGATTGAGGAAGGGATTGAGGCACTTAGGATCTCTACCAAAGCCAAATCAGCCTGTGTCCCTAGTTGTGTACACAAGATGTACACCCCTTAGATTAACCCCATTGAGCCTATGTTTTAGAGCTTTTTGTCATCACCCTTATTATCTTGACCTTGAGCTTTAGTATAGCTATATCCCTACCCTTGTTCTGGAATCTAGTAGAGCTATACATGAGATTTATGCAAAATCAAGGCGATACGAAGATGATGAAGAAGAATAAGTGTGGGGGAAGACTCAAGCTGGATTGCAATCCCTGGCCGTGAGAAAAGAAAAGAAAAAAATGAAAAAAAAAAATTTTATTGCACGGGCAGGAAGAGAAGAACTAAAGAAAAAGAATTTGTGAAGAACATCGAGCTTAATTTCTTGAAGTGTTTAGAATGAAGCAACGGCCCAACTCAATGACATTCAGCCGCATTTAATGACACAATGAAGTTACAAGGAGACCTTGACGGTTGTAAGAGCACAAGAGGAATCTCTCTACATCAATGAAAGCTCTGCTAGGTTTCAGGATACTTGTTTGAATTTCTATCCCCTTGTTTCTGTAACCCTAAGCCTAGCCCCATTACAACCTTGAAAAAGACCTACTTGATCCTTGAGATGGGAAAACTATGATCTGTGGAGTTAGGTGCAAAAGTTGAGCATATTGTGGTCCATTTGGCAAGTATTTGATTTCCTTCATGGGATTATAAATCATGTTTTTCATTGCCTTTTTTCTTTCTTACGTATGTGAGCTATTTGTTGATTTTTATTTTGATCTCTCACATACACTTGAGTGAAAGCTTTAAGCATACCTTGAATCTTGAGAGAAGAAAGAGTGCAATCCTTGTGAGGTGAAATCATGATTTGTCTTATGCATGTTGAGCTCTAACCATCACCATTGTTCTCTCCCAAGTCTTACTTGTGCTATGTTGAATATAAGTCTTTATTAACTCTCGAATGTGAGCTTAATTCTTGGTTGAGTGTTATTCTTGGTGCTATGAAAGTAGGGGATTTCTGAGACAATTTGTTAAGGGCATTAGAGTTGGTTTCGAGTCTAGTTGGTTTCGTGTCTAACAAGCCTACATGCCGAGATTTCACATCTCATGCGCTCAAATTTTTTGAAGCGCCACATCGACAAAAACCTTCAATGACAATATGTGTAAACAGTAATGACCACAAAGTACTGTGAAATGCACACATGGAGTGTTTCTTGAAACATTCATATAACTCTATTTGTTGAGTTATTAGTCAAGTGGATTGCTTACCACCTTAATTGACTACATATTGTCGATGATCTTTTGTGGCATCATGATCCATAATCTTTAGCGGATTCGATCATCATCAAGTTCTCTAGGTCCTCCAAGTTGGTTTGGAATTACCAACGAGACTTGATTTTGATTATACAATTGCAAACGGGAATTGCATATACGCTAATGCGATAAACATATTTGGAATTATCCCCTAATGTGGGGACAACAATATGGGTCACGACAACGGCAGAAAACGTCGTGTCGATGTCTAGAAAAGAGGGGGAGGTGTCGCCGGCTCTAATAGCGACACTCCCGGTCTAAACACCATTTTGTCAAAACTACTTACGTCAACTCATGACAATGCAACCGTTGTGGATCTTTGGATCACTGGTTCAAGATTGTCAAGCTCCTTCAAATTGTGAATGCATACAAAAAGGTACAGAAAATCAATATGAGGACAAGAACGTCATCCTTATGGTCGCGAATTTCAAAGATTCAGATCTTGCTCTAGCTACCCATGACTTTGACGTCATCGGCTAGACATTGATTTTCGTTCCAAGCTATATGTACTGAGGCATTGTATTGACGTCCTTCGTCTATTTGAGACTCGATGTACTCACATTAGCAATAATGAATGTCTTGAGAATTTTTTTTTCGAAGTTATGAAACTATTCTCCTCTTATGGTTCGTATTGATTTACAAACAAGATGTACATTTTTACATCGTCCTTAGAAACATGGCATATTTACAATCTACATGGTTAGATTGTGCCGTTTTGGTCTCTTCCAAGTGAAGATGACGCACCGCCTTGCATCATCAAGAAGGATCGCTAACGTGTTTCTGGTTAAGTCTTATACCATATAGCGGATTTTCCATTATCAATTGTTCAATTAGGCTCATCCAAGCTCAGTGTGATGTCTTAGAATTGTCCGAAATTAAGGAGATAATGGTTTCAAGTGTGTCTCGCACTACCGACCCTCCACGGACATGCCTGGTCAAACTGATTTGGAGTTACAGAAAGCTTTTGATTTTGGATCCCCCTACGCTATTAAACCAATTGCCGACTTGCAAAAGACGTTGAAGACTTATCAAAACCAAAAAATTATCATCATGATCGAATCCTCTAGGTCTTCTGATTTAGTTTATGTTCATGTCAGGGAGCTTTTGCTAACTTGTCATGGAGTTTACGACCTTAGAACAACCTAAAGGACTTGGTTTTGATCATACACACGTCACTTTTGTCTAAGGCAAAAGCCTACACGCCATCTGCAAGCTTCATAGCTTTGCACATGCCAATTCTACGAAAAACAGCAATATGTCCCTTCTGAACAGTCAACTTCGTTTGAGCTTTGTGAACAAATCCAGATGAACCAGACAGTGAGCTTTATATCATTGGAAAGCTCTACGAGTCTAGTTTTCAGAACCTTTCGCAGTTCATCTATATCTATTTGAATGAAGAAGTTATGGCTATTTTAGTGCACAAAGGTCATTGTGCTCGGAAAGTTTTATGCACTCTCGGGATTGCAGCTTTTCGTAGATTCTTTCAATCCTACTAAATAGTTCAAGTGGAACTATTAACTCTCCTATCTACTTCTTCTTGTAGATATGTCTCATCAAGACATTGAGTGCTTCACAGATAGTGGAACTATCCATAACATTCTAAGGAACCGGCAACTATCTTTGAATTTTGTGCCTTTGTAAATCTTCTTTGACTATAATAATTGAATCATACCGGTCATTCAGGGATGCGGTTTAGCTTAAATCTGAATGCCTCATGGCACCATGATCAACGTCACAGATGCCCTCTATGCATTGTGAGGCAACCAAACCATGTTGAGCTTTAAAGACATTCATGCTAATAGTTTTCATTTGAAAACACATTGTGAGAATGAACAAGAATTCTTTTGTGGATACCTTCTCATGAATGCGGACTAAAGCGCATCTTGGAGAAGTTCATGAGTCAATCTAGTGGACTGTATGTCACTACGATTCAAATATCGAATCCCATATTGTCGCCAAACATGATCTTTGAGACACCGACTCATATAGGCTTTGGTTTGACCAAATCAATCATCTTGGAAGAGATGGTCCAAATTTTGATAATTTCTCATGGATATCCATTCTTCCGCTCAAAACAAAAACATTCGAGATATAGCATCACCATGAAGCATGGTGGTGACCCGGGGGACATTGACGTCACCCGAATACGACTCTAACTTCTTGGAGACCGTCCGGTCAATTCCTCAAGCAACTGAGGTGCACCGGCCTTCCCTCGATATCGCATTGGCCCCCTGCAATGTTCATTGCTCGTTTTAAAAGCCTATTCTTTAACTAAATTAGGAGTGAGACCCTCATATGCTAAATGATACAAATGTGAACATTTCATTCTTACATCAAACTATGTAGAGAAATACAACCAACTTGCAGACACCTTTTTATGATTTATGGTGTTGGTTGAAGTGTTAACACACTGGTCACATGTTACACTATTATCTACTGCTTATACTGTTTATACTTCTATGGGCTCACTACCCATTCTTTAAAAAAATGTATCAGGATGTAATTTGAAGTGTCATGTACCCCATGTTCATATGCAATACGGTCTCACCGAGGCTACGACTAAGTAACTTTAGCTTGTCGCTCGAACATTGATGCGCACCAATCTTTCTATTGCGTATTGGGGCTATGCAATATTTACATGCAGCTTTACTATTCATCTACGACCCACCATCATTGAATATTGTTGTACTACAGCTCGTGACTGTGTACTAGGATTGACACGAAATTGCAATCCTTGAGCTCGGCAGGATTGAAACGGATCTCCAATCCTTAAGCTCGGCTAGATGTTATTTCTAGGTGTCAAATCACAATGTCACTACGCACAATGATGGGTCATTTGAGATGAATAAGTTTCGGTTGGATATGAACCTCCACCTATAATCCGCATATGTAGAAACCTTGTCAAGCGATCTCATTCACCGTAAAATTGCGAATTGTCATTTTGCTGAGACAATATTCCCGCCGTTAGGGGGCGATAAGAACACAAGTGTTTAAGTGGAACGACGTGAATTGTCGTGGTTTTCCCCCACTAAATCTCATCTTGATTCCAAATGCTTAAAGTGTTAAAGTGACGAGATCACATGTTGCAAATATGTCTGCAAGGATTGATGTCCTATAAAAGAACATGGCGCGACCAAAAGGTGTTGGTCTTGACGCCATCACCATAGATGGTGAAATGGTGACACCATATAGTGGCAAAATTGGTGTCACAAGGCTGTATGGCTCCCCAAAAGGAGGGAGGCTCTTAAGTTCGATACTTTCTCATACTAGGAAGAAAGCGAGCTTGGCACAACCTAATCCATTGATCAGTGATACTCAAATCCGTCTCATTAAGTCTGAATTGTGATTATCGTTGGGGGACGTCTCAATGTCAAATCCAATCCATATAGAGATCTCTACAAGTATTACACTAGTATACATGAGGACGTGGGATAATGAGTCTACTATTGAATCACTTTTCGTTGATGGATATCAACTTAGTTGATTGGCCTAATGGAAAGATGAGATCTAGCATTAACAAAGAGATAGGTTCTTGGGCAGGTGATGCTAACACCGCAAGCTAAACCCTATCAACTATGTCTTTGTTAGATAACGTAGTGAGAACAAGAGTTTAGACTCATCTTATGGCGTAAGGTCTCTCACTAACACGCACTAAGATCGACTATGATGAGATATGCTCTCGTAATGGATGTCATTGAACTCCACTACTTTTTCGGTTTGGTAGTTTCCGAATAACTGAACATGCAGCTTATGAATGTGGTCATAATAACATCTCTACCGGATCAAAGATATATATGAAGGTCTTAATCGGACTTTATTTATCCGAATCAAGTGGCTCCAGACCACAGGAGCATACGTTTGCTAAATGTATTGGAACACACATGGACTCTACTTGATTTGGAAGGGATATGGTGAATTATGCATTTGCGTGTTTCATTCCGGATTTACATGGACTCTTTATGGATCAAGAGATGACAATATGTATTAACATCCAAAGAAAAAAAATCTTGGGAAGACACGGTCTCAAAAAAATACTCGATGACTATATTGATGATGATTTTCCATCAAATGGTTTAGGCACTCTATAACTAGTGAGGCCTACATATACTTTCATGATTAGTCAAAGTCTTTTATCTAAAAAGAGATTCGTTGTTTTGTTTAAAGCAAGATGACAAATATGTGTTAAGAGATGGAATTCTCATCTAAGTACAATAAGATGTATCAATGTACTCAACACAATATGAAAGACTTGACATCTCATTCACTATGAAAAGTTGTAAAAGCTAAGTGTAACTATCCGCCCATGCAATGTCAATGTAACGACAGTAATTCTTTTTTCAATACTTAATGGTATGAAAGGTTGAGGCTTATTATATCCCTACATAAGAAAGACACATCAAAACGAAATCAGAATCTGCCAAGTTTCGTAGGTCAAATTTTACGGGACCTACAGAACATCTCACTCACTGGAAAATGGTGAAATTGGAACCATTGGAAAGGTCTATGTGTCTACTTTCCAGAGACATCAACCATTTGATAATACCTATCATATTGAGTGAGTTATTGCCGTTTTCGTAAAGTATGATGAATCTGTCCGAAAATCTGATTTTGGCAAAACAGTCAACTTCGACGGGACTGTGTGAACAGCTCCTGATGAACCAGAATGTGTGTAATATACGGTTGGAAAGCTAAATGAGTCTAATTTCCAAAACCGTTTACAGTTCGTTTGTATGTACTTCCTAGAGGAAGTTACTGCTGTTCTAGTAATTGAATGTCATACTGCGCGGAAATCTGATTTCCTGCATGAACTTATGTTTTGAGTTCACAAGCGGTCTTCCCCTCAAGATCTAAGTGGAAAAGATCATGTTTGAGGACAATACGGTATGATTTAGTTAATCATTACCCAATGCCACATTTGAAGACATGTTAAAGAGCATGGACATGCTAAGTTGTTGAAACTTTCGTGATTAGTAAGAATCAGGAAGACCCTATGATTGATGTAAAGATCAGGGGGAGGTGCGAACTTCAGGGGGAGTCTAGCACATACATACATGTCACTATCAAATGTGAAAGGTGCGTTGTACTCTTTTTCTCCTACGATCAATGTTCAGTTTTTCTCCCACAGGGTTTTTTGTGACTTGACGAGGTTTTTGACGAGGCAACAGATCAGCACCATCGGCATATCAGTGCACGGCACAAGGGGGAGTGTTCTAGGATATTCTGTATCTTTCTAGATATTCTTTATGTGTGCATTGGCTTTATACCATTAAGATATGTAGTTTGACTAGATCTATGTATTCCTTATTATTACCATATTGGTACTTTGTAATTTCATATATAAATGGCTCATATCAATGAATAAGATGATGATTATCTTGCTATCTTTTTGTCTCTATACTTTATCCTTCATCAGTTTGTGGGAATAACACGTTAAAGAGTGTATAGGCTGTATAGGCTGTTGAGAATTTTGAAATTTGAGTTTGTTAGTAATAAAAAAATTCACAACTAGGGCTTGTGGAAATTTTCCCTTAATTCTTTTGTAAACAATCAACCCATCCTGCTTTCCAGTAGCTTCTGGATGCTCTTTCCTATTCTGACAAGGAAATTATTCTATTTCCTGTCAGGCTCGGCAAAGATTTCTCTTAGTTCCATTTTAATTCCTCTCGTCTTTAGAAAAGGAAAAACTAGGCCTATATATTGAGGCCTTGGCTGTGTTATTCTCATCAACTTCTTAGTCTTGAATTCAGTAGCTATTTGTTCTCCGATTTTGCTCAACTAATTAAAGATGAGTTCAACAAAGAAGCCCTCGCAAAATAATGGAACATGCCCAAATCCAACAACTCCCAAATCCAAAGAAGGTAAAACGTCGACAACTGAAGAAGTATCATGCCCTCCAGCACCACGACGACCTCCCCCAAGTAGTAGGAATAATGACTCATTCACCCCAATTAACTTGCAGACGAAGTGGACGTAATATGCTGATCATGAGAGAAAATGAAACCAAAAGTTTAGAATACATGTCATTGACCTAAGAGAAAATTAGGATTGTTGTTTTTTATAAGCTGTCTATGTACTGCTTTATGTTTAGCTGGAACATGTTACAGAATTTCAAGTAATGTGTGATCGAATAAATGGGATTACGGATTAACTAATGGATATCTTTTTCTTTTTTATGTCAAAATTTGGTTACTTAGTTTTTCTATTAATGTGTGATTGAAAAATTTGTACATTCTTAATTACATTTCTGCCTGATTTTGATATGAAACTCTGATACTTGAGCAATGAAGTATGTAGTTTTCTGGAAAGATGCATCAAATCCAGACTCATGATGAGATTCACACTCTGAACTCGTACAGTGAGGTGAACCGGTTCCGGCACGTCACTTCGAGGATGTTTGATCCGCCAAGTCAAGTAGTTTGCCTAGTTGTTGATATAGTAGAAAAGGGGATCTTTGTGGAGCCTAACCAGCTTATCTTTAGGAATTAAGTGTAAAATTGTGCAAGATAGGTAAGATTACAGCCACTTGGTGAAGTCTACAGCTCAGTGATAAAAATTGAAAACTATCTTTGTTGCAGTTTTTATTTGGTTTCGGAATTCATCTTTGTTGTTTCGTATGTTAGATTTTGATGGATATCAATATGATCAGTGATCAGAGGTCTTCATGGTCATTAACTTATTACATGTAATGATCGGATATACTAATCAGGCATCTCAATTTTTATGATATCAAGAGGAATTAGACTACAAGTAGAAGGGATTAAAAAAAAAAACTACTAGTAGAAGATCTATCCCTTTCTATCATAAACATTTGGATAATAGTTTGTTGAACAGGGACAATAATCTCAATTACAGATGTACTAATTAACCAAGAAATGCAGCTTGAGGGTATTCATATTCAGAGGAGTGGTTGTCTAATAAAATCAGATGATTCATATCCTTGGACCTTTGTACAGATTCAAATGGATGTATAGAACATACTGCAGCTCACCATCAATAGTTGCATGCAACTACATGTTATACTTTTTAAAAATCTATGATAAAAATGTTTAGATATATCTATATTCGGGCCTTAACTATCAACTGGTTTCGTGGTGTAGTTGGTTATACTGAAGGTCTCCGGTTCGAACCCGGGCGAAGCCATTTCTTTTTTACATTACTGTTTTTCACTTTTGCAACAAGTTAGTGCTTACTGAAATTGAAAGTAAGTTGTATAAATTGACCAAGAAACCAACCATACTTGAATCATTCCACACTGATCGAATGAATGGTAAAACTTATTCGAGTTTCAAGTGACAGTCAGTACCATTATTCATTTCAATCGGATTGCACGAAAGAACTTGCATTAAAAGCAACTACCCATCCACATTAGACACAAATGGTATCTCTTACCTCATCATATCCTTCGAACAAAATGGATCATTCTATAGAGAAGTAAAACAAAAGTACCCTACTAGCAGTTTGCAGATCTCAATCTGTCTCTACTAATTTCAATATCTTTACTTTGTGTTTTGAGTACTCAAGAATGCTTGAGGATGCAACCCTGCTTCTTTCAAGTTTAAGTTGGCTTTCTTTGAAGAAAATTATATCACTTTACAAGTCAATACAAATGTTAGTTAACGAATACACTGCTAACTAAGAACAAGAGATTGCCTAGATATCTTTAACCTCTTCAATCAGAGCTTTGCTCCTGGGTTCAGGTTTGTTGTCTGGTTTGCGAGACCGTGAAACCGCTTCATAGTTCATAGCTGAGCTTTTCTCTGCTCTTACGCTGGCTCCTAAGGAAGACCAAGCTTCACCAGGTTGCTCATGGACCCAACACATGAGGAAGTAAATTTTCCTCTCAGCCTGCTTCAGCTTGCTCCTAATTTCAACTCTTCTTGATTTTCGTGGTTTCTCTGATTTCAGCTCGGTCTCCCTGGCCTGGACCATCCTCTGCAGATCACAGAGCAAACACAACAAAGCAGGGGTTCCTATTGTTAGCAGGCTTATAACATCGTCTACGAGTCCTAGTCCAAACTGCAAGCCACCCATCTGTCTGAAAGCTGGAGAGCAGGTCTGCTCCAGGCAGTAAGATAGAGCTTCCAGGACAGTCTCCGGTTGCCCTCCTTGACCCAATACAGATGACACAGAGAGCACGACCATAGCTGAGCCTGTGGCATCTGACTGCCAATCACCATTGTAGAGACGAAGAGCAAAGCAGTAGCTGTATATAATGTCGACCAGATGAACAGCTAAGAATGGTGATGGCTTTGCGGAGCTAAGCTTGCTGAGGGGAGGCAGTGGTGTCTCAGGACCTGGTGGAATCTCGTTTGCTTGGCTGCTCTCTAGATCATCTTCTGATGACATTGGTTCATCCTCTCTGGCAAGCGGTTGGATTAGTTGAGTTCCTTCTTTGCTGAAGGATATTGTCCTGGCAGAAGGCTTCAACCACCAAGGATCCCAAGGCTTGATCATCTTGCTCAGTTCCCCAGAAGCAACAGCTCTTTGGAATAGTTTTTTCTCTTCTGCAGAAAGATCATCAAAACTAACTTCACCTCCTGCAGAGTTTTAATACAATGATCTAATGTTAGTTATGTGGAATGACAAAGAACTCACGCGATGGATAGTGCAGAAGACAAACAAGTTAAGACTAAAAACTATAAACAAAGGACTGCAAACTGCTAATCCGAAAAAGGAAAATCAGACGAACAGAGAGACAAGCAAGATCTTACCACCCAGCACCTTTTGAATAGTCTCTTCAGACAGTGCAGAATCAACTGAAAAAGAAGACATGATCTTTGGTCAAAAATCCAATTTTCTTAAAAAAAAAAATCATCCAAGGACCGTACGTTAAATATTAACATGATTTAGAAAGGATGAGGACTGAAAAGCTAGTGAGCAGCTATTATTAGGCTTCAATGATCCATAGACCACCTACGACAAGTTTCAAATTTCAGGCACAATTTCCCAACGGCTCCTAATCATACTAGTCAGAAACTTTATCTAATGGCACCCCTCAGCTTATTTGATGATTCAGTATCACTGAGTTCCTTTGTAAACAAACTCTTAAACATTCCATAGTTGAGCTCTAATTCCTAAACGAAACTGAATAAAACCCTCAGTTGAAAATTTCCCTATTATAAGCAGCATATCTGTTGTCTTATATCTAACAATGCGAAACTTACAAACTAAGACATAAAATCATTCATAAAATAGACAGAAAGTACCATCCACATCCTCATCCATGCCATCAGCTACTTGTTCTTCAGAATGAAATCGTTTCAGTATGTCCAGCATCTTCTGCTTCGTTTCGTCATTCGACCCCAATTGCCCTAGCTCCCCAACCACATTATCTCTCATAAACGACTCCGTACACCGAATATTATGAGACTGTTTACACCACCAAAATCATGAACCAATTTCTCACCAAAAACAGAATCCAAAACACCAGTAAGAAATTACCTTGTAGCAGTGGAGAGAACAGTAGCGCGAGTTGCACCGAGGACACGTGTACTTAGAAAACTGCTTCTGGCAACTGCATTGAGAGAGCAACCAAAGAGAGGTTCAGGTTAATCAGAATTGGGGGAAATGAAAAAAGAGGAGGAAAGGAAGAAGAAGAAGAAGAAGAAGAAGAAGAAGAAGAAGAAGAAGAAGCGTACACGTGGCAGACGATGCGGGAAGGAGGGTCCAGCGGCGACGAGGTGGAGGGTTTCTCGGAGGTGATAATCGAGTCCGCCATCGCCAGAACCTATCGGAATTTCCAGGGTTTCTGAGGGTTTTGGAGAAGGTTCTTGACTTGTTTGCTTTCTATAGAAGGCCCAAAGGCCCACATTGGTGAAGAGCCTGAACAAACGACATGCCGTTTGATTGACTTGGATCCAGAAGCTTGAGTCAGTAGAGTGGAATCTGGATATTGATGCATTTGGAAGGTGACAGTTTGAGAATGAGATGAAGGTAAAGACTTTTTTACTGGAATGTGAAATTTGTAAGAGAAAGATTTGTGATCACGAGTTGGATGACCCCAAATGTAAGAATGATCTCTATGTAGTTTATGAGTTACCATCTAACCTAGAGCCAAAATCCAATCCTCAATTTCTTAAACCTTTCAAGTTTTTTGTTAAACACTATTAGTTTGACATTTTTGTTGCCGGACAATTGCTACCGAACTTTTACCTGCAGTTCCGATACTTGTGGAAGAGGAATGATACCAAATTCAAAATATAGAGAATCTCTAATGAAGATTTCATGCCAGCAGCCGGGAAAAAGAAGTCAAACGATCACATGTGCTTTGCAATGCCCGGCATGAAATATAATTGTTTTGCTTGTCTAGGGCGTCATGTTTGTTGTTTCCTTTTAACCAATATGTCTAATTTACTCGTGATTACTTGTTTGTTAATCTATTTCAAGCTATCTTTCTCATAAACGTGCATATAGGATGTTTGTTTTTTCTTTTTGTTTTGGATAATGAAAATTTGGATGGAAGAAAAATAAGAGAAGAGAATTATTCGAATTGAGAACCAGATGCAAACATGGAGATGAGTTGAACTTGATTTCGTATGCATCGAAAGCCTTACCCTTTACTACTCCCTGTAGTACTCTACCCTTTCATTAACAGCAATTTCTCCCCAGGCGACACTCCCAATTACAGTACTTCTGTATTAATGCTCCCTTTCTATATGTATTCAAACTAAAAGAGCTAATGCTGCTGAGAACTGAAACTAGCCTAACTTAGTTCAGGTCTCCATCGATCTCTAATGCACACTGCTGAAAGAGCTAATGCACACTGCTGATGTGTGCATTAGCTAATGCACACTGCTGAGCTAATGCACACATCTATGTCTATCTCCATCGATCTCTATCTTCTTTCTTTAAAGATATGCCATTACACTAGTTTGCGGATTTTCTCCCTAGAGCTTGTGGTTCAAGGATCAAAGTTATCTTCCGAATAAGACAGTGCTTGCAAAATTCCAGCTAATGAAGCATCTTTCAGTTATTGATCAATCATAGGAAACTCAGTGATGGAGGAAACTATAACTTACCAACAGTGTATTTGAAGACAACCACAACTGTCATAACCGCCCACATGGCATTTTCTCCGGCGCCTTCATACAAAGGTCTCATATAGCAAGGTCATGACTCATGAGACAGCAGTAAGTGCCAACCCAATCTTGAGACCAGAATCACCTTTCCAAGATTTCTCCATGAAGCTCCACACTTCCAACACCAACCCTTCTCAAACTAAGCCAGACTAAATTAAAAATCTCACTCTGACTATGGAGCCAAACAGATGAGCCATTTTGGCAATATTGACTGTATTGATATACAACATACCAATGGTATATCCATAGATAATGTCATGAGTTGGTGAGGAAAATAGCACACAGACTTATTGAGTGAACATCCTGTATCAACAGTGGTTTGCAATACACAAACAAGCACTCAAAGGCACAAACAAATTTCCTATATATGGAAAGGCAATCTCAGAGGCTAGAGGCCATTGCAAATCTTTTTAGTTTTGGAGTTTGGACACATGTGAGGATGTAAAACTTCTATTATAACATCCTCCTCCCTCTCTAAATTGTCACCAGAACTAGATTCTGTTAGAGTTAATCACTCTGCACAGTTCAAATACATATCAATATATGCATTTCAAATCTGGGAATAAACCATCATTATCAGTTTGTAATCTGAAACCAAAACTAAAAGGCTGGCCATGGTAGTTCACTGCACTTGTTAATAGTAATGCTTTTAGCAATATATCGTGCAGATATTGTTGAGATATGAATCCTATGCTATATCGGGAATATGAGACATTGTCTTTGGGTTTACTAGGGCTTGGGTCACTCCACTCATTGCCCATTAGTTTTTGATGTAAACCATATACTATTTTATCAGATATGTCTGTTAAAACCAATCCAATATCTTCGAACCCAAACAATATATATACAACAATAATCAAATTGAAATCACAAACAACAATAAAAACAAAATTGAAATTCATCACTAACTTGATCAGATAGAGGCCAGCGATGCAATGACCTAAGACAGAAATTCGCCCTCACTTGTCCTACAGTTTCGAACATCTATCTTGAGTATACAACTATCTGGTACAAGTTCTTACACAAGAACTTGTTCCTGGCAAATTTACAGTGTGTTTTCTTGAAATAAGAACAGGGGAGGAAGAAGAAGAGAGTAATGTTTCTTGATTGGAACTACAACAACAATGTCATCCTATATATAAAATCAAAAATTGTCCAAAAACTCTAAATAAGATTTCAATAGATCTCAAGAGCCCATCTTTTGACTATATATATATATATATATATATATATATATATATATATTATTGTATATTTATTTTCCTATTGGAAAGCCCAACAGAAAATCCAACCAAGCTCAATCAAGGCTTTACATCAATTTAATTAGTCACAAGGAAAATATCTTATAAAAACTACAACTTTTGATTCTTCTTTCATGTGGGATAAACAAGTTCCAACAATACCCCATATTTTTTAATCAAACTCTAACAATACCCTATATTTGAATATAAAATAAGATAAGGAGGAACTTATCTTTATTTCGGAAAAACTAGACATGATATGCATCGGAAAAATGTGTCTTTTGGACATGAACATTTCGTAGTGAGTACCTATCGGATTCACTTTGTGAAATATTGAACTTAAGTCTTGAACTATCCACGTTTTGTAGTAAATCAAGACAATAGATATCACACACATCATATCTATACATATTTCAATTCTTACGAGTTGTGTTCATTTCGGTCTTGAACAATTCCTTCTTCATGAGAATTTTAGAGAACTTAGCCATCTTAGTTCTCAAAGATGCGACCCCATATCAATCTCATATAGGTAATGACAATCATGAATATTTTGTACTATCACACCTTGAAGGCTATTAGCATTATTAAGAATAAATTGATATTCACCCCTTATACGTCAACAGATTACACACATTGTTTCATCATAGGAATGAGCATAAGTGTGTGTATACTCTTTGAGTCTTCCCCAACTAATTTGCCTATTGAACCTAGATCATGGGATCTCCAATGTTGTTAGGTTAGGTTTTCGCCAAGTAAGGACTCATTGTATTGGCTTTAAGCTCATTCCCCTCAATGTAAATATTACTTGCTCTCTATTAAGGCCTTTTGTCAAAGGATCTGCTATATTTTCCTTTGATTTTACATAGTCAATGGAAATGATTCCATTCTTGAGCAAGTCTCGTATTGTCTTGTGACGTCGCCTTATATGCCTTGATAGCCATCTCAGTTCTCAAAGATGCAACCCCATATCAATCTCATATAGGTAATGACAATCATGAATATTCTGTACTATCACACCTTGAAGGCTATTAGCATTATTAAGAATAAATTGATATTCACCCCTTATACGTCGCCTTATATCACACACATCATATCTATACGTATTTCAATTCTTACGAGTTGTGTTCATTTCGGTCTTGAACAATTCCTTCTTCATGAGAATTTTAGAGAACTTAGCCATCTTAGTTCTCAAAGATGCGACCCCATATCAATCTCATATAGGTAATGACAATCATGAATATTTTGTACTATCACACCTTGAAGGCTATTAGCATTATTAAGAATAAATTGATATTCACCCCTTATACGTCAACAGATTACACACATTGTTTCATCATAGGAATGAGCATAAGTGTGTGTATACTCTTTGAGTCTTCCCCAACTAATTTGCCTATTGAACCTAGATCATGGGATCTCCAATGTTGTTAGGTTAGGTTTTCGCCAAGTAAGGACTCATTGTATTGGCTTTAAGCTCATTCCCCTCAATGTAAATATTACTTGCTCTCTATTAAGGCCTTTTGTCAAAGGATCTGCTATATTTTCCTTTGATTTTACATAGTCAATGGAAATGATTCCATTCTTGAGCAAGTCTCATATTGTCTTGTGACGTTGCCTTATATGCCTTGATAGCCATCTCAGTTCTCAAAGATGCAACCCCATATCAATCTCATATAGGTAATGACAATCATGAATATTCTGTACTATCACACCTTGAAGGCTATTAGCATTATTAAGAATAAATTGATATTCACCCCTTATACGTCGCCTTATATCACACACATCATATCTATACGTATTTCAATTCTTACGAGTTGTGTTCATTTCGGTCTTGAACAATTCCTTCTTCATGAGAATTTTAGAGAACTTAGCCATCTTAGTTCTCAAAGATGCGACCCCATATCAATCTCATATAGGTAATGACAATCATGAATATTTTGTACTATCACACCTTGAAGGCTATTAGCATTATTAAGAATAAATTGATATTCACCCCTTATACGTCAACAGATTACACACATTGTTTCATCATAGGAATGAGCATAAGTGTGTGTATACTCTTTGAGTCTTCCCCAACTAATTTGCCTATTGAACCTAGATCATGGGATCTCCAATGTTGTTAGGTTAGGTTTTCGCCAAGTAAGGACTCATTGTATTGGCTTTAAGCTCATTCCCCTCAATGTAAATATTACTTGCTCTCTATTAAGGCCTTTTGTCAAAGGATCTGCTATATTTTCCTTTGATTTTACATAGTCAATGGAAATGATTCCATTCTTGAGCAAGTCTCGTATTGTCTTGTGACGTCGCCTTATATGCCTTGATAGCCATCTCAGTTCTCAAAGATGCAACCCCATATCAATCTCATATAGGTAATGACAATCATGAATATTCTGTACTATCACACCTTGAAGGCTATTAGCATTATTAAGAATAAATTGATATTCACCCCTTATACGTCGCCTTATATCACACACATCATATCTATACGTATTTCAATTCTTACGAGTTGTGTTCATTTCGGTCTTGAACAATTCCTTCTTCATGAGAATTTTAGAGAACTTAGCCATCTCAGTTCTCAAAGATGCTGTCACGCCCCGATCCATAATTTTTACCTTTATTACTGGCATAGTGGTAATAAGAATTTTACCGTGTTCGTCATTAAGTGTAAAATATAATTGATCCCCAGAGAGGTGTAGAGCATGATTATTTTGTGGGATTATTCTAAGGAAGAAATTTTGACGACGGTAAAAATGGTAATTTTTTTGCTAGTAAAAAGTAATTTTATTGGGGTATTATTTTTGGGGTGTTAAATTTTGGTTTGGGTTTATTAGTGGACTTGGACCCGGATCGGGCCAAGCCCAATTTTTCTTTTTTTTCCCTTCTCTCCGCGCACCCCGCTCCCTTTCTCTTCCCCGACCCATTTCTGCCCGGATTTTGCCCGAGCCCGACCGCCGCCCCAGACCGCCGCGCCTGTCCCGATCGATCGGTCTCCATCCCAGCTTCTGTTCAAGACCGGTGGCAGCCCTTCTAGCGCCGCCGTGAGGGAGAAAAGGCCGCCGAAAGGTCCGACTGCCGGAAGTTCGTTTTCGCCAGAACTCCTTCCTCCGGCCGCCATAGCCGGCGTGCCATAGCTCAAAAGAAAGCCCTCCTCCCGTACTTCAATCCCTCCAAATGGCTCGCTCCATCTCGAGCTAGGTAAGGAGAAATCGGTAATGGAAATTTTAGGGCTTTATTGTGTGTTTGTGTTCGATTGGCTTGGTTAGGCTTAGAATTGGAGTTTGTGATAGTTAAGAATGTTGTAGAGGAGGTTGAGAGGAAGATGCTGCCAAATTTTGGTGAGCATCGGAGGTCACCTGAGTTGGTCGCTGGCCGCCGTTGCCGCTGGCGCCGCCGCCGAGACAATGTTTTTGGTGGGGAAAAATGTGAGGAGTTTAATGGAATAAGTTTTAAAATTTTTAGAAGAATTTTGGATAGGTTTGAGAATTTTTGAAGTTTGGTATTTTTTGGCGGATTATTAAGTTAGAATCCGGCCATTGGATTTTATTTGGTGGAAGGTGATTTTGAGGATGTCAGTAATTTTTGTGGAGTTTTGAGTTTGGCAGTGGATTCAAGATTTTGGAGTGTTAGGCTTGGTTGAGCGCGCGAAGCATATTTATTTATGCATGTTTTGCGATAAGCGTCGGTGTTTTATTTAAGGTTTTATTTTATTTGGAACAGGCTGTGAGGAGGCTCGAGCGGAAGAGACCTCCGACCGACATCAGGCTTAGGCCTAACCTGTGAGTGGACCTTTGTTTTAAATAATGTGTTCGAAATGCTTTATCGTTTTGAATGATTTTCTGTTGTTGGATATTTCCCGAAATTGAGAATTTCGGTGATTATACTCTTATATGATAATAGTATGTATATGATTAAATGCTAGCTAGCTATACATGATTTCCCCCCATACCGAGGTACAATTCCGGTATGAGGTGACGTGAGCGTTAGACGCGAGCGTCGTAGCCCTGTACGACTTTCTAATTTCGTATTCATTTATTCATAGATTTCGTACAAGGAGTAAACCCGTATATATATACCACTCGGCCGCTTTCCCCCAGCTTGAGGTACAATTCCAGTGTGAGGTGACGTGAGCGTTAGACGCAAGCGTAGTATCTTTGTATGATATCTACTTTATTCAAGTTGTTCATAGATATCGTACAAAGGGTTAGGCGAGTGTGCATACATACTATATATATAATATCATGGCCTGAGAGACAATTTCTTAAAGTTTGGGAGTCTAGCCAGGCTGGACCCCAATTAAGAATCTTTCAAGTGGAGTTCTTGGTTTTTCCGCTAATGAAGCGTTTTCTTGGAAAGCATTTTTGGGGAAATATTTATTTGTTGTCGGAATCGTTTTGTCCACTCACTCTGACGTGTTGAATATTTTCCCCTGGGCTCTTCGTTTTTAAAAATGCCCAGTCTGCAGAGTTCGCGTGAGGTCTAGCAAGAGACGTTGAGGCATAGTCACCCATCTATCCACTACATTTCGCCAGTAGGTTACCTGTTTAATCTACTAGGGGTTTGTTAGCTTTCGCTGTGTATTATTTTATTTTTAGTAGCTCTGAATACTATTGGAATTCTTGTGTTTTATATTCTGGCTACTTTTGGGTTGTAGCGGAGGATTTATTTTGGAGTAAAAAGGTGGTTCTTAAATTCTTATAAGTTAGGGTTGTCCATTTTCGAGGGAGGTTTTCCTAGTCTTCGGTAAATTTTTCATGGAGGTGGTCCCCGCAGGACTCATCTCGGATTTCGGGGTGAAATTCGGGGCGGGCCTTGACAGATGCGACCCCATATCAATCTCATATAGGTAATGACAATCATGAATATTCTGTACTATCACACCTTGAAGGCTATTAGCATTATTAAGAATAAATTGATATTCACCCCTTATACGTCAACAGATTACACACATTGTTTCATCATAGGAATGAGCATAAGTGTGTGTATACTCTTTGAGTCTTCCCCAATTAGTTTGCCTATTGAACCTAGATCATGGGATCTCCAATGTTGTTAGGTTAGGTTTTCGCCAAGTAAGGACTCATTGTATTGGCTTTAAGCTCATTCCCCTCAATGTAAATATTACTTGCTCTCTATTAAGGCCTTTTGTCAAAGGATCCGCTATATTTTCCTTTGATTTTACATAGTCAATGGAAATGATTCCATTCTTGAGCAAGTCTCGTATTGTCTTGTGACGTCGCCTTATATGCCTTGATTTGCCATTGTAGATTTGGTTCTTTACTCTTAAAAGAGCAGCCATACTATCACAATGTATACAAATGGCCGTAACGGGCTTTGGCCATAATAGAATACCCTCTAGGAAATTTTTGAGCCATTCTGCCTCTTCGGCGGCTTTATCCAAGGCTACAAACTCCACTTCCATACTCGATCATGTATTCACGGTTATCTTTTATGATTTCCATGACACAGCGTCACCACGAAGTGTAAATACATAACCACTTGTGGATTTAATTTCCTAGTGATTGAAAATCCAATGAGCACCGCAATATCCTTCTAATACAGGAGGATATTTGGTATAATGCAATCCATAATGCATTGTATATTTTAGATATCGTAGTACTCACACAAGAGCAACCCAATGATCTTTACCTGGATTGTGTGAGTATCTACTAAGTTGACTCAATGTATATGCTAAATCGGGTCTTGTACAATTCATTATGTACATCAAGCTTTCAAGAACTTGTGTATATTCCAATTGAGACACAATTTCACCTTGATTCTTTTTAAGGTGACTAGAAGGATCAAATGGAGTTACAACCGCTCGATCATCATAATGCCCAAATTTTCTAAGGACCTTCTCTACATAATGAGATTGTGTAAGTATGTATCCATTGGAATTCCTTATAATTCGAATTCCAAGAATGACATCCGCTATTCCCATATCTTTCATATCAAAGGCGGAATGCAACATCTTCTTGGTTTGATTAATTACATCCTTTCTAGTTCCCATAATTAGCATATCATCCACATATAAACATACAATGACAGATGTATTTCTACATTCTTTAACGTAGACACATTTGTCACATTCATTAATCTTATAACCATTTGATAATACTGTATTATCAAACTTCTCATACCATTGTTTCAAAGCTTGTTTAAGTCCGTAAAGGGACTTAACCAATTTACATACTTTCTTCTCTTGACCTTTAACAACAAACCCTTCGAGTTGTTCCATGTATATTTCATCATCTAATTCACCTTTTAAGAATGCAGTTTTCACATCCATTTGGTGTATTTCCAAATTGTGAACAGCCGCTATATCAATTAACATCCTAATAGACGTAATTCTTGTTACCAGTGAATAAGTATCAAAAAAATCTACACCTCCCTTTTGATGATACCCTTTGGCTACTATACAAGCTTTGTACTTTTCTACATTACCATTTGGTCTCAATTTTCTTTTGAAAATCCATTTATGGCCTATTGGTTTATGCCCTGAAGGAAGATCAACCAATTTCCATGTATTATTTTGCAAAATAGATTCCACTTCACTTTGAATAGCCTCTTTCTAATAAGGTGTTTTTGATGATTCCATAGTAGCCTTATAAGTTTGAGGTTCGCCTTCAATAGCAAAGGTCATAAAGTCTGGTCCAAAATCTTTGGCAATTTTCTCACATGTACTTCTCCTTGGTTCATAATTTCCTTCTTGAACAGCAGAAGTTTTATTCATATCAGCTTTAGCATTTTGGTTTAACTCATCTTGAGGCAACGTTATATTCCTTAGATTAGATTTATCTTTATCCCCTTGTCCTTAATTATAGGGAAAACGTCCTTAAAGAATTCTGCTTTAACATATTCCATGATTGTGTTCTTGTTTATACCTTCAACATCAGAATGATAGACCAAAAATTTATATAATGCACTTGACAGGACCCACCCCGGATTTCACCTTGAAGCTTGAAATAAATCCTGCGGGGTTCACCTCTAAGGAAAATTGACCAAAAATCGGCATAACCTCTTTTGAAAATAGACAATCCTTTCTAAATAAAAACACATGCAAACACTTCTAAAAAAGTTTCAACTCCAACCTTATAACTCTTGGAGCCTTCGTGCTCCTCAAAACACAACATCTCCCAAATCATTTACTAACTTTAATACCAAAAATCCCATAACCAACAATCACAGGTTCAGAGCATTCTAACAAAGGAGAAAGGAACTATATATATATATATATATATATATATATATATATATATATATGAGCGGGAGCTATACTATTGACTATGCCTCATTTCCATGTACGTTTGACCTCAACTATGCTAACCTGCAAACTGGGCATTTATAACCGAAAAGTCCAGGGGAAAAACATTTGAAACACGTTAGAGTGAGTGGACGAAAATATATATATATATATATATATATAGGTAAACATACGTAATTTATGAAACCAAAACTTAAGTACTTTCCCAATTTTTTTTATAAGTAGGAAATCTATGGTACACAAGTGTTGATAAATCCTTCATAAAGAAAATCCCAAGGACAAGGACTAGCCCCGGTAGTCAAAATATTGACAAAGATAAATAATAACCTTCCTTGAAGAAAATACCAAAATAATAGACTAGCCTCGCTAGTCAAAACAACAATAAGGATTCATAGAGACCTTTGTAAAAAGGAATATAAAAAAGATGGACTAGCCCCGCTAGTCAAGACAACAACAATAAGTAAGAAGCAGATATAGCCATACAAGTCCCAAGCTCGGGTGCCTCCCAGGCAAAAGTACTCTCATACTCCTGATACCTTCACGTTATGACAACAGAGAGGGTACCGACCTTGAGTGATGTCATCGACTACATCACATCACCCGAAGGCGGAAAGGGCTTGAGTAACCCCACTTAAAATGTGGAAGTCACATCGCCTCAAAAGGCGAAACAATATGCTAACATTAGTAATATATTATCTGACTAGTATGGCATAAATAAAGAAACATAAATCCATGTGAGTTTTCCCCTAAACTCACAACTAAAAGCATAAGTACGATTCCCAACCGTACTCAAAGAATTCAAAGAGCAAAGAAATTAAATGAATTCAACGACGTGTCCCACACGTTAAACTACACAAAGAAATAATTAACTTAAATAATTATCACTTTTCAAAAAAAAAAAACCAGGTAATATGCAAATCTGGATATAATCTCAAATCTGGAAATCATAAAAAAAATATCCAAACTCAAATAATTTTCATAAATCAATGCAAAGATTAATTCATGCATCAACTATCAAATAAATTCAAAGACCATTTGATAAGCCGAAATTATAATATAAGGTCGGAAAATAAAATAATAAATTAAAAAATCTTGCATGCATATTTAATTAAAACCAAAATGTCCATTCACAAATTTAGACATAAGTCGGACGATATCCACATTGCTACTCAAACGAGGTTCCCATTGTATCCTGACACAATAAACATCCATAGGACCAAACTTCAATTTCGGAAAACAAATACTTACATCAAGACACCAAAACTCTTCTGCCTAACCCACTACCCTTACTAGGGTTAAACTTATCGGGTTCACACCAAACTCCACCACAACCTTAATTCATCACTTCCAACATTCTAGAATAAATACCAGAGAAATCCAACGGTCTGATTTTCATTCTAACAACCACTAACATTCTCAATCTTTGAAAAATCTTAAACCTAACCAAAATTCCTCCAAAAATTCCAAACTTCACACCAAGAAACTCCCCTTAACATAACACACTTAAAACTCTGAAAAACCCTCTAACAATGACCACCAAATTTTGATACAATCTTCCTCTCAACAATCCAAACAACTTTCATAACTACCACAAAATCCAATTCTAAGCCTAGCTAGGGCAACCAGACCAAAACAAAGAAATGAGCCCTAGAACTTCAATTATACATTTCTCAACAACAAGATCGAATTAAACCTATTCCTTTGGAGGGATTACTCACCTGAATGAGGGCTACAAGTTGAGCCAAAAATCTTGACCTTTGGTGGCCGGAGGACGGAGCTCCGATGAAGAGACAGTCGGCTGTGGGTGAGGGGATTTCTATTGCTTGGCAGCGACCCGTGCGCGATCTCCAGCCCAGGGAGAGAGAGGAGGTGGCAGGGGTCTAAACGTGACCGGTCCAGCGGTCCCTAGCGGCCGGACGGCGACTGGCGCGGTTTGGTTCTCTGGCGGGTCGGGGAGCATTCGCGGGAGGGAGAGAGAGAAGAGAGAGAGAGAGAGAGAGAACGGGTGTTGGGTTTTTCCCACACCCGGTCCACTTAAAACCCCAACAAAAAATAACCCACTAAATTTTTACCCCCTTTTTACCAACACACAAAAAAAATCCTTTTTAGTGGATAACTTTTCCATGTTAACCCCGATTTTTAACGCGTAGCATATCTACAAACTCGTAATAACGTCCTCTACAACTTTCCTGAAGAAAGTTTTCCCAAATTCCAAACAAAAGAAAAAGTCAAATTTAAGGTCCTTAACAGTAAACGGTTACTTAAAATGGTACAAGACCAAAATAATATCAAAGTAAATAACCGTAAAATAACTTAAGAACCGGGATGTGACAGCACTATTCTTGGCAGGGCCAATGTATATGCAGTCTACAGTTTTTGATCCAAGTTTAGTTCTGTTTGGTTAAGGAACTTTGACTTAAGCAAGACAACCCCACACTTTCATCGTTTTAAAGGTAGGTCTTCCTTTCCATAACTCGATCATAAGAAGATTGACCACTTTGCTTATGAGGAATCCTATTTAATATCATATTTGCAGTAAGTAAAGCCTCTCCCCATAGACTGAGTGGCTCTCCCGAACTAACTAACATTGAATTTATCATATTTTTCAATGTTCTATTTTTTCGTTCGACAACTCCATTTTGTTGTGGAGTGTATGGGGCTGTAGTTTGATGAACAATACCATGAGCGGAACAAAATTCAGCAAAGTCGTTAGATTGGTATTCCCCACCTCTGTCAGACCTTAGAATTTTTATTATTTTTTCAAGTTATTCTCAACTTCAGCTTTGTATGTTTTAAACATGTTTAAAGCCTCATCTTTGGTATGTATCAAGTATACATAGCAGTATTTACTGCAATCATCTATGAATGATATGTAATAGTTCTTCCCTCCACGAGATGGGGTTGCTTGGTAATCACACAAATCACTATGAATTAAACCAAGCACTTCATTTGATTTCTCTACAGACTTGTGAGGATGACTTGCATATTTCGATTCTATGCAGATTTCACACTTTGTCATTTTGTTCGTAGAACACTTTGGCAACATGCCTAAACTTATCATTCTTTGTACAGATCAATAATTGACATGGCCTAATCTGGAATGACATAAAGAAGAGGATTCAACCATGTACATAGAAGCAGTGTTAGTGCCTACATTATTATTATTAATAGCAGCATCCATAGTAGGTACAACAGATAGTTTGAAGACCCCTTCACAAAGGTAACCCTTTCCTACATACACCCCACCCTTGGTGAGTACAAATTTGTCAGACTCAAATACAAGTTTGAAGCCCTTGTTACTTAGAACAGGACCCGAAACTAAATTCTTACCAATTTCTGGCACATGAAGCACGTTAGTAAGTACAAGATCTTTTTTGGAAGTGAGGTTCATAACCACCTTCCCTTGTCCTTTCACTTTGACAGCAATAACATTCCCCATGAACAAAGATTCTCCTTCGTTGATTGGCTAGTGTGAAGAGAACATCTTTTTTGCAGAACGAACATGCCTTGTAGCACCAGTATCCATCCACCAATCAGTTGAATTAGTAACCAAATTTGCTTCAGCAGCAACCACATGCCAATGAATTGATTTTCAGACTCAGCAAGGTTTGCTTGGTTGGAATTTCCAGAACCTCCAGTACCTCCTTAATCTTTCCGAAGGAGACACTCTTTTGCTCTATGCCCTGGTTGTAGCACACCCAACATCCTCCCATTGGTGGCTTCTTGAAGACCTTGGTCTTTTGTGGGGAGAGGATTCTTTCCAGCAACAAGAGTTGGCTTGGCAGCAGCAGTAGCATATTTGCCTTTGTTTTTTTGAAACTTGGCATTTGATGGACTCCCCCCAACCATATTAGCAGTTGGCTCCAAAGAAATAGCATAAGCCTTTTCATTCTTTCGGTTATCTTCTTCAACTCAAAGTTTAAGAACCAATATATTGCTTAAAATTCATATCTTCAGTTAGATGTTTCAGATAAATTTTGAAATCTTTCCATGAAGGTGGTAATTTCTCAATAATAGCACCAACAAGGAAATTCGGGTTAAGACCCATACCTTCAACATCTAACTCATGAATAATGACTTAAAGTTCCTCCACTTGCTTGACAACAGACTTGGCATCGCTCATCTTGAAATTCAGAAACTTGCCAATGATAAACTTCTTTGAACAAGCAACCTCAGTCTTGTACTTGTTTTCTAATGACTGCCACAACTCCCTTGTTGTTTTGAACGTAGAGTAGATGTCATACAGGGAATCGTCCAAGGCATTGAGAATGTAATTCCTGCATAGAAACTCATTATCTTTCCAAGTCTCCATGCATGGCCTTCAGATAATCAACCTTTTCAGCCTCTGTTGGGGCATTCTCTCCTTCTCCTTCTGGCAGTGCCTTAGGAGCCTTAGCAGTCAGAACGTTCGCCACATGAAGGGTTGTCAAATAGAACAACATCTTTTGTTGTCAGTGTTTGAAATCAGAACCTTTGAATTTCTCAAGTTTCTCGACATGATTTTTCACCATTAAAGATACAGATTGATCCATCTCAACAAAATTAGAGAATTTTTGTCTTAGATTGTTAAAACAAATCTAATATCTTGATCAGATAGAGGTCTGCGATGCAGTGACCTAAGACAGAAATTATCCTCTTCGGAAGTCTATCTTGAGGATACAACTATCTGGTACAAGTTCTTGCACAATAACTTGTCCCTGGTGAAGTTACAGTATGCTTTTCTGAAATAAGAACAACGGGGGAAGAAGAAGAGGGCGATGTTTCTTGATTGGAACGACAACAGCAATGTCGTCCTATATATAAAGTCAAAATTGAACAGTTGCATCTGTCCATACAGTTGTAACTGTTCCCCAACCGTTATAATTGTCCAAAAACTATAAATAAGATTTCAGAAATTAAAAGAAAATTTTAATCAATAAATCCCAACGCCCATCTTTTGACTACATATATATATTTTTTGTATATTTATTTTCCTTCCCGGAAAATCCAACAAAACTCCCACCAAGCCGATTTAAGATTTTACATCATTTTAAGTAGTCACAAGGATAATCCCTTATAAAGACTACAACTTTTGATTCTTCTTCCATGTGGGATAAATCTCACACAAGCTCCAACAATGTCTTTTTCTTGTCTTTATAGCTCAATAGTTACACTAATGGTAATAGTTGAAATTGTTGATTGCTATATTTCTTGGGAGAAGATTAATAACACAAAAACCAAACCTAAAATCATATCTCGATGACCTAAAACAAACCTTCATGAACAGAACTGGTGACATAATGTCTCCTAAACCTACAATTTGAATATGGAAAGGAGAGCACTATGATCAAGTAGGTCTAAATTTTATACATATATATTACATGTGTTAAGCAATTCTTTTAAATTCTTTTTCTTTCTTTTTTAAGTGGGTGTGTGATCAGATACCTCTTTCCTCTGCTTCCCTGGATAAGTTAATTAGGAAACACCACTCAAGAATTTAAAACTATGTCGATATTGTGTTTTGTGGTGAACAAGTCCTCTGATTCCCAACTAATTGCATAGGCCTCCCATATCTTTTGAAGGTCAAATCTTCTATGGCCTTAGCTTCTTATCTTACAGCTGTTTCACAGTAACAGGGAAAAGCTAGATCTTTAACCAAATCAATAGTGAGTTTCGATCATCTGTAGTGGAGAACCCTATATATGTATGTGAAATGATTTTATCTAATTTGAAACAGGAGAAAATTAGGTCATGAATATGACCAAATTGAGGTACCTTTATCTGTGCAAAAAGTTGAGCATTACATTGTAGTTGAAAACGGGCGGTCCTAACCCGGCTCGAATGGGAATTGGGTTTCCGTTAAGGGGTATCATCCCCGAACGCCCAAAACCCTTTATAAAAAAAAAAAAAAAAAAAAAAAGAAAACTGGGCTGCATTTGGTTGTTTCTGATATCACTTGGCTGCAAAAAGCACTCAACTCCACAGCTGCATTCACTGTTTTGAAATACTAATTCAACTATCAAAAATTACAGAAAATGATTTATTACGACCACTGTATGGATGAAATTTTAATAAAGCCCAAAAGTATACTGGTCTATCTTTAAAAAGTTTGTAGGATGTGAGATTTATATCTCAACACACCCCGCACGTGTGACGAATTTTCAAGTCTAACACTTAAACAATATTTTGGGTGACGTGGAGTGTAATACCCCGAAAATTTGATATTAGTTTCTAATATTATTTGGGAATTTCGAGCTTTTAAATTCTTGAAAATGCATATTTTGAAGGGTCAAGAGTTGATTTTTTAATCGGTTGGGTTTCTCGAAAATATTCCTTCACGAAAGTTGTAGAGCACGACGATACGAGTTCTAGACATGTGGCATGCGTAAAACGGACTTTGTATGAGAAAATTATGATCAGCGGAAATTCGTGGCTTTACGAGAATTTTGGGTTAAATAAGAAAGTTTAGGGTTCCATTTCTTTTTTTCTTCGGAACCCATTCCTCTCTCTCTCTCTCTCTCACTCTCTCTCTCTCTCTCTCTGTCTATCTCTCTCTCTTTCTTCTCTCTCGTGATACCTTCAGTAACAAAGTCCTCCAGCCGACACGACCCAGACCCGGCGACTCAACCCGGACTTTCCGACGTCGCTTGACCGCGCCACCGGCTCGAATCGATTCCTCTTCTCCTTGCCTTAGTCCTTATCTAGCTAGTTCACGCCAATTCGGTCACGAAGTGGTGATTCGAAGCTCAGAAGTTCAGCTTGGAGACCTCTTGGGATTCTCACCTCAGGCGAAGGCGATGCGGCTTGGAACCGGTCGGGATAGAAGCTCCTTGTTGTCCTGGTTCGATTTCTGGTGGTCTTGAAGCTCGACTCTTGGTGTGGAGTGGTGGTGGTGGATTCCAACCTTCCCGGTGAGTTTCCGGCGTTTTTCGGCCAATTGGGGCGAAACCTCAGGTATAAAAAATGCTTCCCTCTCTTCCGTCTACAAGTTTCTTGTTGAGAGTTTGCCCTAATTTGAAGGTTGGTAGGGTGGCGCGTGTGGCCCACTCGCTGCCCCTATGGCAGCGCTTCTGGCGAGGGTTTAGGAAGTCTGTAGTCCTTGTTAGGTGGTGCTCATCAATACAAGCACGTGAGCATGTAGATTGTAGGTTTCAGAGTTGCTTGAGCATGTTAGGGTTTTTCTGAAGTTCTTAGGGGGTGTGTGGGGCCCACACACCGTTGTCTGTTGCTGCACGTCTGACAGTGTTAGTGTTGTTGGTTGACTTGTTTAGCTTGTTTAAGTTATTGCGAGCATGTGGAGATGTTATGTGACTAGGTTATGACATTGCAAGGCATTTTAGGTTGTAGCTAGTTCAATTTTTGTGCGAAGTTGTTGAGCTTATGAAAACAAGTGTAGAAGTCGTATTTGTCAGTTATAAGGTTGACGTTTTTGTTAATAGGGTGACTGTGGAGTTTGGTTTTGAGGTAGACGCTTGTGTTTGTGCTTGCGAAGACGCAACTAGATTTGAGGTGAGTAAAATCTCATCAATGTTCACTTTGGGACCAATTATTTATAATTATTACGAGAATGATTTTCATGATTGATTTTGATGATGATGATAATTATTATGAGGATGATTATGATTATGATTTTGATGATAATGATTATGATGATGACTATGATGATTATAATTTAAAAATTAATGTTTTTGTTTGTTTTAAAATATATAAGCTTGATCGCCAACGACTCATAGATAAGAGAAAACAAGTTTTTCTATTTAAATGATTATTTTTAAGGTTCTTGTGACCATAATATATTTGGTTTTATTAATGTGGAATGGTGCCTTAGTAGTGATTGTGTGCATTCGTTGTGGAATGGTGCCTTAGTGGTAATTGTGCACATTAGTTGTGAATGTGTGTCTTAGTGGTGAGATTGTGTGCATTAGTTGTGGATGTGTGTCTTAGTGGTGATTGTGTGTATTAGATTAGGAGAGTTTGTGGTGGACAGGGAACCAAGTCTTGGTCGGGTGATTGGTTACTGTCAGTATAGAGCTCTAGTCTGTCTGTCGGCACTTCATGGGGGATGACTAAGTGTTGACGAAGCCATGAGTATGTGTTTGTTTGGTTACTTATGGGGGATGACTAAGTGTTAGCGAACTCATAAGTAAGAGTAGAGAAATGATTGTGTGATGTTCTTATGTGTTGTCATTTAAATTCTTTACTTTGAGTATCTCCTGAACTTTGCTGATCCGCAGGAGATTCATTAATATTAATTGTGTGATTTTAATAGAATTCCTGAATTACGCTTTTTACAGGATTCATTTATGATCTTGAGTGATTTTGAATTGATGTGTTTTCTTAATTATTTCTTTTGAATTCTCTTGCTTTTAGGCGATTCCTGAACTAAGTTGCTAATGCAGGAATTACCAGTTTTATTTTATGTGATGTTGGAATTGTTAAGTTGAGTTCTTTGATGTAGATTTACTCATACGAGCTATTAAAGCTTACCAGGTTTGTTGTTTACAACCCGGTGCACCATTCCATGGTGTAGAGGTTGATTTTGCACGTGAGGAATTTTAAGATTGAGACGTACATGTCTAGAAGCTGCTTGTTAGGAGTTAAATATTTTTATTATTGATTGTCATTTTGTAGTGAGCTCTTTTGAGCATGACCTTTACTTAACTTCTCAAGTTATGTAAACGTCGAATTGTATTATATGACTCTTTATTTTTGTTATCATGTCTTGAATTTAGATTTTTATTTATCTGAAATTTGGGGTGTGACATGGAGTGTGTGTGGTCATTGGGTTTCACATGTGGATATGAGTAACCCACTCTGATACCATGATAAAGTAGTCTCTGGTTTACATCCAAAACCAATTGACAATAGGTGGAGTGGCTCAAACCCTTATAAATCCACAGACAATATCTCATATGAATGTGGGATTTATATCTCAATAGGATGTACTCATAATATTAGTGCTAGAAAAATGAAACTGATTGAAGCACATTTCATTCAAAAATAGATTTAAACTGTGACCCAAGTTGTTAGATTTGGTAATTTACAACACATCTTTAGTAATATGAAAATCTACCAATCACCATTATGCACAACTCTCACACCTCTTGCTTATGTTCATCTGGTACATTAGATTTACCAACTGGCTGGTTTTGATTCTTCTCATCTGCAACAGACTTGTACACACCCATCTCAGCTAGTTCTTCAACTGCATTAACCATGCCTTCAATCCTTGTAGTAATCTCAATGAGTAAAGAAGCTAAAGTCACAAGTGGCATGATATCCATGAGAGCAACTGCTCCTGTGTTCTTTTTTTCAGGACAGTCGGCTCCTTGTAGTGGCTGCGGATTAATAAATAAAGTAGGAAGATATTTTAAGTCCTCCTGGAGCTCCAAGACTGCATTGTTCATTTCTCCTACCAAATAATCTATATTAGATGATTTCTTCATTGTCTTCATAGTCCTTGCAAGATCTTTTATGACTCTTGAAGACTCAGAGCTCACTTTCAAAGCAATGTTGCTCATATGCTTCTTTATCAGCTCAGGAACCTGTTGATCAGATGAAGTGGTTGAAGCTTAGCATTGGTGATATCTTTCTATTTACAAGAACTAGTATAAGATGAGAGTGCTTTTTACCTCATTTTCGGAATTCACGCACCCATCAAGGGCATCGATGCAATAGGCACAAGCACGCATTGATGCTCCGACTTTGAGGTATTGTTTCCATGGATGTCTGAAGTTGAAGCGCCCATGTGCAGGCTCCCACCTTGCAAAATTAGCCTAATATACAATGCCAATGTCAGAAAGTGCGTACTTACAGATAACTTGAAGAAACTTTGCAATTATGTTGTTGTTAAATACCATGGCTTCTTCTGTTGCTTTTGAGGTTAAAACACATTTGTAGCCAAGCAATTTCTTATCAGATTCCTTGTCATCATCAGAAGAGCTTCCACTGTCATTGAAATACACTCCAACACAACCTGAAATGAAATGCAACACTTATAAAGTCAGTGATATTGTCCTATACATGATTGACCATAAATTTGGTTTTATGTGATTAGAGTATGCAAGTACCATCTAAGGAATAGGCAAGTTTGTCCATGTTTCGAGTGATGAGCATATATAGTTCCTCCCCAGCCCAAATGGGGCAAATAATCATGGTTATCATAATGCACAATGCAGTTCCAATGATAATGGTGTAGACTCTATTGTTGGCCATCTCCAATAATTTATCCACCCGGTAACCTGAGACTGTAACTAAGCTGAATGTGAGGATGAAAATCATCGCACCATAATCAAATCGCTTTTTCACTGATGGTATAAATCTTGAGAAGGTAACTGCAGAAGCTGAAATAATAAAGAAACGCATTAGCAGTCTTATTTCTAGCCAGTTAGGAGAGGGAAAAAAACATTAGTAGGACTACATACCTAGCAAAAATACAGAAATCCCATTGATGAAAGGCTCAAATTCTTTTCCTGATTGACTCACTATCCAATGGATGCCAATGGCAAGGGAACCAGCAATAAAGGTTCCACAAATTCTGTTTAAACATTTGCATATTGTTGCCCCTGCATTTAGAGAGTTGAAATGTTTAGCTTCAGGCAATGAGGGCCATACCTAACATCAGATAGTCCCATACAAATAAGGAAACTCAAAAGACTCATTTTACCTTACCTCCTAATAAAGGCACACTTGCAGAAAAAGAGGTAATCTAAGAGAAGCTAGCTAGGAACTTACCAACTGAGTTTTCAAAGACAACCACAACAGTCATGACTGCCCACATAGCATTTCCTCCCATACCTTCATACAAAGGTCTCATATAATAAAACAGTGAAACAACAGTGAGTGCCAAACCTACTTTCAAACAATGAATCACTTTCCTAGGGTCATTTTGTCCCAAATCCCAAGCTTTCTTGAAGAAATCGCATACTTTCAAGATCAACCCCATAAACAGACCCTTCAGAGCAAGCCTAGCTTCGCAGGCAAGCCCAGTTTGTTGAGCCAAAGATTCAGATGAACCATCTGCCATTTTTATTCTCCACTCAGTCACACTGCTCAGTTCCTTCTGTTGAGCCATTTTTTGGCAATAAGAAACAAGAGATTGCCAACTTCTAAGTTGAAATGGCACTCAAACTCAAAGCAATGGTTAAGCTTTGGTGAGGAAAGCTGAGTGACTAGTGAAGTATATAAATAGCGGATCTCTGATGTCTCATATTGGTTTGTAATAAACAAATCTCCATAGAAAGGCAATGTCATAGGCTAGAGGCCTCTTTTGTTGGACACATGTGAAATCTAGAAGTTTCATTTAATTCTCCTCTGCTCATCAAAATTTGTATGTATAAGTTTAACCCTCAAAACTGGTATATAGTAATATAATCTGCATTTCATATCAGAGTTCTATACAAACTAAACCATCATTATGAATCAATCCCTTTCACTTCAGAAATCAAAGAGCCAAAGTGCAGTCTAAAATGATATCTGATATATATCCTTATGTCAGTTGGTATATATAAACTTAACATCAGGCTACATGGGGATTTGACTAGTGGAAAATTACCAGATGTAATTAGAAAACTACTATCTGTGTGAGTACCTACTTTACGCAGACTTTCATCTTTCATTTCATAAAAATTTCTCAGATTAATTTGTAAATAAGCACTGTCATTTCCTTAATGCCCCAGAAAGAGAAAAGAGTCTTAATGACCTAAACCAAATCTTCATGACCTACTACCAAACTTCATCAACAGGTGACATAATGTATCCTACATTTTTTGGTGAGATCATCAGCACACTATGAACAAATAGGTATAAATAAATATATTCTGATACATGTATTTCTTGTTCATGTGATCACTGGATAAGATAATTAGGAAACACCACTCATGAAATGCAATCCCTAATATTATTCTGCAAGTACTATGGTATATACTAAATAGTGAACAAATTGCAATTTGTCTTATTAAAAGAAGTCCTTTTCTTCCCACTAATTGCATAGACCTTCTCTATTGTTTTATATTCTGCTGGAAAAGAAAAATCTGTTTCCAAGTCCTTTTAGGAAAATCCAGTAGTCTTAGAACTAACTTGTCCTTTTTCCTCTTTGTGAATGACCCAATTCTTTTATCTTCCCTTTTTTAAGTTGCTTAAGTTACTCCACATCTGTTTCACAGAGGTAGGGAAAACTGTAGAGAGGGCCAACACTAAATCTTTAGCAAAAACAATATTGGGTTTCATCTTTAGTGGAGAACCCAACATATGGCTCAATTTCAATTTTGAAATATAAGAAATTAGGTCAGGAATAGGATCCAAATAAAGGTGCTTATATTTTTTTCTTACATAAAGTTGAGCATTACAGTTGAAACTTGGCTGATATCACTCTAAACTGTTGAATGGAAAAAGCACTTATCTCCTCCTCCTCAAGCTTGAAGAGCCTTTCCACAGCTGCATGCACTGATCGAGTTGAAAGGCTATTTCAGCTATCATCAAAATGCTACTACTCCACAATATTATCAGATTGATTATCATACATTTCTTAAATAGTTTTAGATTTATTAGCACCAAACTTTACCGAAAGCTGATCTAAACCTGTACTAGACCTCAATAAGTTTAATCCCTCAGCTTATACTCTTCCGTTGCATTAAGCTCACTGTGTTTCAACTTTAGGATTAGTTTTCTTTCTCATATGAAATCCTAAATACTAAACTATTAACTCAGAAGAAAATCGGTATTTTAATTTGTCCACCATAATACCTATGTGAAATTAGAACTTTGAACCAACAGTCATCAAGCCTACTAGTCAACTGTGCATCAGTCAGATGTGTACCTAATGATAAAATGTCTAAGCGTACGATAATTCTAGTGCGTGATGATTGATGATACTCTACAGACTACAGTTTAACAGTTGAACAGTATATGCAAACACTGGTATACAAATGCAAAGATATATTTGTCCAACAAAAAAACAAAAACATAAAAGATTCTCCAATGTAAAAAGAACAAATTTAAAGCCAACTAGTACTGTATCAAATCATTAGACAATCATCTTGCTTTGGATGAGGTGAAGGATACTGATCAAAGATCGAACACATTTGTACTAATCACAGCAAGAGTAAGAAAGGAGACGAGAAGTTAAAACTGGGCTGATATCACTTTATGCAAAAATTGAACACAATGTGTTCATCTAGTTAATATTCAGTGTTCCTTCAAAAGTATCAGGTAAACAGACTTGTGGCGAAAACTTTCATTATTTTGGTTTCGTCTCGGGTACTAATCAAGCCAAAACTTATTGTATATACATCTTGTAAATCGTCTAATAGATTCACTTAAATGGTGTTTGAGATTAAGATTGATGTTTTCTGGTCTATAGGGCAATGAAATTCAAGTCCTTCCAACCCAGAACATGTCTTGTGGATCTGTATTTGCATATTTTTGTGTTTGACAGAGAGAATAAGAGAGAGAAGTGACAACATTCCATCATTACTATAATAATATTAAGCCACAACATAAAGGCCAAGAAAACAAATCAGTGATCAGCCTACTACTAGTTTATAATCTGGTTGAAGATATAAACATGAAATCCCGACTACTAAGAGAACAGGAGGCTGCGCAGACTCTAGTTCACCATGTCTTGAACATATGATCATGGTTATGTGCCTTGCACAGCCTTTCGTAATTGGGAACTAATTAACAGCACCAACAATTTTTGAAGGCACATCACATCCTAATCTCTTTTTTCTTAACATTATGCACACCTCACAACTACTTCTAAGGCAATTGGCGATGGGATGGTAGCCAATCACCTTTTCCATCACCACCCTATCATTGCATACCCTCAAAAGTAATGCTCAAGGTACTCCAGCAGCACTCGAAAGTGTTTCGAATCTCATGTCAAGCTGATGGGAGGAGGAAAACTACAAGGCTGGAAACTATCCAATACAGGAGGAAACCCAGTATCTACTACATTGTTGGGCCGACTGGTTGGATCAACCACACTGATACCACTTTGCTGAAGAAGCCGGACAAGGGACCAAAACAATTCTATCCTGGTTGTATGCCTAGTTGCCTATAACAAAATTTAAGATTAGTGTCCTAATATGAAGAATATAGAAGAGAACATCAGTAATATATTTATCTTTTAGAGCTTCACCTCAACGATAAAGCGTGCCCATATCTTATCCTCTCGGCTCTCCATCACCCCCTTCAAGATATTCAACCCAAAGCCCCGGATTTCGTCTGCTAACTCAAGAAAGAAACCATGCTCCTCACAGAGGATCTGCAAGAGATAATAGATATTGCAGTCAGGAAGGACTGAACATTAGGGTTGTCAAAACTCTTGAAGAAAACTTTCATCCATGTGTCTTTGACATACCTCAATAACCATTTGGCCAGGTGTACTAAGGTCCTCAACGAGTATAGGGCAAACCACATTTTGACCCTCAACTGCTAATGCCCAAGTATTGTTACCACCAGATCTACTGCTGTGATCTTTTAGAACCACACCATTCTCCTTTCCAGTCAGCTACAATTTGAAATGTAAATTAGTATCACATTTGTAAGGAACATCATACATAAAATTGTTTAGGCTTATCCTTCATATAACAGTAATAACCAAATCAACTAACCTTTGACTCATGAGGTTGTTTAAGCTTATCAGCATGTTTCGTCAAACCTTGCAAGAAAATCATGTACTTGATGGTGCGGTCCAGCAAATAGTCAATGCTACACTGCTTCATTAACAATATGTATGAATGTCAAACTATAATTTTAGAGATATATTGTATAATATGAAAATAAACACCCTTCCCATTTGTATCCACTGAAAGCATAAGCAAGTACCTTGCCACCGTTGGGGATCATCCCCCTCAAGTCTTTCATATGGTCTTGGATCTGCTGACGATCCTTGGGCCTTGGTCGAGTACTCTCTCCAGGCTTTGCCCTCTTCTTGGCGGTCTTTGTGTGATCCTCAGCCTTCTGTGGTTTTGCTTGAGACATACTTCTAGCATTGACACTACAACTATCATCGATCCATAAGCCTACCTGTGATTTTGGGAGAACCTCTTTCTTTGGTACAAGACAGTTTGTCTTGTCCAAGGTATACAAAGGTCCCGTCAAATGCATGCTCCCTCCAGAACCAGCAAGCCTTGCTAACCGTACCTGATTACTGCCCAACGATGAACTTTCTAATTTCCTTTTCCTGGTGGATAAGTGGTCTTCTAGACTGCATTAAGTCACAGAGCTGGAAGTAGTATTCATTCCATTTAGAAGCTCTTCTAGTCCTAATTCCGAGAATAACCCCCTCCGGAGGCCAGCCGCAGAACCAACTTCCACCTCTTTGGTCAAAAATCAGTTCCGGCAGCCAAGCAGTCACCACTAACTACTGACATTATACTATCTTCCCACTCGCGGACTTGACCACACCCGCGATCTGTTCCCAAACCATTAAACAAATCATTTCCAGAACTCTGAATGATCACAGATTTCTCATGAGCATCAGCACTGAATGCATTCGTGATGGAACTTTGCATAGAAGTTGCGGGATGCTCAATTGGTAGGTTGATAAAGGTATCACCTTTAACGAGACTAGGCGACACCAAAGTACTTTCAAACACTGGTGACAGGTCACCATTCATTATGGTTTTAATGCCATTGAAGTCCTGTTCTGGGGAAGCAGCAAACCACTGAGAAAGATCATCCATGAGTGATCTGGAAACATCTGTAATACAATCAGCTCGGTTAAACTCTACAGGGTATCCCTGTAGATGTTGCTGATTATCCATCTGATATCCACAGCTGCCTTGAATGAGAGTTCAGTCTTGAGCTGTGTTTCTGCAAGTCTCAAGAGAATCCTGAACCCTAATATCAGATGCCAAATGTGGGTCATATGAAGCCAACAAGGAATGTTCAGTACTCCATGTACTACACCACAGGGTTTTATCAGCTGAGCCCATGTCATCAGATGCTGTACACTGTAAATTCATTGCAGATAAACAATTTCCTCCTAGATCTTTAGATTTATCACCAAGTATGTTGGCAATGTCTCCATGAAAGTTTGCAGATGAAATTAAGGAAGCAAATAATTCATTTAGATCATTGGCTTCATTGTTCAAACATGAAGGTGCACTTGCCAGAGGAATAATCCCATGAAGATTTTTGATCTCCTGGAACACCCTTTTTGTTTCCTCTAAAAACTCCAGCCTCTCCTTAATCTGAAGAAAACAAAACAAAACAAAAAAGGAATACCTTAGTGTTGTTATACTGCAACTCTTATATAAGCTACCATATTAAGAGACTCGATTTGGGGAACATGTTCTCTTTCGATCATAAGAATGTTGACATAACCAAGTTAAGAAAATATGTATAAAGCTAGATGCTCTCATTCAACTACCTTTTCAGTGGATCCAAACTGAATCACTCCTGATTCCACAGACTGTTGCAATTGTCTGCAAGTTAAATTTATTTGTCAAGAATATGACTTATGGTTGGATGATTAACGGTACAGAACAAAAACATAGCTTTAGGCTTTGAAAGGTTAAGATTCCATAAGATTTCTCATATATAATAAATTTCAACTAGTCATGCTTCTTTCTGGAAAAAAAATCAGAGAGAACTAAAAGGAAATGATTATACCTTTACACCAGAGGAAAATTCGCAACAGAACTCAGAATCATCCTGCAAAATGAGAAATCATTTCAAGATAAGTAAACAAGTAAACCACAATTAAGTTGCTAAAACTTGTTGAAAAAAAAATAGCAATTCAATAAGAATATTATTGTCCTACCTGAAACAGATTACTACAACTTTCAATGGGATTGAATGAATTCCACTGTTCATTGTAAGAATCTGAATGCATCCATTGATGCTTCCCGGTGAAAGCAGTTTGACCAATAACACTGTTTCAGACAACAACAAAATCACCCTTGTTAGAAATTTCTAATGCTTTTGTTGAAACAGAAGGGAATCTTATGGGAAAATCTTGTAATTTAAGCATAAATTTTATGATAGGGGAAAAAGGTAGACAATGTAATGAAATCTCAAAAGTGAGCAACTAAAAATGGAGTACAAATTTTGGGCTTACCCTTCTCCAAGCATGTGGACCTGTGGAAGCATATTTTCAATCACTGCTCCAATGTGCTCTTCATAATAGACATCTCCCATTGTCAACAACCTAAAGCATTTCAAACCCAGGATTTGTGATGAGCAAGACCTCAAACTAAATTTCAGATTGGGAATCTAAAATACTAAAACTTGAACTAAAATAGAGGCTTAATCTCACATACACAAAATGTAATACAGCTAGAATGCAGAAAGTTAAAATGTAATACAGCTAGAATGCAGAAAGTTACGAAGAAACAACTTTCAAACCATTTTAACATTTCCAGACACTGAAAGATTAGATTTTTAAATTTTCACATGCATTAAAAGCTTTAAAAAGAGTACCCAAATCCCCCAAGAACAAAACCCAAACAACAAAATGATACAAGACAGTATATCAACAAGAAGAAAACAAAGAAGGAAGAAACTTTACATGGAATTTCTCTGATCAAAACGCCACAAAACCCCATAAGACCACCTATTACCAACATAAAGACCCTTAAGTCTCTCTTTAGTCACTGAAGCTTCACCCATTTCAGTGTTAATCCCAGACTTCACCGACCCAAACCCATACAAAACGAACCGGGTCCAAGTCAAACCAGGCAGCTGAACTCAGTCAACACCAACCAAAACCCAACAATCTCCTCTTCTTTCCAAACTTAATGCTCCAAAACAAAATAACTTGTCTTGTGTTGTTTGCAACCAAACAAGGGAAGGGGATGAGAAAGTTGGAAGAATCTGAAAGCAAAAAACCAAACCAAGAGCTTGGGCTTTGTAGGAAATTTAGATACTTGAAAGTGTGGTCGGTTAGAGAGAGTTTGAGATTAAAACAAGAGAAAAGTTCACCATTGGTTCCCAGACTCTTGTGCTAAGGTCAACTTGATACCTGAACTTTCAAAGTGATCAATGTAGCACCTATACTCTTGGTTTGCTATCAGTGAGATATCTCCGTTATCTTTTAGTAACTATTCTGTTAAGTTTTTTTTTTTTTTTTTTTTTTTACCTTACTCTTATGAAACTAAAACTCTTCCTTCTAAGAACTAGCCTTCAACATGCCAAAAATTCACCTAACGACTTCTTGTCTAAATGGTTACTGAGTATGGCGGAATCACTGCTTTCTTAGAAAGGAAAAACCTAGTTTAATAAAAGGTAAAGTAATTGTAATGCTAACTAAAACAAGCATACAAGTAGAAAAAAAAATGAACTAATAAACAAATACTAATGCTTAATATTTTTGTGACGGAATAAAGGGCACAAGATAGAATTTGTTTATTACAACATAAATACAAATATACAACCCAGAGCCTCGCTCTCAGGTAAACAGCTAAATGCTGTTTAGCTACTCATACTTATAATTACAGCATAAATACTTACCTGTAAATAAGCACTCCACACCAGATGATTACAGCACACCACTCAATAAACTCTCTTACTATCTTTACTATACTAGAAAGACTGTACTTTAGCTATTTCTTGAGAAAGGCTGGGAGATTTTTCAAGTTTGTGTCTCCGGGTTCTTCTCGATGCCTTCTTACTGAAGCTTCAGACTCCTTATATAGGGAGCGGAACTCAAACAAGAATTAAAACACACAAATAAACAGAGGAGGACAGGAGGAATCTTATCTTGATAACTTTACTTTAGAAAAAGGTAAAGTCGCTTAACTTATTGCACTGGCAGCTCTTTTCTTTTTATCAAAAGAAAAGTTCTTTGTCTTGAAGCGTCGGCCACCGTTCATTTCTCCATCATGTTTACTATATTGTGATATGTTTCTGGATCTTCTGAATAGCCCGCAGAGGAGTTGGGGCCCTTGTTTTCCCACTCATGTGCCGAGTCTTCGTCTTCATTATCGAGATCTGAATCATAAGGATAAGAAACCTTATATTTTTCCTCAGTCTCAACCTTTTCTAGCCACGTAGTGGTAGCTAGAGTGCAATCCACTTCTTTCCTCATAAGAGCTGTAAAAAAGTCACAGTTCTCTGGTGGAGGATGATTATAGCAAGTGACCATTATTTTTTCTCCACTTGCCAAAAGGCTTGAATCATAATCTCTTAAGACTATGTCCTTGATAACTGCTATAGTCATTGCTTTCATCCATGGGATGCTTTGATTTGGTCTTCCATTGCCGCTGTTGGCAATTGAAGTTCTGACTGGACTCTGGATTATTCTAACATGATGATAGGGAGAGATATAATTTGTCTGACCTTCTACCACTGTCCATTCTGGAGGTGTAGAGATGAATTTAAGCCTTAAAATACATCCATCAGGTCTGATATTTGTGACTGCTTCTGTGATTATCTTTGGAAATCCCTTTAGATCATCATTGGTTTTTGTCCAAAGATTATGAACAAAACCGTTTTCTATAAGCCATAGCTTATGCTTCTGAGGATGCTCAGCTTGAACATCTACCAGATATCTCCCATAATATGGGCCAGGGACTATTGATAATGTTCCAGGAAGAACATCTTTTCTTTCACCTAAGAGGTTATGAAAACTATACCATTCAGATTCTTTTAAAGCAAGAATGGGAATTCTGGTGCTTTCAGGATTCTCAAGGTATACTACCTTGGAAGGTTCTGCAAGAACACTCTTGCCCTTTGTATGGAATCCATACATTTCTTCTGTGAGAGCTTTGAGGGTTTGAAGTAAGTGAGCTTCATTTTCTTCATAGAAAGAATACAGAATATTATCAATAATAATCTTCTGCTTAAAGGCCAATAGCCTTTCTGTCCTGAACACTGGTTTCTGAAAGATCTTCAGAGGTTGATCATGGATGACCTTTTTTCACGTGACTAAAGGAAGCTTGTTTGCCCTGAGAGGGTCTCTTCTGCTTTTTGGCAAAGCAGCAGCCATTAACGGACTTGATATGCCTTTACCGTCTGCCGTTTGAGACGGGCTAGCCGGTCTTTTACCCTGAGACCGATCAGTTAAGGCTGTTCCTTTTGGACACAGCAAAAATTCATTTGTAATTCTTTCTTCATCATCAGTAATAGATTGATCTGCATCTTTCTTTGAATGGCCTGAAAGATCATCACATTTCTGATTTAGCTTTGGCTTGATTCTTTCTGGAGGCTGGCTTGACTCAGCAGCTCCATAGGAAACAATGTACTGATAACCTGGTCCATTGTGGAAAGGTCCTACGGTTTTATCACCGTTCTTATATCTTTCCCAAAGCTTCTTTTCTTCTGATACCGGTTTCCGGCTTCTCGGATTGCGACCTTCTCTTTCAAACATCGCCATTTCTCTTGTAAGAGCGTCAGGCAAATAGTTCTTGTCCCCTGCAACCATTTCAACATCATAATCATATTGAGATAAAAACATTTGCCATCTTAAAACTCTTCCTCTATCAGCAGCATCAGTTAATTTGTAGTTTTTGAAGTTTTTAACTCTTTTGTTATCAGTTCTAACTACAAATTTATTTCCTAAGAATGCCTCAGCACCCTTAATGCTTTTAATTAGGGCAAGGACTTCCTTGTCTCCTGTAGAATAGTTTAACTCTGCTGCGTTAAACTTTCCTGATAGGAATTTACAAATCTTTTCTTGATTTGTGTCTGGAGTAATAGCTAAAACAACTCCTGCCCAATAATAATCATTTGCATCGGTTTGCAGAATGATCAAGTCTCCTTCTTCAGGTAATAGTAAAGGAGGAAGGTTTTTTGTTAATTCTTTTATTTTTCTAACAGTATTACTGTCATCTTCCGTAAAAGACCATTTCTTTTTTGAACTTGTTTTTGGAGAGAGGAGTGCAGTGAGACCACTGACTTGAGGAATAAAGTCTCTCGCAAAATTAACAACTCCCAAAAATCTTTGCAGAGATTTTGCATCTGGGATATTGTCTTGGAATTGACTGATCTTCTTAACAATATGATCTTGGAGACGAATCTCTCCATCCTTAATATGAATGCCAAGGAAATCTATTTCACCTTTAATAAGATGAATCTTCTTTTGTCCAAGGATAATTCCTTTTTGGACAATAAGCTTGCACACTTGTTCTAGGTGCTTTAGATGCTCATTCATAGTTTTGGAGAAGACAAGAATGTCATCTATATATACTATGCAGAAATCTGAATAGGGTTTGAAGATGTTATCCATTTTCCTTTGAAAAATAGACGGGGCTTGCTTAAGACCAAATGGCATAACTAACCATTCGTAATGTCCTTGAGGAGTTCCAAAAGCTGTCAAGGCTATGGAATCTGGATGCATTTTAACCTGCCAAAAGCCTGATTTTGCATCAAACTTTGAGAAGATTTTTGCTCCTTTAAGCCTGTTGATGAGGACCCTGACTTGAGCTATTTGATAACCGTCTTTGACGGTCTTTTTGTTCACATCTCTGTAGTCAATTACCATTCTGGCTTTTCCTCTTAATTGTTCTGCATGATTTCTTACCAAGAATGCTGGGGCATGATGAGGACTGTTTGAAGGCCTGATTAACTTCTTTTCCAGAAGCTCTTGGATCTGATTCTCCATTTCTTTTCTATCTTCTTCTCTATAGTGAGGGATGGCCTTAACATGACAAATAGCATTTGCATCATGCATTCTTAGTTGACAATATATTGGGTCTTTCTCCCAATACAGCTGAGGATCTTCGCTGATTATTGGTTTCAACAAATTTTCTATTTCTCTGAGAGTTGGTATCTTTTTTTGATCTACTTTATTAGCATATACCTTTAGGTTATGCTCTCTGATGTAATCTTCTTCTCCATCAGAACTCTCATTATCAGAATCTTGATATTCAGAATTTTTCTCTGATTCAGAGTCTTCTGAACTTGTTGCTTCATTTACCAATATCTCCTCATGATCTTCAAGTTGTTTTTGAATTAACAAGACTGGATTTAATACTGGCTTATAATCACCACTCTTCGCTGGCAACTTCTGATATTGTTCTGTGAAACCTTTGTTCGTAACGCTTACTGCGTCTGTTAATCTAGATTCCCAATAGAATCGATGATTTTTCTCAAACCCAATCATTTTTGAGGTTTGAGTTACCGTTTGTTGTAGAAGGAAGTCATTTCCTAACAACAAATCAGCTGTCTGGCCTTCACATTGCCAGAGGATTTTGATGATAAAATTTCCTCCTCCTAAGGAAACTTTAACATTTCGAGCCATAGTGTTCATGACTATCTTATTTTCTTCCATTGCAACTCCAGTGACTGATTTTGGAGATTTTTCCCAATATTCTTCAGGAATTGCATGTCTTTTAGCAAGACTATATCCTGAACCGGTATCTACAAATGCATGTAGATGATATTTTTTGTAATTGGGAAACTTCAGTCCTATAGTAATATAATTACTATATATGCTTGTCTGGACTGGCATTATTCTTTCTTTCCTGGTTGGAGTATTGAATAATTCTGTGAAAGGGTTGATCTTTCTTCCTGTAGTTAAAGAATCCACAGGATTATCATTGGCTAGTCCCAATATTGGATTAGAACTGGAATTAAGAGAATCAAGAGATTCCTTGATTTCTTTGTTCTGACTTAATGAAGTTATAAACTTCATCGTTTTCATCTCTTCTTCCATCTTTTTTTCTTGTTCTTTTTTGTGGAATACATTATATTCCTCTTCGACCAAGATATGTGCTTCATTATCTTTGGTTTTTCTTCTAAGTTCTGCTATAAAACATTCTCGATGATAAGTTTCTCCTGTATTTTCACAATACATGGGGATTGTATTATTATCATCACACTTGCAATAATCACAAATAAATCTTCCCGGATTGGGGTGGAAGGTACTGATAATATCAGAGTTTTCTTCCTTCCAATTTTGTATTTGTAATAAAAATATAGGACGCTGTCCTATTTCCTCTTCATCTTCTTCAGAATTTTCTGAAGTACTTTCTGTTTCGCTATCTGATGGGTACTCGAGAGAATATATTGATTCGTTCTCTTCATCAGAATAGGCGACTTCAAAGCCTTTTATGTTAGCGTATTCTATTGCCTCATCATATTCAGCTATTAAGGCCTTAGAAGATCTCCTGTCTTTTTTAGGACACTCATTTGCATAATGTCCTTCTGCTTTGCAAAGCCAACACCTGCATTTCTTTTCTTCTCTGGAAGAAAAATTGGTTTTCTTTTTCCTTTTGAAAAACCTTCTTCTGGAAGAAGTTTGAGAAGATTGCTCTTTCTTATATTCAGGTTTTCTCCTGAACTTATACTTCTTTTTAGAAGCGAAATTTTTGTTTTGCTTATTACTAGAGAATCTCTTCTTATATTTTCTTTCCTGCATATGACATCCCCATTGTGTCGGGGTATCCAAAATCTTTGGACACATGTTCTCAACTCCTCTGAGTTGCTTTTTGGCGGTTTTGGATTTTCTATTCTCGGTGCATTGCTTTCTTAGGAGATCCCTAACTCTTTCTGCTATTCCTCCAACAGTAAAATACTGAAGGGGGTTTTCTTCCAATGATTGTGCTACTGCGTCGTTCCAGGGTTCTGGTAGTTTTCTATAGTATGTTCTGATGAGATCATTATTTTCAATGTCTCCGATAGTGCAGTAGTAGTTTTGGAACTCATTGGTATATTCCTCGAAATACCTCATGTTACAAATACTCAATTTTTGAATATTTGCTTTAGCTCTTTCTTTAGATTGCTCACTATGCCCGGTGATATCTCCGCAGAATTGTGCATAGATGGGTACAGCAAAATCTAAAGGACTATTAGTCTGAGCCATTTTTGCTGCCCAATCAGTCCATTGAGAACTTCTTTTGAAGGACTGATACCATTTCTGGACTATTCCAGTTAAGGTAGACTCATAGTAGGCATGAGCTTCCTCGTAGGCATATTTGGATAACACTAGAGCTTGAGTTAGCTTTAAACTAGCAACCCAGTTGTCTATTGTCTTTCTTTTATCTCCTACCTGGTCTAAATCCAGATAAACTCCTCTTTCGGACACAGATTGCCCCCATTTGGGTTCTGTAGGAATATACTTCTGAGAACTTCGTTCTCCATATCTTCCTGTAGGAGCTTGTCCTTTTGGAAGTTTAATATTTTTCTCACGGATGATCTTTGTTGGATTGTTGGTGATGTTTTGTATCACTGTATGACCTCCCTCTGGAGGGTTCCGCCTTTCACCATCCGTATCCATAGAAGCTCCAGAAGGTTCTGGTTCTTCTTTTGCTGCTTGATAAGGAAGAATCTTCCTCTTTTTCTTTGTAATTTGGACTTGAGAAATTATTTTTATAATCTCTTCAAGTTCTTCTATGGAATCACAAATCTCAGCTTGTGCATATAGTTCTCTTAGGTCTCCTGCCTGGAACATCCTCATAGGTCTTTTAGTATCTTCTTCTTCAAGAGATTCTTCATTATAAACCGCTTTGGTTCCAGAGGTACTAGCTTCTTCATAGTTTGCAAAAGAATGCCTATGAAATTGTAAGCTAATTTTTCCACCCGTATCTTCATAAACTGAAGCATTGGAGCTTTCAAGTTGTCTGACCGGAGGGGTCAGATTCCATTCTCTTGGGAAAGTTACTTCATGCCATTTTGTGACATGCTTTTGTTGAGAATTATTTTTTGGGTTGGTGAGGACAGATGTGGTAATTCCAGGGCTGTTTAGAAACCTGGTATTAGGGGTCACGTTTGAGCTCATCAACTTATAATAGATTCGATAATCTATCGCTAATTCCATCATTCCTTTCTTCATAGAGATCCCATCTGTCTTGATTCTCAATCTTAGACAGTGAGCAGCATCTCTAAGATGTGTTGTAAAATTTGGAAATACGTTAAAATATGCAACTTGGTTGCACAAAGAAGCTTCTACCGTTCCTAACAAACTTTTCTTAAAGTCTGTTATCCTATCGTCTTGTAAGACACATAGAACGGAACAGTCAATACCATCTCTGGCCAAAAATTTTATTCCTACTTGAACTGCACCAATATGCATATAGGAGTATTTTTTATGGAATGCTTCACTTACTTCTTTTGGAGTTATTAACCTGATATCTGTTTCTCCACCTGTGGCTGGGACAGTTAATTCAAGAATCTTGAATCTGTGAGAGTCCATGAGGAATGATCCCTTCTTATAGATCTCGTTAAATCTAAATCTAGGGGCAGATGCTTCTCGCACACTGGATTCAATTTCATTATACTCAAATTCTTGAGCGTTTATTAGTTGTACAGGAGCTGTACTTCTTTTACTAAGAATTCTGCTGAGCATCTTCATTTCTCTCTTGGTTGAAGATTTTTCTGTTTTCCATTTAAGTAGCTTTGGTTCACTAAACCGTAGTCTACTTTCTCCCATTGGTAGGGGTGGAGAATTTATAATGATTTTACTAGCTACGTTTTGAGCTAGTGATTCTTCATTCATTTCGTGATTTTCTCCTTCTTTCATTTTTTCTATAGTCTTTTGTAGACCAGAGATTTTATTTTTTAATTCTCGAAATTGAACTTCGAGGTCAGTACCTATCTCCTGGAGATAAGCGATATTATAATTTTGCTGGTGAATTATTGCCTCTACATTCTCGGCAAACTTTTCTGTTGGTTGATAAAAGCCAATAGCTTTAATACCTTCTTGTGCTACTTTTAGATCTACTCTCTGATTCATCCTATCCTGGAAATGAGTTTTTCTAAAAGCTTTTTCAAGATTTCTTGAGTGCTTCTTAGTTCGACTACTTGCTGATTGATACTGTTAGCAAGGACTTCAGTACGAACTAATTTCTTTTCAATATCTGTTAGATATTGTTTTTCTTTGAGGTAATCTAGCTTGATTTCAAGCCTAGCAATTTTTGAATTTATTTCCTCGAGTTGATTAATCCGTAGATTAAATCTCTCGAGTTGTTCTATAACCTTTTCAGAGGTCTTATTCCTAGATAGATGTTCTAGGTATTCAATCAAGCTTGGTCTTGATGGATCAAACTCTTCTACTCCGATCTCCTTTTGGAGGTGAATATGTTCGTCGTATAGAGTATTTAGTACTCTACTAACGTATTCAATGGAGTATTGATTTTCTTGTATGTGCCTTGAATGAAAGCACACTTCCCACTTATCAGTTCCTTTTGTAGTACAAAAGGACTGATAATTTTTCAGCTTAGATTCTCTCTTGTTAGTTGAGAGAAGCCAACTTTGTGGCATAAGCCTTTTGTTTCCTGCTTTTGAGCCAAGCAGGCTCTGATACCAACTATGGCGGATCTAACCAATGCTCAAATAATCAAGAGGTTTTTGGTCTTCTTCAAAGGTTTCTTGAAGAACTTCAATTTCTTCTCTTGACTCGTATATCCTTCTTTGTAATTGGAAGATAATATCCCAGTAATTTTTTGTACTTCTAGGAAGCTTGTCTCTTTTTTCTTTTAGTTTTCTGAATTTTCTTCTTTCTTCTTGCAATTCTTTATAAGAAAGTTTAGCGTATGCTAAGAATTCTAGTCTAGTAGCAATAGATTCTCCTATTGATAATGAAAAATTAACTGTTTACCTTTGAGTAAGAAGGATAGATTCTATATCTGCAGTATGTTAGATAAACAAATTCATTTTCTTAAGCCCACCATGCTCCGTCAAATTTACTGAAAATTTTTAAAAGGAAAAATGCTAATAACGGAATATTCTAACGGAATATTCTTAGAACTAACAGGAGGCCTTTCATTGATAACAAAATAAGACTGTAGGTATCACGTTGATACCTTCCAAAGTTTGGGTATCATTCTGGTAGGTGCACCAGAGTTGAGGGACTGTTGGTGAAAAAAACTCTTAAAACAACGAAGGTTTATGTATAGAGAAGATGTGGTTTGGTAACTTTGGTCTGCTTGGCTTTTCTTTCTTCCTTTTCTCTATTTTGCTTCTCAATAAATCTGATTGTACTGCAGTCATTATGATGAGAGAGCCTCAAAGAAATTAAGCACAAAATGAAGACAAAAATGAAAGCTGATGGAACCCACAAGATCTTTGAGTATTAATTTACTGTGGTGGTAATATCTTTGTCTTGTTTGAGACTTGGTTTTGGTCCTCCCAAATCTTTTCGGTTGGTTTACCGGCTATCCCCGGTGAGTATGGTTGATTTTCTCGTAAGGAATTGTCAAATCTCATGAGATGTTTGGGTTTTCGTGATGATTGAAGATATGAGAAAATGAAGAGGATAATCTAAGGTTTTTATTGCATGATTATTAGGGATTTTTGTTTAAAATGACGATTTACTCTTTTTGGATCATGATTGGTTTCAAATTTGGGTATTAAGAAGGGAATATTTTGAATTTAATTAGCCAAAAAAAAAAAATATTTATGAGGTATTGAGGTGGTACCTAGAAAATGGAATGGAGAGTTTAGAAGTCTAATTTATGGATCGTTTGTAGGAAAATCACTTAAACTTGAAGGTGCATTAGGGCAATTAATTGTATTAGTAACAGTGGAACACGACTCATATACGAGTGCGTTGAACTTTCTTATGATAGGAGCGACAAACTTTTGTGTTTAGTCATAACTGAGGCATACTTTTTTATTTATGGTTTAGATATTGGGAGGTTCTAGTTACACATCTAATTTGCTATGTAAACCTCCAATATTTTCATATTTTTATTTGACTTAGTCAACTTATATGAAAAGATATACAAAGACATCAAAAACTCATATTGTTAAATCAAATACCATTGAATAACTCATATTCAATCTGCTATCTGCTTAACGGGGACATAAGATGGCACAGTACCAATTGTGCAATACATCGGCAAATTGAATACTAAGAGACTGAAATCCATCGCAAATATTTTCCAGCCCTTATTCTCAAGAAGAAAAAAGATGAGCTATGGTCAGACTTTGGTGGAGCCCCAAATAGTTCATGCTCTAACAAAGATGGAAAGAACGACACCATGAATTTGATTTCTTTGTTAAAACAAAGATGGAGAGAAGCAATTGCATGTTTTGGGCTTGCTTTTGGGTTTGGTCATATTTGTTTTCATCTTAGCAAGAGGAAATAATGTTAACAGATGTCATAATGTTTTAAGCTGAGTTCTATGGTTTCAATTTTATGGTAATGCTCGAAGTTTTCAATTCCTTGCAATTCAGAGTTTGGCATGAAAGCAGTTTCAGCTTGAACATATTCTAGATTGAGGTGGAGAACTGGGAATTGATAAATCAACACAGAGGCACATAACCCAATAACCGACTTTGAAATTCCCATGTTTAGACTTTCGCAGGAAAATTCTTTCATGTTGGCATACAGAAAGAATTGATTAGGTTTTATGTTTGTTTTAAAAGACCATAGAGATTGATTAGGTTTTATGTTTGTTTTGTTTGCTTAATTGTTAAAGATAGTTTAAGAGTACAGAAGTCTATTTATGTTTTTAAGCATGTTAAAAAGTAAAATGGAGATGTACTAAGTGCGATAACTATTGTTTTCATTCAAATCTCAAAGGGGTTGATTATTTTCCAAGTGAAAATGAAAGCTCGTGTTGGTTTGTTTGACGGCGACGTCTGCTATGTAAGCAGTTTATTGTGTACTGATCGTGTCTGGCTAACGGCATCAACGAACAGTGACGCAGTGAAATTAGAAGGACATTGAAGTATGCGCGCTTGGTGCGTCTTGCGTATGTAAACCATCTCGGAGGACATGAAAAGGGATTGAGAAAGAGTTATTGTTTGGATTTAGGGTTCTCTCTGCTCGTCTTTGTTTTTGGGAGATTGATCTGGCCTCTGCCCACTCAAATTCGAAACACCCTTTGAAGATTCAAATTACCCAATATGAAACTCCAATGCAAAAAAAAAACAAATACTCAATCATCATATCAAAAGTGGTTTGGATTGAGAAATATTACATGTTAATCATTGGATCTGTGGCTTCAATTGATGTCTCATTTTCATCCAGCAGGCATATTTCTCCAACCAATCTCAGAAGCAAGCCTCTATTTGTTAAACTGAGGTGTCCCCTTCCCATCACTCGATTGTAAACTCATCAGCCTCATGTTGCTTTGCAATCTCTAGGAGCTGAACCTCAAGCTTTTGCCCTCTCTAAAATTTAACACGGACGGAGAAGCCTTTGTTAAGGGACAAATCCAGAACTCACCCTAGCTTTTGCTGGAGTTGGGCTTCCGGTGGAAGGCATTTGGGGGAATTTCATCGATGGCTCGATTTAGTTGGATTGTGGATGTAAAAGGGATCACGGAGCCTGACGGGGATATTTACTTGCACGGGCCAATCGATGGTTGACAGCTACTCCAGACAGCAGAAGTATACGATGTACTTCATACATTCCAGAACTCACCTTGTTTGACATACCACTTTAGTTTATAAAGAGAAACACAAACTTTGAACTAATAGAGTAAGGGATACTCTATAGAACCAAGTTAACACGGTAAAGTAGAACAGTACGTCTCACAAAGTTACATCGTCCAAGGTTTATATATATTGCATGGTTGCTAATTAGCCAAGCTTTGTTCAGCCTTGTGGTTATGGAAGACCCAGAAATGGTGACACACATGGCTTTAGGGATTTAAGATCGAGTTGTGCCGGAGAAGAATAGCAACTTAGCACATAAAGCTAGCATGTTTCGTTTGTCGTCTTCATTGTTGTAAGAGGAGGATGCATATATTTTAAGAAGTAATAACGGGGAAAGGCATTTTATTGCTACTATATTGTTTGTAGGCTTGTGGTGATTCTTTTGAGTTCAGACAGATTGGAACGTTTGGTGTTGTATTTTTGTGGATCTTGACGCCGACCTTCTCGTGAATTGTTTTCTTTTGCTCTTTTATTTGTTTTGAAGTTGCAATGACGGATGAAATCTCAACATTTTCATGCCCCTTGAAGAAATGAAGCTACAACTATTAGAAAACTTCACGAATTAATTCACTATGGTATTATAAGACATGGTATTAGCAACCGAAGAAATGCATGTTTCACATTTACAAGTATTATTAGAGATAATTTTGATTCGATGTTAACATATGGTATGTTAGAGATGAGTCAAGTCTCAAAATATGATGTTTGCCAATATTTATATGAGAGAAAAGTGAGTAATTTTATCAAAATTGTGAGCAAGAAGCATATTATGAATCATATGGTATGTTAGAGATGAGTCAAGTCTCAAACTATGATGTTTGCCAATATTTATTTAAGGGAAAATGAAAAAGCTCAATTGATCAAAGATCATAACGATTAAAACGGTTAAGCATAAGTGGTCCGAATACCATACAAATGCAAATGAAATTCACTAATGTTAGCTAGGAGCTATGAATTGAAAAAAAAATTTTAAAAAATAAAAAAACCTCAAAACTACAGTCCAAAAAGTTGGACCTTAAACAACTAGAAAACGAATGCAAATAACTTATAAATCTATACAACCTTGAAATAAAGCAGTTGTCTTGTTGAATATGACTTCTAAGACCCAATGGTGTATGTTTCCACTCAAACAGACTAGCGGAACAACTTCACTCAAAGCAGTATAGACCTATAGGTGTCACTTCTCTAGAAGCCCAAAACACAGGCCAAACCGAATAAGAAAAGGAAAAAAAGATAAAACCTTAAGGCCCAGCCCACCTAGGCCACATTGCTGCAACCCAAGATGACATAGGCCTATGGGCCCAATCTTCCTTTCCTCTCCTCCTTTCAGAATCGACCGTTACCGGGACTCACCGGAGGAGTCTCACGCCGCCTGTTCAATATGGCAGCTTCCCTCTCCTCCAACCCATAGATACTTGCTTACTCAGAGCCTCCAGGTAAGAATATGAGAAGAACCCTAGCTTCCCTTTGCTCAAACTGTTCAGCTATCGACCTTCTGCAAACCGATCAATGATCACCTGCCGACTCTTGGAGATCACCGCCTTGTAGTCGCAAATCAAAGCCTATCCCCTCCGTTGACATTGTCGCCTTGCCGATCCAAAGCATGGATCTCACTTAAATCGTCCTCCCCAATTTGTATCTCAGCCACACCTCGTCAATAACAAAAGCTAGATCAACCAAATAGTCTCTGAATCGGTCCTCCTCTTCACCGTTGGTAAAGATCGACACTGAGGTGCCCTGTAGCAGACGGAATCCACCGAACGCCGCCGCCACTAAACTACCCGAAACCTAGGGTTTCGTCTATAGGACCCTCAACTCCGATATTAGTGGAGCGAATTGTTTTAACCTAAATCATTCGCTATCTTGATGTTTGCCAATATTTATATGAGAGAAAAGTGATTAATTCTATCAAAATTGTGAGCTAGAAGCATATTATGAATAAAAAAAGCTACACTAACACATTTAAATATCTAAGGGAGGTTCTGGTTACACCTTTAAATTTGCTTTGTGTACATCTCTTACTTAAGAAACCGAAGCATTGGAATTTTAGAACGGAAGAAAGACTTGAAGATTTAATAATAATAATAATAATAATAATGTCTTTTTAAAGAATGTTGGACATTGTCTTTGCCGATCTCTATCCAATATCGAGTTTTGAGAAGAGATAGAACTACAAACAAGTTAAATTAAATGATGTGAAGTACATGTAGTCTGTTTAATATGAAAACAAAAAAATATTACATGTACTTCTCATCGTTTTAGAAAGATCTCAACATCTTTCTAACTTGTTAGATAGAGATCATTCTAATAAGTCGATAACGAGTTAGAAATATCTCAACATCAACGTTCAATTTTTTGATGAATATGTGTGATTTATTAGCTGGGAAGAGAGGAGGAGTATTGTCAGGACCCACTCCGGATTTCACCCTAAAACAAGTGGTAAATCATGCGGGGTCCACCTCCTAGGAAAAATTTACCGAAAATTCGGCTAAACCTTCCTTGAAAATGAATAACCCTTACCTGAAAAATCCAACTAGACACTTCTAAAACAAACAACAAAGACAACATTAAATCATTAACTAGTTATCAGAGCATATCAAATAAGGGAAGAATAACCATGAATAAAGATGAAGCGGAAGCAACCTTTGACTATTGGACTAAGCCTCGACTTCATGTACGCTCGATCTCAAATTAACTTAGCCTGCAAACTGGGCATTTGAAAACAAATGGCCCAGAGGAAAGTAATTTAAAACGTTAGAGTGGGTAGACAAAAATAAATTAATTAATTTAACAAAACGTAATTTTCAATATTTTCCCACATTTAAACTTTAAAACCTTGTTGCACGCAACTTTGATAAACATTTAACTTTAAATCCAGAATCTCACAAAAATGGATAAACCAGCCCCGTTGGTTGATCAAATACGAAAATCTCGACATAAGAGATAAACCAGCCCCGCTGGTTAATCAAATACGGCACTGAGAAGATTAAAATAAGGGGAAGAGTTTTCACCATGTAAAAAGGAGCATCCCAGGCTCGGGTCGGTGCCTCCCAGGCTATAATAGTGTCCCACGCTAAGTGCTCAACTCTCATATGATGAGGACCGCTGTTAAAACTATAATAGCGTCCAACGCTAAGCGTTTTACTCACATATGAATTGGACCGCTAAATAATGGCTAGCTAGCAATAAATATATATATAAACAATGGCTAGCTAGCAATAAATATATATACACTTCATTACATTTAGATTTAGCCGCTAGCGGGCAAAGTGTACATTGTTGGAGCCGTTACTGGGCTAAAGTACATAAACAATGAAGTAACGGCTACGAAGCCAAGGTTAAAATTTGTTAACTGGGGTAGAGATGGAGGTGGCAAGCGTTCCATGGGCGGGGTAGCACGCGACCATCACAATCACGGAGATAGAATGTGGCAGGCCCAAGAGCGTTAACTATCTCGAGCGGGCCCTCCCACTTTGCCTTGAGGCTAGTAGGGTGGGGGTTGACCTCTTTCATGACCCTATCGCCTACCTTCAGGGGGTGGGGGACGACTTTTTTGTTGTAGTATCTGGCTATTTTTTGCTTGTTATTGATGGTTCTGAGGTATGCCTTGTCCCGACGCTCCTCTAGGAGGTCCATGTTAAGTCGTAACCCTGTTGCATTTGTCTCGGGGTCATAGGTTGTGACACGTTCACTCGGAACCTCTATTTCCACCAGTACCACTACCTCGGTGTCATAAGCCAAGAGGTATGGGGACTCCCCTGTGGCCATTGTGGGGGTGGTGCGGAGTGTCCAGAGAACGTCTGGGAGCTTGGCTGCCCACAAACCCTTTGCCTCTTCCAGGGCGTTTCTTCAGGTTTTAGTTGATGAGCTTGTTTATAGCTTCCTCCTGGCCATTGGTCTGGGGATGTGCTGGGGAAGCATAAAAGATTGATGTTCCCTGATCTAACAAGAATCCCCGGAATGTGTCATTGTCAAACTGGGTTCTGTTGTCAGTAATGATGACCTGGGGTACTTCAAAGCGACTATACAAATTTTGTCAAAGGAAGTTGATTACTTTTTCAGTGGTGATTATGGCAAGGCATACTTGAATTGTCCCGATCCATTTTATGTTGTAATTCACAATGACAATGGCATACTTGAATTGTCCCGGGGCTGTGGGGAGCTGCCCTATGAAATCGAGCCCCCACTGGCTAAAAGGAACGGGCGAGATGATGACAAAGAGGGGCACTGGGGGGTGATGTGCAAAATCTACAAATTTATGGCATTAAAGGCATGTTTGGACGACCGCTCTGGCATCACACTCTAGGGTTGGCCAATAATACCCCGCGCAAAGCGCTTTGAACATGAGGTTCCGGGCCCCAGCATGGTTCCCACAAATGTCGTTGTGGAGCGACTTCAGCACTTTGTGCCCTTCTGCCGTGGGTAGGCATCGCAGTATGAGACATGACTGGCCCCGGTGATATAGCTTTCCACTCTGAGCAAGTAAAGGGAGGCTTTACGGCGTAGCCGCTGTGCTTCATGATTGTCTTGGGGCAGGGTTCCATCCGAAAGGAAAGTGATGAATGGGTCCATCCATGAGGGCTGCTCCATGGCCTCAAGGGCAAAAATTTCTGAATAGGCTCTTGAGATGCTAGGCTTGTCCAGTGTCTCGATGTGCACATCAGGTGGCGTGGACTCAAGAGGAGCCGTGGCAAGTCTCGCAAGGGCGTCAGCCTTGGAGTTTTTTGCTTGCGGGATTTGGGTGAGATTGTATGAGCTGAAGTGTTGCAGAAGAGCACCCGCGAGACTTTTATAGGATCCCAAGTTATGCTGGTTGGCCTTGAAGTCCCCTGCCACCTGACTGACTACGAACTGAGAATCACTGAAGATGTGGAGGTGTCGGGCTCCGAGCTCTCGACAAAGTTGAATGTCTGCGATAAGGGCTTCGTATTCAGCGATGTTGTTGGAGGTTTTGAATTCAAACCAGATGGCATACTCATACGAGTGACCCTTTGGGTCTGTGATTTTGATTCCTGCTCCGCTGAGTTTGTTGTTAGAGGATCCATCAACCTGGAGTTCCCAGATGGCGTCCCCATTGGGGGCGTCTAGGTGGGGACTGCTATTGGCCAAGGGGATAAATTCAGCAATAAAGTCTGCAACTGCCTGCCTTTTGATAGCCACTCGCGGTTTGTAGTGCAAGTCAAATTCTCCCAGCTCAACCGCCCATTTTACCATGCGGCCTGAGGTTTCAGGTTTCTGCAATATTTGCATAAGGGTTGGTTGGTGAGCACATGGATTGTGTAGGCTTGGAAATATGGCCTGAGTTTCCTGGCGGCAGTGATGAGGGCGAGAGCAAGTTTCTCTATGCCTGGACAACGAGTCTCAGGATCCGCGAGTCCTCTACCACAATAGTAAACTGGGAGCTCATGTGTGTGAGTGTCGTACTGACGGCAGTGGCGGAAACAGCCAAATAGAGGTAAAGCACTTCGCCGGGGATTGGCTTGGATAGGAGAGGGACAGTGGCAAGGTACGCCCTTATGTTGTTGAAGGCGTCGTCATGCTCCGGGCCCCAAATGACATCTTTTTTATTCTGTGCCTTGAGCAGCTGGAAGAAGGGATTGCACCTGTCTGTGAGGCGGGAAATGAAACGTGTCAGGGCTACCAAGTGTCCTGTAAGGCACTGGACCTCGCTCCCGGAGGTCGGGGTAGTCATGTCCAGTATGGCCTAGACTTTTTCCGGGTTGGCCTCGATGCCTCTTTCACTGACCATGAAGCCAAGGAATTTGCCGCCTCCCACGGCAAGGATGCACTTCTGAGGGTTGAGGCACATCCCGTGTTCTAGGAGCTTAGTGAATACTCTATTGAGGTTGGCAATGTGGTCGTCCTCTGTCTTGCTCTTGACCAACATGTCGTCGACATATACTTCCATGGCCTCTCCAATTTCATCCTCGAACAGGGCATTGACCAGATGTTGATAAGTCGCCCCCGCGTTCTTGAGGCCAAAGGGCATGACCTCGTAACAATACAGTCCCTTATCGGTGACAAAGGTTGTGTGAGCCTGATCGGCGGGTTGTATTTTGATCTGGTTGTAGCTCGAGTAGGCATCGAGGAAGCTGAGCATCTTGAAGCCAGCTGTGGAATCAACCAATTGGTCGATTCGTGGCAAAGGGAAGTTGTCCATGGGGCACGCCTTGTTAAGGTTCGTGTAGTCAACACACATGCGCCACTTGTCATTAGGCTTGGGGACCATGACGACGTTGGAGACCCATGTCAGGTAAGAAATCTCACGGATGAACTTGATTTCTTTGAGCCGTTAGACCTCGGCTTGGATAGCTTGATACTTGTCTGGGTGAAAGGCACGACTCTTTTTCCTGACAGGGGGGGTGGTCTTGGAGGATGTTGAGTTTGTGGGTGATGATATCAGGGAAGATTCCTGACATGTCGGCATAGGACCAAGCGAAAACTGCTTATTTTTCCTGAAGGAAGGCAATGAGCTTGTGGCGGAGTTCTGGGCCGAGACTTGAGCCAATGCGGACTTGTCTTTCCGGGGCGGTGGGTGACAGGGACACCCATTCCGTGTCTTCCGTTGGATTAGGTCGCGGGGCTCTCTTCTTCCCGCTCCCCTCTGGGTCGTCCCGTGGGTCATCGATGGGCTCCGAGAGGTTGAGAGGTAACATATCATAGGCTCCGCACCCCTGTTAGATGGCATTAAGATGACAATGCTCAATGGCCGCCTGATTCCCTTGAATTGTCAGGATGCCTCCTGAGGTGGGAACTTTCATGAGAAGCATATGACCGGCGATGAAGCACTGCAGCCCCCAAAGGATGTCCCGACCTAAGATGAGGTTATAGGACGAGGGACAATCGACTATGAGGAAGCGGGCTGTAATGGAAGAGCGGCAAGGAGCTGTTCCTACTGACATGGTTAGGCGGTCTGAGCCTAACGGTTGCACTACCTCGCCAGAGAAGCTGACAAGGGGATCGTGGTTATTGTACAGTTTAGTTCGGTCTCGCCGGAGTCCTTTGTAACAATCGGAAAAAATGACACTTACGGCGGCCCCTGTGTCCACTAAGGCTCTGTGGCACCTGTAATGATCCACCTGCACATTGATTATGAATGACTCACAGTGGTGAAAATTTATGGTATCCTCCCCTCTACGAAATGTCACTTGATCCCACGCTGATGGGGTGATCGTGACACCGCGTTGGATGTCTAGGATTTTCGAAGGTGTCGTGCATTGCCGTTTTACAGAAGGCTAGCGTGGGGGGAATCGTGGGGCTCCACCATGCAAGGTTAGAATTTGGCCATGTACTTCAATGGCGTTAGCAACTGTGGCGGGAGTGCAATATTGGTGGAGTTGCCCATTCCGGACCAAATGTTCGATGGCATTGCGGAGGCCATGGCACTATTCTATTGTGTGGCCATTATCATCATGATAAGCACAGTATTTGTTGCCGATGGCTCACCGGGGCTTTTTTGGATACTTGCTCTTGGGAGGTGGGGGAATAAGATCTTTGTGCCTGGCCTATATGTCCTCATATGTGGTGGTCAGAGTAGTGTGGACCTCGTAACAAGGCGGGGGGGGGGGGGGGGGGGAACGGCGCTGTTGCTGCCGAGGGCTCTGGTCCTTCAACTTATAAGGGTGGTCGCGGTTCCTCTACCCCCCATGGCGACGGTCGGAGCCGCGCCCCTGGTCTTAGGAAGAGCCACGCGGCTTCCTTTTATCTTGCCCCCGGTCAAAGTGCTCATACTTTGGCAGAGATTGTTGCTTTGGTGGCAGAGCGGGAAGTGCTAACGTGGTGAGGGCGGAACGTCCCAAAGTGGCAAATTCAGCGTGGGCCCATCAGACAGCCAGGTCCATCAAGGCATCGTAGGATCCCGAAGGGTTCCTATTGATCTCCATTAGAAAACTGACAGGGAGCAGGGCCTGACGGAAAGCCTGCTCCGCCACGCGAGGTTCCAAGTTGTGGCATTTCGCGGTGGCGGATTGCCATTGGGACAGCAGTTCATGGAGCTCTTCGCCGTCCTTCTGCTTGATGTGGAACAAGGACATCTACACTGCGATAAATGCTGGCGTGTAGTATAAAACGGCTGAGGAAGTGTTCCGAGAGTTGATCAAAGTTGTCAATGGAGTTGGGCGGCAGATTGAGGAACCAACTGAGCGCCTCGTCAGAGAGGGTCTCTTGGAAGGTGTGGCAGGTCATGGTGTCGGTGTAGCCCGTGGAGCTACATAGCGAGAAGAATGTCTCGATGTGGAGATAGGGGTCCCCCGTGCCTTTATACTTGTCCACCTTGAGGGGTTTGGTTCCCGGAGGCCGCTTGTCCATCTGCACTCGAGGCGTGAAGGGGCTTAGGCGATGTCCATTGCTAGAGAACAAGGGTCGCTGGGCCCCGTGACTCTCGACGCCGTCAATCCGCGAAGCAAACTGTGTGACAGACTGGCTGAGTTGGAGCAGTAGGCGGGTTGGCATGTCAAGAGGTGGGTTAGGGGGGTTGGCAGAGGTAGGAGTGGAGATATGTTGGGCAGATGGATTAGGCTGATGTGGCAGGGGGGTCATTGGGGATTGTAGATGGTTGAGGGGATCAGAGTGGAAATGATGGGTGGGTAAGAGGATGGGACACGTATATGATCTGGTTAGGGTCTCCTAGGAACATGGAACCGGCCTGGCCTTGATTAGGAAGAGAAGTGGTGGAGTCCGGGGTTCCAGCAACTCTCGTCGCACGGTCCAAGCTGTTGTTGTACACGTTACGATGTTCTAACGTAGTGCGGAGCAAGAATTGTTCCTTTTCCAACTCGGCAATGCGTACCCGGTACGCTTCCACTTTCGCCCTCTCTTTCGCCGCTTGCTCGAAACGAATGGAAATCTCGCTTTAGAATTTCGAGGTCTGTGGTGGGTTCGGGATGGCTAATGGGGGCTGCATTGTTGGTTTGGGGAAGGGACGTGTCGTCGGATTGGAAAAGTTCTTTCTCTATCTGAGTGCCAGTGTCCGTTGGGTCATCGATGATTTCCACCATTGTGCCGAGTTAAATGGGAGTTCCATAAGAGGGCTCTCCTCCTAGAGCCAATTGTTTCTACCTGTCTCGGGACGAGACCCCGAGTCGGGAAGAGATTGCGAGTCGGGATGAGATAGAATCCTTGGTTCCGCACTCGATACCTACACAAGTAACAAGGCGTCAGGAAGTCGGGACTGGGGTGGCCCAGTCTTCGACTCTCCGATGCTTAAGTTAGCTTTAGGTTGCCACTTGCGGTGTACGGGAGTGTGAGAAGAGAGTTGTCCTTACCTTTTTTAGGAGTTTGTGCCTGTTTTATAGGCCAATGTTAGGCACTGTGGCATCAGTCTCCGATGTGGGACTATTTGTTAACCTTTGTAGTGTCTCCCTTTTTGGGGGTGTTTTGTTGCCAGAGTGGGTTTGGCAAGTTGGTTGTTACCGGCCCTTCACTCTTTGGATATCCGTGAAGGACTCGCCAGAGCTATCTCGCCTGGAATGATCTTCGGTGACCGGGTAATTGTGCCCTATTCTCGGTTCAGCCAAGTATTTTGGCTATGTACTAACACTATCCATGTAACTATGCATGTAACTATCCATGTAACTATGCATGTAACTATCTATGTAACTATCCATCAGCCATGTAACTATTCATGTAACTATCCATGCAATTAAGGAATAGAGTTCTTAACCAACACATACACCTCCACGCGCATGCGGACTCCTCAACCCAGAATTATCCTAGCTCGACATGGTCTTCAAGCAATGAACAACACTTGCCTCCCTATCTAGTCAAGCGTCACATGAAGCCGATTTTGTATAGTCCTGCACTTGTATGCGAACTCTTTCTCTTGCTTCTTCACGAAGTCTCCTATGCGAACCCATCTCGTCTCGCCTTCATGTACTTCTACGTGAAGTCCATTTCGCATGCGAACTCTGCAATCCAGCTAGCATGATCTCGCTTGCGGGCCATCACTTGTAAACCCAATTATTTTGGGTTCGCCAGTGCGACGTGGATCAATAATTAAATTAATATTCACTTAGATATTTATTGTCCAGTAAAATATCCATATAACTATCCATGTAACTATCCATATAATTATGTATGTAACTATCCATGTAACTATGCATGTAACTATCCATCTTATTTTGGCCACGATCCTCAATAAAGTCATAGAGGTAATTTTAGTTATTCTAAAAGTAACTAATGAGGTGAGGGGCGTGCCACCTCGAGTACGAGGAAAGAAAGCGCGTCGGGTGAGAGTAAAAGACTTGTAGGAGTCTTCAACGATAAATGTGACGTAAGTGATTCATGCAAATCCAATTAAGTAATAGAGTTTTCAACCAACACATAAACCTCCACTTGCATGCGGACTCCGTCTCTTGCTTCTTCGTGAAGTCTCCTACGCGAAGCCATCTCGCCTCGCCTTCATGTTTTAGGACTCCACTTCTACGCGAAGTCCATTTCGCATGCATATCCATCTCGCATGCAACCTTACACTTCGCATGCATATAAACTTCAAATAGTCTTCTACCATGTAGATAAGGATAATTAACCAAGCCTAAATGCACGGATCACATCTCTTAATCCTTTTACTTTGCGAGGTCCTCCATCTGTTTCATATGCAAACTGTATCATCTAGTTCGCGTCACCTTGCACGCAGCTAAACATCAGACCAAGTCAACCCACGTCTTCTATGCGAACTGTACACCTAGCTCACATGACTTTATTGACGGGCCATCACTCGTAAACCCAATATATCGGGCTTGCCGGTGTAGACCATTAATTTAACTAATATTCACCTAAATAATTACTATCCAGTAAAATATTAATTTGGGTGTAAACACATTTATGTAACTATGCATGTAACTATCCATCTATGTAACTATGCATGTAACTATCCACTCCGCATGTTCGATCGACTCCGCCGCTGCTAGATTGACTCTGCCACCTGCTAGATCGATGCCGCTCGCTAATTGACTCCGCCACTCGATCGACGCCGCTGTCTACACCCTTGAAATCATAGAGTTCTGAAGTTAAGTATCAAACCCGTCAAAATCACCAGGAGGTGGCCGGACGACAGAGGAGCAATTCGCAGCTCCACCCCGCTGCAAAACGTCAACGTCTCAACGAGGTCGGTCTAGACTGTGTATTTTTAGGAGTGAGAAAGATAATCATGGTTAAAGTGTTGTTATTTTGGTCAGTGGCATGATATGTAATTTTTTTAAAAAAATTATGGGTAACAGTTTAAAGAATTTAAATTGTTTTATTGTTTTATCATAAAAGAACATTTGTTAACATTTTTATCATTTATTACTTCTAAATGTACCATTTTATCATTGGTCCTTAAAAAAATATGTGTTTTCTTAAATAACATTCAAAAAATATTTTTTTAAATAAATGTTTTTTTTAAATAACATTCAAAATGTTTATCCATATGAAACCTTTAATACAGTCGAGAAGGAATCTTTTACTTTTTTTTGTTACAGAAATCTTTTAGATTTTTTGATACCAAATAACAATTTTTTTTTTTTTTTGCGTTAACAAAGTATTATTATTCAAAAAAAAGAAAAATATTAAGCACCGCCTTCTTCACCTCCCCCTACCACTGTACAAGAAAGTAAATCACAAAAACCAAAAGGCATTTCGGAGACAACAAAACTTCGTCTCCCGCCATTTCTCTCTCCCTTCCGGTCATGAGCACCACTGCCGCCGCCACTGCTCTGCACTCGCCGTCTCTCATGGCCGCCCTCCTCCTCACCGCGATCTTCCTCTCTCAGTGCCGCCAAGTCAGCCAGAGAATCGCCGCCGTCCTCTTGCGCCGACGAGCTCGTCCGATTCTCGCCGTGCCTTTCCTACGTGGCGTCGCCGCCGAACAACCTCTCCGACTCACCGGCGTCCAAGTGCTGCTACGCATTCTTGTCGGCGGAGGAGTCCGGCAGCGCCGTTTGCCTGTGCTACCTGGTCCAGGATCCTCCGATGCTCGGCTTTCCGGTGACCGTTGCTCGCGTTCTCTCGCTCTCCTCCGTCTGCCCTCGCCGGAACTCCACCGCCGCTCCTTCCTCTTCTCTCAAGTCTCTTTGCTCAGGTTCTTGATTTTCTTCATCAATTTCTTTTTCCCCAATCTTGATTTCTTCATCAAATTCAAATCAATCTCTAATTACGAAAATGGATTACAATTTCTTGGATCCAATTTGATTTACAGAGGTGCCGGAGCTCCCTCCTCTCCGCAACAGAACGATTCCGGTGATTTCAGGTTCTCTTCCTTCTGGTTAGTACTAAATAGTCTCACTCACTTCATCATGATCTTGATTCTTTTTACCTTAATCTTAGATTAGTGAAGCCTTAAATTTGAGTTTGTGTGACTTAATTTCAGGTCCTGAAACTGTTTCATCTCCTTCACCAAATCCAGCAAACAAGTCAATCACACAACCAAGCTTGTTGACTCCACCAAGCTCAGCAGTAGAACCAGAAAGAGGCTCAGTAGAACCACCAAGAGTGTCGGCGGCGGCGGCAATGAAGCGAATTTTCAAGAACAATGCTCCTTGGTTTCTACCTGCCATATCGATGTTGGTACTCATCTGAGCATAGATCTTTAACCGGGTTAGGTTTTTCTCACTCTTGGTGGTACATTGAGATAGTGAACAAGCATGCTTGTGTTTAGCCTGTTAGATTGGCATTCATGAGTTTCAATTGTATATTCTTTTGAAATGAAACTGTGATAATTGAGCAATGAAGTCTTTAGTTTTCTGAAAAGATGTATCAATCCGAACTTTCATATCTGTATAGTAATAGGCTAACAATGTTCAAGGCAAACCGTAAGTATCCTCATCAGCAATATAAATCAACAGTCGTGAAAACCTTGGGATTATCTTTACGAATCCCACATCTAGAGCCATAAATTGATGCTTCCACCCAAAAGGAAGTAAATAGAGTTATAGATCTAGATGCTGTGGAAAAGCGTTTCCCCATGATGTCCAGAAACTAAGCGTTTACTTCCAGCCATCAGACCATTCGGATTCGTCAACAGGCGGGGGAAGTTCTGTTTCCAGCAACTGTCCAGCTCCATCTCTGTCCTGGAGAGGTTGTGCAGCTTCTGCTTCCCACGACCCTTGAACCCACGAATCAGTTCTAGAGAACCGAGGGTTTTCTCCATTGTTGTCCCAGTCATCTTCATGTGTTGGGTTCTCATAATAATTTTCCTCCTGCCTGACAGGGAGATTACAACCCTGATAGGAATTGTTGTCTACACAGCGCCACAGAAGCTTATTCCAGTTGAAATCCTACCAAAACCGAACAACTCACGTTACGTAATTAGGAATGTGCAGATTTATTAAAGTAAACCTTATGCAATCAGAGATATGATAAGTGCTACCAGTAAGGAAAACGGTAATACCTTGCTGATAATATGTGGGTTCCCAATTATAATCAGCAAAGATTTGGCACGAGTTATAGCCACATTAAACCGTTTTGGATTGCTCAGAAATCCCAAACAGTATGTTCTGTCAAATTCGTTGTGCTTGATTGTTGATCGGACAGTTGATATTATGATAACTTCCCTCTCTTGTCCCTGAAACTGCTCAACACTTCCAACCTTGATATCAGGCATGTCCAAATTTTCAAAAGCTTTCTTCAGTTTCAGCACTTGCTGTCGGTAAGGAGTTATGACCCCTATATCTTCTTCACTCAAGTTCTTTCCTGCAGTCAATCTCTTGGTGACCTCCACTACCTTACTAGCCTCAGTCCTATTAAACCATGATGGATTATTTCCTTCCCTCTCATCACAGCCTTGAATGCCAAAGAAAACCACAGGGAAGTCTTTATTAGGAAGAAGGTCCAGCCCTGCAGTGATGGAGACTGAGTCATCTTTACAAGCTTTCAACTCTCCTCCATAAAATAACTCATTGGGGAGGTGCAAAATGTCTGGGTGACATCTGTAATTCCTAACCAACTTTGTCACGTAACTGTTATCCCCATTTCTATAGAATTCACAATCAAACATCCTCTCCAAGTATGATATCCCCAAACAATATTCTTCTGCTTGCTGGGAGTTTATGATCGGCCCTAATTGCATAGGGTCTCCAGCAAGAACAACCACTGTATTCCTCTCATGCAGATTTGCTACCGGGATCATGGTTTCTGGTTCTGAAGCTTGTCCTGCCTCATCCAAGAAAATATGAGAAAAATGGCCTTTTTCAATATCTTCTGCATAAAGAAGAGAGGCACTCATATAGGTTGATATGATGATCCTATAGCGCCTGAGGGCTTTGGGTGGAGGACAGCTGAAGATATTGTCATCATTAGAGAAGCAAAATTTAATATACTCCGGCTTGATATCTTCAAGAGGACGGGAAGGTGCATTGAGCCTGAATATTTCATTCTTTTTAATTATTACATCAGCCTTTTCATTGAGTTTCTCCAGGACGTGGTCTGCTGCACTATTTGAAGGTGCACAAATGAGAATTCGAGCTTTTGCTTTCCTTTTGTAGAGTTGGAGGACTGCTTCCACTAATGTCATTGTCTTGCCTGTGCCAGGAGGACCATGAATCACATAAGGTGGTCCTCCTTTGCAGCCAAGGATCATCTGAACTGCACACATTTGCTCTTCATTAAGTCTGCAAGAAGGTGCAGGGACCAGTTTTGGGCTGTTAATCCATCTTTTTTCAGGGGACTCGGATGGAAATAGGAACCCTGTGTCTAACTCTGCAGCAGCATCAGTGGCTTGATATAACCTTCTCATGGAAACTCGATTATATGTGAACTGCACATGATAAAGATTACCGTCTCTATGGTTTGCATGAAATTCATCTGCAAACCTCAAATAAACTTCATCAGCCTCCACACGGTGAATGTAACCCTGAGAAAAGCAAATTAAAATCTTGGTAAAACATAAGCTGCAGATCTCAAGATATAATAACACAAAGATAAGAAAGTAAGGTATTGATGAGAAAGGAAAACGCCAATATACACGAGTTGGCAAACAGCTTGTGAAATGCAAACAATACAAATGGATGAACTAGCCAAATCATATATGACTATTTTGAAATGACTTCTAGGTGTAACCAGATATAAAAATTGCTTTTAGATGTGACTTGAATATATGTTAAAACCATCCCTATCTGACCAAAAGTTTAAACCAATCGAGGTTGAGCTAAGCAATTACAAAAATATAGTCAAAGAAATTTAATAATTTGTATATTCAGGGAATTCATAATTACTAATTATCACAGAAATGAGTAAATGCATAAGATACTTATTCATGATGATGAGATTTTTTATAAGAAGAACAACCTGATATGGATCAGATGTTGTGTCATCTGTGTACTCAGAAAGCTTGGCAAAAACATGATCGCCATGGACAAGTGAAGGCCTTCTCTCCGCTAGTCCTGGGACTTCAAGGGACAAATTACGATATCCCCTCCTCCTCAAATTAACATGTTCCATATCATAACTTCTCATGCTTTCCTGAAAATTTACCGAATTGCGTACAAATCAGAAGGAAAAGAAATACAAAAATCCACATGAAGTGTTGTTACAAAGTGAAAAATTTACCTCTAACTGTATTTCCTCCATCATCAGTAAAGTCTTGAAGTGATCAGCATAGTTCCGCCTCAAAAGACCTTCCGTAATGCATTCAGGAACCTGCCCGCTCAATAGATAATCTCTAAGTTCCTTTGGAAGGTCATATCGCGGAAGCCTGTTTTTGTAGGGTCGCTGTTCTGTGCTCCTTGAAACGCTTGCAGCCCGAACATAGCAATCCACAACAATTGGTTTCTTCTTAGCACGTCTTTCGAATGGTCTTGTTGAGACCAGAGATTGGGAGATTTTGTCATCAGCCAAGAGAAAAACAGCACGTTCAATCTGATACTCCTCGAATTCAAAATGCACAACGCTTGTGTGCACACCAATTTCCTTGGGCTTGCAAGATAGCCACACAGGCAGAGTTTCTCCTGGCTGCAGCACTCTGTCCTCAAGGGCATTAGACTCGAGGAAGGCTCTAATGGCTTCTACACCAGAGCCTTTCTTTGGAGGCTCCATTAGAGAAAGTGTGAAAGAGTCCTCTGGAGTTGAGGCATAAATTTTGACACCCCACAGCTCCACTGGCTTACAGGTGGAGTTCACAATCGTTATTTTCTCCGAAACTGTTTCTCCTACAACTACTGATTGAGGCTTTTGACCTTGCTTTCCACCCACCAAAGGGAATGGAACTGAGATAACAATCGGACCCTCTTCAGCTGGGTTGTAACTACAAACCGATTTATCATCATTGAAATCGATGAATCCTATATCCCCTTTGTCTCCAATGACTGAGCACTCTTCATCAGCCCTACCAGCAATTGAACCCATCACCAGAAACTGAAATCAACAAGAAACTGTGAGATTCAACTCGACAAGAGCTGGAAGATAAACTAGGTTTTAACTTTTAACAAAAGATGAAGTGTCAATTCTGTGACTTACAAGATGGATTGCCAAAATTAATGTACAAAGTACACATTATCAACGAATTCAGATAATCAACAATTTCATTAAATCTGAGCAACAAAACCAGTGGGCTACAATCACAAACACCACAGAATTAAAATTTCCACCAAAAAATAAACAATTATGCAAAGAATATTAATAAGATCAACACAGACTTGGTTCAATACCAAAACCCATATGGGAGTTAGAGTCCAAAATCATAAACAACCCAGAAAAGCTGTGAAATCTAAGCAATAAACACATTGACAAATGCAAGTAGATACAGAAAGAATACAACTTGAAACAAAAGCTTAAAGAAAGAGATTAGGTTGAGATGCATACCACTAGTAAAAAATGACCGAATGAGACGGCCAAAACCCACCGATGATCAAATATATAGATGAAAATAATATCTCATCACAGGAAAATGTGACAGAAACCAATGAAATTAGAGAGCACAGAAGGGCCAAAGTACTGAATTACGAGAAGAACCAAAATTGTTTATACATTGAAGTTGGTGATTTAGTGAGGTGTTCCTTCCACTTTTGGTATTCCCAAAAGAAACAAAGATTGATTCTTTGACAATTTTGACTGGAAGGAAGGAGCACGAAAAGGCAGAGGGCTTATATCCTAGATGCAGAGATGGGTTGGGTAGCAGAAGCCAGAAGGGTGTACTATAAAACTGTATTTTGCGTGGCAGAGTCCAGTTGGTAGAGACCTCTCTCAGTCAACACTTGGCTCTGCCTTCTCTGAACTGTGAGATGAAAATGCAGTGAATCACACTTTGAGCGTCCAAGTTAAAAAAAAAAATTTCTCGATTGATATATCAAAATTAAATATTGATAAAAAATTTATCAAAATTTTATATAAAAATTGTATATTATACCAAATATAAAATATATAAAAATTAATATCAGTATTTGTAAAAATAAAAAATACGCAAAATATTATGGATATTTTAATCCTTGCTCTTATGTACTGTAGTTTATCAATTTTGCAATTTTGGCTGTTGAGGTTCGGAAACTTTCTAATTTTAGCCACGAGTCATTGAATTTGTGAACAAAGAGAACTAGTCAAAATTCGATGTAACTAACGAGGCTTGAAAAAGAAACTAGTATTATTGGATATATCACTTTTCATTTTCAAAATGTCTCTAATTTAACTGTTATGTGAAGTCAAGCAGTATTAAGAAAGAAATTTGACAATTTTGGCAATTTATGTCTGGTGGTCTACTAACTTTGGAGGTTTTCCAAAAATCGTGAATCTTTTTATAGTAAATTACTATAAAGTTATTAATTAAATTTCAATTTACAAATATACTTTTACATAATATTTCACACATTTAAAGACAAATATTAACAAATTAGGATAAACTAATATCCACATGTCATCTGTCACTATAATTTTACCAGAATACCTTTCACTACATATCAACTGCTACTGTCGAACGAGTAGCACAGTAGCATACTGCCGAGTAGCACAGAAAAACTTATACAAACCTTAGAATTACGAAATACTGATTCAGAAAACGAATGAGAGAAGAAGACATCACATTGATGGAATCTTCTTCCCATGAATCTGATGAACATTCTTTCCCAGATATTACTTTTGGGTGTCAGGATGCTTGTGTTTGTAAAACCATCAATGTTCTTTCTAAACAGGAAGAACAAGAAGAACTATTAATCGATTTAATAGGTAAAATAGATAATCCTGAACTCAAAGCTGAATATCTTAAAAAATTAAAAAAATTAATTACCCAAGAAGGTATAATTAATCCTCCCTCACAAAAAATTAGCCTCATCACAACTTTTGATAAATTTTCTACTAGTAAAAAAGAAATAACAATCCAAGAGTTGCAATCTGAAGTAAAAACAATTAAGTGTCAAATACATACTGTTTCTACCTGCTTCGTCCCGAGCCGGAAAGGGATCGCGAGGCGAAGCGAAGTAGAATTATTGGGTCCTTCACACGGAACCTGCACAAGTGACAGCGTCACGGGGTCGGGACTAGGGTGGCCCAGTCTTCGACTCTCCGATGCTTAAGTTAGCTATGAGCACTTGTACGGGCAGAGGAGTGAAAGAGAGAGAGAGTGTGTGTACCTTTTATGATAGGTTGAGCTTGTTTTATAGGCCAAGCTTGGGTACCTTTGCCTTAGTCTCCAATGTGGGACTGATTGCTATCCTTTGAAGTGTCTCCCTTTTTGGGGGTGTTTTGCCACTAGAGTGACTTTAGCAAGCGGTTTGTTACCGGCCCTTCATTCTTTAAGTTCCTGTGAAGGGCTCACTAGCTAGGGCTATCTCTACCGGGTAATTGTACCTTATTCTCGGCTTAGCCAAGTATTTTGGCTATGTACTAACAAGTCCCCAAGTCCCCAGTCCGAGAGAATTCTTGGGTGGGGAGTTATTCTAGAGATGCCGAGAATAGGTTTTACCCGGGTGCGGGAGGCATGGTGCCGAGTCCCCAAGTCCCCACACGAGAGTCGCGAGGTGACGGGGGTGATGTATTGGCAAGAGCACGGTACCTATTCTCTGGAAACTCCCCGGGACAGTCCACGGTACCTATTCTATGTATTGGCGAGACCCGGTATGAATTGGCAAGAGCACGGTACCTATTCTCTAGAAACTCACCGGGACCCGGAAAGGATGCCCGTGCCACTCCTGCCACTGCCCCCCAACAAGGAAACACTTGTGCCTCCAGCTTTCACTTGTTGAAGTGGGCAAGTCTTACACCAACACTTTAAACTTCCCCCGTGACTTCATCGTCACGCAGCCCCGGCTGCCCTTCTTTGCGCACCACCCCATGTGCCAGCACGCATTGAACTCGTCACAATTTGGGAACTCCTGCTTCAGCAGGTGAAATAACACGCCCGTTCCCAATATTTGCTTCAACATGTTAGGGGTAACCTGCCCCGGGGCGACATGCAGACACGCTAAGGTGTACTGCACAAACGGGGGCAGCGGGAACATCAACCTGCATCTAAGTTGGTACTCGTATACCAAAGTAAAGTTGCCCGGGGGATCCCAAAACTTCACCCCCCGGCCAAGCGGCCGCAACAAGACCTCCTCCGGAATACTCCAATTTTGCCGAAGCACTTCAAGCTCCGACGAAGTCAAACTCTCGCCAGGGGGTTCCCAAAATGAATCATCCTCCTCACGAGATGTCGCCATGATCAATTCCTCTACCTCCTGCAATAGAGGGTCACACGAGGACACATGAGACCCGGCATCCATCACAGGAATGTCTTCCCCCAAGTCAAGGGCAATCTCCGCCATAAGGTTATCCAATCCCTCCTCCATCCGGTGCAAAGTGTCTGAATCAGCACTAAGCGAACTAGAGACACCACGATCTCTTGGCTGGACACCCACACCGGATCTGCCATACCCCGCTACCTTAACCCTAACCAGCCCGACAACAAATCTCTCACCCTAGAATTCCTACCAACACCACAAACATGTGAACAATCCCACACCCCAAATAACCCGAAACAACCCCGCCACCACATACAAAATCAAAGACAGAGAAAGCAACGAATTCATACCTGAAAACAGTGGTATGAATTGTTTCTACCCGGTGGTCTTTGGCTCGCTTAGTGCTGATTCGGACACTTTGCACCAGATGGAGGAGGCATTGGATAACCTTATGGCGGAGATTGCCCTTGACTTGGGGGAAGGCATTCCTGTGATGGATGTCGGGTCTCATGTGTCCTCGTGTGACCCTCTATTGCAGGAGGTAGAGGAATTGATCATGGCGACATCTCGTAAGGAGGATGATTCATTTTGGGAACCCCTTGGCGAGAGTTTGACTTCGTCGGAGCTTGAAGTGCTTCGGCAAAATTGGAGTATTCCGGAAGAGGTCTTGTTGCGGCCATTTGGCCGGGCGGTGAAGTTTTGGGATCCCCCGGGCAACTTTACGTTGGTATACGAGTACCAACTAAGATGCGGGTTGGTGTTCCCGCTGCCCCCGTTTGTGCAGTACACCTTAGCGTGTCTGCATGTCGCCCCGGGGCAAGTTACCCCCAACATGTTGAAGCAAATACTGGGAACGGGTGTGTTATTTCGTCTGCTGAAGCAGGAGTTCCCAAATTGTGACGAGTTCAATGCGTGTTGGCATATGGGGTGGTGCGCGAAGAAGGGCAGCCGGGGCTGCTTGACGATGAAGTCACGGGGGAAGTTTAAAGTGTTGGTGGAAGACTTGCCCACTTCAACAAGTGAAACCTGGAGGCACAAGTGTTTCCTTGTTGGGGGGCAGTGGCAGGAGTGGTACGGGTATCATTTCCGGGTCCCGGGGAGCTTCCAGAGAATAGGTACCGTGCTCTTGCCTTATATTGTTTTGTTTTGTTTTGTCTGCTCTGTCACTGCTAACAACTAGCTTTGTGCAGTGCCGCAAGAGTACAATCTAACTGAGCTGATAGAGCGGTGGATTCGCCGGGTGATATGGGCCTTTGAATGTAGGAGCTCATATCGGATATGCCGCCTTGGCATATACAGCCACTTCGGCTACGCCCGGGTTCCGGGTCTGTATTTTAGTAGTTGCGTTACCTGTTGCAGGTTTGCGAGTCGTTGTCTGACTATTGCTTATTTGTTGCCGTGACGATGTCACGCGACGGGGGTTCGCGGAAGAAGGAAGGTCCTTACAAGAAGGTGTCGGATGAGGACGTGTTAGATGGGCTGCTGGCTGAGGCTGATCACGCCAAACAGTATGACATTGACTTGGAGACGGGGGAGGGAAGGGAGGTGGAGCTGGGTGATTGTGAAGATTTTCTGAGATTGAACCTGGCCGATGAGGATTACGCCTACGTGCCTCTGTTGGTGGTGGAAGTGATGGGTCTAGGCGTCCAGGAGGTGGAGTTGGAGGTGGAGGAGGTGCCGGTAGAGGGTGATCGCGAGGGCGAGCCCGACCAGGCGCAGGAGGAACCTGTTATGGAGGAGGTTACAGACCGTGAGGAAGAGACAGGCGCGGCCCGGACTTGAAAGAGGAAGGAGAGGGTTGACCCGGCTCGCGAGGGCCAATCAAAGAGGTTGCGGAGGGACAGCCGATCTGCGGGATCTGCAAGTCTAGCTGAGGTTGCCCAAGCCTTGGAGGGGACAGGGGACGCACAGCCATATTTAGCTCAGATGGCATTCGACATGCGTCACCGTGCTCGCGACATGCACGTACTAGAGGATGTGGATCCGCCGGCGGGAATGGCTCTCGCTAAGGAGAAATTGACTCGGGTAAGTGTTTGTATGCTTTTGTGTTCCACTGGTTTGAGCTTGGGGTTTATACATTGCTATGTGACTGCAGGCGACATTGCTGATGTACGCCGCAAGTGAACAGGCCGCCTCCCACTGGCAGGATGATGCTGAGGCGAAGAGCCAGCACTTGAGGGAGGCTGAAGAACGTAATTGTGGCCTTGCAGAGCAGCTAGCTCAGGCGGAATAGAACCTTGCAGAGCAGCTAGCTCAAGCGGAACAGAACACTGTTGTCTTCCAGGCTCAGGTGGCGGAGCTGAAGGAAGTTGTGAGGAAGAAGGATGAATAGGTGGAGGCTTTGGAAGTGGCGGCTGCTAAGGCAGCGTCCTTGGAAGCTAAGGTGGCCAAGTTGACGCCGGCACTTGCGGATCTGGAGGTGTCCTGGAAGGCCAAGTGTGAGCGAGCTGCCATGGCGGGGCAAAGGTTGTTCCGGGAGGGTGAAGTGTACAAGCAGCAGCTGAAAGGTGCCTATAACAAAGGGCAGGATGAGTTGAGCCGGCTGGGCTGCCAGGCGGGATGGATTAACGAGGCTGTCATGCATAAGTGGTATGCAGAGAAAAATGCTGCAAAGGTGGCGTGGGAACAAATGACGCCCGAGCAGAAGAAGCAAGCTGAGATCTCGCGGTCTCCGGTGAAGCAGCATGAGGCGTGGCGCGCAACGTCTGCTGGACAGAAGGGGACGTCAGTTGCGGGTGACCTGTGACCTCTTGCCATTGCAGCTGCATCATCTATGAGGGCCATTGGCCCCGAGGGGTCCATGCTTGCCCAAGTAGTAGTGTCGCAGGTGGCTTCTTCTGCCATTGCGGCGCGCGATCATCGGGCTCCGGGGTTGGTGGCGCGCACGGGCCTTGAAGTTCAGAAGGCTCCAGTGAAGGGACGCCCCGGCCTTGAGGTGGCTCCTGGTAGTTCACTTATCCGCCCTGCCGTAGCTGTGAGGCCTTCCTTTTTGTCCCGGGACCAGTTGAAGCAGCCAACTGGGTAGAGGGTAGCGGGGACTGTGAGCCAGGTGCGTGGCCGTAGTGGCGGGTCGAAGGGGAGTGTGAACAAGTCTGGCGACTCATCTGTTGGGAGGGAGTGAGATGTGACTGGAGACTTTGATAGTTTGTAGGACTTTATTTTGGAACAATGTGAGTGACGTGGTTAGCCATTGTAATTAATTTATACTAATTTGCCTGGGAGTCCAGGTTGATATTTTGGCGTTATGTGTAGCCTTTGTGTTTGTCTTGCAGTATACTTTTGTATGGTTTGTGGCCCTACGTTGCGGGGGCAAAGTATAGTATGTTGGAATGATAAAACACTTCATTGTACTTAGATGTAGCCGCTAGCGGGTAAAGTGTACATAGGTGGAGCCGCTACTAGGCTATTGTATATACACTAGTAACAATGAAGTAACGGCTTTCGAAGCCAAGGTTAAAATTGGTCTGAGGTAGGTGGTGGCGAGCGTTTGTAGGACTAGGTCGCGGGGTTTTCTGTCTTGCACCCCTTTGTGTCGTCCCGCGGATCATCTATGGGTTCCGGGGGGTTGAGAGGCAACATATCATAGGCTCCTTGCCTCTGCTGGATGGCGTTAAGATGGCCATGCTCGACGGCTGCTCGATCCCCTTGAATTGTCAAGGTGCCACCTGGGGTAGGAACCTTCATGAGAAGCATGTGGCCAGCTATGAAGCACTGCAACCCCCAGAGGATGTCCCGGCCTAAGATGAGATTGTAGGATGAAGGGCAGTCGACAATGAGGAAGTGGGCCGTAATGGAAGAGCGGGAAGGAGTTGTTCCTACCGACACGGTTAGGCGGTCTGAGCCTAACGGCTGTACTGTCTCGCCAGAGAAGCTGACAAGTGGGTCGTGGTTATTGTACAGCTTAGTGCGGTCCCACCGAAGTCCTTTGTAGCAATCAGAAAATATGACGCTTACAGCGGCACCCGTGTCCACTAGAGCTCTGTGGCACCTGTAATGGTCCACCTGCACATTGATGATGAATGGCTCGCTGTGGTGGCAATGCAGGGTATCCTCATCGTTGCGAAATGTCATTTGATCCCACGCTGATGGGGTGATCGTGACACCGCGTTGGATGTCTAGGATTTATGAGGGTGTCGTACATTGCCTTTTTACAGAAGGCTGGCGTGGGGGGAACCATGGGGCTCTACCATGCAGGGTTATGATCTGGCCATGCACTTCAATGACGTTGGCTCCTGTGGCGGGAGCACAGTATTGATGGAGTTGCCCCTTCTGGATCAGATGCTCGATTGCATTGCGGAGGCCATTGCACTGCTCTGTTGTGTGGCCGTTATTGTCATGATAAGCGCAGTACCTGTTGCCGGTGGTGCGCTGGGGCTTTTTTGGATACTTGCTTTTGGGAGGTGGGGGGATGAGATCTTTGTGTCTGGCCCATATGTCCTCATATGTGGTGGTCAGAGTAGTGTGGACTTCATAATGAGGCGGCGGGGAGGAACGACGCTGTTGCTGTGGAGGGCTCTGGTCCCTCGACTTGTAAGGGTGGTCGCGGTTTCTCTGTCCCCCATGGCGACGGTCGGAGCCGCGCCCCAGTTCTCGGGATGGGCCATGTGATTGCCCTTTTCTTGCCCGCGGCCAAAGTGCTCATCTGGTGCCAGGGCAGTAAGAGGTAGTGTTGCGTGGGCGAGACGTCCGAAAGTGGTAAATTCAGCACAGGCCCACCGCACCGCTAGGTCCATCAAGGCATCGTAGGATCCTGGAGGGTTCTTATTGATCTCCATCAGGAAACTACCGGGGAGTAGGGCCTGACGGAAAGCCTGCTCCGCTACACGAGGTTCCAAGTTATGGCATCTCGCTGTGGTAGATTGCCACCAGGACAGCAGTTCATGGAGGCCTTCGCCCTCTTTCTACTTGATGTGGAACAGGGCGTCTACACTACGGTAAATGCTGGTGTGTAGGATGAAACGGCTGAGGAAGCGTTCCGAAAGTTGGTCGAAGTTGTCTATGGAGTTGGGTGGCAAGCTGAGGAACCAACTGAGGGCCTCGTCCGAGAGGGTCTCTTGGAAGGCGTGGTAGGCTATGGCGTCACTGTAGCCAGAGGAGCTACAGAGCGAGAAGAATGTCTCGAGGTGGAGATGAGGGTCCCCTGTGCCTTTATACTTGTCCATCTTGAATGGCTTGGCTCCCGGAGGCTGCTTCTCCATCTACACTCGGGGTGTGAAGGGGCTCGGGCGATGTCCATAGCCAGAGAATAAGGGTCGCTGAGCCCCGCGACTCTCGACGCCTTCAACCTGTGAGGCTAACTACGTGATAGTTTGGCTAAGTTGGAGCAGTAGGCGGGTTGGCATGTCAAGAGGTGGGTTGGGAGAGTTGGCAGTGGTTGAAATGGAGATAGGTTGGGCAGATGGATTAGGCTGATGTGGCAGAGGGGAGTCATTGAGGATTGGAGATGGCTGGGGGGCTAGGAGTGGAAATGAGGGGTGGGTTAGGGGATGGGACATGTATACGATCTGGCTAGGCCCTCCCGGGAGCATGGAACCAGTCTGGCCTTGAAGAGAATCCGGGGTTCCGGCAATTCACGCCGCGCGGTCCAAGCTATCGTTGTGCACGGTACGATGCTCTAACGTGGCGCGGAGCAAGAATTGCTCTTTCTCCAACTCAGCGATACGTACCCGGTACGCTTCCGCTTCTGCCCTCTCTTTCGTCGCTTGTTCGCGGAACGAATGGAAGTCTCGCTTGAGGATTTCAAGGGCTGTGGCGTGGTCGGGATGGCTAATAGGGGCCGGGCTGCTGGTTTGGGGAAGGGGTGTGTCGCTGGGTTGAAGTTCCACTTGAGTGCCAGGGTCCACAGGGTCATCAATGATTTCCACCATGGTGCTGAGTGTCGAGGCAAATGGGAGTTCCACACGATAGGGACCCTCCTTCTAGCGCCAATTGTTTCTACCTGCTTCGTCCCGAGCCGGAAAGGGGTCGCGAGACGGAGCGAAGTAGAATTCTTGGGTCCTTCACACGGAACCTGCACAAGTGACAGCGTCACGGGGTCGGGATTGGGGTGGCCCAGTCTTTGACTCTCCGATGCTTAAGTTAGCTATGAGCACTTGTACGGGTAGAGGAGTGAAAGAGAGAGAGAGTGTGTGTTCCTTTTATGATAGGTTGAGCTTGTTTTATAGGCCAAGCTTGGGTACCTTTGTCTTAGTCTCCAATGTGGGACTGATTGCTATCCTTTGGAGTGTCTCCCCTTTTGGGGGTGTTTTGCCGCTAGAGTGACTTTGGCAAGCGGTTTGTTACCGGCCATTCATTCTTTGGATGCCTGTGAAAGGCTCACCAGGGCTGTCTCGACCGGGTAATTGTACCTTATTCTCGGCTTAGCCAAGTGTTTTGGCTATGTACTAATACATACCCTGCAACAAACACATTTAGAACTTATGAATGACAATAAAGAAACTAAACAAGAATTAAACTTACTCAAAATAAATAATCAATTTCTTAAATTACAGGATTCTCCTGAAAATCTTTTTCCAAATCAGTTCCCAGTAACTAATGAAGCTGAAACTTCTGAAAACAATACTATTAGTATCATACGCCAAATCCAACTTAAAAAATGGTACACCACTGTCCAACTCAAAATAAAATATTTCCAATTAACCATAACAACCTTTATTGATTTTGGTGTAGACCTTAATTGCATCCAAGAAGGCCTAATACCTTCAAAGTACTTTGAAAAAACAAAAGAGTCATTACGATCAGCCAACGGAACAAAAATGGATATTAAATACGAAATCCCTAAAACACATATATGCCAGAATAATGTCTGTTTCAAAACTCCTTTTGTCTTAGTCAAAAATTTAACTGATAAAGTAATTTTAGGACTTCTTTTTATTACTTTAATATATCCTTTCACAACCGAATATGATGGCATTATCACATATCCTTTTAATGAACCAGTTAAATTTGTTTTTCTTTCTAATCCTGAAATCCATACTTTAAAAGCATTCCAAGAAAATAATATTTCAAAAACCATTAGTTGCATTGACGCAAAAAATAAACAAATAGCCTTTCTTCAAGAAGAAATTAATTTTAAAAGAATAGAAAATCAACTCTAAAATCCTTCTCTTCAGCAAAAAATCAAAATTTTTGAAGAAAAAATTATAAAAGAAATATGTTCAGATATCCCTACTGTCTTTTAGCATAAGAAAAAACATATCGTTTCTCTTCCTTACATTAATGGATTTAATGAGAAAAATATCTCCACTAAAGCTCGTCCAATCCAAATGAGTTATGAAATTATGGATTTCTGTAAAATCGAAATTAATGATTTACTTAACAAAAACATTATCCGGCATAGTAAATTCCTTTGGTCTTGTCCTGCTTTTTATGTTCAGAAAAATACTGAACTCGAAAGAAGAACTCCTCGATTAGTTATTAATTATAAACCTCTTAACACGGTGTTGGAATGGATCAGGTATCCTATTCTCAACAAACGAGATCTCATCAATAGATTACACAAATCTGTTATCTTTAGTAAATTCGATATGAAATCAGGATTTTGACAGATCTAAATTAGTGAAACCGACAAATACAAAACTGCATTTGTCACGCCTTTTGGCCATTATGAATGGAATGCCATGCCTTTTGACTTAAAAATTCACCTAGCGAATTCCAAAATATAATGAATGATATTTTCAACCCTTATAGTCATCTCTCCATCATCTACATTGATGATGTCCTGATCTTTTCACAATCAATTGACCAGCACTGGAAACATTTATACCAATTCTTTTCAATAATAAAGAATAATGGTTTAGTTGTTTCTGCTTCAAAAATCAAATTATTTCAAACCAATATTCGTTTTCTTGGATTCAACATTCACCAACTCCAAATCAGACCCATAGATAGAGCAATACAATTTGGAGATAAATTTCCAGATGTCATTTTAGATAAAAATCAATTGCAAAAATTCCTAGGATCTTTAAATTATGTAGCCGATTTTTACAAGAATTTTAGGAAACACTGCAAACTTCTATTTGATAGATTACAAAAAAATCCTCCCCCCTGGACTTCAGTTCATACGTCCTTAGTCAAAGAAATTAAGGGTCATGTTAAAACCCTACCATGCTTAGGTATTCCTCTTCCTGATTCCTATGAAATAGTAGAAACCGATGCCTCTAAAATTGGTTATGGAGGTATCCTCAAACAACATGTTTCTCCCAATCATCAAGAACAAATTGTTCGATTCATTCTAGGGTTTGAAACCCAACCCAATCCAATTATAGTATTATCAAAAAAGAAATTTTATCAATTGTTTTATGCATTAGTAAATTTCAAGATGATTTATTAAATCAAAATTTTTTATTCCGAGTTGATTGTAAAAGTGCAAAAGATGTTTTAGAAAAAGATGTTCAAAACATTACTAGTAAACATATCTTTTCCCGTTGGCAAGCAATCTTAAGTATTTTTGATTTTGAAATTGCATTCATTAAAGGCAGTGACAATCATATACCAGATTTTTTAACTTGTGAATTTCTACAGGGCACCAAATCATAAAGCCCAGCTCATCCAAAGGGAGAAATCCCGAAAAATCATTATCTAAATCATCTCCATCTATTAAAACAGAATCACCTGAGTCAAAACCAAGTATCGTTCCTTATACAGGTCATTCTCCTATTCCTTTAGTCAACCAGTACAGTGCTCTTGGTAACGCCCTCAGTCTCACTAAACCCAATTACCAGTCAGTTTTAATAAACCAATATGATCCCTACAAAAAATGGTATCCTCCAGTCAATTATAAAAAATCATCTCCTTACATTACCAGGACTCAAAAATCCTGCCTCTTTAGTAAAAAGTTATTATGGCCCAAATATTCATTATCTCCCTCGTAAACCCTTAGTATTTTACCGAGACATCCTATTCAAATCTCAGTCACTATCTATTAAACCAATCCATGATCCAAAAGACCCATCTAAAATATTATACCACTCTCTTTACATAATCCGTATCATTTCATTATCCCAATGGGGTGATTCCCCTTCTGCTCCTCACACATGTGAATCCATTACATTTACTTATCATGAGTACATTGAAGCATGAAATAAAATCTTCCTCTATCAAACATAAGATTTTTCCCATTCATGGTTTCTAAATTTTGACCGAAAATTCAATCGCCAATTCCCCATGTGGTTTGGTGATTGGTGGAATAATCACGATTGCCCTTATGACCTATTACACTGTGATCTCCAGAGTGTAGTTACTAAATTCACTTTAGTTATGACTTTCACTGACTATGAAAAGAGATTCTCCCCCACTCTCCTATTCATGGCTAAATATAAAATCCCTTGGATCTTCAAATGACAATATAAAATTGAATCTGAAGACTATATGGTTCTCAGATAATTCTTAGTCAAATGGTGGGATAAATTCAATTCCGATAGAGTTTTATCCCAATTCAGTGAAGAATTTTCAATTATCTCATCTAAATCTGGAGCTGTGGTTCCTATTCAATCAACACCTCCGATATCTCAGTTAAAAACTCAAGCTCCTCAGTCACCATCTCCATCTAAAAACAAAGCCTCTAGTTCATCTTCATCCTCCAAAGCAGAAGAATTAAAAACTTTGACCAAACAGTTATTAAAACAAGCAGCTAGTTTATCCTCAGATGAAGAAAGCGAACATTCTCCATCAAAATCATCAACTCATAGTCATCAAAGTTCCCCCAGTCAACCAATCAAGTGGGCTGATTATGAAGATAGTCAATACTCATATGCTGATTTTCAGTAAAAACAAGACCAGAAAAGCTCCGGAGACACTCCTTTTTGATAACCTCCGTAGTGGAGTTCAATGACATCCATTACGAGAGCATATCTCATCGTAGTCAATCCCAGTGCATGTTAGTGAGAGACTTTGCGCCATAAGGTGAGTCTAAACTCTTGTTCTCACTACGCTATTTAACAAAGACATATTTGATAGGGTTTAGCTTGCGGTGTCAGCATCACCTACCCAAGGATCTCTTTGTTAATGCTAGATCACATCTTTCCATTAGGCCAATCAACTAAGTTGATATCCATCAACAAAGGGTGGTTCTATAGTAGACTTATTATCCCACGTCCTCATATACAATAGGTAATGCTTGTAGAGATCAATATATGGATTGGATTTGATATTGAGGCGTCCCCCAATGATAATCACAATTTAGACTTCATGAGACAGATTTGAGTATCGCTGATCAATGGATCAGGTTGTGCCAAGCTCGCTTTCTTCCTAGTGCGAGAAAGTATCGAACCTATAGGCCTCCCTCCTTTTGGGGAGCCACACAGCCTTGTGACACCATTTTTGTTAATATATGGCATCACTATATCACGTTCCTTGGTGATGGCATGAAGACCAACTCATTTTGGTCGTGCCATGTCCTCTTGATAGGACATCAATCCTTGCAGACATATTTGCAGCATGTGATCTCATCACTTTAACACTTTAAGCATTTGAGATCATGATGAGACTTAGTGGGGACAAACCACGACAATTCATGCCGTTCCGCTTGAACACTTGTGTTCTCAACTCCCCCTAACGGCGGGAATATTGTCTCATCAAGATTACAATTAACAATTTAGCGGTGAATGAGATCGCTTCATAAGGTTTCTAAATGTGCGGATTATAGGTGGAGGTTCATATTCAAATGACCCATCATTATATGCAGTGGCATTGCGATTTGACACATAGAAATAACATCTAGCCAAGCCCAAAGATTGGAGATCCATTTCAATCCTGTTTGAGTTCAAAGATTGTAATTTTGTGTCAATCCTGGTACACATTCACGAGCTGTAGTTCAACAATATTCAATAATGGTGGGTCGTAGATAAAAAGTAAAACTGCATGCAAATATTGCATAGCCCCAAGACCAATAGAAAGATTGGTGCGCATCAATAATGTTCGAGCGACAAGCTAAAGTTGCTTGGTCGTAGACTCGATGAGACCATATTGCGTGTGAACATGGGATGCATGATACTTCAACTTATATCCCGATAAACTTCTTTAAAGAATTGGTAGTGAGCTCGTAGAAATATAAGCAGCATAAGTAGTAGATAATAGTGTAACACGTGACCAGTGTGTTAACACTTCAACCAACACCATAAGACATAAAAAGGTATCCGCAAGTTGGTTGTATCTATCTACATAGTTTGATGAAAGAATAAAATGTTCACTTTTGTGTCACTTAGCGTATGAGGGTCTCACTCCTAATTAAGCTAAAAAATAGGCTTTCAAAATGAGCAATGAGCATTGCAAGGGGCCAATGTGACATCAAGGAAAGGCCGGTGCACCTCAATTGCTTGAGGAATTGACCGGACGGCCTTTAGGAAGTTGGAGCCGTGTTCAGGTGACATCAATGTACCTAGGGTGCCTTCATTTACAACCATGACATCACCATCATGCTTCATAGAGAAGCTAGATCCCGAATGTCTTCATTTTGAGCGGAAGAATGGATGTCCATGAGAAGTTCTCAAAATTTGGACAATTATATCTCTTCCAGGATGACCGATTTGGTCAAACCAAAGCCTATATAGGTCGTGTCCTAAATATCATGTTTGGTGACAACATGTGATTCGATATTCGAAATTATAGTGACATACAGTTCACTAAATTGACTCATAAACTTCTCTAAGATGTATTTCAGTCCGTATTTATGAGGAGGTATACACAAAAGAACTCTTGTTCATTCTCATAATGTGTTTTCAAATGAAAACTATTAGCAGGAATGTTTTTAAAACTCAACATGGTTCGGTTGTCTCTCAATGCATAGAGGACATCTGTGACGTTGATCATAGTACCATGAGGCATGCAAATTCAAGCTAAACCGCGTTCCAGAATGACCGGTATGATTCAAGTGTTATAGTCACAGAAGATTTACAAAGGCACAAAATCCAAAGATAGTTGCCGGTTTCTTAGAGTGTTGTGGATAGATCCACTATCTGCGAGGCACTCAATGTCTCTATGAGATAGATCTACACAATAGATTAGATAGGAGAGTAAATAGTTCCACTTGAATCATTTAGAGGGATTGAAAGAAGCTACGAAAAGCTGCAATCCCTAGAGTGCATAAAAATTTCTGCGCAGAATGACCTTTGCGCACTAAAACAACCATAACTGCTTTGGTAAAATAGATATGGATGAACTGTAAAAAGTTCTGAAAAATAGACACGTAGAACTTTCCAATGATATAAAGCTCACTATCTGGTTTGTTCGGAGCTGTTCACAAATCTCAAACAAAGTTAACTATCTAGAAGGGACAAATTGCTATTTTTCACAGATTTGGCATTGGCAAAACTTTGAAGCTTACGGATGACATGTGAGCATAAGCTGAAGCCAAAATGACGTGTATATGATCAAAACCAAGTCCTTTTGATCTTTTTAAGGTCGTAAACTCTATGACTAGTTAGCGAAAACTAACTCAGAGGACTTAGAAGATTCGATCATGATGATAATTGTCTGGTTTTGATAAGTCGTCAACGTCTTTTACAAGACGGAAATTGGTTTAATAGCGTATGGGGATCTAAAATCAAAAGCTTTTGGTAACCCCAAGTTAGTATGACCAGGCATGTCCATGGAGGGTCGGTAGTGCGAGACACACTTGAAACACTATCTTCTTAATTTCAGACAATTCTAAGACATCACACTGAGCTTGGATGAGCCTAGTTGAACAATTGATGATGAAAAATCTGTTATAGGGTAGAAGACTTAACCGGAAACACGTTGGCGATCCTCCATAAGGATGCCAGGCCGTGCATCATCTTCACTTGGAAGAAACCAAAATGGCACAATCTAACCATGTAGATTGTAAATAAGGAAAATACCCATTTAATACTAATTTAAACCCCTTATTGCCCATTCCAATGAATTTAATAGACATGAGTCCATTCCAATATAAGATGTTCTTATTTGTGTCCAAATACACAAATCTATATTAAAGTCATAATAAAATAATAATTTTTGTATATTTTTAAGACAATTTTACCCTCACCACTTCAACATGTATAAAGAGAGAGAAAGTGAAAGAGTGAGAAGACTTTGTCGGAACCTCACCGGACTCTGGTCGCCAGTGGCCGGACTCCGGTCATTGGTCACCAGTTACCAGAATTTCTTCGGTCGCCGGTTATTGACCTCTGGTAACTTAAATTTTCTTCGATCGTCGAATTTCGGTCACCGGTAACTCGGTTACTGACCCCTAATAACTTGGTTACAGACCCCTAATAATCAGTTATTGACCCCCAATAATGAACTTATTTCAGCTTAATGTAATATAAAAGAAGATTTACCAGAAAATAATCGAATTACTGACCCTAATAATCGAGTTACTGACCCCAATAACTTTTAGTTTTCAGTTACTGACACCCAATAATCACTTTCTGACCCTCAATAATCAGGTTACAAACCTCAAATAATAGCTTACTGACCCCAATAATCATTTATCAACCTTCAATAATCACTTATTGACCTCAATATTCAAATGTAAGGATAAAAAATAAAATAAAAAACTTTAACTAACTTGAGGTCATGCTCTAGGCACCCATATTTATTCTCTGGGCACCCACCTTGCCAGACTGCGAGCACACCGGCCTCCTCCACCTACCCCGGCGCACCTCACTCTGCAGAACAAGTGCCGGCAAGCAGCGCCCTTGTCAGGACCCACCCTGAAAATCGGAGTAAATCATGCGGGATCTACCTCCAAGGTAAATTTACCCAAACTTAGGTATAATCTACCTTGAAAATGGACAACCCTTACTTGAAAAATTCCAAATAGGCACTTCTATTATAAATTATCCAATCTCAACTCATGGAGCCTTCCTACTCCTCAATTTCATAACATCTCGAATGGTTATTAGATCATATCTAAAATGAAATAAAAACAATGAATAAAAAATAAGCGGAAGCAGCCTCTGACTATTGGACTAAGCCTAGGCTCTATGTACGCTTGACCTCAAATTAACTTAGCCTGCAAACTGGGCATTTGAAAACAAAGGGCATAGGGGAAAGTAATTTAAAACGTTAGAGTGAGTGGACAAAAATAAATTAATTAATTTAACAAAACGTAATTTTCAATACTTTCCCACATTTAAATTTTAAAACCTTGTTGCACGCAACTTTGATAAACAATTAACTTTAAATCCAGAATCTCATAAAAATGGACAAACCAGCCCCGCTGGTTAATCAAATACAGAAATCTCGATAGATGAGATAAACCAGTCCCGCTGGTTAATCAAATACGGAACTGAGAAGATTAAAATAAGGGGAAGAGTTTTCACCATGTAAAAATGAGCCTCCCAGGCTCGGGTCGATGCCTTCCAGGCTATAATAGCGTCCCACGCTAAGCGCTCAACTCTCATATGATGAGGACCGCTGGTAAGACTATAATAGCATCCCACGCTAAGCGATCTACTCACATATGATGAGGACCGCTACATAGTGGTTAGCCAACAATAAATACATATATATATATACCGATCGGTTGCCTCCCAGGTGATAATAGCGTCTCACGCTAAGCGCTCAACTCTCATATGATGAGGACCGCTGTTAAAACTATAATAGCGTCCCACGCTAAGCGCTCTACTCATATATGAAGAGGACTGCTAAATAATGGCTAGCTAACAATAAATATATATATATATATACACACACACACACCCATCGGTTGCCTCCAAGGCAATAATAGCGTCCCACGCTAAGCGCTCAACTCTCATATGATGAGGACCGCTGTTAAAACTATAATAGCGCCCCACGCTAAGCGCTCTACTCACATATGAAGAAGACCACTAAATAATGGCTAGCTAACAATATATATATACTGATCGGTTGCCTCCCAGGTGTTAATAGCATCCCACGCTAAGCGCTTAACTCTCATATGATGAGGACCGCTGTTAAAACTATAATAGCGTTTCACACTAAGCGCGCTATTCACATATGAAGAGGACCGCTAAATAATGGCTAGCTAGCAATAAATATAATCGACCATATATTATGGTGACTAAAAACATACAAAAACACTTAAATCCACTGATCTTCCCCAAGATCATAAGAATGGTACGGTTCCTAACCGTACTTGAAAATTATCATAAGAAATTATAATAAAACTCAATGACGTGTCTCACACGTCAAAATATTCTCAAACTTATAAATATAAGCGAGACTTCGATGTCCGATAAAAATCATAAATAATAATAACTTCACTCAAAAATATTCGCTAAAATATTCTCCAAATCATAATCATTATGCTTTAAATAAACCATTAAATTATATTGGGGAACTACCGAAAATCCTATTTTCGGTAATCATTTATAAATCCCAAAATCATCCAAAAATAAAACCGATAATATTTAAATCTATTGAACTCAGTACAGTTCTCAACTGCATTTGAAAATATTGCTTAATGAAATAAATCTCTTGACATGTCCCACATGTCAAGTAAAATGCCCAAGAGAGTTCCCGAAAAATAAATGGAACTCATTACTCCAAGAAAATATTAAATTTTCCAATATGCCTTTGAAAATTAAAAAAACTCTAATGCATGCATGAAATTCAAATAAAAGGTCCACTCACAGTGCTCGGCTATGCCTGCCAATGACCTGAGGCTTCCTCTAAAAGGTCATCCTCACGGCCTGAACAATAATTAATATTAATTTCCATTCAACATTAAAACTTCAATAAATAACCCAAAAAATTAAGGGCTTAAAATTAATCTTCTTCCTTGCCCAATTTCCACCTTTAGTCCACTAAGACTCAAAATTCACCGTCATCACCGGCAACCAAAAATTAACCTTAGAAGAATTTAAAAACCGGCTAACCCAACTATCGATATTTCAATTTAAACACCGCCAAATTCCATAACCAAAGAAAATCTCAAACCTTATCAAACTCTTCCAAAAATTCCAAATTATACTTCATTAAACCCCTCTTATTAATACCATCTTAAAAACATGAAAAACTGCCCCTAAGGGGTGGCTCTACCGGCAACCGTACTCCGGCGACCTCCAATGATTCTCAAATTTTAGCACAACACTCCTCTCAATCCGCACAACAACTTCCTTAACTAGCACAAAGTCCAATTCTAAGCCTAACTAGGCTAATCGAATAAAAATCCAAATGAAGCCCTAGAATTTTCAATTATACAAACCACCCAAACGAGATCGAATTTAGCCGATTTCTCTTGAGGGAATACTCACCTAGATGAGGGCTACAAGTTGAGCCAAAAATCTTGATCTATAGTGGCCGGAGGAGGGAGCTCCGGCAAAAGTGCAATCGGCATCTCCTGCGAGCTTCCTCGCGAACGGCAGCGTTACACGGCCGGTTATCGACCCAGGAAGAGAGAGGAGGTAGCGGGGGTCCGAACGGGAACGGCCCGGTGGCCGGTGGTGGCTGGACGACGGTGGGCGATGGTGGTGAAGCCTGCGGGTCAGGGAAACTTCGGGAGAAGAAGGAGAGAGAGAAGAAAGAGGAAGAGAGAAAGAGAATGGGGGGGGGGGGTTGGGCTGCTCCCCACCCGGTTCAACTTAAAACCCAACAATAAAACCCATTAAATTTGTACCCCTTTTTACCTACTCCGTAACTTTCATTTTTAGACCAGAACTTCTTTATACGAACTCCATTTTAAGCATGCCGCATGTCCACGAACTCTGTTTAACATCCTCTACGTACAACTTTTATGAAGAAAGTTTTCCCAAATTCCAAACAGAAGAAAAAATCAACTTTTGGAGTCTTAAATAGTAAACGGTTACTCAAAACGATAAAAGTCAAAGTAACACCAAAGTAAGTAATCATAACTTAATTTAAGAACTAGGATGTGACAGCCCTTCCCCAGCCACGATCCAGCTCGGATCGAACTCCAACTGAGCCCTAGCCCCGAGCGGGCCCTGGCAGCACCATCATCTCGGTGATGGTTGAATCAGACAGATCGACGAAATCGAGGTGACGGCAGCGCCCTTCGTCAAGGCTACGGCGGCGTCCATTGTCGAAGAAAGGAGAGAGAGAGAGAGAGAGAGAGAGAGAGAGCTTGTGAAGCCTGCAATAACATGGATTTGACTGCGATGGTTGAATTGGACAGACGGCGGCGAGGAGACGAAGTCGAGGAGACGACGGCGTCCGTCGTCGAGGCTGCGGTGACCCTTTCATCGAAGAGAGAGAGAGAGAGTAGATGAGAATTAGAGGTGAGGGAGAGGAGATAGATAATAAGATTAGGGGTAGAAATATATTTTTGTTAAGAAACATTGGAATGGGCTAAGCAAAATGTTTTTCATTGAATTGGGCTATACAAACCCTATTTTTGTGCATTTGGGCATTTTCCCTTGTTAATATGCCATATTTCTAAAGACGATGTAAAAATGTACATCTTATTTGTAAATCAATACAAACCATAAGAGGAGAATAGTTTCATGACTTTGCAAAAATTCTCAAGACATTCATTATTGCTAATGTGAGTATATATCGAGGTCTCAAATAAACAAAGGACATCGATATGACGTCTTATTACATATAGCTTGTAAAGAAAATCAATGTCTAGCCAATGACGTCAAAGTCATGGGTAGCTAGAGCAAGATCTGAATCTTCGAAATCCGTGATCATGAGGATGACGTTATTGTCCTCATATTGATTTTCCGTACCTTTTTGTATGCATTCACGATTTGAAGATGAACTTGACAATCTTGAACTAGTGATCCGGAGATCCATAATGGTTGCATTGTCATGAGCTGACATGGGTAGTTTTGACAGATTGGTGTCTAGACCGGGAGTCTCGCCATTAGGGCCGGCGACATCTCCCCCTCTTTTCTAGACATTGGCACGGCGTTTTCTGCTGTTTTCATGACCCATATTGTTTTCCCCACATTAGGAGACAATCCCAAATAAGTTTATCGCATTAGCGTATATACAATTCCCATTTGCAATTGCATGATCAAAATCAAGTCTCGTTGGTAATTCCAAACCAACTTGGAGAGCCTAGAGAACTTGATAATGATCGAATCTGCTAAAGATTATGGATCATGATACCACAAAAGATCATCGACAATATGTAGTCAATTAAGGTGGTAAGCAATCCACTTGACTAATAACTCAACAAGTATACTTATATGCACGTTTCAAGAAACGCTCCATGAGTCCATTCCACAGTATTTTATGGTCATTACTTTTTGCATAGATTGCCATTGAAGGCTTTTGTCAATGTGGCGCTTCAAAACTTTGAGCGCATGAGATGTGAAATCTCTGCATTTAGGCTTGTTAGCCTGGGGTCAAGACATGTGGTATAATCTAATCCAATGAAAGATTCCACAGATACCTAGCGAAGAATTGCTTAGGCATTGAGTATGTCAAAACTCAAATGAGCAGAATGTTGCATTGCTCTTGCATACAAAACCAATCAGTTATCAAATTTGATAGAGGTCATAAACGATGCTTTTAATGGTTAGTCCTATGGATTGATCACACACAATTCGAAAAAAAGCTGCGAATTGATCAAACATAATTCAGAAAAAGGCCTCAGATTGAACAAACACAATCTGGAGAAAGGTAGGGGTTGATCACACACAACCCAGACAAAGAAACAAGAGTGATCAAACATACTCTTGACCCACGAATAAAATTTCAGGATTTTTACCTACACACACAAAATCCCAAGCATAGAATGAAGACGGAGAATGGAGGAAAGAATTTTATCCTCCCCGTGAGTTATTGAACTTGGAATAGTTTAGGGTTTCAAAACATACATTTCGAAACTTCAAGCACTTGAAGAAGTCAAAAATTGTAGTCGAATGAAACCAAGAATAGTCGGCAGGCGGCGGCCAAGGGAATGGCAGCCGATGATGTCGGACGGCGGCTGGGAAAACAGTCAGTGGCGGCAGTCGGGGATAGGAGTCGAAAAAAACTTTTTTTAGGGTTTCAGAAAACAAATGATGGGTTATTAGTTTTAGGGTTAGAACAAAGTGCATGATAACGTGAACAAGAATAAAGGGTAGCGACAAAGATATCTAGTAAGAGAATAGAGAATCATCATCTTATTCATTGATATGAGCCATTTATATTGGGAATTACAAAGTACCAATATGGTAATGATAAGGAATACATAGTCCTATTCCAACTACATATCCTAATGGCATAAGACCAAGACACACATATGGAATATCCTAGAACATAAACTATATTATAAATGATGAAAATTTCAAATTAAATCACGAAAATATAGGTGCCAAAAATCTTATGGGTTGTACAAGATTGATTGAAGTTTCAAGTACATGTATGGATTGATGCCTTTGATGAAATTAAAAATGTAGAATACCTTGTTTTCTTTTGTTATTAAGAGAAGGAAAAATTTTAAGAACATTATATGAGAAATGACCCACTCATAATTTTAGTATATGACAATCAAAACCCTACACATTAATAGTACATGGTGTCAACGACATCGTTAACTCTTTGAAATTATTTTCTTTTCAAAGGGTAATTTTAGGTTTTCTGTTTTCTCCTCTCTCCTCCTCCGCCACCGCCAACCCGTTACTCCTTTAAGACAAATTCTCTCCTCCATGTGGTCACCGTCTGCAAGTTTAGCACCACTGCTCAGCTTATCTAGCTCATCCACTAGCTCACTCTCCAAAGTCAAAAGAAACTCCAATCTCTCTCATCCAACATTTTGATGAGTTGCATGGGTATGTCGACCACCACAAATCTCTCTCATCCAACATTTTGATGGGTTGTATAGGTATGTCGACCACCACAAATCTCTCTCATCCACCATAACAAGCACCACCATATCCACACCACCCAATCCTCAAATTTTGCGATCCAAACAACACAGAGCCAAGTTTTTGACCAATCCACAACCCAACCCACCAACACTCTCACGTTCTAGTTCAGATCGTCCCTCAGTTGCACCAAAGTTTTCAAAAACAATCACAAAAACAAGAATCACTAAACAATGATCAATCCAAAATTAAAAAAATTGGAGGACAATATAGGAAAGGGGGAGAAGGGTTTACTCCTTGCCTAGAGAGAGAGATCAACTTGCAGAATATATAGATGATTTCTAAGTGGCCCTCAACACAATCAACCGTGTTTGGGAACTTTAGAATCTCTGACCATATCTTGAAACAGATGCCGCGTCATCAACTTGTTCTCATCAATCAGATTACCATCAAAGAAAACTTTGATTCCTCATCAACTTTTTCTCATCTCTATCCAATATTTAATAGGTAAAAGCAAACTCATGTTGACATGTTCTCTGGGTTTAAACAGTGACGAAAGAGAGAGGACAATACTTTTTTTTTTTTTCCTACTCATTAATTTTTAAATATTAAACATCTATTAATAATAGATTATATATGCACCGATTTGCCTCTCAAAATCTAACGGAAAACACAATAAATGAAAGAAGATTAACGGCGTGTATATATTTTTGGTTGAAATCATAACTTCACCTTCTTTTGCAACTTCAAACACTAAATTTATGAACCGGTAATTTATCATGTACTATTGTTAAAATTTTCTCTTAAAAGAAACAAAATGAAACAGTAGTTCAATTTCATCCCACACCATTAATGTGAATCTTATATGAAGGTGTCGGAAGTGAAGAGTTTGTTTTTTGTAGGTTAAGACAAGCAACCTCAAAAAACAAAAGATACCCAGACGCCTTTATACATTTTACGTACCAGACCCAATTCATTCACGTTTTTCTTTTTCGGTGTATAAATAGAATCAGCCTTCTTGTTTTACATTATTTCTGCTTCAACCAACGGATGAGAAAAGCCTTTTTGTGCTGTGAGCATCCATGGCCATCGCTAGCAGACTTGCAAGAAATGAGCAAGAAATGCATGAGGTAGAAAACGAGAAGCTGCAACGGATGCAAACGCTGGGCGCATTCTGGGAGCACCTGCCTGCTATGGATCCTATGCTTATACGAGATTATATGCTCTATAACCATACAGCAATCTGCTCTCTCGAAAAGAGGAAGACAACATTGCTCAAACAACAACAAGAGCTCCTCGTGCAGGCTATCGCATATCGGCGACCATCAATCTAGTGCGAATAAGTTCTCTAGTAGAAGTTAAAGTTCTCTGGTAGAAGTTAAGATAATTTGCATGTAATTTTAGCGAATAAAGGATATATATTTATAATAGTATAATAGAAAATGAAATACAAAAAAGCAAAACAAACTCTCTACATAAGTTGACAACATCTGTTTCAAACGTCGTCTTAGCTAGTCTGTACTGTTGGACTGCTGCATCACCTGCATGTAGTCCTACACATGATACAGCTTAAATTATTGCACTACTGAGCTTATCGTTTCCCTTTCCTCCTTTTCACGATGCTTATGCTTACACATTCTCATACATAGCTGCGGTTCTTGACTCGTTTTGCATCCGTCCATGCATTTCAATTGTACTTTCCCTTTATCATAATCAGGGTTAGAATACCGAAGACTCGAGTAGTATTCTCCCTCTTGTTCTTCTTGACAAAGTTTTCGGCACATCTCCGGTGATCGAGTCGCGGTAGTACCACTCCCTTGGCAAATTTGCATGCACTGCTGGTACTGCTGGTGTTGCTGCAGGCACCTGTTTTGACATTGTTGCATCTGCCGCGGCTATCGCTTCTCTTCGCAACGTCTCTGGCATTGTGCGAGCTAGGACATCGGTTTTTTGTACTCCGGCACCCCCTCACAGTATTCGGCATAGTGATCCTTGCAGTTTTGAAGATCGACGCCGTCCGCTCCCTTACAGATGCGGGCTATACAATCGGTATCGTACTCAGTACTTCTGAGGGTTTCATCGCCAAAAGTGAAAGGCAAATAGGCAAGCAAAACCGAGGAAGAGAAGAGGAAACAACCTATAGCTTTCATGACCGCCATTCTTGCTAACTAGCTAGCTTAGATATTTCTTCATAATCATATTCTTGAATATTATGATAGCTTCTTTTGTTTATACTTGGATACGTGTACATTTGGTTACGCACATTACATGCATGACGACTAGTGTCCAACCTGACAAATTTAACGTGACCTAATATAGTGCTTAGTTGACGAAATGGGACAAATTTGAACATGTAAGTTGATTCATCTTGGATCAGATGAGTCTGAAATCATCCAGGTCTATCTAGTTGAATTGGTTCGTTGTGAACAGATTAAAAAATAATAAGACCATAATTTGTATAAATTTGGTTCTGATGTTCTGTTTTACAGGTTCGAAGAGGATTTTCTTAGATGATATTTATTGTTCTTCTGCGGACGTTTATGTTAGTTTTGAGCTTAGAGTAATAAATCAAGTATATACTAATGTGACTGGAAACATAAATGAATCCAAAACAGAGAGGATTTCAGTCAAGGAATAAGAGTGATCGAAAGAACAGAAATAGCAAAGGAAATATATTTTATTCATGCGACAGATTGCTAGAGCTATAATAAAGCTCACTCCTACATGAGCTAGCACTTGTAAACTCTAGCACAGCCTATCTAGTTCTGCTGCTGCTCTACATACTAGTACTAAGATTTCATTATATCATGCTGCATACATTATTCTCTCCCTACACTACCACTTAGATGTTATTACACCATGCTGCGTACATAACTAGCTCACTCCCTAAAATACTGCTCATAAAGATTTAAAAGGCAGCGAATTCCAAAATTGAAGACAAGGGCTGATCAACCCTGCCTCCTCCCTGCTGCTGGCTCTGCATTGGTGCGAAATAAGATTGCTTCTGCCTGTTGATGATCTGCTCCATCTCCTGCCCGAAGGTTAGCTGCTTAGCCTCTCATCCATATCCCTAAGTGGGTTAGCCTCTCTCCCTGCAAAGAAAGGAACATACCTTGTCTTAATAACCAACTAATATGCTATGCTTGTAATTCTCAATATCTTAATTTATCCTCAAACCAAAAAAGACTTACCTGCAATGAAGGTCCTCATGTTGTTTTGAGAATTGATTCCAAATCCCAACATTCTCAACTGCTGGCCTTGACCCTCATTGTTGTTGTTTTGGGCAGTAATGGCAATGGGATGACCTGCTGGGATAATGAAAACATCACCCTCTGATACATCAGCAGTGGCTTTCATGACACTTCCACTTTGTTCTGCTTGTTGTTCTTGCTCTTTATCCGCACCCATTTGGCTTGCCATGTGTGGGCACGCCATCTCAACCCGTCCGCTTCCTTCCACAACCAGCACCACGAATATTGCCTTAGAATTGTAGTGGGGCAGCATCATAGCTTCCTGCAAAATGTCCCAATCATAATTTTATCAACTTCTCAGAATGTGGAAGGAGTAGTTTTTAATTTTACAAATGATAATTTTACCAACACCTTGTGCACTACTGTAGAATGTGACAAATTCATTTCTTTGATATACTTACATTGTTTATTTCAACACAAGTGACTGCAATATCCATGTCCTGGAGCTGAACAAACTTCTCAGGGCGAGCTTCGAACACTCTGCCGAACTCATTGGCCTGGATTGGCTTTTGGCTATGAACATTGAATGGACCTTTGGTAGACTGATGGCCCTTGCTATGAGAAGAAGCGTGCCGACTCAAAGCTTGGAGTTGTTGTGGTGAAGCCTTCATCACCATGCCTTCCTTCTGCTGTTGTTGTCCAAACGCTCTCTGTAGCCGATCGCTTGGTGTCTACGCACAAAATTAATTGAGCCTTGTTAGCCTTATGTTAATCAGGTTGGTACCAAGTTAATGCAAAATGCTGAAACTTACATTGAAGGCTGATTCAAGAATTTCATCGCTGAAAACGTTGTAGTATGAGTCTAGGTTTTGAGCACTTGCAGGGAAGAATTCCTGCAGTAAATTAAACAATGTTATATAAAAAAATTACTATTTCCAAATCAGAATCAGAATTCTTTTCCTACTTGATTACCTCAAATCGTCCAGGAGTGTTGACTGGCTGCATGAGCTTTGCTATTCTTAGAGTCTCCATGTCGTTGTTAACAAGGTAGACCATAGCCCCTGCAGTAACTCTGACGACATCACCCTTTTCCAATTTGAAGGAGTCCTTATTGTCTTGCATCATCATTGTACAGGTGCAACGTCCTGTAATACCAAGTTTATTGAACAACTTATAATAATGAGGATTTATGTTACTTGTAATTGACTAAATCGATAACAGAGGAAGTGTTTACACACCATTGATAACAACATAAATGGATTCAGCATCACAATGGTGTGGGAGGACGAAAGTGTTGGGCCTGGCCTCCAAGATGGCTAATCGATAGTTCCTAATGCCGCGAAGAAGCATATTTTGATTTATGGTGAACCTCTCAAGAACATACATCCCACCTTCTTCAGACCTGAATTTTTGCTGAAACATGTCGGAGGGAAAGAAGTAAGGGTTGTTCATTTGACTCTCACCCCGACTTATTTCATGGTAGTTCTGGACCTGACCTTGCTCAAGTTGTTTCTGGCACCTTCTTTGGCACTGTTGTTGATCTCCACTTTGTTGTATCTGACAACGTTGTTGGCAGATTTGTTGACGCTCTCGCTGACTCAATTGATGTGCGCATTGTCTACGACATTGCTGCTGTTGTTGGCCTTGTTGCATCATTCGGCAACTCTGTTGGCACTGCTCAAGCTTTTGTTCGGGATCTCTTGTTGGGTTAATCTCCATTTCTATTTCTCCTTGCTCGAGCTGTTGTATGCACCTGTGTTCGGAGGTTAAATTTTAGAATGAGTGAATAGATAATGCACAGAGAACATAAATGAACATAGACAGACAAATATGAGAATACCGTTATATATAATGCAAAATTTTTAGGAAGTGATATATCATTATATTGACAAGTCATTTGAATCACCTTTTTTGGCACTCTTTGTCATTGCTATCTTGCATCTGACAACGTTGATGGCAGATTTGTTGACTCTCTCGCTGGCTCAATTGCTGTGCACATTGTCGACGACACTGCTGTTGTTGTTGGCCTTGTTTCATCATTCGGCAACTTTGTTGGCATTGCTCAAGTTTTTGTTTTGGATCTCTTGATGGGTTAATCTCTATTTCTATTTCTCCTTGCTCAAGCTGCTGCATGCACCTGTGTTTGGATGTTAAGTTTAAGAATGAGTGAATAAATCATGCACAAATAACATAAATGAACATTATGAGAATAATGTTATAATGCAAACTTTTGTAGGTAGTGATAAATCATTATATTGACAAGTCATTTGAAGTACCTTCTTTGACACTGTTGCTCATTGCTATCTTGCTTCTGACAACGTTGATGACAGATTTGTTGACGCTCTCGCTGGCTTAATTGCATTGCACATTGCCGACGGCACTGCTGTTGTTGTTGGCCTTGTTGCATCATTTGGCAACTGTGTTGGCATAGTCAAATATAACAAGGTTTGGAGAATGAATTTTCTGATATATTATTCGTCTCACAGAGGAGGCTATATATAGAGGTACAAGTTGTACAAACCCTACGTACTATGTACTACACATACAGAATAGGAAAGTAATAACAAATTAATTTACATTCCTAAACTAACTCCATGACTCACGCTAACACTCCCCCTCAAGTTGGCGCATATACATCAACCATGCCCAACTTGCCAAGTGAGTCATAAAAGGCCTTCTTAGAAACTCCTTTTGTGAGTATATCTGCAAGTTGCTCCTCTGTAGGGACAAAAGGAAAGCTAATGATCTTTGCATCTAGCTTCTCCTTTATAAAGTGACGATCAACCTCCACATGTTTGGTACGATCATGTTGTACAGGATTTTGTGAGATATCAATGGCTGCCTTGTTGTCACAATACAACTGCATAGCACACTTGGGTTTGACCCCCAAATCTTGTAACACATTCTTCAGCCATAACAACTCGCATACTCCATGAGCCATACCTCTATATTCTGCTTCAGCACTAGACCGAGCCACCACCTTTTGCTTCTTACTCTTCCAAGTAACAAGATTACCTCCCACAAAGGTAAAATACCCTGATGTAGACCTCCGGTCTGTAATATTTCCAGCCCAGTCTGCATCTGTAAAACCACAAACCTCAAGAATACTGCTGTGTTTAGAGAACATTACTCCTCTCCCAGGAGCTGACTTCAAGTACCTCAAAATCCTCACTACAGCATCCATGTGATCTACACTGGGATTATGCATGAACTGGCTCACCACACTTACTGCATAAGCAACATCAGGTCTGGTGTGTGTCAAATAAATCAGACGTCCAACTAACCTCTGATAACGAGGCTTGTCGGTAGGTACCTGATCAGGATACTCTGCTAATCGGTGATTCTGCTCAATAGGAGTGTCAATTGGAGTACAATCTAACATACCTGTCTCTGCTAATAGATCAAGTATATACTTCCTTTGACACAGATAAATGCCTTCACTCCCCCTGGCTACCTCAATGCCCAAGAAGTACTTGAGTGTACCTAGGTCTTTCATCTCAAACTCTGTGGCTAGCTGTTTTTGCAATCTATCCATCTCAATAGTATCATTACCAGTAACAACCATATCATCAACATATATGATCAGAGCTGTTACCCTCCCCTGTTGATGTCTGAGAAACAATGTGTGGTCTGAGTTACTCTGCTTATAACCAATCTTCCTCATGAACTGTGAAAACCTTCCAAACCAAGCACGAGGTGATTGTTTAAGACCATACAAAGATTTTCTCAATCTGCACACAAAGTTACCTGAAGGAGCAGTTTTATATCCAGGTGGAAGATCCATATACACTTCCTCCACAAGTTCTCCATGAAGAAAAGCATTCTTGACATCAAACTGTTTAAGAGGCCAGTTTAAGTTAGCAGCAAGAGAGAGCAATACCCGGATAGTATTCATCTTTGCAACTGGTGCAAATGTCTCATCATAGTCAATGCCATATGTCTGAGTGAATCCCTTTGCTACCAAGCGTGCTTTATATCGACTCACTGACCCATCTGGATTATGCTTCACTGTAAACACCCAGCGACATCCAACAGCCTTTTTTTCATGTGGTGGGGATACAAGCTCCCAAGTATTGTTCTTCTGTAACGCTTCCATCTCCTCATCCATTGCTTTCCTCCATTTTGGATCTCCCAACGCATCCTGCACTTTGTTAGGTACTGATACAGCAGATATTTGATTCACAAATGATTCATATGACTTAGACAATCTCTTGGTAGACATAAAATTTGTCACTGGATATTTAGCTTTGGCTTGAAGGGTAGGTTCATATGTTTTTGCTGGTTTACCCCTAGTAGACCTATTTGGTAACACATATTGTCTACTATTAGCATCACTAGTATTAACCCCAATAGAATCACTAACCTCAGATGGAAGATCTTCTGTACCAGGGAGACATGAGTCAGGGGTATTAGTAACAGCAGGCGAGGCAGGAGGGGCAGGAACACTTTCAGCTTCTGGTTCCTGAATCTCTGGAGCAATTGCACCAGAATCATCTGGTGGTGCCTGTCTATCATCTTCTGGTCTCTGAACATCTGGAGTGACTAGTGTATGTGAAGCTGATGCATCAGTAACCTCAACTGAATGACCTGTCTCCCCCTCTCCATGATACAGCTCTTCAAAATATGAATGCTCCCCCTGAAGAGCAGTATCAGAAGAGGTATAATAACTCATGTCCTCAAAGAAAGTGACATCCATAGTGACATAATACTTCCCAGTAGGTGGATGATAGCACTTATATCCTTTCTGATGTCCCCCATAACCAACAAACACACATTTCAGCGCCCGGGCATCCAACTTACTTGACCTTTGACTCTTTGGTATATGGACAAATGCAACACAACCAAAAACACGAGCAGGGAGATTATGAAAAGAAGGTAAAGAGACATAAGAAGCTAGTACCTCAAATGGTACCTTTCCCAGGAGGACACTAGATGGAAGACGATTAATAAGATGGGTAGATGCGATGATAGCATCACCCCACAGATCCTTAGGACAATGTGCACTGAAGAGAATACAACGAGCCATATCAAGTAAGTGACGATTTTTCCTTTCAGAGACCCCATTTTGTTCAGGTGTGTAAGGACACGTTTTCTGGTGGATAATCCCATATGTTTGCAGAAAAGATTGAAAGACACGGTTTACATATTCCCCTCCATTATCAGAGCGAAGAACTTTAATTTTGGCATTGTACTGTTTTTGGACTTCGGAAGAAAAAGCTTGAAAAGCCGGAAAAACCTCATCCTTAGTTTTAAGAAGAACAACCCAAGTAAGACGTGTACAATCATCAATAAATGACACATAATATCGCATACCTGACACAATAGGTTCTTTTGAAGGTCCCCAAACATCAGAATGAATTAATTCAAAAGGAACGACACTTTTATTAGAAATACGAGGTGAATAGGTTGAGCGATGACTCTTGCCCAAAACACATGTTTCACAATGTAAGACTGACTCATCCACACCAATAAACAAAGAAGGCATGGATTTCTTCATAACACTAAAAGATGGATGCCCTAAGTGACGATGCCACAACCAAACTTCACTTAGCCTGTCAGAAGTTGATATTAAAACGGTCCGTGGCTGTGCTCCTGGTTTCGCCCCCACATAAGTCTGGTCCAGACGAAAAAGCCTGCCCCTCAAGTACCCCCGACCGAGTAACTCCCCAGTGAGAAGATCCTGAAAAATCACATACATAGGAAAAAAGGTCACAGAGCATTTGGATTCAACATTTAACTGTGAGACAGATATCAAATGATGAGATAAAGCAGGTACATATAACACATTTTGTAGCACTATTGTGTGAGTGATACAAACTGACCCTTTTCCTAACACAGGGAAGGCTTCACCATTAGCATTAGTAACATATGGTACTGGTGGAGAGGATAATTCAGTAAAGTAAGATTTGTCATAAGTCATATGATCTGAAGCACCTGAATCAATAATCCATGTATCACCACCAACAAAGCTAGAAATATTTAAGGCCATACCTATCTTACCACGACCAGCCACTGATGCTGTGGGTGTGGCGCCTTCTGCTGTATGATGGTCATGTCCGGATACACCATAGATGTCTGGTTCTTGGACCAACTGGATAGCTGCTCTTGCCTTGGGACGATAAGTAGGCCTCTTAGGCCTAAGATGAGGGTACAACTTCCAACAAGACTCACGAGCATGGTCACCCTTGCAATAAGAGCAAGGGGGACGAGGTTGGTCCCCAAAGCCTGGTGGTGGTCCTTGCTTGTTCAGTGGAACTGAACTTGAATGCTGAAGGAGTGGGGCTGGTGCTCTCGCTTGAATAGTGAGACTAGAGACTTCAAGTTGTGCTTGAGTAAGACTTTCCTGCTGAGACTCATCCTTACGGATATATGTGAAAGCTGTAATCAGGTTAGGAGGTTCTGTCATTCTGAGCAGCTCTCCTTTGGCACTGTTGTGTTTTGCATCAAGACCCCTCAGAAAGTGATGAACTCGCTCAAGCTCCTTTTCCTTCAAGTACCAAACAAGATCCTCCTGGTTCTTGATCTTGCAAGGACGTTTCGTATCAATTTCAGCCCAAATGTTCCTTAACTTGGTGAAATACTGTGCCACTGGCTGCCCATTATGTTGCATTGAAGAAGCAGTGCACATTAACTCATGAACCTGTATGAAATCAGACTCATTAGTATATAAATCTTCCAGTGTCTTCCAGATCGCCTGAGCTGTATCACATTGTTCCACCAGGTCGACTATGTCCTCATTCATGGCCTTGTACAAGACTGACATCACAAGACCATCATCATCTTCCCACTTAGTGTAAGCATCAACATCACTTTCACTAGGGGCCTTAATTGTCCCAGTTACATGCCCCATCTTGTGCATCCCTCGAAGATGAGCCGTCATGATTTTCTTCCATTTCCGAAAATTGGTTCCATTGAGTTTGGCACCCCCAAATGAACCACTTTCAGAATTCTTGACGGATACTTCAACTGTCTGAACATCTTTCCCCAGAGAACTTTCAACTCCAGAACCCATTGCAACACAAATACCAAATCAGTAATTTATGGAGCAAAAAACAAGAAAGGGCTGAATAAACCTGCGCCTGGTGCACTTGCACTGTCGGTGCACTGGAGCTGACAATAAATGGTGACTGAACCGGGTCGGACTAGAAACGGGTCGGGTCGGATTAGCAGAAACGGGTCGAGGAGTGCGGCGTCGGCTGCGTCGTGACAGAGCGGATCGACACGACACAACGGCGCGGCAGCGTTGAGACTTGGGCACGACGGCGCGGCAGCGTTGAGACCTGGGCACAACGGCGTCGGGCACGGCTGCGTCCGCTGGGCACGGCTGCGTTCGCTGGGCAGAAAGAGCAGCGTCGACTGCGGGGCAGAGACGACGACGGCGGGGCGGCACTTGGATCCCGGCCTGGACACAGCAACGGCAACAACTTTTGGAAAAGAAGATGCGGCGGCAAAGGGCTGAGCAGCAAAAAGAAATCAGTCTGACAAGGGGCCTACGTCAAACTGAGAACAGTCGGAAAAAACTTCGACGATCGAGACAATAAACCCTAACAATGAGGTTTATTTAAAAAAAAAGACAAACAATCGTCTGACAAATAACCGACGTCTGACGAAGAATTTGCAGCGGAAAAATAAAGAGACAAAGTCCTTTCGGATCTTTGCTCTGATACCAAGTCAAATATAACAAGGTTTGGAGAATGAATTTTCTGATATATTATTCGTCTCACAGAGGAGGCTATATATAGAGGTACAAGTTGTACAAACCCTACGTACTATGTACTACACATACAGAATAGGAAAGTAATAACAAATTAATTTACATTCCTAAACTAACTCCATGACTCACGCTAACAGGCATTGCTTAAGCTTTTGTTCAGGATCTCTTGTTGGGTTGATCTTTATGTCTATTTCTCCTTGCTCGAGCTGCTGCATGCACCTGTGTTTGGAGGTTAAGTGTTAGAATGAGTGAACAAATCATGCACAAAAAATTTAAATGAACATATATATATATATATATATATATATATATATAGACAAATATGAGAATGATGTCATAGAAGGAAGTGATATATCATTATATTGACAAGTCATTTGAATCACCTTTTTTGGCACTGTTTGTCATTGTTATCTTGCATCTGACAACGTTGATGGCAGATTTGTTGACGCTCTCGCTGGCTCAATTGCTGTGCACATTGTCGACGACACTGCTGTTGTTGTTGGTCTTGTTGCATCATTCGACAACTTTGTTGGCATTGCTCAAATTTTTGTTCTGGATCTCTTGATGGGTTAATCTCTAATTCTATTACTCCTTGCTCAAGTTGCTGCATGCTCCTGTGTTTGGAGGTTAAATTTTAAAATGAGTGATTAATCATGCACAAATAACATAAATGAACATAGATAGACAAATATGAGAATAATGTAATCATGCTAAGTTTTGTAGGAAGTGATACATCACTATATTGACAAGTCATTTGAATCACCTTTTTTGGCACTGTTTGTCATTGCTAACTTGCATCTGACAACGTTGATGGCAGATTTGTTGCCGCTCTCGCTGGCTCAATTGCTGCACACATTGTCGACGACACTGCTGTTGTTGTTGGCCGTGTTGCATCATTCGGCAACTTTGTTGGCATTGCTCAAGCTTTTGTTCGGGATCTCTTGTTGGGATAATCTCTATTTCTATTTCTCCTTGCTCGAGCTGTTGCATGCACCTGTGTTTGGAGGTTAAATTTTCGAATCAGTGAATAAATCTTACACAAGAACATAAATGAACATAGATAGACAAATATGAGAATAATGTTATGATGCTAAATTTTGTAGGAAGTGATACATCACTATATTGACAAGTCATTTGAATCACCTTTTTTGGCACTGTTTGTCATTGCTATCTTGCATCTGACAACGTTGATGGCAGATTTGTTGATGCTCTCGCTGGCTCAATTGCTGTGCACATTGTCGACGACACTGCTGTTGTTGTTGGCCTTGTTGCATCATTCGGCAACTTTGTTGGCATTGCTCAAGCTTTTGCTCTGGATCTCTTGATGGGTTAATGTCTTGTTTTTCTCCTCGCTGTTCGAATTGTCTCTCACACCTTGTGTAGAATAGAATAGTTCAGTTTTAGAATAGTGGCAATTGAAATGTGGATAAATTCATTGTTTTCTAAGAACTTATGTTAAATATTTGAACAACGGTATAATTCATTCAGCTTATAACTTACATATACTCAATCTAATGAGAGCCAAAATAAAAATAAAAATCAGTATCACCTTTCTTGGCACTGTTGCTGTTGACGTCGATCACCCATTTGTTGCCTCTGACAATGCTGCTGGCAAGTTTGTCGAGCACATTGCTGGGTACATTGCTGGCGGCCCTGTTGTCTAGATTGGCAGCTCATTTGGCACTCCTCAAATTGCTGTTCCGTTTCTCTTGATGGGTTAATGACTTGTTCTTCTACTTGCAGCTCAAATTGGCTCTCGCACCTTGTGTTGGGAATAGGTATAATTTTAGAATAAAATATATGTAATCTAATGTGCTTGTAAATAGACTACATTTAACATCATTGAACTATGAGAGAGCTTATCACCTTCTTTGGCATTGTTGCTGCTGTTGCCAATCCCCACCGTGTTGCTGCCTTTGACAACGCTGCTGGCACATTTGTTGCCGCTCGTGCTGGCTCATCTGTTGGCCGCATTGTTGGCGACACTGCTGCTGATGGCCGTGTTGCATTGATTGACACCTCTCCATGCACTGCTCAAACTTCTGCTCAGGATCTCTGGAAAACGGGGTTATGCCACGGCTTCCAATCTGCTCTCTACATTCTTGCTGGCACTGCTGCTGTTGAACGCCGCGCGGCATCTCCATCTGGCAACGCCGCTGGCATTGCTCCAACTGCTGGGAAGGATGCTCATGATGTTGAGCAAGAGTGAAGGTGATAGAGGCGAGGAGAAGAGTTGAAAGGAAGAGAACTTTGAGTATCGCCATGGTTACTGCTTTGATGAGTCTGAGAAGCATAGAGAGACTGGTGAGGTATTTATACGAAGCCAAGGCTTTGCATGCAATGTACATTTGTCTATGACAGTACATGCAAGGTGACTTGTGTCCTCCTTATGTGACCGATTAAAATTGAAGCACGTTACGTCCTACTTGATCATCTTCACGTGAAGCAGAGAAATAGCCAGAGGAATACCGACCCCGCTTGCATGCTTCACAATCTTCAGAATACGAGCCCCTCATATTCTGAAGCAGAGAAATAAGGTCGAAATGTGCTTTATGGGGGGCTCATATTCTGAAGACTGTGAAGCATGCAAGCGGGGTCGGTATGTGCTTTATGTGGGAAGAGAGGACAGCTTAGGTGGGAACGTGTTGGGGTGCATGGATGTGAATAGCCAGAGATTGGAGTTAGGTTGGTGGATGTGGCGATGCTCATCTATAATGCTTATATATACTGACATGACATAGCAGATAACAATCAAGCATGCATGGTACAGACAGTGTCCCTCTCATTCATATATATCCTTTTCGAAACTTATTCCCTGCACCCCTGGGACAGATGCACCACTCATCACAGCCATCCAATTTGCCACGTGTTGCCTCAATAGATCTATTGCTGTTAGCCTAAACAGAGTAACTGGAGGTAAAAGGAAAAAGAAAGGGGCTTGATCGTTTAAACAAGTTTTAATGACTTCTTAGGATTCTCACTTTCTAAAAATAAAACTGTACTTGAATAATTGCTGCACAAATACAAGATGACTTCAAATTTATTGTCTTATGAATCAATGAAAAACAGCTTAAAACTGACATCTATGACCACCCAAAAACATGTAAACCAGCAACAGAGATAGGGGATATAACATTACAGCCCCAAAACACATCCAAACAGGGAAGGTGGTGTGTCAACTCGCAACAACCCCCATCAGAATGCAGACGATTATAATGACTAGAACTTCTGCCGAGAAGTTCCATGTCAGATTTCGGTGGCGCTTGACCTCGTAATCAGCAGTGAATCAGGTGAGAAGCTTGCTAAGATGGGAGATGGGATCGGATGCTGCTGAAGCGCAGACTTAAAGATTCTTGCAGTGGAGAGAGATGGAAGGACGTCCCACGCTCGCGAATAGTGGAGAGAGATGGAAGGAGGTTTGTGCAGATTGAAATCGGATTGAGATTGTGGTAATTATGGCTTTAACCCCGCTCGTCCCGGTCATTTCCATCAATCATTTATTAACAGCGTCAATTTTTTGCCGGGTGCACCTGTCCCAGTGGGGCACCGAATAGGCTCTCCTTTTCTAAAGAGATAATGACAGATGTATCAAAAAATGGGATGATTATGTGCTCTTCAGTCCTATGATATATTGTGTTAAGAAATTCTTTCATCAGAAACTCTTCTTACTGCTGTTTACCTTCAAATTGAAACATCTGTACAGTTTTCAGATGTAGATGAATGCGATGTCTTTTTCTGATAGGAGTAGATAAATGGAATGCCGTTGTTACAGAAATGTTGTTCTTTTGTATTCCAATATTTTCGATCAGGTCTTTTATATTCCAATTATTTCAGCTGCTCCTACAATAGAATGATTGTTCATTTTTTTTTTTTGGTTTGATCATTTGATCATTCGAATGTGCTTTGAAACTCTAAAATTAAGTTTATATTCTTGGTTGGGTTTTGTAGGTGATAGAAATCAAGGCTTATTGAATTGAAAGTGCAGAAAATGTAAAGAAACACAAAAAAATAGACTCATACTATAGCAAGTGGCCAACTTAACAGAGAATTTGCCATTGGAGGAAGGGCCCCAAATGAAAGAATCTTCTTGATCAGAAATAGGTAATTAAGGAATACTAATAATATGTTTAACAATGTTTTGATCTAGTACTCTATTAAGCTTATCTCTATTCCAAGAACTGTATCATTGCAAATATAATCTGCCACAGACTCATCTAAGTTTGTTCTAGCTTGTCTATCATGACGTAAAAAATTCAATAAGGGGCAATCAAACACCCAGTTGAAAGTCTAAAACTTAATTTGTTTACCATTACCAACCATCCATCTCATTCCCTTCAAAATTAAGTCTATGGTATCCAACACCCCATTCCAAGCAGTAGAGTTCTTCTACTTTTTCTTTACCTGAAAAAAAGAAGCCTTGGATAAGTATTTTTTTCCTTACAATTTGAGACCCTTTCCAAGCAAGTTTCGCCAAAGCTGCATTATTGAAAAATCCATTAGGTCTAATACCTAGACCTCCCACAGCCTTAGGTTGGCAAACTTGTTCCCAAGCCACAGGAGAGCATTTCATGTCTGAACACCAGAAGAAATCTCTGGTTATTTTATCTACTTATTGGTTAGTTTTTTAGGACATTTAAAACAAGACATAACATGATTAGGCATAGAAGAGAGGTTGGACTTGATAAGAGTTAGTCTACCTCCTCTTCAAAGTGCTTAAGTGGTAATTGAGTTCTAAAAGTGATTAAAAAAAAGTTGAAACAACTTTAAGGACTCATGTTACAATTTTAAGGACGCAATTATCATTTTAAGGACTCAAGAGGACTAATGTACCATAAATAGCAATCAATGGGGGTGCCATGACACCCTTTGGCCCTCTATTTGCTCCGCCACCACCTATGTCTACCGGTATATATGATCATAATGATACTAAAGATGTTTTCTATGAAAAAAGTGCTAGTAATTTGGCGTTGGAGATGAGAGATGAAAATGAAGTTAAAGATGATAAGATTGTGTCAACTACCTTATGGAAAAGTTATCTGCAACTTCGATTCCAGGTACGTCGTCAGGACTAGCTACAACTCGGTCAGGTTATTCATATATTCTAGTACGTAGGAGGATCTTGCATGTTACACCATGTGAATTTATTACTGGAGCATGACAAGAGATTAAAGAACAACTATTAAGAAAATGGGGAAAATTAAGTATATAAGTAGCAGTGACTGTCTTAAACCTCCAGATGTTTCAGAAATAACAACAGCTAGCTTTACTTGTTTTAGCTACTCAACCACCAAAACATTAGTTGTTAACTTGTTATAATACGCTTACAATCTGGTTTGAAAAAAGGACTTGATTGCATATCGATCGTGAATGATTTGAAGGCTTTACGAATGGTATCCAGATATCCCATGACGAAGCCGTTGAGCCGTTCAGTTGTTATCCAAATTGTTCAAAACAAGAGCTCCATATAATACAAATATACTTAGATTGTTATGCATGGTGATAAACATGCATTACAAAAGAAAATCGTAAACACTGATTTAAGAATGAATCGAATACGTAGGAAATATCGTTTATTGATTATATGGCAAAAAGCTAGAGTTCTTTCTATAGACCCAAAATTAAAACTCACTCTACATGAGAAATAACTTCATAAGTACTCTAGCACTGCCCATAGCTAGTACCGCGGATCTACATACTACGTAGATTTTATTACATCACTATTCATAAGACGTACATTAACCTCTCTCTGGTACAGGTACTGGTTGGAAGTTAAAAGCCTACAAAGTCCAAAATTGATGACAAGCCTACAAAGCTTCGACCCTGTTGACCTTGTAGTTGTTGCTCGCACCTTCTTTGGCACTGCTGTTGTTGTTGCCAATCCCCACCTTGTTGTCTCTGGCAACGCTGCTGGCACATCTGCTGACGCTCCTGGTGGCTAAGTTGTTGTGCGCACTGTTGACGGCATTGTTGTTGCTGGCCTCGTCCTTGTTGTCTTGATTGGCAGCTTTGCTGGCATTGCTCAAATTTCTGCTCGGGATCTCGTGAATACAAGTCCACGTATTCTTCTCCTTGCTGAAGTTGTTGCTCGCACCTTCTTTGGCATTGCTGTTGTTGTTGCCAATCCCCACCTTGTTGCCTCTGGCAGCGCTGTTGGCACATCTGTTGTGCGCATTGTCGACGGCATTGTTGTTGGCCTTGTTGACGGTATTGGCAGCGTTGCTGGCATTGCTCAGGATCTCTTGAATACAAGTCCATGTATTCGTCTCCTTGTTGTAGTTGTTGCACGCACCTTCTTTGGCATTGTTGTTGTTGTTGCCAATCCCCACCTTGTTGTCTCTGGCAACGTTGCTGGCACACCTGCTGACGCTCCTGTTGGCTCAATTGTTGTGCACATTGTTGACGACATTGTTGTTGTTGGCCTCGTCCTTGTTGCCTGGATTGGCAGCTTTGTTGGCATTGCTCAAATTTCTGCTCGGGATCTCTTGAATACAAGTCCATGTCTAGTTCTCCTTGTTGTAATTGTTGCTCGCACCTTCTTTGGCATTGCTGCTGTTGTTGCCAATCCCCACCTTGTTGCCTCTGGCAGCGCTGCTGGCACATCTGTCGTGCGCATTGTTGACGGCATTGTTGTTGGCCTTGTTGCCTGGATTGGCACCTTTGCTGGCATTGCTCAAATCCTTGCTCGGGATCTCTTGAGTACAAGTCTACGTATTCTTCTCCTTGTTGTAGTTGTTGCTCGCACCTTCTTTGGCACTGCTGTTGTTGTTGCCAATCCCCACCTTGTTGCCTCTGGCAACGGTGCTGGCATATCTGCTGACGCTCGTATTGGCTCAATTGTTGTGCGCACTGTTGACGGCATTGTTGTTGCTGCTGGCTGCCGCGTTGCCTAGATTGACAGCTCTGCTGGCATTGCTCAAATCGTTGTTCAGGATCTCTAGTTGGGTTAATCATGTTCTGTTCGATTTCTCTTCCTTGCTGCAATTGCTGCTGGCACCTTTTGTTTGAATAAAAACGTTATCGGTCATCTTTTAAGCCACATAAGACATCAGTTCAATCACTTTAAAAGTATAATAATTACCTTGATTGGCACTGTTGTTGCTGTTGCCAATCGCCTCTTTGTTGCGTCTGACAACGCTGCTGGCATATTTGTTGGCGCTCTTGGTGGCTCAATTGCTGCCCGCATTGTTGACGACATTGTTGAATCCCTTGTCCACGGAAGGGTTGCTGTTGGTCGCACCTCCGCAGGCACTGCTCGTATGTCTGTTCACCTTGTTGTCCTCCTCGTCCGCCGCGGCCTCCTTGCTGCTCCATCATCTGGTCTCGGCATTCTTGCTGGCATTGCTGCTGTTCCCATCCCCGCGGCATATGCTGCTGGCAGTACTGCTGGCATTGCCGGAACTGCTGTTGAGGGTCATCCTGACAGTTAACGTAGTCGCCTTCCCCATCAGCAAGAGAGAATGAGATGGTGGCAAGGAAGAGAGAGCAAATGAACAAAGCTTTGAGTATCGCCATGGTTGTTATTGCTTTCGAGTGAGTCTGGGAAAAATAGTACTCTTAAGGTATTTATACAAGGTGAGGACTCTGCATGCAAAGTACACTTGTCTATGAGATGACATGCAAGGTGACTAGTGACATCCACATATATGCTAACCTTCGAGGCACCGCATACCACTTGATCTTGACGTGTGGGAGCAAAGTGAAGACGAATAAGAAATGGATGTATGTGCATGCTGGATATTATGTGGCGATTGTCCTGTGAATTTATGAAAGAACTAGGAGCATTTTTGTTCTGTTTTTTTTTTTTTTTCTTTGTTTTGTTGTTGCAGAGAATGAAGGACAGATCAGGTGGGAACGTGTTGATGTGCATGGAAGGGGATAGCCAAGAATCGGAGTAGGTAACGATACTCGTCCATATCGATCTGGCAGACTGGAAGGCACTACAGTGGAAAAAAGAGGCATACTCACACAAAGCAAAAGTGAAGTACATATCTTTATCCCTGATCCTTTTGGGATTAGTATTATCATGCATTTCACTAAATCATGCTGTTCAATATTAGTTCTCTGATCAGTATATAGTTTAGTTTTGTTCTAATTTTCAGTTTGAAGGTATAAGGATAGTTGACAATCCGTTTAGTTTGCAAAACACTTTGAGAACAAGTATCACTAACATTCCTTATGGCTCAGTAAATCATGCATATGCATATCACTGTTTTTCACAGAGGATAGCAGCCCTGCTTGCTATCCTAGCTCTGAGTCATTCAGCTATCCAGTTTTTTCAAAGAACTTGTTATATTAGTTTAATAGATCTTTGTTGCTTTTCAATTTCAAATGGACAACTGAGTTAGTGGGAAATGTCTTGGCGCTCAAACCAGTCTAAGGGTTGAGATCTTTTGCTATGACAACCCGTGACCAAATGGTTTGTTGCTCAAGGTTTCAGCTTGGATTTCATGATACGTTATCCTATGCAAAGCTGGTCCCTGTATGATTCAAAGACCAGTCGCTTTCGACTGTGACAAGTCCTTTGATGGAGTGAGTAAGAAGGTATGAATTCTCTTTGCTTCCTGCTTTGAATCATTCATGTTTTAGGAAAGGTTTCCTTGTCTTATTGAGATTGCTCTTGTCATCCCTTTTCTGGTTACATCGCTCTTAGCCTTATAGCCAAAAGCTACTGTCCAAACCTTTCTGAAACACTGCTGAGGTCAGCTGGCATCATCCTTGATGCCTTGTCTGCCTATAAATAGCTATAGCTTCGGCTTTGCTCGTTGTTTGTTGAAAACTGCTGTGGTAGCGTTTTCTGTGTTGAGTCTAGTTTTTAGCTTGCGTTGTTCATGCTGCTCTAAGTCTTCCTCGTGACTGTAAACCTTAGAGCTTGAACTCAAAACTTCTTTCATCAACTCATATCATGTTGCATACTATGTGGGATGTATAGTGCAACCAACCCAAGAGGCGTTCAAGGCTGAATCCGCTAGTGGTTAGCAGAATTCATAGACAAAGCTTCTAAATGCATTCCATGTTGTAAGGGCTTAGGAACAAGAGAGAGAATATGTCTAGACTAGTTTGGGACTAGGAGGGATAGCACTGTGGTAGTGTATCACTGGATCTATTATTCTTGTAAAGAAGTCACTTTAACCTAGTGGAAAGATTTGTCTTTCTAGAGTTAGAGACACGTAGTTTTTCTCCCTGATTCCAGGGTTTCTGCGAGAACAAAAACATCCTTGTGTTGTTTCTTTTCTTGCTGAGTTTTTACTTTCTGCATTCTTGTATACTATGAATCTGGAATAGCACTCGCTATTGCTATCCTCAGATACTGAAGTTATCGAAAATTAAAAGAAATGTCTATTCACCCCTCTCTAGGACCTTCACAGTTCATTGACCTGCACTTACTTCAGGACTTCAGGTTGCATCAGGCTTATAACACTGATTACGATAAGCTACTTAATGCGTTTAGGTGGTGATAGTTGTACGATTTAACTTACAGAAAATACAAGGGTCATTGATGCTTTAGAAAGGTTTAGATTTTGTTTTATACGATGAAGAACAGTTGATTTAGGAAATTTGCAGATTGTTTTCTTGGTGATCAAGAATATCAATCGGGATTTTCTGTCGGATAATGAATTATAATGATTCAGAATTTCAGATAAAGGTACTTTCTGTACCTACAACTCAGTAATAACCAAGACTGGATCGGAGTCTTTTTTCTGCTGCGGAGTGGGCTATTCCCCTGATTCATGAAAAACCTCTGCAAGGAAAGAAAAAGATTTGCCTCTAGACATTTGCCTGGAGAGATCAAACTTCAAAGTACAGTAGCTTCATGAATAGAAATCATAGAACACAAGATCACGAGTTTGCTTGCAGGTGAATTTTATGTGATACACCCGAATAGTAGAAAATACATGATGTTTATATCCTTTTGCTGTAAGTCTAAAACCCTCTCATGCCTAACTCTCCTGGATTTATTAGGTTGTTGTCATCATACTTGCTTATGGCTACTCCGGAGTAATCCTTATATTTATACATATGTATATATATGAAACTAAGTTGATGCATCATACATAAATGTGTATTTTCTGCGTGCTATAATATACTTGCTCTTGTCACACATATTATGCTTGTAGCAACAAAACTGGGAATTCATGACCAAGATGACATAGTCAAATGTTCTCTTGTCTGCTGTGCACTGTGAGAATTTGTGTAGTTTGCCTTACTCTCTTTGATTGTGAACTACAAAATCATATGATATATCATATATGACATGGATTAAAATTAATTCTCATTAGACTAGTATATACTCTATATATAACAAAGTAATCTCTCTTATGTTGTATGCCTTGTCTCAAATGGCTGTACTCCTGTGCGACTTAAGGCGTTATGTTAAGGAAAATTATTCAGCGCACCCGGGTACGCCGCGCACCCGACATCTCCACCGTCCGTTTGAGTACGTGATCTTGGGCCGTTAGTTGGGCGTTTCGGTCTGTTAGGTAGGCGAGTGATGGGCGATTAAGGAAAGTTGATCCGCTCATGTGTTGTCTCACTCAGAAACTTAACTTTATGGTTTCGCCTCATCAAAAAGTTCATGCGAGCTGGACAAGTTTGCATGGGCAAGAGACTTTGCGTGTTATAGAGGGACTAAGAGACGTGAGTGGACTTGATTCAATATGAAGCGGCGAGCTTGCAAGCGGGATTAGTTTACAGGCAGAGAAAGATGCTTGCCTGCGAAGAGTTATAGACTTCGCATAGAAGTGGAGTTTTAAATATGGAGGCGAGATGCATGTGAAGTGGACTGACTTCGTAGAAGATTGAGAGAGACGAGATGACTTCGCATACAAAGGAGACTTCGCGAGGAGTGAAGAAGAAGAGTCCACATAAAGGGACCAAATGAGGCGAGCTCCGCATGATTTTTGGTTGGATAACAGAGCAATTATCTTTAATTGCATAAGAGGCGGCTCGCATGTGGAAGTGTTTGCATGTGTTAAGGTTTATATTCCTTAATCACATGTATGCAAATGTATGTGCATCCGGTACTATAAAGTCTAAATCTTGCATGCCAGTCAACCGCTTTTTGTGTAAAAAATGATGTTAAACTTAGGTTGACCGGTTCGATAAGGGGTCTGACGAATCTGAAACAGGGTGGATTTTTTTTCAGTAGACCTATTTAATCACCATGTCTACATCTGACGGTGAAATTTTTATTTTCACATATTTATGACCTCGGATCGCCACATGCCTACTAAAGTGATATAACTTGTTTAGTAGGTTATATGACTTGTACATCATTGTGAACCAACTATACAAGTTATACCGTTTTAGTAGGCACGTGGCTATCCGAGGTCATAAATATGTGAAAATAAAATTTCACCATCAGATATAGATATGGTGATTAAATAGGTCTACTGAAAAAAATCCACCTTGTTTCGGATTCGTTAGACCTCCCATCGAACCGGTCAACCTAAATTCAACATCATTTTTTACACAAAAAACGGTTGATTGACATGCAAGTTTTAGACTCTGTAGTACCGGATGCACATACACTTGCATACATGTGATTAAGGAATATAAACCTTAACACATGCAAACACTTCCACATGTGAGCTGCCTCTTATGCAATTAGAGATAATTGCCCTGTTATCCAACCAAGAATCATGCAGAGCTCGCCTCCTTTGGTCCCTTTATGCAGACTCTTCATCTTCACTCCTCGCGAAGTCTCCTTTGTATTCGAAGTCATCTCGCCTCTCTCAATCTTCTATGCAGTCAGTCAACTTCACATGCATCTCACCTCCATATTTAAAACTCCACTTCTATGCGAAGTCTATAACTCTTCGCAGGCAAGCATCTTTCTCCGCCTGTAAACTAATCCCGCTTGCAAGCTCGCCGCTTCATATTGAATCAAGTCCACTTACGTCTCTTAGTCCCTCTATAACACATGAAGTCTCTTGCCCATGCAAACTTGTCCAGCTCGCATGACCTTTTTGACGAGGCGAAACCATAAAGTTAAGTTTCTGAGTGAGACAACACATGAGCGGATCAACTTTCCTTAATCGCCCATCACTCGCCTACCTAACAGACCGAAATGCCCAACTAACGGCCCAAGATCACGTACTCAAATGGACGGTGGAGATGTCGGGTGTGCGGCGTACCCGGGTGCGCTGAATAATTTTCGGTAAAACATAACATCAATAGTTCTCCAGACAAGTAGAATGATCAATTTGATTCATTCCTCTTATGTCCTTTCCTTCTTTCCTACAGATATTAGTCTTGCAGCAAGCTCAGCAGTAAAAGCTCTTGAAAAGCCAAAACTATAATCACCTCAGCTACTGCAATTATCACGTCTGCAGTCTAAATGATCAGCTTCACTAAATGACGTCTTATTTGCCAATTTGGTACTCAAAAGGAAATTTGTCTAAACCGGCCAGTTCCTCATCTTCATGTAAACAACTGGAAAGCAGTGATTCACAGACAGATTGTTTTCTTTTCTTCATATCCTTGATTGTATTATAGCTCCACCATAATATTTGAGGGGTTTGAGGTTGTAACAACATAGGATGAAGAAATACAAGGATGAACTCAAAAATGGACACCTATTAATAACCTTAAGGATCAGATTCAACTGTCAAGGTTCATCTCAGAACAACATGAATAAGTTCACATAATGAACAGAAAAACCGCATTGCATGAAGAAAATTAGGCCTCAGAACAACAAGAATAAGTTCAGTCTAGAGAACTGAGTGCAACATTTACCAAACCGTAGAATCAAAATCCAAAATGAGAAACAAACAGTGTATAGAGAAATGCTCTTTGTGCATATCGTAATGCACTGAACCAAAATGTTTGAGATTATGATGAACTGATAAGAAACAAAAATGGTGGCAAGAGATGCAAGGAAAAACATAAAAATGGACCGACTGAAGTTCAAATGGGAGCTGGATATTATGACGAACTGATAAGAACAATTTGGTAACCTATTACATGGTGAACTAAAAAAAGAAACTTATTAACCGATCTGCACATATTTTTGACATCATCTAGAAGTGTAAGAATTATAATCACAATTAAGAAGGCTGGTTAGTTAGCCATCCTTCAGAATCAATAAAATTCAAACTAGTAAACTGTTGCACCATATCAGGGCCAAGCTTCCTTTCCCAACTCACACGCTTCGAAGTGTTGGCTCCTGCTCCATAGCATCCATACTCTCCAAACGTCAATTGCTCCCTGCACATTACACACAATTACCAATCACTAAAACCTCCAAATTATGTGAGAGGTGCAAAGACTTGCATGATATGACATGTAATGATGCTCAACAACTAAAAACAAATACGCAACAGATGTATAATAAGGATCTTACTCATGGCCAAGAGCTTGCCAACCATCCCAACCTTCAGGGACTACAATGTTTGATAAGTTAGACCTGTAGAAAATGACCCTTGCATAAGGTCTCCACGCCCTTCCCAAATAGGTTAAACCAGTACCATGCACCATGCATTCGTTGAAAATGAATCCGCCTGATTCATCCGGATTGTCTCTCCCCTGTGCTGTGATGTACCCTATCCCACCAGGCTGGAGATTTCCCGCTAGCACTGATATGGCGCATCCCTACACACAGAAATAATAAATAGATAAATAAGTAAATAAATTGTGATCAACAAAAGGCACTCAAACACCCAGGCCTCGTTTGGTTCATGGAAAATAATTATTAAGAAATGAACAAAATGAAATTTGTTCATTTACTGTGTTCAGGAATGCTGAAGGAAAGGAAATACTTTCTTGAAGGTTGGGAAAATGTGAGGGAAAATTGTTCCTTCCAAAATTCATAAAAGCCACTTTCTTATCTTTTTTTCCTTGCATTTATTACTCACAATATATTATTTTATTATTTTAATTAACAACTTTCTGGATGATTTTCTTTGTGTTATCAGACATCGGAACGGAATGTTAGCGGAAAAGAATTTCTCTTCTCTTTCCTTTCAAGCGGGAAAGACAAATGAACTAATTTCATTTCCGCAAACCAAACAAGACCCCTAAGTAATCGTTTCCCATTTCTGAAAAGACAGAAAGTTAATTCGATTCATGAGTTCTTAACATCTAATAAGCAAGCATATGACAGAATGAAAAGAAAAAGAAAAAAAAAAGTAAGCCATCTATGTTCTTTGGGAATGAGTGAAAAGGAGAGTTAAAAATCCTATCCTGCAAACTTCAAAAGTTTGTCTCCGATTCATTCACTTTACAATTCAAGATAACTAAAAAAACAAGTTTTACCTGGAAAACGGCCTGGGCATGGCCAAAGATGAAATCGATAGCACCTTGGATAGTGCACTTCTTGTAAAACTGGCGTCCTTCAACAGCCCACAAAGTATCTTGAAACCCAAAAAATCCACATTTGTAGAATAATGTTTTATCACCACTTATCATAGCTGCCAATGCTTGCGTAATTTGACGATATCTATTAAAAGGATTGTTGTATGAATTCTGCATAGATGGAGTTAATTTAATTCAGATTCTTCTGAAAAATAAAAATTCATTCACCAAAGGGATTACTAATATTTATAGACTTAAATCACACAAAGAGTTACACTTTATAATGAAACATTGAAACTTGTGAAACTTGATTCTAGTACTGAACCTCTAAATAGGAGAGATTAACATGGGAAAAAATTATGTCACCACCAATAAGTTTATGCTTGTGATGCTCCAAAGTTAAATCCAACTCATCTAATCGGATATAAATGGTAATTTCATACCTTTTCTTTGAAAGTATAGTCAAATGAATATAAATGGTACTCATCAAGTTGTAGATCGAATACAATGATAAAGAAAAGAAAAATAGCTAGAGTGAGGTTTTCAAGTTTTTCTTACAGCAAAAGTGATGGATTTGATAGTGATACTAGGAGCTTCAGAAATGAAAGTGGCACTTCTGTCAACAGGGCCAATATCATCCCATACGATTTGTGTTCGTCGCTTGTTTTCTCCTTTTAGAATTATGTACGGCTTATCAGAAGGGATTTTCACCTTCTCCCTGCAAAAGATGAAATACAATTCTCAAATTATGTATTACAAACTACAACTAATTTTCATTACTGAAGAAGGGGAACCAAAAATATAAATATATAAACCTATAGGTTCCGGAGGAGATCTTGATACAAACCCAGTGCTTGTTGTTTGAAGGAACAGCATCAATGGCGGATTGTACTTTGGTGAAGTTTCCTTTGCCGGATTGATCGACGGTGATGGTGTAAGTAGCTAATTTCTTTTGGCCGTATAATCTATAGATCTGGCCATGAGTACCTAGTTGCCCTAATCCAAACCCTAGCAAGATGACGACAAATGAATAGTAACCAAACCATGGAGGAAATATTGTCATCTTCTTCTTGTTCTTCTTCTTTGATGAAGAAGATGATGAGATGAGAGGAGAAAATCGATGATATGTAAATTGGTGATTTCAGTATTTAAAGCATATGGACGTTTAATTCAGTATGTAATTGGCAATAAAGAGAAAGTGACTAATAAGGAATTTGGAGGGAAATGGGGTAAGTCAAAGGTCTCATAAGAGAAAGTATCGAATTATAACAAATTTATATGATGATACTTTTACGTAATTGCATAAATATTGGAAAGTAATTGGACGTTTCTAATCCTTAAGAGGAAAGAAAATAAAAGTATATTATGAGCTACCTATGTATGTAGAAACAAAAAAAAATTGCTAAGATATAATTATAAGGATTTAAATCTAAATATAGAAATTCACTTATTGTCTTTTTTCCCCAAAATCAAATCATTCCCTCACCCCATTTTAATTATTGTAACAATCCCTCACCCCAATCATGCCTTTTTTTTTGCTACTGAAGGATTGGTAACTGATCCTTCTTCAAACTTGAAAGGAAACTTCTAAAATGGGTATTTGGTTATGGAGGTCTAAATGTCAATCTTGCTGCTTAACTTCCTTTGTTAAACTTAAGGTCATTTTCTCCTTTATGAGATTTTTTTTTTTTTTGAAAACCTCTGTTATGAGTATTTAATATGAAGCTAAATTGTTAAACCTGATGAAGAGTATATGAATACGAGAATAGAGGTCTACTCATTCATTTATAAATTGACCTTTATATAGGCATTACATAGAGAATCTCTGTAAATCAGGGTTTAATATCTAACAAATATTCTAGTTTAATAAGAAGAAGATTTGATCAAGACATATCATTAAGGATAAGAATGTAAATTCCTTCAACACTCCCCCTTGTGTCGCGTACCAGAATCACATGACGCATGAACTTTGTCTTGGTAAAAACCTTGTCAAGTAAAACAAAAACCTCTTAGGTAAAAACAAAAGACTTGGTCGAAGGGAAAAAAGAGCACAACGCGCAAACTACAACTTGAATATAAAACATGTGTCGTAGACTCTCCCTGATGTCTACACAATCAACTCCCCCTGATAATCAAATCAATTATGAAGTTTAGATAAACGACACATACCAATACTTCGCACATGCTTCTCAATAGTAGATTTGGGTAGAGACTTGGTAAACAAATCTGCTACATTATCATCGGAACTCACTTGGTTCACTTGAATATTCAAAAGCTGTTGTTGTTGTTGATTGTAGAAGAACTTAGACGAGATATGCTTAGTATTATCACCCTTGATAAATACCAACTTTATTTGTTCAATGCATGCCGCATTGTCTTCATAGAGAATCCCTGTAAATCAGGGTTTAATATCTAACAAATATTCTAGTCTAATAAGGAGAAGATTTGGTCAAGACATACCATTAAGGATAAGAATGTAAATTCCTTCAACACTTCCCCTTGTGTCGCGTACTAGAATCACATGACGCATGAACTTTGTCTTGGTAAAAATCTTGTCAAGTAAAACAAAAACCTCTTAGGTAAAAACAAAAGACTTGGCCGAAGGGAAAAAAGAGCACAACGCGCCAACTACAACTTGAATATAAAACATGTGTCGTAGACTCCCCCTGATATCTACACAATCAACTCCCCCTGATAATCAAATCAATTATGGAGTTTAGATAAGCGACGCATACCAATACTTCACACATGCTTCTCAAGAGTAGATTTGGGTAGAGACTTGGTAAACAAATCTGCTACATTATCATCGGAACTCACTCGGTTCACTTGAATATTCAAAAGCTGTTGTTGTTACTGATTATAGAAGAACTTAGATGAGATATGCTTAGTATTATCACCCTTGATAAATACCAACTTTATTTGTTCAATGCATGCCGCATTGTCTTCATGTAAGTTGGTGCTTCAGTGGTAGATGTCAATCAACTGGACTTTCGAATATGAGTTATTACAGAGCGAAGCCAAACACATTCTTTAACAGCTTCATGTAGTGCAATAATCTTTGAATGATTCGAGGAAGTAGCAAGAAGGGTTTGCTTGGTAGATCTCCAAGAAATCGCCGTATAGTTCCCATGGTAAACACATACCCAGTTTGGGAACGTCCTTTGTGTGGGTTTGACAAATACCTAGCATCAGCAAAACCGACTAACACATCATTCGGTGTCTCAGCATAGGGGACAATGCCACATTGCGTCAATTTTGAGCTAGAAGGAGCTTCGGAAGCTTAATTTTGGTTGGGAGCCAAAATCTGCTCAGTTGCGGCATTGAAAGCCCTCAAGGACGCGTAGGGGCTCTGTAGGGGCACAACCGTACAAGGTAGGGGCTCAGCTACAGCGCTGCACTCGCAAAGGCGCGAGAGACGCACTCAGGGGCGCGGTATAGGAGCGCTGGCGTGCGGCAGGCGCGGTAGGACGCAGCTAGGGCGCGCTACACGCTACCCATGTAGGCAGACTGTGGCAAGGGCACATTGGGCGCTACCTTGCGCTGCCAAGCTGTTGCCCGACATGGCAGGGGCCCTTAGGGGCACGGCCAAACTGCCTGCAATGCAATCTTCAATTGAAACATCAACATTCATGTTTTCAATTTCAATTTTTTAACGAAAAAAAAGCTCAAATCAATTGAACCCTTCAAGTACCTGAAGATATGTTTAACACCAGTACAATGACATTGCGTTGACGCATAGCTAAACCTAGCTAACAAATTTACTGAGAATGCAATGTCTAGTCTTATGCATTGTGTCAAGTATAGGAGAGCTCCGATAGCGCTTAGATACATAATTTCTGCTCCAAGGACTTCCTCATCATCCTCTTTAGGACGGAATAGATCCTTTTTGATATTCAGACTTTGCGTGACCATGGGAGTCCCAAGTGGGTGAGTTTAGGGATGGGTATAAAACCCGAAATGAAAAAAAATACCGAATCGGACCGGCCAGCCCGACCGGGCCTGACCGGGCTTTTTTACGGGCTGTCATTTATTTTCTACCATTTTGGGATGGGCCCAACTATACTCGGGCCAGTCCCGGGCCCTAATTTTTTGATGCATTTTCGGCCCGAAAGCCCGACATGCATATGTGTCTCTCATTAATTGGATAATTTTAGTAGTCCTATACTAGTTACATAGACTCAACCACAAAAGATTAGTCCATTTTATGTAAAGTCGAACCCTAAAGTCTAACCCCTAAACTACATACCCAACAGAGACGAAAAAGAGATGAAAGTTGAAACAGAGACGCTCCTAGCCTCCAAGCCTCCTCTCGCCTCTGCTCTCCTACGTGCCTCCGCACCTCACGATGACACTTGCCGCTTGCGCCTCTTGAGTCTTAGCGACGCCAGCGTCTTCCTCTCTTCCTCCAATGTGCCTTCTAACTTATAATCATTCAATCAATTGTGAATTTTGTGATTGTGATTTTCAAATTCCAATCGATTCATTCTGAATCAGATTTTATCAGATGCTCCCTCTCTTCTTCTCTTCCTCACGACGACAGCAAAACAGGCCTGAAACCCGGTAAAATCGGTCCGGGCTCTTGCCGGGCCGGCTGGGCTTTTCCCGGGCCCCAAAATTTTTTGATGCAAAGACCTGCCTGATTGTACTGTTACAGGTCTGAGCCCGGTCATTATGAAAAGTAGTCCGGTCTTGGCCCGCGCCCAGCCCTAGGTGAGTTTTGTCCAAATTAAAGCGCCTGAGCATCTTTTGGACATAAGCTGACTGGTGCATCAATATTCCAGTCTCTCGATGCTCTAGCGCTAAGCTTAGGAAAAATCAAGTTTTCCCAAGATCTTTCATCTTAAACTCGGATTTCAAGTAGGTCACGGTCTCATCAATTTCCTTGAGATTACCGATGATATCCATGTCATCAACATAGACGGCTACTATAGCAAATTTGGTACTTGTTCTTTTAATGAACACGCATAGGCAAAGATTATCATTCTTATATCCCTTTCCAATCAAGTAGTCACTTAGACGATTATACCACATTCGTCCGGATTGTTTCAATCCATATAGTAAACGCCGCAATTTAATTGCAAAGGCACTTCGTGGCATAGAGTCACTTGACTTGGGTAGTGAAAGTCCATCAGGCACTTTCATATATATCTCTAAATTAAGATCCCCATAGAGATATGCAGTAACCACATTTATAAGCTGCATGCTCAGTTTTTCGGACACTACTAAACTGACTAAGTAGCAAAAGGTAATGTCGTCCATAACGGGAGAATATGTCTCCTCGTAGTCAATTCCGGGCGTTGAGAAAATCCTTGCGCCACAAGTCATGCTTTATAGCGCATGACTTCATGTTTCTCATTTCGCTTTCGAACAAAGACCCATTTATGTCCAACAGGCTTAATATTAGGTGGGCATGACACTACCGGACCGAAAACTTGCCTTTTTGCTAGAGAGTCTAGTTCAACCTGTATCGCATCCTTCCATTTCGGCCAATCTACTCGACATTGGCATTCTGCAACGAAGCACAGTTCAATCTCATCGTCGTCGATAATATCTTGAGCGACAGAATAAGCAAAAACATCATCAATAGTCGTAGAAGTTCTTTCCATCATACCGTGCGCATCGGTATACTTTAGTGAGATTTCTTAGTTCTCTAACATCAACATTGGATTCGAGGCGTCCCCAATATATGCTAACATTTATTCTTGGACATAACTATAGTCAGAGACAATCTCATGTGAAAGATTCACAGTGTTGATGATGAGTTGATCATTTTGTGTCTTACTGTCACGCCTTTTGCATAGCACAGTATTTGTTGAACCAACAGGTCTCCCACTCTTCCTAGTGGGAGCCGAGGCCGCGGCCACACTGCTACCATAAGCGTCCGGCGTGTCCAAGATGCCATTGCTGAGCCCGGGTGTGGCCGGTAAAGTCCCTCTTGTGGGGACTTAATTCTAACCTTGCAGGAACATTTGCAGCAGGTATAATTGATCTTGTCACTTTCATAATATCGGTAAATGAGTTAGACATCAAATATGCAATTCTACTAAAATCAAGAATATGCTGAACTTCTAAATCACTGTCAGAAGTGCGGGGATCATAACGAGACATAGTAAGGTCAGACCACGTTAATTCTCGACAGAAACGGTCATGCCTCCCCTAACAGCTGGAAGAATGTCTCATCAAAGCGACAATCTGCGAATCTCCTGTTAATTTGCTACCCTAACTTTCATCTTGGTGTCAATAAGCTACCCTAGTTTTCACTTCAACCAATTTGTTACCTTAACTTTTCATAATTAACCAATTTGCTACACTAACTATTAAATCTATCAATTTGTTATCATTCCATCAAATTTACTACTTTTAACTTATCAAAATTTCAATATCGATCAACTTTAATTTTCGATTTTCAGAATTAATTTGTGTTTGAATTTAAAAATAAACAAAATAAAATGACAAAAAGATAACAAGTTGGCTAATTATAAAAACATAAGGTAACAAATTTACAGAAATGATAATTAGGATAGAAAATTTGTAAATTATGAAAAATTAAAGTAGCAAATTGACTAAAATAGAAGTTGTGGTAACAAATTGATGATAAGGTGAAATGTAGGATATCAATTTGGCTAAAAAGCCATCAACACTAGATCACAAATAAAGAACCAAACAGACTGAAAGGCAGTAGACAGATAAACATGTCCGACGATACACAAAAATTAGCACCGCAAAACTCGGCCCATGTGCATCAGGACAGGATTTGCCTAACATAATACTACAAATGACCGGTAGGATATCAACAAAGCCGCATTCTATAGCATACCAAGATGGTGTTTAAAATGGGATCACGACATTAAGGAAAATCCAGAATGAAAATCCAATTGAATTGGAAAACAACTCCGCTAATTTATAAATAAGGTTGGCATACAAAATTATGACTATCTTTAACCAACAAACACAAAATGAAAAGAATCTCCACTCAGTTCACAACATTTTCATCTTAAAGAAAGATGTCTACTGCTCAGTACTTGATAGGAGCAATTATCTCTAGGTGAGGACCAAGTTTCTCCTCAGCAACCGTCTCTGCTTTGACTCTCAGTTTGTTAAGTTGTTTCTTCCTCTCGTATGCAATCTGAGACCTTTCCTTCCTCTTCTTCTCAAGCTCCTGCACATACAACATCAGTGAGCACAAGAAAGTACTGAAAACATGACACAGGAAACTAAAAGATGAAACATCAAATTATCAATATAATCCAAGAAACAATAAAAAGCTATTTTGTAAGCTATGGCATCCATGAGATCACGCTAAATAACTCCTCACATACCAAAACATACTTCCTCATTCGAGATTATTCCAACAAAAAAGAGAAGTGGAAGAAGTGGAGTTTTAGTGGATGTATGCAAATAGGAACATAGGATTCAGCTACTGAATTATAGGGCATACATTCAAGAGAAGGGTTTTTAAAAAAATAGGGATCACGACTAAGCTCAAATGGTACTGTGAAAACAAAAGAAGACAATAAAGCAGAAGGATAGAAAGATAACTAATGACACCAGTAATTTTCAAAACCAAAATTTGGTCTGTGGTGTTATCCTCCCTGGGCATCTAACAAATACATCAGAATCTTTTATTCAAAAAAAATGTTCAAGTATTGATGCAGATGAACAACAAAGATGGAAATCAAGTAGTACATAAAGCATTCAGAGTAGATTACCACACCACAAGCAGATTGAAACATTACGAGTGTATGACCTCGTAATGATGAATTTAGGAAGAATTATGCACATCATAAGTTCATAAAACAAGCATTACACAACAATTCATAAATGCAATAAATGCAATGTCATACGAATTGAACAATATGACTCAATAAAAAAAGACCATTACTCTGAAATAATTTAAATAACCGTAATTTCCAGAGATAAATTAGATATACTAAAGAATAAAGCAGCTGCAACAATTCTTACCCTGATAGTGTCATAGTGGTTCCATCCGACCTCTGAGGAAAGCTTGCCCAACAAACAGTATTTGTGTCCTGCTTGTAGCCTCAAGACCCTGTCGATTTTCACAGCACAAAAACAATAATCCATTAACCAACAGAAAACAGAACAAGTGCAAACATTAATAAAATTAAAAAAATAAAAAAAACCAACAACTCCCAAACCAAAGCGAAGAATCTCACTTGAGAGCATCAGGAATAACCATCCTCTTAATCTTGTCATAAGGAGGTGGAATTCCCTCATAGGCCTTCAGACGGGCAAGAGCGGCAGCTCCACGCTTGGTCTTGTGTGGAATCATCCTACAAAAACAAAACAAAAACCAAATCAAACTCTCACATTTCGTTCGAAACCAAATCCAAACATGACCTAACAGCCAAACCAATCCATATAAGTATCAATATCGATTCCGCAACAATTAAAAAAACACATCCTTTTACACTAAAAACTTAACCGAAAGACTGATCAGGGCCTAAACTAGAACCAGAAAAACCAGAGAGATAGAGAGTGAAACGACGACGTACCCACGGATGGTGCGCCAGAGGATCTTAGCAGGGGCGCGGAAGTGAATGGGGCCGTGAGAGGGCTTGGTGTTCATCCGCTTACGCAAGAAGCGCATGTACTTCATCTTTTGTCTCACAAGTCCACCGGAGATGCAGATCTCCTCGCAGCGAACGACGACCACCTTCTGGCCGTTCAGGAGCTCCTTGGCGATGATGGAAGCCAAGCGGCCGAGCATGTGGTGACGCGCGTCAACCACCACGCGCTTGGCGCAGATTCCTGACCCAGAAACCATTGTTGAAGCTCTCTAGTGCTCTCTCTAACCCTAAGCGGCTGCGGAGTTGAGAGAAATGGGGGACGGAGGAGTTAGGGTTTTGGGGTGGGGTGGTTTATAAACGAGGGGTATATATGGGCTAGGGTTAATTATTGTACCGTCTGGGCTGCTTAATGGCGGAGGCCCATTCCAAGGTTGGGCTACTGACTACAATATGTAAAGGAAGTCTCTTTTTTGTTTTTCTAATATATAAACGGTTATTAAAATTAGCTAGCCTTCATACCCACGTGATGCGCAGCTAATTAACGATATTCTTCAAATTTACTTAAAAACATGAACAAATTGGAGGATGGAGAATCAAGGACAATAGAATAAGAAGAGATGTCAGCGTTACAAACTAAAAATTTTTATACCGTGAACCTAATCAAGAAGGGATGCAATAAAGTAACGATGCATTGTTATCCCTGATGTGCATGTCTTATTGCTTCATTCTGATCACCAACTTCTTCTTTTTTTTGTTTCAACCCCCTCAATTCTCTTTTATACAGACTGAGGGGTTAATTTATCCACTACTCTTACGTTCAGTCAGTTATTTCCACAATCTCACATCTCTTGAAGTAATTATTTGTTATAGGTTTTTATGTAATGTGTCTTTTACTTTAATAACCCTTTTCTTTATTTTCCAAAATCAACCTAATAGAGACAATTATGACAGTTCATATTTTGGTGAATATAGTGGGCACTTAACTTTATTATAATAGAGATAGAGGTTAGGAGGCAATAGTCCATAAAAAGTGTGTTTGTTAAGGGAGATTGTATAACCCCGTCTTAGTTTCTTTAATAGTACTCCTGAACTCCTCAAGCATGGTTTATGCTACATACTAACTTGTGTTTGGTACCAGTAAGACTATACACCATCAACAAAACACCAACACGTTCTTCACTTCTGAGAAAATATTGAGAAGCAAATGTGAGGGTATTTTGACATCTTTGTTTCACCTCCTTAGTTTTATACGAAGTTTTGAACTAATCAACCAACCACCCATCATGTCAAGACTATCTAACTTTGGTGCTCTTTTCCAGCCACAACAACGACCTGCTTGTGATTCACATGACATTCTTCTTGAAAATTTCTTCAACTATCAAGGAATTTTGCTAAAGATTATGTTGAGAGAGGGTAATTTGGTGCTTTTAGATGTGCAACTAACGCGCAATGTAGCACGGTCATTAAAAAAAGAGGAAGTATTTAGACCCCAAGTATCGTACCACGGGGATTGAAGGGCTAACCACAATCTTTGGGTAATCAGCAAGAAAGTCACCTAGCAAACAAAGAAAGAAAAGAAAATAAAATAAAGAGAAAAGTTCACAATCAGTCCCTCAACTCTTGTGGCAAGGCCAACGTGATGCCTAACTTATAAAAACTACCAACGTGATGCCTGCACTTTACTTTTCATATCACCGTGAGGCCTAAGGCCATTTTCCGTCACGGCTCCGTGTGTTTGGTCACGTGCTGCGCACATGACCACACCAAAAAAGGGCATTTTACAGAAATAACCCTATGACGAGTTCAAAAACTCTGCTTCCCTCCAATTTCAAATTCTACTGTTGCATTTTTTTCCCGCCAATTTTCATTGTGTACCTAATTTTCCTTTCTTTTCCTTCCTACTGGGCAATCTGTTACTGGCAACAATCTTGAACAATGAAATGAAATGCAACATCAAAATATTCTCTTGTACATTTCCAAAAAGGCAGACATGCCACAATTCCAACATAGATAACATCCAGTCATCCACAAACATGAGTTCAACAAATTCAACTTGTCCAACATAACAAAATTACAACAATACAACAACTATTCGACAGGCCAACACCCTAAATATACAGCAAAATGCAGAATCTTTTAAAACCAGCAAATAAGGATCAGCATGAGAAAGAGGCTATGATGCTGGAACTTTTCAATTTTTGCTAGCACCCCTTGCTGCTGGATTTTGGCTGGTTTGAGTAAGAGGCCCCTGAGCTTGTGCTGAAGTGGATGCACCAGCATTTGAAGTAGAAGCCTCAGCAGCCTTTCGTTTCAACCATCCCTTCCTAGACCGTATGATTTGGTCCTTGACATTGGATGCAACATTACGTGGGGCTGGGGCTCTTCTCACCTATGAAATCAAAAGAAATAGACATTTCAACACAACAACATTATCAACACAACAGTCACATCTTCAACACAACAACATTATCAACACAACATTCACATCTTCAACAAAATAACATTTTCAATTGATGAAGAAGCTAAGTGATCTCCAAGAAAACCTGATTTCAGACTCTTTTCGTAGTGTTTGATGACTTTGATCCACCCTATTTGATAAAAAAAAAAAGATAAAAAAAAGAGACAATTCAGTTAAATTGAAAGGCAAATATTGGTGAATTGAATAAGAATTGATTCTCATTTTGTAATAAAGACTTACTGTTGCAGCAGCTTTTTTAGCCTTTGTAATTGGACATCCCAGTTTGTTGTGTCCAAGCTGACCACAAATTTTGCAAGTCATTTTGGTCCCTTTTCTACCCAATTTTCCCTCAATAGGAGCTGGAGGTGCTGTGGTCTTGTTCTTTTCCCCTGCTTCCTTTTTCCTCTTCAACTTTGGCCTCCCGGTCTGATTTTTATATGGAGGAGGAGCAATTGGATAATCAACTTCTTCCCAGTCATCCTCTCCTGCAATAGGGAATATGGTAGGAGTGTAGGTCTGCATATAGCTGCTAGGCATGAGATAATCATCACAATACAAGCAAGCATCTTGTTTTTTGAATCTGATTGCACAAATGGCATGCACACAAGGAATACCACTAAGCTGCCACCTTCTGCAAGTACATGTGTGAAGACCTAAATCAACTGCATGCTTGCTGCCATTTTCACCACTTCTAGTCACTTGAAAGACAAACTCATTGCCCTTATGAGCTCTGTAGAGTGATGCTCTCTGTCCAGTCTTATCTAAAATCTTCTTTATCCTTGGACCAACCAAATCCTTCCACTTCTCACATGCAACCCTTCTATTAGAATTCCTAACCATCATGTCCATCCTAATCTTCTCTAGCATGGTGAGAATGAGCTTATCCCTAGCAGGTAAGATAGCTGAGTTGAAAGACTCACTGAAATTGTTCAAGAGAATATCACACTTGGAGTTATCTTCAAAGAATGCCCTACTCCAATGTATTGGAGGCCTCTTTTCAAACCTGGTAAAAGCATCTTGCTTGAGCACCCTCAAATCCTCCATATGCTTGTTGTACCAAGGTTTGGTACTGCTTCTGGCCGCGTTCCACATCAATTGCTTCAACCCCTCTCCTGGATTCTTGTACTTGAAGTTATTGTACAAGTGTCTCACACAATGTCTATGTTGAGCATTTGGAAACAAAGCTGTAATTCCAAGGACAAAAGTTAGTCATACAGTCGAAAATTTAATTTTGAGAAAAAAAAGACAGAATGGGATAGACTTGAACAAACCTTTGATTACATTCTCCAATCCTTTCTGCTTGTCTGACATAAATACATAGCTACTGTTGTTCTCCATTCTTAGATCCTCCTTCAAATACTCAAGAACCCATTGCCAAGTTTCTTCAAACTCTATTTCAACAACAGCATATGCAATTGGATACATCCCATTATTTGCATCTATTCCAACTGCAGTTAAAAGCTGCCCAGGATGCTGCCCTTTAATGTGGCAGCCATCCAAGCATATAAGAGGCCTACAACCAGCCATCCAGCCATCTTTGCATGCTTTGAAACAGATGTACATCCTGTGAAACCTTCTTACTGGTCCATCCATCCGTGTCTTTATCTCAATTGTTGATCCAGGGTTGCTTCTCAATAGCTCCTTCCTATATGCAGCAAGCTTGTTGTACTGGTCAACATAATGGCCTTCATTCATCCTTCTTGCCAACCTCTTGGCTCTTGTGATGGTCTGCACACCCACATCTAAATTGTATTTTGTGTTAATGTGATTGTGTATCCCCTTTCGAGACCAGTCTTCATCAGCCAGCAATGTATCCTTGATCTCTGCAGCTATTCTTCTGTAAGTCAAAAAATGACTTGTTTCCACTGGAGAACATGTGTGATTGTTGTTCAAAGTCTTCACAAGCAATGTGTCACCCCATCCTTGCACCCTACTTGCATACACTCTAAAACGGCATCCCTACTGGCACTTCACTTCTACCTTTTTTGGACTGTTCCTCTCAAACCATAAACCAACCTGATTTCTAATGGCATACTCCCTCAAGGCTTCTTTACATTGCTCAACATTAGGGAATGCAAGACATAACCTGAATTGGGGATTGACTATATCCACAGATCTGATCCAAGGGATTACTTTCCTTCCACCAAACATCAAAGTTTCCTTTTTTATAGGGTTCCCATCTTCATCCTCTTCAGTTTCACTACCATGTAAACTCTCCAGCCCATCCGATTCAACATGCTCATCTGAACAATAACCATCATATCCCATTTCTTCATATTCTGGTACATGGCTTGGCTCTTCAACATTTTCTTGAAATTCAACATCATCAACCTCATCATGCTCTAAATCATAGTCTGAATCTACATAGAATTCAGAACCATCAGATGAATCTGTATCATCACCCTCATTTTGTACAGCTTCAACTCTCTTTTTTCCTTTATTTCTTGTGTTGTACCTCGGATCCTTAGGCTTCCTCCCACTCTTCTTTGCTTTACTCCCTCCAGCAACCCCCTTCCCCTTCTTTTTTTCCTTCAATCTTGCTTCCAACTCATCAGCCAGCTCTTGCCTCACTTTGAACGCCTCTGCTGCTCTCTTTTCAGCAGCATCTGCTTCTCTCTTCTCTGCCTCTTCTCTAGCTGCCTGCTCAGCTTCTTCTCTTTCCCTTATCTCTGCTTCTTCAAAATTCAGTCCACCTGAAGCTTGACTTTCCCTTATGGCAGCCTCTTCTCTCTGTAACCTCTCTAACTCTTCTCTCTCTTTCTTTTCAGCAGCTTCTATCTCTTTTTGTCTAATTTCTTCAAGTTCCCTAGACAACTGGTCTTTATAACCAGGAGGCCAAAGTCTTTCGGCAGAATGCTTAACCCTTTTTCCTTTCTTCTTAGCTTCTGTACCATTATGTTCTCCACTTTGTTTTCTTTTTCCACCTATATCCAAGTCAGTCACAATATCATCCAAACCTGCAAAGGTACCTTGGCTTGGTACACCCTCATTAGGTCCTGCAATTTCCACATCATCATCATCAATGTCAATGACTCCAATCTCTTCATTAAGTGGCATAGCATCAATCACATCAGCATTTTCAAATCTTGCTCTCCTTCCCTCCATTTCATCAGCATTTTCAAATCTTGCTCCCATTCCCTCCACACCACTATATAACTGTGATGCAAACAGATTTGCTTCAAAATGAGCTCTATGCTTCTCTAATGCACTTACCTTGTTCAAAGGATTCTCAAAATCTGGAGCTACATCCTTCTGAAAATCAGCAAGAGCTTCAGCATACTTCCTTCTCCCTCCACCTGTGATGTATACACTAATTTTCTTCTTCTTAAGGGGTATCATTTTCACCATCTCTATAGCATCACCATCACTTTTAATCTCAATCCAGCCTACATTAGCAAGAGATCCTGGAACTTTGAAGTGGTATGAGATTGACAACTCCCTGTACCCTAACTCATATGCAATGTTGTTCATCTCTACCCATGATATCTTTTCCGGATCCAAACCATCCAAATAAATCTTTCCTCCTGTCTTGTTAAACCTGGGAATCTTGTACTTCTTCGTCCCATCCAATTGCTTGTCAATAACCTCCATGGAAAATCTCCATTGTAAACAGATGTTCTGAAGTTGAAATTGAAACAAAACCAAGTATTAGAGAGTACAAATTGATTAAAAAAGGCCAAGAACAAAACCATTAAAAAACAGATTGAATGTCGTAAAAAAATAACCCGGTTTGTTGTAAATTTGGCATTCGGTGTCAGAATGACTATTATTATACCTTTTCGGGAAGGGAACGGCGAGACGAGTCAAACTCGTGGCTTTGCCACGATATATGGGCTTTTTCGGCCATCCAAGTTCGTTTAGGGCCTCAAAATCCAGTTTTACTAGTTTTGGTATTTTTATGTTTCCTAATTTGTTTTGAATTTGTTTGGCTTTCAATCTGTGAGCCTTTAGGCTTCACACCAACACCAATCCTTTATATTTCTACTGCATTATGATGCATATTCATTGTTTATTAAACCCTAGATCCGAAACCAATTTAGAATCAACAATCTTCTACAATAGTCCAAGAACAAAACCATTAAAAACCTAGAACACACAAATCGATTATCTTCATCCATTGTTTATTAAACCCTAGATTCGAAACCCTAGATTCGAAACCAATATAGAATCAACAATCTTCTACATTAGTCTAAGAACAAAATCATTAAAAACCCAGAACACACAAATCGATCATCTTCAAATCCATTGTTTATTAAACCCTAGATTCGAAACCCTAGATTCGAAACCAATATAGAATCAACAATCTTCTACATTAGTCTAAGAACAAAATCATTAAAAACCCAGAACACACAAATCGATCATCTTCAGATCCATTGTTTATTAAACCCTAGACATGAAACCAACAATCTTCAACAACAGTCCAAGAACAAAGCCATTAGAAAACCATAGAAAACACAAATCGATTCTCTTCTTATCCATTGTTATTAAACCCCAAACCCCCAAAATCAAGTTTGAAACCCAAATCGTTAAACCCTAGTTTAGTCAGCAATATTCAACATCAGCTGAAGACAAGATGAAGACGAGACAAAGATCAAAGCCAGAAGAATAGAATACGAGATTTTAGAACTTACCCTTTACTTCAGGTGGTCCAGATTCTCTGAAAATCCCAAACATCTTTCTAGCCTCCATGACTAGAAAGGGACTGACTCAATAAAGAATCTGATCTCGTGTGAATCAATGGTTCTCCCTCGTTCGAATCGAATCTTTGTCAAAAAAAAGTGTGGGAATGGCGATTTTGGGAGAGTTTGGATATGATCTGGTTTTAGGTTTTGAGAAAATGGTGGTTCGAGTGTTGGAGATCGGGTTTTTACTCGATTCTGGTTCCCATAAGCTAAAATGTCTTTTATGCCCTTTTTTGGTGTGGTCACGTGCGCAGCACGTGACCAAACACACGGAGCCGTGACGGAAAATGGCCTCAGGCCTCACGGTGATATGAAAAGTAAAGTGCAGGAATCACGTTGGTATTTTTTATAAGTTGGGCATCACGTTGGCCTTGCCACAAGAGTTGAGGGACTGATGGTGAACTTTTCTCTAAAATAAAATGCTACTCTAAGGCACCAAGCCTAATCAATACTAATGCCTAGTAACGACTATTTACAATGAGTTGAGATTTCGAAATTGTGATTCAATTTTTGAGTGAAAAGATTAAAACTAATTTAACAATGACAAATAAAACTGAAGAAAATAAAATAGAGGGATTTGGGTGCTAGGGATTGCTCTAGCAATTTCAATGCAACGAACAAATTTCAAACAAATAAACATATCTTCATGAGTACCAAATCTCGTATTTAATGTTAGTCTAGACCACTAAGCCGAACTTCCTCAAGGGTATAATTCACATTTCTGATTAAAGCAAACATGAACTCTCTAGATCATGGACTAATATCTTATCAAGGGCTACTACAACATGAACCAAAGGCGAAGAGTTCTAGAAGTTAGAGATTTAAGCATGCAATAGTTACAACCTAAAATGTCACGACTACATAGTTTCGTACCTAATGCCGGTTAAGGCCACTAAGTCAATTTTCTCTTATATTGTATTCACTCTTCCGATCAAGACAAGAATGAACACTCTAATCACAATTAACATGTCGTGTTAGGGCCACAACAATAGGACTAAAGACGAAGAGTATAAGAGAATAGAAACATAACAATCATTAATTCCCGATTAAATAACTATTTGACACACTACACTAATTACAAGAAGCTAGTGAACAAAAGAACCACAAATTGTAATACACATCACAAATCTCAACACATAACAAAGAGAGTACTGGTCAATTCCCAAATTTATGCATCAAGAATCAATAAGCATAGTAATTATAATGCACCTTAACTGACAACTTTGAGGTCATGGGTTTAAACCTCACGACATATGTAGGGTGTGTGAGTTATTAATAAAAAGTTCAAAAAAATTAAAAAAAATAATGCACCCATATGAAAATACTGATATATATTGCTTCGAAAATGTGTTCATTACATCAAAATTGAGATAGAGTTAGAAACCCTAGCTCCCAAATAGAAACTACTCACGACCCATAATCATAGACATCAAGATTACAAAATTGAAATAGAAAAGAGTAAAGAAATGTAAGATAGGGTTTTTGGTAATCCTGTTTTTTCTCACCCATTTATGACTGATAGCCCGTTTGGTAAGCATTTCATATCTGCGTTCTTTTAACGATTGCGGCCGGAAACCGCAAAAATCAAAAGCAGCGGAGGACCTGCTTTTTCCTATCCAGCGTTTTGTGAACGTGAATCAAATAGCCTGTACCTACATGAAATTCCAGAAACATCCCCACTGAAATTCAAAAGTCAAACCCCTCGGAATTAATTCTCGTTCTCTTCTTCTAAGTTTCTTTCGTTTTTTTGCCTTATTTTGCAGCTCCTCATCCCCTTTCCTTCGTACCTCTCTCTTCACACAGCTATTCACTTCTTCTTTGATAGATTAGTCGTTAGGAATGGCGGAACACAATCGGGTTTTGCATATGGTGGCATGTTAATAATCAATTTGCTCAAGTTCATTCTTCCCCTCTTTCTTCAAATCTAGGTTTTTGTCAATTTAATTATTAAAAATATCATGAATTTGTGAAATTTGTCTTGTTTTTGTTCAACTCTAGTCCTCACAGACCCTTATTTTGGTCTGATTTCCATCAAAGTACAGGTAAGGGTTTAAGCAGAATTGAGGTTTTTCCAGAATTGGGGTTTACCCATAATTGAGGTTAATAATGTGTAGAGCAACTGTATCATATGATTAGGCTAGGGTTTATTCTAGAAATAATTTACCTGGGGAAAGAGAAGGATAATTAGAATGGCACTATGTCAGTTATGATGTAGGACTGCCCCATCGCCCTTGCTTTTGTTGGAGTTGCCCATTATTTTATATATAAAGATCTGTAATTGACCGTAAGGTGATCGAGGTTTCCATCGAATCGCATACACTTCGTAATTCGATGAGAAGAACAAAGGATCCAGATGAGTCAAAAGATCCATGTCTATTTTCGAAATTCTACGTTCTTGATATCATGTTTACCAAACACGGTAGCAGTACTTATTTTCACCTCAAAATTTTCAATAGAAAATTTCATCTAAGTCACATTCTCAACATTTTCTTTCTTATAAGTCCACCATAATCTTTTTACCCATATAGGTCCATTTTATGATCCAGATTGGTCATCTTACTTTTATTCTATACCTAAATTACCCTCTACCGTTCAAAATCATCTCTCTCTCTCTCTCTCTTCTCTTGCCGGCGAGCAACCGACCAGAATTTCAGCCCTAGCAGGAGCCCTAAGCCTTGGGGCCTCCACGGCCTTCCACAACCTCCTCGGCCTTCCACAGTCTCCTCCTCGTCTCTCTCCATCCCCGACACCATCTCATCGGAAGTCGGAGCTGACCGTTGAGGAGCGCGTGGTGCTCGGCGCTCGTCAAGGATCTCAGATCGAAGGTCATGGCAGAGCTCTCTAGGATTCCCTCCACTCCATCGCCGTTGTCAGCGCCTCGGCGGCCAGGTTTGATCTCCGATTCTCATTTTCCTTGTCAAGGAGTATAGATCGAAGGTCGAGGTTGGAGCTCTCTCAAACTCCCTCCCCTCTGTTGTCGGCGGCGGCGCCTCGGCAGTTAGGTCTCTCTCAGACGAGCTCCGGTAGGTGAGATCGGCGGAATTTGTGTTGACGGATCGTTATATGTTCGTCCATGTTAGTGGACTTAGCTGCAATCATTTCTAATTTTTATGTATTGTTGGATTCCAAATAGAGTTTCTTTGGTGCACATGTTGGTGACTCTGCCAACTTTGATAAGATCCAAAACAGAGGAAGAAATTCATGAAGAATACTGCAGTATTAAGCTTTGCTTTTGTTACTAGCAGTATTAAGCTTTTGTTGTATACTGTAGTAGCATTTGTAGGCTGTGGTAGTAGCTTTTGTAGGCGGTGGTAGTAGCTTTTGTGGCTGGTGGTAGTAGTTTTTGTGTTCGTCAGAAACCTCACAGTAGTAGTTTTTGTGGCTGGTGGTAGTAGTTTTTGTGGCTGGTGGTAGTAGCTTTTGTGGCTGGTGGTAGTAGCCTTTGTGGCTGGTGGTAGTAATTTTTGTGTTTCGTCGGAAACCTCACAGTAGTGGCTTTTGTAGGCGATGGTAGTAGCTTTTATAGCTGGTGGTAGTAGCTTTTGTGGCTGGTGGTAGTAGTTTTTGTGTTTTGTCAGAAACCTCACAGTAGTAGTTTTTGTAGGCGGTAGTAGTAGCTTTTATAGGCGGTGGTAGTAGCTTTTGTAGCTTGTAGTAGTAGTTTTTGTGGTTGGTGATAGTAGTTTTTGTGTTCGTCGGAAACCTCACAGTAGTAGCTTTTGTAAGCGGTGGTAGTAGCATTTGTAGCTTGTGGTAGTAGCTTTTTTGGTTGGTGGTAGTAGTTTTTGTGTTCATTGAAAACCTCACAGTAGTAGCTTTTGTAGGCGGTGGTAGTAGCTTTTGTAGCTTGTGGTAGTAGTTTTTGTGGCTGGTGGTAGTAGCTTTTGTTTTCATCAGAAACCTCATAGTAGTAGCTTTTGTAGGCGGTGGTAGTAGCTTTTATAGCTGGTGGTAGTAGCTTTTGTAGCTAATGGTAGTAGCTTTTGTCACTGGTGGTAGTAGTTTTTGTGTTCGTCGAAAACCTCACAGTAGTAGCTTTTGTAGGCGGTGGTAGTAGCTTTTGTAGCTTGTGGTAGTAGTTTTTGTGGCTGGTGGTAGTAGCTTTTGTTTTCATCAGAAACCTCACAGTAGTAGCTTTTGTAGGCAGTGGTAGTAGCTTTTATAGCTGGTGGTAGTAGCTTTTGTAGCTGGTGGTAGTAGCTTTTGTCGCTGGTGGTAGTAGTTTTTGTGTTCGTCTAAAACCTCACAGTAGTAGCTTTTGTAGGCGGTGGTAGTAGCTTTTATAGCTTGTGGTAGTAGTTTTTGTGGCTGGTGGTAGTAGCTTTTGTTTTCATCAGAAACCTCACAGTAGTAGCTTTTGTAGGCGGTGGTAGTAGCTTTTATAGCTGGTGGTAGTAGCTTTTTTAGCTTGTAGTAGTAATTTTTGTCATCGTCGGAGGTCGGCCAGAAACCTCGCCGGAGGTCGGTCGGAAATCTCGCCGGAAACTTTTGCAGTAGCTTTTGTAGGCGGTGGTAGTAGCTTTTATAGCTGGTGGTAGTAGCTTTTTTAGCTTGTAGTAGTAATTTTTGTCATCGTCGGAGGTCTGCCGGAAACCTCGCCGGAGGTCAGTCGGAAATCTCGCCGGAGGTCGGCCGGAAACCTCGCCGGAGGTCAGCTGGAAATCTCGTCGGACACTGTTCCGAAATGAGAGTGATTGTTGACTTTTTATACTAGTGGCATTCTTGTAAATATAAAGGAGAAAATCTAATTTTTTTGTTGGATGACAGTCTGTAATTATGTTGAACTTTAATACTTAATACAAAACTTTATTTAGACTTGGGTGGACTTATGTGGGTAAAAATGTTGGGGTGGATCTATGTGGGAAAAAATGTCTCAAAGTGGACTTATATGTAATTGGCCCTACTTTCAAATATATAATTTACCAAACACTATACCGAGATTTTTGACAGCAGATTATTTCTGCAACTACGTTATTTTAAGGTTGAGTTTATATACCTTAATACAAAACTAGGCCCAAGAATAGTCACAAATAGCTAAAAAACTAGCATAACTAGTCTTGATTTACATCTCCTACAATTACCCAAATCTTTAATTTTGTAGAGATTGAGGCCCTTGATGACTTCTTAAAGCTTGATGTGAGTAATCCTTAAAATGCCCAAAAGAAAATCAAATAAACTAAGAAAATGGATGAGGAGGAGGGAGAGATTGAGAAGAGAGTGAATGATGGCTCGGTGGTCTTGAGATGAATGGAGTTGAGGTGAAGGGGAAGGGCTTTGGCCTGTGGGCGGCTAGGTTTCCTCTGCAGAGAATGAGATGGTCTTCATTTATAAGAGCCATATTTGCCAAGGCAAAAGCTAGGACCCACACAGTCTGCAAAAAAACTCAATGCACTGTTTATATTTAGCCCGGGCAATTGATGGGCCCCGTGTCAGAAAAATTGCCTTGGTAATTTGACAGGCGATTCTCAGCAACCGGTTTGCTCGAGCAATTGGTGGGCTCTATTGGAAAATTTGTTCAAGTCAAACGGATATATTTTCAACGGTAAATTTTTTTTAACGGCTCTTTGATTATAGCCATTAGATTTGAATCATGTGGTTATAATTAAATAGCAACGGCTGTATTTTTTTTCTGTTTTCACTTAAAAATTTATATCTAAGTAAAGAAAAAAAATCAAAAAACTACTCATATAAATACTCATCCTCTTTCTATAATTTTTCACATCAAAACTTTTCAAAGTTTACCTCTCCATCTTCTCCCCTCATCAATTTTAGTTTCTATTTCTTCTTATCTCATCCAACTATGAGAAATTCTAATTGCAATTGGCAAGAAGATGAGAAAATTCAATTGTGTGATTCTTGGGCACGTGTAACCGTATGTCCGATCACTGGCAAATCAATAAGTCTTTCAAAGTTATGGAAAAAAGTTTTTGTCGATTATATGGAAAATTGGCGTAGTCCTCCAACAAGTCGAAGCCCTAGTCCTCTTCAATCTCAATTTCGTCATTTGAAAAAGATGCTCAAAGATTAGCACAATGCACATCTTCAATCCCACAATAATATAGCGAGCGGCCATAACATTATGGACCAGGTTTTTTTTCTTCTCTATATTATTAATTGTAACATTATTATTATATATGTCAAATTTATCCCTAACAAATATTTAAATTATATCGGTAGATTTTAATTGATAGATTTTCCTTCTTTAGATGAATCAAGCACAATCTATCTACATGAAACATCATCCCAAGGAATTTGATAAGTGGACTTGTTGGGAAAAAGTTAAGCACCACCCTTATTTTGTTGATCCACCAAGCAAAGAAAGAGCACCGGAATCATTTCCGACACATATTGCCTCCGAAAACGAGTCTCCAATTGACTTGGATGATGATGAAGTTATGGAGACACCACCTAGCTCTTTGCCGAGACCAATGGGACAAAAGAGAGCCAAAGAAGCAATGAGGAAAGGAAAGAAAGTGCAAGATGTTGCTACAAGTTTGTCTCTTTCTATTCAATCCATGGCCGAGTCAACGCAAGCTTCTGATGAGCTAGTGAGGCAAAGAAATGAAGAAATTGCCGCTCACTCAAAGAGGGTTATGGAATTAGAAGAGGCGAAAGAGGATGCAAGAATTATGGACAAAGATACTAGTAATATGTCTCTAGATGAAAAGCGTTGGTGGAAACAAAGGAAGAGAAGTGTTATGGCAAAAACTTTGTTTGATGATGGTAGCAATGATTGCTACACACCTGGGTTTGATGAGTTGTATTTTCCGATAATAAAATGTTTTTAGGAAATTATGTAATTTATATTCCGCTTATGTAATTTTAATTTCATGAAATAAAAGTCTATGCATTAATAAAGTAATAAATAAACTCAACAACATTAATAATAACAAGTATGTCAAACGAAACCAAAGTTTATTGTTAAACATAAATAAACATCAAAAGATATCACAAATAAAACCAAACTTATTAATAAAGCACACAAACAAAGAGTACAATAATTAAAATTACAAACCACAATTTATTTAAATATGATTAATCGATTATGGTGGTTCATACTCAGTTGTCATCCATGTTCCAATTATGCCTCACCAAATCATCTTGTAGACATTTGTGGAGGTAGGTAGACTCTACTTGACATTCGCGATCCCTAAATGCAAGAAGATGTTGTCCATCTCTCCCCACTAGTTCGAACTGAATAGGTTCTCTAGTATCTAGATGCACAGGTCGATCGTAGACAGTTGCCATGGATGAATTCATTAAATCATCTTCTTCAGGCTCCACAAATTCTTCTTCGACAAATTCATCCTCCACATTCATGTTATGAAGAATGATACAACTTATCATGATGGCTCGAAGATCTTTTAGTTTAAACAACCTAGCACCGTGACGCAATATCGCCCATCGTGATACCAAAGCACCGCTCCAAGTCTTTGCGGTAAGCCTCTTGTTTTTTGCAAAAGTGCTTCTCATGTTCTGTTCTAGGGTTCAATATTGTTTTGACAAAAGTAGACCACCTAGGATAAATTCCATCAACAAGGTAGTAACCATTGGTGTACCTTTTGTTGTTGACCTCAAATTGAACCTGAGGAGCAGTTCCACCTCTGACACGCTTGAACACATTAGACGCACCAAGAATGTTGAGGTCATTTTGTGCTCCAGGAGTTCCGAAGAAAACGTGCCATATATGTGTGTCGTAAGACGCCACTACTTCCAGAATTATAGTTGGTTTTCCCTTACGACCCGAGTAAGCTCCAGCCCAGCCGGTTGGGCAGTTCTTCCACTCTCAATGCATGCAATCGATGCTCCCAATCATGCCTGGAAACCCGCGACGCTGTCCTCTATTGAGAAGCCTATATAAGTGTTTCGACGTGATCTTTGAGGGGCCGTGGATCACACAGATGCAGAACACCATCTTCAAGCTCCCATAACCTGTCAATCATGAATGAACAGCGTCAGAGGGAAGACCGGGTGTTCCGGCCTTCGACCCTCCGATGCCTAAGTCAACGTGAGTAGAAATAAGGTGAGAATGTGGTGAAGATGGAGAGAAAGCAAATGAGGGGTGAAGAGTGGTATTTATAGGGATATGGTGGATGCACCCTAAAAATACCACTTTGCCCTTATTAGAGGGTGTATTATCATTATGCCCTCAAGGGATAGTGTAGGTTTCTTGGGCTTAGCTAAGGCCCAAGCCCATTTTATGTGGCGACACGCGTCTTCTTAGGCGAGTATGACCGATGTTCTACTATGTATTAACAAGTCCCCAAGTCCGCGGTCAAGAGACTCTCTTGGGTGGGGACTTTATCTGATAGAATATCGAGAGTACGAGTCTTACTAGTGGCGACATAACTAGTCCCCAATCCCCCAAGTCCCCACGCAGGGGAGGGGATGGACCGGCTCCCTCCGAGTGGGGTATGTCGTGTGTCGCTATATATGATTGAGACACTGGGTCATTGCTCCCATGTAGTGTTTAGAGATTGCAGGGCGATCGAGGGTCGAAGTTGAGGTACCGCTGGTGAGCATCTCGCGAGGGCCACGGGTACCGGCATGTTTGTATGCCTTGGCGTTTTAGTAGCCTTTGATATGTACCAGCTATATGCTCGAGCTAGCAGAGTTATTCCAGCATACGTTCGAGGGGGAGATTGTGGTGACATATTTTGTGGTTGCCTCTAGGTGAGTGCCTATGTACCCGTTTATGGGATCAAACCAAACGTAGTTCACCATTTCGTCATCCAGGCAAGTGTGCCGTCAAGGTGTGGCGAGGAGTGCCGCTGAGGCATGACGATGGGTGCCGCTAAGGCATAATGATGTTGCCGATAGGGCTTGTGTAGATCTGTCAAAAGGCACGCTAGGGAGCGTAGCCAAGATGCCGATGGGGCAAGGCGAGTGGTGCCAAAGTGTATCGAGGGCACGTCATGAGGCATGGTAAATGCCACCCTATAAGGCTGTTGCCCAAGTCCCCCAGTGTTGGGAGAAATTATGGTGGCGGCACACCGAAACGAGGACTGGGTTGGCATGGGGGATTTCATATGGCTTGTAGAGATAAGGATAATATCATGTGTCGGGAAGTGTCTTAAACACGTTGGTGATTTAGGTGTCACGTGTCGGGGAGCGTTTATTGACTCGTCCCAGGTGGCTGATAGATGGTAGATGTCGTGTGTCAAGAGTGCTGCTCATCACAAGGTGTCGAAACCTCACCTTATGAGGGGCACGTGGCGTAACGGGTCGCGCTAATGGCAAAACGAGGTGTCTGAACCTCTGTGACTCTGTTTTTGGAGTAACGAGGTGTCAGAACCTCACACTTGGAGAAACGATTCTAGAGAGAAATCACAGAGAGTCGCTACGTCGAGTCCCCAAGTCCCCACGCGAGGGTCGCGAGGTGACGGGGGAAAGTACCGAGTTAAGGTCGTAACGATTTGCGAATGGTCCGCCCTGGTGGCGTAACAATCTGCGCTAGTGGCGTGACAGTTCTCGCTAGTGGCGTGATTGTCCGCACTATTGAGCAGAATGGTTCGCGCTGATGGCGTAACGAGTCGCGCTAGGGGTGTAAACAGTGCGCGTTAGCGGGCAGAATTGGCCGCGTTAGTGGCGTGATGGGCCGTGCTAGTGGCGTGTCCATTCACGCTAATGGCGTAACGGTTCACGCTAGTGGCATAACGAGGTGTCGGAACCTCACACTTGGAGAAGCGATTCTGGAGAGCAATCATAGAGGGTCACTACGTGGAGTGATTGACAAGTGCGTTTGAGAACATGTCGCGACTATACTAGAGGACTTTGAAACATCATGGTGGCTCACCACCTAGATTATCTGATTAAGTCAATTTGACTGGATAATGCTAGAGAGTTTACATTAAAAAAATTTGATGACTATTGCATGTCTGTCGAGATTGAAGTTGAGCATCCTGTACCTCATGTCCACATGCAAAACGGTCTCGCTGAAGCTACGATTAAGCGACTTCAGATTATTGCACGAGCATTGGTAATGCCCACCAACCTCCCTGTTCCGTCATGGGGATATGCAATATTGCATGCAGCCTTACTTATTCGTTTCTGACCCACTGCCAAACAACCATTTAGTGCGTACTAGTTGGTCACTGAATATGAGCGTGACCTCTCGCATCTAAGCATCTTCGGTTGTACGGTTTATGTGCCAATTACGCCTCCACTGCGTAGTAAGATGGGTCCTCGGAGACAATTGGGTATATACGTTTATTATGAATCTCCAACAATTATCCGACACCTAGAGCCATTGATAGGTGATCTTTTTACTACAAGATTTCCGGATTGTCACTTTGATGAGAGACTTTTCTCGTCGTTAGGGAGAGATATGAACAAAAGTGCTCATGTGGAACGACAATTATTGTCGTGGTTTGTTCCAACTTGGTTTCATTATGATCCCCGCACCTCACAAACTGAAAGTGAAGTGAAGCATATTCTCGAACTTCAGAAAGTAGCAGATACGTTGCCTGACTCTTTTTTTGAGATTGCGAAAGTGATAAGATTAGATATACCAGATGCAAATGTACCTGCACGGCTTGAAGTCCCTAAGAAGGGCACGACCATCCTCAGGCACAAGACTGCTAGCGCTGCCCAAGGTGGGGGGATGGGGTGGTGGCTCCCCAAAGGAAAAGGAAGAGTGATATGCTCATATTATCTTATATTTCTAAGCCTCTTATGCTTGAGATTTGTGTTTAGTTCTCTTCTTTATGACTTATTTCCATTGTTTTAGTGTTCTTGTAGGTTTGTGTCGTAGAGAGAAGAAAATGAGCTAAAATACAAAAATAAGGATTGAAAGGCCACTACAATCCCAAGTCTCATAATCTACCTATGCAGAACATCCAACTTCTCAGAATTATCGGGAATTATTCAGATCGAATCAGACTATGAGCCTTATATCATTGGAAAGCTACATATGTCTACTTTCTGTAGAAGTTTACGGATCTCAATTTCGATACTTCTAGACTGAGTTATGATAGTTTCAATGAAGATAGGTCAGATCAGAAAATCTGCTCGGATTTGCGAACATTTGTGGAGAACTCAAGTTCCATGGCACAAGATCATCAACTCAAGTTCAAGGACAATAATGCAGATGAGGATTCAAGGAGTACATGTATTCCTAGTTCTACAAGAGATATCTCAAGGTTTTCCCATTCCATATCAAGAAAGAAGTCTGAATCCAAGTCTTACAAGGAAACTTGAAGCCAAAGATGAGCAGGAAATCTCCCCTATATAAAGAGCCCGACTTTCATAGAGAAGGAGCTTTCAGGACGTGACATACTAGGAGACAGCCATCATCACAAATCTTCATCCCTTTTTCCCTTTTAGTCTTTTTATGTTTTTCATTGTTATCATTGTGTTTGTTATGACTCTAAGTAGATAAATCTTTTGTTAGGGTCATAATGGATCCTTAGCATGACTATTCAATGTTTTTAGTTTGATGATTACGTGATTATTGGATTGGTGTTGAGTTTTTAATCTCTATAAGAATTGTTACTTATTTAAAAATACTAGACTTGCGACCTTTAGGGTTTTGTTTTAAGTTATATAATGCAAGAGTAGGTAGATGCTCATGCTGAATCTTGAATGCTTCTTATAATTAGAAACCATAGATTGATAAGAACATATGCCATGTTTTATTGGTTTGTGTGAGTCCTTTTGTTCTCATCAAACTTCATTGACCCTTAGAGAGTATATGTCATATTTCTAAGAATAGTTAGATACTATACTCTGTCATAAGGTAGTATTCATGCTTTGGAGAACTTACGCGTATAAGTACTCTGCCATAAGGCTTATATGACAGATTCTTCAACGTACACCGGTTTAGTAGTTAGTAATCGGAAGACTAGGAACTCGAATAGGATTATGACGGTGAAGTTAGAAGCCCTAGCATTCATCCATTATTGTTTTACAACTTTTCAAAACATCTTTCTCAACTATCTTGTGTGACATTCTCAATTTGCTTGTTTTACTCTTTTCTTATTGTTTACAAAAATCACAAAAATATCTTCTTGTTTTCTTGATAGTCGTTAGAGTAATTCGGTCATTAGTTAGAGTTGAAAATTAGTTATCCATCCCTAGTTGGAACGACCTCGTATTTGCATATAAACTATATTAATTACAAACAATTCGTGCACTTGCGAAGTTATTAAAATTTAACAACAAGGAGGCCACTTAGTTCGGTTGACATGCGTCTGAAAAAGAAACGGACCAACAAGCTACAACTCAAACCTTTGATCATATATATGTTGAGAATCCTTCTCACGAGATTATCTCTGATTACAGTTATGTCCATGAATTGATATTAGAATCCATGGGGGACGTCTCACGATCAATGTCGATATTAGAGAACATAGAGATCTCCATGTGTTATGATAACACTTACGAATTGATGAACCGGTCATCAACACCCGTCGGTGATGTATTTGCTTATTCCGTGGCTCGCGAAATCATTGAGCACGACGACAAAAAACCATGCTCCATTGAAGAATGTCAACACAGACCAAATTGGCCTAAATGGAAAGATGCAATCCAAGCAGAATTAGATTCTCTATCAAAGAGACAGGTCTTCGGCCCAGTACTGCTAGCTCAGCTAAGTGTAAAGCCTGTAAGACATAAATGGGTCTTTGTTAGAAAACATAATGAGAAGAATGAGGTACTTCGGTATAAGGCCCGCCTTGTGGTTCAAGGTTTCTCACAATGCCCTGGGATTGATTACGAAGAGACTTACTCCGGTCATGGACAATATAACTTTCCGCTACTTAGTCAGTTTGGTAGTGTCTGAAAAACTTGACATGCAGCTCATGAATGTGGTTACGACATATCTCTATAGGGATCTAGATTTAGAGATATATATATGTAAGTGTCTGATGGCATTACGTTACCTCAATCAAGTAACTCTAAACCACAGTGTGTAATGCTCACTTTACAGATTAAAGCAATCTGGACGAATGTGGTATACTCGTCTAAGTGACTACTTGATTAGGAAGGGATATAAGAACGATGAACTATGCCCGTGCATGTTCATAAAGAAGACAAGTTCAGGATTTGCAATCATAGCCGTTTATGTAGATGACATGAACATTATCGGTACTCTTGACAAAATCAAAGAGACCGCAGCTTATTTAAAATCGGAGTTTGAGATAAAAGATCTTGGGAAGACTCGATTTTGCCTAGGTCTTGAACTAGCAACATAGATCATTTGGAATTCTCATTCACCAGTCTAAATATGTCCAAAAGATGCCCAGGCGATTCAATATGGACAAAATGCACCAAGTTAGCACTCCTATGATTGATCGAAGTATAGATACAAAAAAATATCCATTCTGTCAGTCGGTGAGCCGTGGCTTGGTTGGTTAAGGTGTTTAATTGACAACTTTGAGGTCATGGGTTCAAACCTCACTGACATATGTAGGGTGTGTGAGTTATTAATAAAAAGTTTTTTTTTTAAAAAATATATATCCATTCTGTCCAAAAGAAGACACGAAGAGGTCTTGGGCACAGGGATCTCATACCTTAGTGCAATAGGCGCATTATTGTACTTAATTCAATGCACTCGTACAATCATTGCCTTCTCAGTAAACTTGTTAACTAGATTTAGCTCAGCACCAACCCATCGTGATTCGACCGAAGTCAAAAACATCTTTCGATATCTTAAAGGTACCATTAACTTGAGACTGTTCTTTCCTTACACTGATTCAAGAAGGACCGAAGATGGTCCTGCGGCTCTTGGAAATCATGACACCGGCCCACGGAGGGACCGAACCGCCACCATGAACGGCACCGGTATAACTGCCGGACACGGGTCCGACACCGTACACGCCACCGCCGCGTCTTCCTATGCCGAAACACCCAAAAATACGTTGGTAGGTTTCGCTGACACAAGATATTTATCTGATCCACATAAATGACGTTCTCAAACTGGTTATGTGTTCACCATTGGAAATACGGCTATATCTTGGAGATCTACAAAGCAGACTCTCATGTCGACATCCTCAAATCATGCAGAGATTATTTTTTTATTTTTTTAAAAAAACTTTTTATTAAATAATTCACACACTCTACATATGTCAATGAGATTTGAACCCATGACGTTAAAGTTGTTAGTTAACCACCTTAACCAACCACACCATAGCTCACCGAAAACATTCAGAGATTATTGTTCTACATGAAGTTGTTCGAAAATGTGTTTGGTTGAGATCAATCATTACACACATTAGAGAAACTAGTGGATTAAGTTCTACAACTGATAAACCTACATGCATTTATGAAGTTATTCAAGGGTGATAATACTAAGCATATTTCACCAAAGTTATTCTACAACCAACAACAACAGACGTTTCTTAACATTTAAGTGAACCAAGTAAGTTATGAAGGAAACGTGGCAGACTTATTTACTAAGTCTTTACCTAAGCATGCGTCGGCTATCAAGTCTCTTTGAATTATGTTCATATCAGGGGGAGTATCGTATGATTAAAGTTTTCAATGAAGTAGATTTTTCTCCTACGATCAAGATTTAGTTTTTCTCCCACAAGATTTTTTATTATTTAACGAGGTTTTGACGAGACGACATATCAACACCACCGGTATAGCAACGCGCGGCAAATGGGGAAGTGTTCTAAGATATTCTGCATTGTTCTAGGATATTTCATATATGTGCTTTGACCTTATACCATCAGGATATGTAATATAACTTTACATTTTTTGTCAATACCATATTAGTAATTTATCATTCCCTATACAAAAACCTTTTATCAATAAATAACACAACTCTTTTCACGATTCTCACTACTCTGTTCTCAAACCTCTCTTACTAGATTAAAATATTTCATTTTTTGAAGTTGCATAAGAGTAGACAAAAAAGATTTGTTATACCCTCTCCGAGGTGGGTTTGTACCCAAATTCCAAAAAATGGCTTCATATCTAAGGAGATAAAAAGGGTGTAACATCTAACTTGTATACAGTATGATATCTAGCATCCTACATTTGACAAATAATAGCAACAGCGACCACAAACAAAAACAAGCACCATAAAATTCGGCCCAAGTGCATCAGGACAGAGGATTTGCCTAACACTACAAATGACCGGTATGATATCAACAAAGCCGCATTCTATAGCATACCAAGATGGTGTTTAAAATGGGATCACAACATTAAGGAAAATCTAGAATGAAAATCCAATTGAATTGGAAACAACTCGGCTAATTTATAAATAAGGTAGGCATATAAAATTACGACTATCTTTAACCAACAAACACAAAAATGAAGTATCATTAGGAAAACAATCTCCACTCAGTTCACAACATTTTCATCTTAAAGAAAGATTGTCTACTGCTCAGTACTTGATAGGAGCAATTATCTCTAGGTGAGGACCAAGTTTCTCCTCAGCAACCTTCTCTGCTTTGACTCTCAGTTTGTTAAGTTGTTTCTTCCTCTCGTATGCAATCTGAGACCTTTCCTTCCTCTTCTTCTCAAGCTCCTGCACATACAACATCAGTGAGCACAAGAAATTACTGAAAACAAGACACAGGCAACTAAACAATGAAACATCAATTTATCAATATAATCCAAGAAAAAATAAAAGGCTATTTCATCTAAGCTACGGCATCCATGAGATCACGCTAAATAACTCCTCACATACCAAAACATACTTCCTCATTCGAGATTATTCCCACAAAAAAGAGAAGTGGAAGAAGTGGAGTTTTAGTGGATGTATGCAAATAGGAACATAGAATTCAGCTACTGAATTATAGGGCATACATTCAAGAGAATGGTTTTAAAAAAAAATAGGGATCACGACTAAGCTCAAATGGTACTGTGAAAACACAAGAAGGTGATAAAGCAGAAGGATAGAAGTTAACTAATGACACCAGTAATTTTCAAAACAAAAATTTGTTCTGTAGTGATATCATCACTGGGCATGTAAGAGCAACAAATACATCAAAATTCTTTTATCAAAAAATGTCTAAGTATTTATGCAGATGAACAACAAAAAGGGACAAAGTAAGGAGATAAAGCATTCAGAGTAGGTTACCACTCCACAAGCAGATTGAAGCATTATGAGAGTAAGTATAAAGCATCAACATAAGAAACCTTGTGATGATGAATTTGGGAAGAAATATGCACATAATAACACACGCATTACACAACAGTTCAGAAATGCAATAAATGCAATGTCAAACGAATTGAACAATATGACTCAATAAAAAAAAGACCATTACTCTGAAATAATTTAAATAACCGTAATTTCCAGAGATAAATTAGATATACTAAAGAATAAAGCAGCTGCAACAATTCTTACCCTGATAGTGTCATAGTGGTTCCATCCGACCTCTGAGGAAAGCTTGCCCAACAAACAGTATTTGTGTCCTGCTTGTAGCCTCAAGACCCTGTCGATTTTCACAGCACAAAAACAATAATCCATTAACCAACAGAAAACAGAACAAGTGCAAACATTAATAAAATAAAAAAAACCAACAACTCCCAAACCAAAGCGAAGAATCTCACTTGAGAGCATCAGGAATAACCATCCTCTTAATCTTGTCATAAGGAGGTGGAACTCCCTCATAGGCCTTCAGACGGGCAAGAGCGGCAGCTCCACGCTTGGTCTTGTGTGGAATCATCCTACAGAAACAAAACAAAAAACCAAATCAAACTCTCACATTTCGTTCGAAACCAAATCCAAACATGACCTAACAGCCAAACCAATCCATATAAGTATCAATATCGATTCCGCAACAATTAAAAAAACACATCCTTTTACACTAAAAACTTAACCGAAAGACTGATCAGGGCCTAAACTAGAACCAGAAAAACCAGAGAGATAGAGAGTGAAACGACGACGTACCCACGGATGGTGCGCCAGAGGATCTTAGCAGGGGCGCGGAAGTGAATGGGGCCGTGAGAGGGCTTGGTGTTCATCCGCTTACGCAAGAAGCGCATGTATTTCATCTTTTGTCTCACAAGTCCACCGGAGATGCAGATCTCCTCGCAGCGAACGACGACCACCTTCTGGCCGTTCAGGAGCTCCTTGGCGATGATGGAAGCCAAGCGGCCGAGCATGTGGTGACGCGCGTCAACCACCACGCGCTTGGCGCAGATTCCTGACCCAGAAACCATTGTTGAAGCTCTCTAGTGCTCTCTCTAACCCTAAGCGGCTGCGGAGTTGAGAGAAATGGGGGACGGAGGAGTTAGGGTTTTGGGGTGGGTAAGGGTGAGTGGTGTTAAATATTGTAATGGGTTGAGTGCCGTCTGGGCTGCTTAGGAGTGGAGGCCCATTCCAAGGCTGTGTAATAGGATTTCGGGCTTCTGGCCTTTAAAGGACTTTTGTTTTACTAAAATGGAAACTGTTATTAACATCAAGAAGAAAATATTCAACTTCAAGTTTATTGTGGTCGAAAAAGATTCTCTCTTAACAATTAATTACAGTAATAATGCATGTGAAGTCTCTTGGCGTCTCAAATCCCTTATTCGAGATGTACTTCATGTTGCTAGTAAGTTTGATAATATCAACTTTGTTTATGTCGTTCAAGAATTGGCTGATGTTCTTACAAATCTCGAGCAAAGTTTGCATTCTCTGAAGATTTGGCTGGGTGTTCTTCCTTCGCAGGCTGCGAAAGTTTTATAGTTAGATACAATTGATATTGACTGCCCTAGAGACGTCTCGTTGTAATCTTCTTTTCTCAAAAAAAATAAAATCCAAAACAAAAAATCCATAAAATTTGTGCTTGTTACGAGGGATTATAAAACCCCTCACTAACGTCAATAAGTGCAATAAACGACACTTTTCACACAACAACGCGGAATAGCAGGGTTGCACAAATTTTAAAAATGCTTCATACAACGTTCAGAAATTGTCAGGCGTTATGTGGAGAGTCTGAGATTGTTGATCGGCAAAAAATATGCATAAATAAAAAGAAAAAAAAAGTATTTAAAAAATATATAAATGCATAAATACTTTTCTTGTGCTACATGCACAATGCTTCAGAGTTCAAATACAACTCTTGCAAACGGCTGGACAACAAAAATCCAATATAAACTCATCTTCCAACCTGTGCACTCTATATAAAGAGGCACAAGGAGGAGAGAAAGACACACACAGAGGGACCACGCAGAGAGGCAGAGAGAAAGCACAAGGCGCAAAAAGGCGAAGCCAGAGAGAAACAGAGAGAAGAAGGCGAAGCGCAGAAGAAGGAAAAGCAGAAAACAAGCGGCGATCCAGACAAAAGGTGGAGCCCCATTCTAACTTTCTTTTCTTTTTTGCAGCTGCCTTTATCTTTCTGTATCACTCCGCCGGAAGCCCGAAAGTGACGTCCTCTCCCCTCCCTCGCGTGATGACCCCGCGAGGTAGTCACTAAGTCTAAAGGCGAGGCGACCTCGCCCCTTTCCTCCCTTGTTACAACAAACATATGACCATGCAGCCCGCATAACAAGCCATGCAAGGGGAAGGAAACAAATAATCAACGCGGATTCGAAAAGCAGGAACACATCTTTGATGACTCAACAAGTCCTTGTCCAGATCAAAAAGAAGGAGACGATACCTCAATTTATAGAAGAGCAGTTTCCACAAGTCCAACTCCCAAACAAACAGGGATAGGTGTCTGGAGTTATGTGGTTCGCGCAATCTCATCAACTTCATCAAGGAAAAGACGACTCAATCAAGGAAAAGATGATAGAGTCCTGCAAACCAGAGTCCGCGCGCTCTCGCGAGATGGGTCCAAAGCCCTAAGGCAGAGGTGAACTTACACCCCGCCAAAGCAGAAGCAGGTTACTTAACCCTAAGGGGTGGCGAGGTGACTTTTACCCTAAGGGGTGGCGCGGTGACTTTCACCCTAAGGGGTGGCGAGCCAACAATCAAGCCAAAGCACGAACCCTAAGGGGTGGCGAGCCAATATTCAAGCAAAGGCAAAAGCATAAGGGGTGATGAGATAATTCAGAAGCTCTAAGCCCAAGCGAGACGAGATGATGACACGGGCGAGGCGAGATGATGACACAAGCGGGGCGAGATCCATTCATGCAAAAGATGAAGCAAGTCGCGGAGACATGCACGCGGAGTCCGCTCAAAAGTAAACACGCGGAGTCCGCTTACTGACATATACGCGGAGTCCGCCCACAAGTGAACACGCGGAGTCCGCCTACATACATACACGAGGAGTCCGCTCTCAGACACATACGCGGAATACACTCTCAGACATACACGCAGAGTTCGCTCGCTGACACATGCGCGGAGTCCACAAAGGGGTACGTAGGCAGTCTAGCAACCCACTAGATGCAACCAAAATTCCAAACAGAATCCCTGACACCACCAGTTAGATTTTTCCAGTCCAAACACCCTCAAACATACACAGTTCTCGTTGGTGCTTTGTAATCGAATCAAAGGGTTTTCCTCTGAAATACAGGGGTTGTAATTAAGGAATTTAATTTATTTTATTCTGAATGGGTCGAACCAGATAAAAAAAATCAAAACCCTATCTTAATCGATAAGACATGGTGAAGTTATGTTGGGTATATACAGTTGTTTACAATTTTTGCCCAACATAGTTTTTGGCGACTCTGCTGGGGAACCATTTTCCTTTTCATCTCTTTTATAGAGTCACTAACTTGTTGTGTGTGTTTTAGGGGAAAAACAAAACAATGGCACCACAAGTTATTGTTTTCTTCCACAAGCTCCCAGCAAATGCTACTCGCCCAAGTCGAATTGGTCATCACATGACATTCGTGATCGGCCACGTTCCTGTCACTTGTGAAAAGCCAAAGCTTGAAGCAAAACAAGACAAGCTAGGCATGAGTAGCAGGAAGACTCAGACTTTCAAAGCAACCTCCAAGAATGCTTTGAGAAATCAGAGGAAGCGAGCTGCAAGAGCTCAAAGGAAGAGAAACGCCCAGGCTAACGCAATGGAAGCCATCCTGGCAGAAATGGCTCAATCAAAGCCAGCCAAAGAGGAAGTGAAGACCTTCCTACCAAGCCATATCATGGTAGGCTCTATACAGGTTAATCTTCCAAATGTGGAGACCGTGATGGTGACTTCCACCAAGGGAGGGGATGAACATGAGCCTCGACTCCCCCTCCAAGGCTCACAAAGCTCCACGACGTCCTCACAGTCAACAACGGCTAGTCAAGAACTTGACCCAAAGAAGTTGGCGGAGGAAATCTCAAAGGCTCTTGATGCACCAACAGGACCAGCAACGCCAAGGGGGTCCAAGGTAAAAGAGTCCCCCGTTTATGAAGCTGATTCCTACACAGTGCTGATTACTCACAATATGGCTAGAAAGAGGATGCTCGAATCATCTTCAGCAAGTGCTACGCCAAAAGGAGGGTATTCATCGCTAAAAGATGATCCTTCATTTGTCTCATGGACGGGCAATCCCTTATATGAGACTTCGGCTCCAACAGAAGGACCTTTTCACGCGTCAGTCGCTAGGTCTAGCGAGAGCTATGACTCCGATTCCGGTAATGTTCAAGTTCTCATGGCAAGCTCATCAAGCCCGGAAGAGCAATTAAAACAGCAGATGGAAGAGCTGACAAAGAAATTAGCTCAGCTTGAACGCGATGCTCTACAAAGGCAGGTGGAAAGAGAAATCGAAGCCAAGAGGATAGCGGATATCGAAAGCGAGTCAAGAAGGAGAATGGCTGAAAAGGATGCCGAGGTTGCTGAGCTTGTAGCAAAATGTGCTGCACTCATGGAAAATAGGCCTCCTGAACCTTCATTCGTCAAGAATAATGAGAATCCACTCTCACCCGAAGGGATTAGGAACATGATCGCTGAAGGAATCAGAGACTTCCAATTGTCTCTATCGACACCGGTCCTTGGGTACCGCAAACCGTATCCAGATCACTATGACGCGATACCTTTCCCCAAGGGATATCAACGACCAACCTTCGACAAGTTTGATGGAATAAATAGCTCCCCTCGAGAGCATTTGGCTCACTTCTATTCAGCTTGCGGTGAAACCTCACAAGTCGACGCTTTCTTGGTCAGGCAGTTTGTGCAGTCCCTCAAAGGTGCTGCATTTACATGGTACACCCAGCTAGAGCTAGGTTCCATTCAGACATGGGATGATATGCAAAGAGCGTTTTTGGCACAATTCGTCAGCTCTAAGAAGAAAGTCTCCATCATCGACTTGGCAGACACAAGACAAAGAGTTAGAGAAAGTTCCACCGAATTCATCACAAGGTGGAGAAGTCTCAACCTCCAATGTCTTGAAAAGTTATCTGAGACTTCTGCTGTTCAAATGTGTGCTAATAACCTCCTCCCAGAAATAGCAACGTACGTGGGTACAGCAGAGCCTCAAACTTTCGATCCTCTAGTCTCAAAGGCAAGCAATGTGGAAAGGCAAGTTGCTCGCCAAAAGTCATCTGTAAAAATTCAAGTTGCAGATAAAAAGAGCGATTCCAAGAAGACGGTTGTCAAGAAAGGAGAGACAATTGCGACATTCGTCAGGAATGAAAGGAAAAACGACACTGTCCAAAATAGCCAAAGGAAAAACGACAGTGTCAAAAACAAAAATGACAACAACAGGGTGCAGAGTGATCGACCTCGCAAGCTCACACTAAATGAAAAGAAAAATGCCACTTATTCATTTGATGATGAGGATGTTGAGGCGATTTTCGATGAGCTCATTGCATTAGAAAGTATCAGGCTTCCTGAATCAAAACGACCTGCCAAAATGAACAAGACCAACGATCCAAAATACTGTCGGTATCACCACCTAGTCGGTCATACGTTGAAGGATTGCTACGTTCTTAAGGACAAAATCCAAGATATGATCAACAAAAATGAGATCGTGACGACAACCACAAATGTAACAACCACTGGTTCATCTAGACCAGATGGTACTATATCGGTTGCCTTCGAGGTCGATGGCGAGGTCACAATTGTCGAAGCACATCCAGACATGCCTCGTCCTGGAAACCCTAACATTCCGTCCTTATATGAGCTCATGATAGCACCAAGCTTCGATATATGGAAGGATTCCGACGGGTTCGAAAGTTCAGATGAAGAAGGGAGCATAGTAGAGAGCAATACAAGGCAACTTCGCCTCTCTACAGACGAGGCACATCCAGACATGCTTCGCCCTAGAAACCCTAATATTCCATCCTTATCCGAGCTCATGTCATCACCAAGCTTCGATGTATGGGAGAATTCTGACGGGTTGGAAGACTCAGATGAAGAATGGAGCATAGTAGAGAACAAGACAAAGCAACTTCGCCCCTCTACTGTGAAAGCCCCTCCGCCTTCCTCAAACAAATACCGGCGAAGGACATTCTTAAAGAATAAAAATAAAGGGAGATCCGCAAGGAAAATTCAAGTCCAAGACACGGAGGGATACAAGCAGCCGCCAAGAACTCCAGTCACCCTTGCGGAATTCTTACCGAAAGAATTCTTTGAGAAAGGCGCGGAGTCCGCACAGACGCGCAGCCCACACACAGGCGGAGTCCGCACTCCTGAAACCAAGGAAGAGGGCGACACGCTTCAATGTTGCATGGTAACCATTAATACCATCTCGCCTCCCAACTCAGATACAAAGGTTGAAAGTGTACAAGAAGTCCAGATACGCTCTAGCTTGGTACTTCCACCACCAACCCAAAAGAAGGATGAATCACAGTCCACGAAGTATAGGGTCAAAGACGATACAAAGAAGGTCACTGACAAGACAAAAGCCGCATCAAAAGAGCCTCCTCAAAAGAGCAAATACAATGTGCTGTCACTCCTAAAACGTATCCCCTCATCTTCAAGTGTGTATGACGTCCTGAGTATGTCAAGGGAGTTAAGAGAAGCATTGATTGAGGCATTGCTAAGCCCAGAGTTGTATAAAGAAGACGTTGTCGAAGTCAATACAGCTACTGCAAGAGTCTGTCCTCATTGCAGGAATTGCATTTCGTTCCTAGAGAAAGATTTGCTTTTAAAAGGAGAACACCATAACAGACCTCTCTACGTCACAAGACTTGTGGGTAATATGACGATCAACAGAATATTACTCGACTGTGGCTCGGCTGTGAATTTGCTACCTCTCAAAACGCTACATATCATGGGAATGAACGCTAAGCAGCTCACCTCGTCCATGCTCACCATCCAAGGTTTCAACCAAGCTAGTCAAAAAGCAATGGGCACAATTGTCCTACAAATGGAAATCGGAGAGCTGCTCTCAACAGCCCTGTTTCACGTGATTGATGCTCCTACCTCTTACAATGTATTGTTAGGGCGCCCATGGCTCCATAATTATGGTATCGTCCCTTCCACACTGCACCAATGCTTTAAGTGGTTAGAAAATGGAGAGGTCAAAACGGTCGTAGCAGACACAGATCTTTTCAAAGGCGAAGAGGTAAATTATCCTGACGCTAAATTCTACAGGCCATCGGATGGCCCTAGCGTACAAGAAGCTCCCAGGCTCGTGCCAGAAGCAAAGAAGCAGGAAGTGCCGAGGCCATTAAAGCCCCGAGTCAAAGTAGCTCCCCAAACAATGTCCTCAAATGAAAAGGCCCCAGGCCCAGAAGTTTCGAAGCCAAAGATGGTCTTTAGAGATATGTGAAAAAAGACCAGCGAGAACCCGGGCAAAAGGCAATCACGCCTATAAAGGACATAATGGAGACACTCATGACAAGCTATGCACGACCTCTTCGTAAAATTGACCAGTCTATTCCAAAGAGCGGTATTGTAATCTCTACAACACTCGACAATGGGCATAGTAGGTATAAACAGTTTGTTTCTTTTAAAAGCAGAAAGTAGAAGCAAACACCAGTCCCTCTAAAGATCAACCTCGGGAGTAGAAAGACGGCTCCAAAAGCCATACCCCTAAAGGTCACGGTTAAGCAGGTAAATGGCATACTTAAGGTAGAAGTTCCTGACATAGATCCCTCCGACACAAGTGTCTTTACGGATCTTGAGAAAATGATGTTCCGTGATGAAGACATGACACAAGAAAGTCGGCCTCGTTTGTCTGTTTTTCAACGCCTTACAAAAGAGCCCCAACCTCGAGTTTCCGTGTTTCAACGATTGGGCGAAATTCATCCCAAATCACAAAAGAACAAAAAGTGGAAGCTCAAACGGTAAAGGGTGGTCATGGCTGAACAAGTGGACGAGAACGAAGAAGGATTTGCATCAACATACTGCACTTCCACCGAAGATTTAGATGAAGATGAAGAATACGAATTCATCGATAGTGCCCAACCTGCCCCGCCTCAGATAGAAGACGGAGGACAAGCGACAGTTGATGAGCTCCAAGAGATAAATTTAGGCACCAATGAAGACCCAAAACCTATATTTGTAAGCGCTCTTTTGACTCTAGAAGAATTTCAAGACTACAAGAATCTTCTAGAAGAATACAAGGACGTGTTTGCATGGGGCTATCAAGACATGCTTGGCTTGGACCCCAGTTTAGCTGTCCACAAGCTTGCCGTTTCAAAGGAAAAATCATGGATGAAACAAGCTCCCCGACGCTTTCGCTCAGAGCATGCTGTTCAAATCGAATTTGAAGTCGACAAACTCATCAACGTCAGTTTCATTCGAGAAGTTAAATACCCCACATGGCTCGCCAGCATCGTACCCGTTAAGAAAAAAAAACGGGCAAATTTGTATCTGTGTTGACTATAAGGACCTCAACGATGCTTGTCCAAAAGATGAGTTCCCGCTTCCAATCACGGAGTTATTGGTCGACGCCATAACAAGATACGGCGCTTTGTCCTTCATGGACGGTTTCTCAGGTTACAATCAAATAAAGATGGCACTCGAGGACAAGGAGCTTACAACCTTTCGTACACCAAAAGGAGTATACTGCTACACGGTAATGCCATTCGGCTTGAAAAATGCAGGTGCAACTTATCAAAGAGCTATGACTCACGTCTTCAACAACATGCTACACAACACCGTTGAATGCTATGTCGATGACTTGGTATTCAAAACAAGAAAAAGGCCACACCATCTAGCTGACCTGAGAAGAGTCTTCGAAAGGCTTCGGAGATACCAACTGAAGATGAACCCTTTAAAATGTGCCTTCGGGGTCACGTCGGGAAAATTCCTCGGCTTTGTCGTTAGATACCGAGGAATCGAGGTCGACCCTACCAAAATCACGGCAATAGGGGAAATGCCAGCACCAAAAAATCTTCGAGAGTTAAGAAGATTGCAAGGCAGACTCGCCTACATAAGAAGGTTTATATCAAATCTTTCTGGAAGGTGCCAGCCATTTTCTAGACTGATGAAGAAAGACGTACCTTTTATCTGGGATCAAACGTGTCAAGATGCATTCGACAGTATGAAGCGATACTTGCTCAACCCACCGGTCCTAATGGCGCCTATAAAAGGGAAACCTTTGATCCTCTACATAGCAGCTCTTGATCACTCCTTGGGGGCATTGCTGGCACAAAACAATGATCAGGGGAAAAAAAACGCTCTCTACTACTTAAGTCGGACATTGGTAGGAGCTGAACACAATTATACACCAATAGAGAAGATCTGCTTGGCTTTAGTCTTTGCCGTTCAGAAGTTACGGCATTACATGCTCGCTCATAGTGTCACATTGATATCTAGAGCCGATCCTTTGAAGTATTTGATGACAAAGCCTATGCCTTCTGGAAGACTTGCTAAATGGTCTTTGATACTCTCAGAGTTCGAAATAAAGTATGTACCCCAAAAAGCAATAAAGGGGCAAGCACTTGCAGACTTCTTGGCGGCACACCCAGTACCAGATAACCATGAGTTACCCAAAGACTTGCCTGATGAAAACGTCTTCTCAGCCGAGACTCCCTCATGGCAGTTGTACTTCGACGGAGCAGATAGAAAACAAGGAGCTGGAGCTGGCATTGTGTTCATCACGTCTTTTGGCGGTATAATCCCCTACTCATTCTTTCTAATGGCTTTATGTTCAAATAATGTTGCAGAATATAAAGCACTCATGATTGGCCTTGAGATCGCCTTGGAGATGAGGATTGACTCCTTACAAGTATTCGGTGACTCTCAACTAATCGTCAGACAAGTGAATGACGAATATGCGGTCAAGAACGAGAACCTATTCCCATACCACCAACGGGTCAAGTACCTTATGGGACAATTTCAAAACATAAATGTTAGCCACATTCCTAGATCAGAGAATGACAAAGCAGACACATTGGCTAACCTGGCAGCTTCTTTAATCCAACCTAATGAAAGAGACATCCAGGTCACGGTTAGGGAACGAAGATTGCTGCCTACCCTACACGAGCGAATCGAGGGCGTCAACGAAGTACATGTGGTCTCTGTATTCGAAGTTGAAGAATCTGATTGGCGAATGGACATGATCAAGTATTGTCAGTCAGGCACGCTACCTACATACCCAAAGAAAAGGGTCTATGTCTGGCGGACTGCACCTCGATACACATACCTTGGTGACACTTTGTACAAAATGTCCTTCGACGGGATACTCTTAAGGTGTCTCTCAAAAGAAGAGGGAGCGGAAGCTCTTAAAGAAACCCACGCTGGAATATGCGGAGCCCACCAGGCTGGTCTAAAATTAGCAGCCCAGCTAAAGAGAATAGGCTATTACTGGCCATCGATGGTACAAGACTCCGTAAATTACGCACGGTCATGCAAGGCCTGCCAACTACATGGGGATTTTATACACCGGCCTCCATTACCTCTTCATCCCACGTCTCTCTCTTACCCCTTCGAAACATGGGGGTTGGACGTTGTAGGGATCATAGCTCCTAAGTCCTCACGCCTGCATCAATACATATTGGCTGCAACAGACTACTTTTCTAAATGGAGCGAGGCAATTCCTCTCAAAGCGGTAAAAGCAGAGGATGTGGCAAAATTCATCAAGACTCACATCATCTATCGCTTCGGAGTTCCCTCCAAAATAATATCTGACAATGCCACATATTTCAAGTGCAGAGCCATGGTTACAATGTGTGAGAAATATAAGATTCAACATGCATTTTCATCCAGCTATAACCCGACAGCTAATGGCCAAGCAGAGGCCTTCAATAAGGTACTTTGCAACATCCTAAAGAAGATGGTCTCAACAAACAAGAGAGACTGGCATGATCGCCTCCCCGAGGCATTGTGGGCATATCAGACCACTGTTCGCACAACAACCGGTTGTACTCCATTCAACCTGGTTTACTGTTCTGAAGCAATACTGCCATTAGAAGTCCAACTGCCTTCTTTAAGGATAGCTACAAGGTTAACAAATCCAGATGAAAACACGCAAATCAGGCTTGTAGAGCTTGAAGCCCTTGATGAGAAGAGACTGGCAGTACAACAAAGACTCGAGATCTACCAAGCTCAAATTGCAGGGGCTTTCAACAAGAGAGTTAAGTTTAGGTCATTCAAAACAAGCGACTTGGTCTTGACAATCCGAAGGCCCATCATCGTCACCAGGAAGTCAAAAGGAAAGTTTGAGCCCAAATGGGAAGGTCCATATGTAGTCACCAAAGTCTTCACCAAAGGCACATACGAACTTTCAAACGCTGACGAGGACTGCATCTACCCTTGTGTTAACGGGAAGTTCGTGAAAAAATTCCACGCCTTCTGAACCTCTCTGGACTGACAAACCGGGAGGGCGGTCAAGGCAAAAGTTAGAGACCAAAACCTCCCGAACTACGACGGCTTGATCCCCCGAAAGGGGGTACGTAGGAAGTCTAGTCCCAAAACACTAGATGCAGCCACCACACAAAAAAAAAAACAAAATCCTGAATCAATCAGGCGAACTACGTGTAGCTTGATCCCTTCATAGGGTACGTAGGCAATCTAGTTTTAAAACTGGATCCAGCTGCGAAAAAAAAAAGGTTTTCAAAGAAAAAAATCTTTGCCCAAAATCAAATGGGTGAACTACGTTTGGCTTGATTTCTTCACAGGATACGTAGGCAGTCTGGTGACAAACTAGATCCCGCCATATTTTCGAACTAACCCTTTTCTCCCTTGTGATTGTAAACAGGTAAAGAAGATTAGTTTGACAAATCTGTTACCATTGAATAATGGTATCATAAGTTGAGCACACACCAAGTACAAGTTCGCAAGACAAAAAGAGAATATTGGCAGCAAGACACGTGGGCTCAAATATCCCGCCCCGCCAAGACACACTCCTTGTAGACGAGTACACATAAAATTTGATGTTCAACACAAATTCTTTTACATCGTACCAAATCTTCCAGGCGAAGTAATAAAGAAATAACAAAACAAGACAAAAAAAAAAGGAACACATGAAGGCAAAATGACTTCGCAAGCCATGCAAAGGGAAGACAACGAGGTGAGACGAACGCGCAGTCCGCACACGGTCTCATTCTTCCGCCTCACCAAAGGTCCTTAAAGAATTGACTAGCCGTTTGAACTCCTCTTCCTTAGCTTCAAGCGAACTTTTGAGGAGCTCGAATTCTACAAGCTGGTCTTCCTTGGCTTCCATCCTTGCCTATCGTAGTTCTTCATCCCGCATGTTTTGTTGAGCAGCAGAGTCTTTCAAGAAGGCAATTCTCTCTTCGAGATGTTCCCTTGCGAGCTCATAATTTCGTCTCAATTGTTGTGCTTGACGCTCTGCCTTTATGACATCCTCTTCGCTGACCCTCAAAACCTAAAATTCTTGGTTAAGACCCGACAATTCCGAGTCTAACATGGCCTTGGTACGATGACATTCTTCATGGCTGCGTATCAAATCATGGAGGTGTTCGACATCTATTTTGGAACACTCCTCAACAACACGTGAGCTTTTGGAGACCATATCTGCCAATTCAAAGGTTTTGCTTACATGTTCAACAAACCTTTCAAATCTGTCTTAGCCGGATCCAAGTGACTTCTGGACCTCGCTGCGACAATCAGTAATGAGTTCTAGTGGTTGAGACAAGCTTATCTTACGCAAAATGTCTTCCACCTCTGAGATAATAAAATCACCCCAACGCTCATTCCGGCCTGAGTTAAAGATCATACGCAAGATAGATGAAGGTTCATTTGGCTGACAAATACCTTCATCCCCAGGCTCGCACGCATCAAGATTCACTGGCTCTGTACTACCACTTTTAGAGTCAGAATGATCTCTTGGTGATGTGTTAAAACTCTATGCCTCCAGTCCTGACTCCCTCAACTGAGTTGGTTCTTTCCATGTTAGCTAGAGTAATCCTGGCTTCGTTCCAATCAATGACGGCCCCACATCATACTGAGTCTTCTCACATATTGCCTCTGAGCCTTTAGGTTCAGGGGAGGGTGATTTCAATACCAAATCCTTCATAAGTGGCTCTGGTACATGTCCTTGCAAAGTAGACTGGTCCAAATTCGCCTGCGAAATGGACTGGCGCGCACTCCCCTGCATGGTGGATTCGCGCGGATTCTCCTGAACGCGTGACTTGCATCCCGCATCCTTACGCTCGGTCTCTGCTTGCTTCGATGCAGACCTCAAGGCATGATTAGTTCGCGGTGATTCAATGTCATCCTTGAGATCATCGTACCGAGCTCGCTTGCTGCCCCGATCTTCCTCATCAAGTTTTGTCCTATGAGTTTTCTTGCTCTTGAAAGAAGAAGCACTTCCGGAATAAACAGCTAGATCTCTTTCCCAAAGTCAGGAAAGAATATCTTGCCTGGTCCGCCAGCAGATACACCTGTGGAGGGAAAATACTATTCTGCTTGGCAGGAAAATACTATTCTGCTTGGTAAGAGCACGCTTCTTCAAAGTCAAGTAAACAAAAGACACGGACCGACCAAGATAGGGGGCACATGCCGACATCCACCACCTGCAATAAGTCCAGGTGCACATCCCCTCATAAGAAGAATGGGGAACATAAAAACGGGAACCGGTATCAGTTCTAAGGAGCTTAAATTGCGCTTTTGCTAAATCTTCAACGTCACATTTGCTCCTCTGCTCAATTTTAAATTGAAGTTTGTTAGCCGGAATCCCTTGGTCAAAACCAAATTGACGAGCGAATCTATTGGGATAATATGGCTCTAACCAGAGCTCACCACCAATTCGTACAGGAAGCAATGAAGAACGTATACAAACCAGCGAGTCAAAGTGTTCTTCAGACAAGTTTCTGTCGTCAATCAAAAAGTTACCATTTGATTCAATAAAGGGACTAGGACGATACTCTACAGAGTCTTTGATCATAAAAACAAGTCGAGCTCGTGTGATACTGAAATATTGAGCTCTAATTCCTGCATATCTCTTCAACTGGGGATAGTTCTCAGGAAACTCGCTGTCAGCGTGACGTCTATATAAACAGTCAAAGTGCTCTCCCAACCAACCAATCACATAATGAACAGGGAAGCAACTTGTCGGAGACTAGGAAGTCTCTCATAAGCGAAAGGTTAGTACTCATGACCTATGCGAGATCTAATTGTGTAGCTAGACGCGCATCACCCAATTACTTGGTTGGCAAGTAAAACGAAATCTTGTATAATTCGAGTAGTAGTAACCTACTTAGATTGCGAAAACTGCATCCTTATCAGATTATTATACGAACCACTATATAAAGAGGGTTCGGGGATCAGTTCACACATCTCTCATACAAACACAGCAATTTGCAAACCTCAACCTAGTCAAAACCCTGACGCTAAAGCACTTCGCCTTAGCAAACCGTTTACTTTTCCGGCTCCCCGGAGTCATTGCATCTTTACTTTTCAAGCTCTTCAAAGTGTCGTCTTGTTTTACTATCCCTTTGGTAACTCTAATCGTTGTCTAACACAAGTATCAATTGAGTGGCAGAAGGCTACTTGTAAATCCTTGTCCGCGAGGTGACACCTGTAACTCGCTCTTGTTCTGATAGAAGCACAGGTGGTGCGCATTTCACTTACTACATTTCACATCTGCGTGGTAGCACACCCTTTTAATTTTCTTAGACTAGGACTCAAAATCGTACTATCTTCCCCTGCTTGGGAGCATGGCCAAAACAGCTCTTTTCTAGCTACAACAGCTTGCTCGTGATTCACAAGACATTCTTCCTGGAAACTCCTTCTACTATCAAGGAATTTGCTGAAGATTATGTTGAGAGGGTGAAGTGTATACATGAGTGTGGTGGGTCAAGCATCCTAATAAACTTCTTAATCGAATTGATCGTGACTATGCTCCCGTCTAGCCGCACTCAAACAAACGTCAGTTATGTCAAAGGCTTGCGTCAGCCAGATGAGAATTGGTGAGGTCGTATGAGGCGCGTTATAGGTTTAGGAGGACAATCACTTAAGATGTTGTTCAAAAAGTTAGTTACAAAATTAACGATTAATGGAATAAAACCACAAGGAAATAGTGAAGATAGAATAAAATAATTTTGATTTTCGAGTATGAGAGAATTCTTCTTTTTCTTTTTAGAAAAAAAATTATTTAAACCCCTTAATCGATCTTTCCTACCATTATATATATATATATATATATATATATATATATATTAGTGAGATTTGAACTAATACATGACCCTGTAACCTGTGAGTTAGGCTACATACACTACCAGAAGAAAGGCTTTAGCCGACGAAAAAAAAAAAACCAGGCTGACGAATTTTTTTTTCGTCGGCTAAAGTGAACTTTAGCAGACGAAATTTTCCTTCGTCGGCTAATTTAAAATCTTCGTCGGCTATGATCAACTTTAGCCGACGAAATTTTTATTTCGTCGGCTAAATAATTTTTTCGTCGGCTATAGTCTGTGAACTTTAACCGACGAAATTTTCAAAAGTTTAGCCGACAAAATTTTCAACACTTTAGCCGACAAAATTTTTAAGAGTTTAGCCGACGAAATTTTTAAAAGTTTAGCCGACGAAAAATATAATTTCGTCGGCTAAAGTGTCTTATATTTACAGATTTGGACAACAACTCATCTGAAAAAAAAAACTATACGTAGAACTTTCAAACGCAAAAAAGTCGTGAAATAAGATATGACCAGAATGGTGAAATACGTCTACGGTTGAAAAATGACGGTATTCCAGTAAAGTCTTGGTGCCGATAGTTGACTTACCCTTATTATTCACTATGCTGCAGATTTGGCGTTTGGTATCTGATTGACTATTGTGATACCTTTCCGGAAGCGTAACGGCGCTACGAGTCAAACTCATTGCTAATGTCATGATGTACAGGCTTTTTTGGCCATCCGAGTCCGTTTAGGGCTTCAAAATGCAGTTTTCTTATTTTCGATTAGAGTTGACCATTTCGATCGAGCCCTTAACTCGAATCCAGTTGAATTTTTTATCATACACATATTTCATCATAATGATCATATCTGACAGTCGAATTTTGGTTTGTGAATTTTAGTCATCGGAATCACAACGTGTCTACTATTTTCCGTTATTCAGGTTTATGGGGAGCCCTATTGTCGGAAGGTAAATGTCTCAAAAATTTTATATGGGCAGTTGCGTCTCATCTACGTGAGAGTTTTTTGTGTGGAAGGTTTGACCAAACTACGTAATATAGAGGGAGATATGAGCGTTTTCGTGTGATAAGTGACGATGGATTATGGTTGACCGTTTCGATCGAGCCCTTAACGTTGTCGGATCCAGTTGAATTTTTTACCATACACGTATTTCGTCATAATGATCATATCTGACGGTCGAATTTTGGTTTGTGAATTTTATTCATCGGAATCACAACGTGTCTACTAATGTTGTATAACTTGTTTAGTAGGTTATACAACTTTGTGAACCAACTCTACATAGGAAGCAAAATTATTAAAAATCTCGTGAAATAAGATGTGTTCAGAATGGTGAAATACGGCTATGGTTCAAAAATCAAGTAAATCGGGTAAAGTCTCGGAGCCGATAGTAGCGGTCAACCCTATTTACCGTTATTATTTCTTATGGGGAGCCCTATCGTCGAAAGGTAAATGTTTCAAAATTTTTATATAGGTGGTTGCGTCTCATCTACGTGAGAGTTTTTCGTGTGGAAGATTTGACCAAACTACGTAATATAGGGGGAGATATGAGTGTTTTCGTGAATTTATAGACTTTAGCCGACGAAAATATATGAAAAGTCGTCGGCTAAGGTCAAAATTTTTTAGGCGGTAAACCAAAGTTGGAGGAAAATTTTCAAAAGGACTTTAGCCGACGAAAATATATGAAAAGTCGTCGGCTAAAGTCAAAAAATTTAAAAAAATAACTATAGCCGACGAAATACTCGTCGGCTACGATGGTTTTTGCCGACGAATAACCTAATATTTCGTCAGCTATAGTTATTTTTTGATTTTTTAATTACATACTATAGCAGACGAATACGTTAGGGTATTCGTCGGCTAAACCCTAAAATTTTTCTATTACCTACTATAGCCCTATATTCGGTGGTTATTTTACGTAAAATTTTTATACGACTTGTTGCGTGTCATCGGTTTAAAACTATTTTCAATTGGAGGTCCGGCCAAAATAAGTAATTTAGACGGTCAAACGACTTTTTCCGTGCGTTTAGGGGTTTGACTTACGAGATTGACCGTCTGGATCGAGCCCTTATTCTTTTCGGATCAAGTTGAATTTTTTCCCATACATGTATTTTATCATGATGGTCAGATCTGACGGTTGGATTTCTGTTTCTCAAGTTTGATCATCACAATCACAACATGCATACTAATGTTGTATAACTTGTTTACCAAGTGTTATGTAAATGTTCCGTTTCAAAAACAAACTATACGTAAAACCTTCAAACGCTAAAAAGTCATGAAATAAGATATGACGAGAATGTTGAAATACATCCACGGTTGAAAAATCACACTATTCCGGTAAATATTCGGTGTCGATAGTTGCGGTCAATGCAATTTTTCATTTTTCCCCCTATGAGTAGCCCTATATTCGGTGGTTATTTTGCGTAAAATTTTTATACGACTTGTTGCGTGTCATCGGTTTAAAACTATTTTCAGTTGGAGGTCCGGCCAAAATACGTAATTTAGACGGTCGAACGACCTTTTCCGTGCGTTTAGGGGTTTGACTTCATTGCTGGATAGGTGGTGCATCGAGTGGCGCCGCCGTGAGGGATAAATCGAGCTCCAAAACTCCGCCGGTTCGGATTCGGTGTCGATCGAATTTCTCCTTCCTTAGATCACCATTTGGTGAGTTCTATATATGGATAAGTTGAGTTTGATTTGTACTACATTCCCCTAGAATTTGGTAGCTCGATTCGGTGTGTGTGAAGAGAATCGAAGATTTGAAGTTTTTAGGGTTTAAAATTAGGGATTTTTATATTTTCAGTCGATTGACCTGTTTAGGCTTAGAATTGAGCTTCGACTTCTTCTAGAAAGTTGTTCGAAATGTTGAGAGGAACATTCTGTCAAATTTTGGTCGTGATCGGAGGTGGCCGAAAGTTTCTGCAGTTTTTTTTTCAAAACCCAGCAACTTTAGCCGACGATATTCAAACACTATATTCGTCGGCTATAGTATTTTTTAATTTTTTTTATAAGGTTTAGCCGACGAATAACCTAATATTTCGTCGGCTATAGTTATTTTTTAATTTTTTATAAGGTTTAGCCGACGAATAACCTAATATATTTCGTCGGCTATAGTTATTTTTTATTATTTATTACTCACTTTAGCCGACGAATATTTCGTCGGCTAAAGTCTGGGACTATAGCCGACAACATGTTTTTCGTCGGCTAAAGTAGGACTATAGCCGACGAAAAAAAAAATTTCGTCGGCTAAAGTCATCACAGACGGCCTTTTCCCGACGACACTATAGCCGACGAAGGATCGTCGGCTAAGGTGTTAGCCGACGAATTTTTTTAACAGGCCGACGAAAATTTTTCGTCGGCTAAAGTACTCTTTCTGGTAGTGATAATCAAGTAAACCACCACTAAGGAGTGTATTATATTTGAATTCCTACAAACTTATTTTAATCAACTGGCTTTTTAAAAAGTCTACAGGAAATGACTTGCTCCCGGTATCGATCATTTTCCTATTGACTCCCTAAACACAGAAAATGACTGAGGTTTCCTTTCCTTCCTAGACCCTCAAATCTTCGAACCAAATAATGTACGTAGATTGCCGGTTGACTTTTCTGTACCTTGGAAATGAAGCTGTGTTACAACACTGAATACTAGCGAAGCTACCTAGCACAGAAAACCCACATGGGTCAACCCTCAAAAAAGGACAAAGATTATGAGTAAGCAGCAAACATGAATGATTGAACACGAACAAAACAAAAAGATCGATAGAGAGGTGGCCGGTGATCGATAGAGACTGGATGATGATGAAGCTTCATTAGAAATCCAAAAGACTCAGGGACCCGAATGCAGCCGCGCGCATGCCGCCAGAAGAGTACGTTGTCGTTATCGATCTCTGACAAGTCAACCGCCACCCCCCGGCAGCAGAGCTAGGAACAGGACTCGTTGACCTTCCATAACTCAGATCGGAAGCCAGCAAATTATTTTCATCAAAAGTCAAACAACGTACCCATCGGTCCATCACAGAAGTTGTCTCCATATCTAAGCTAGCTAATAAGCTTCCCCTTCCCCACAAAGAGAAAGAAGCAGACCGTACCAAATAAAAAATAAATAAAAAAAGAGAAATAAGCATGTGGATTTTAGTAGCAGCTCCTTCAGTCTTTGTTCGTTATATGGGAAAAGAGAACAAAGAAGGAAAGGGGGAAAGCAAGAAATATGGTACAAGTGTGTGACTCAAAAGAGATCGGAAAGTACTGAACATACATCGATTACATTTCCGACCACATTAACGGTCACATATATGACCATCATCATGAACGCAATTAGGGCTAGTTGACCAGATATACTAGCCTCTAGTAGTGATGTACGAGCCATGAATGTAGCACGTTGGCTCATTTTGGGGTGAAAATGATGCTAGGAATAAGATTTAATACATTAATTAATTTATCTTTTTTATTTTCTCATTCATTTATCATAATGTAAATAAGAATTAAACATGTAACCTTCATATTATCAGTTATTCTAAATAATTAACCGAGCGCAGCATATGTATTAATTTGGGAGAACACACAAATATTATCAATTTGGGAGAACACACAAATAGTAGTGATCAAAGCAATAAGAAACAGTAATAGCTAACAATTTTGAAGATTAACCGGAAAGCAAATAATTTTATTACAAACACAAAATAAGAGGGACATATATGTTTGCTAGCTAGTAATGTAGGATGATATTCGAAGTTACCAATCAATGCATGCAGGTTAATTGAAGTATTGAACAACATGTAGCTGCAGATACCTTCTACAATAGCTAAACGCTACGAATTCATGTTTTTTTTTTCTTTATTTGTTTTCTAAAATAAACGAGAGAATCGATCTAGCTCATCATCATATGTATCACATGCCGCTGGCGGTGTTTGCATGGATAAAGCTGAATATCTGTTGAACCGAACTTGCTATATCTTCAGCCGTGAACCTCGATTCACTTGCAACCTGCTCAACATATATCACATCGATCATATATCAGTAATCAGCTGGATAAAACTACGTACACATACATATATGGATAAGCAAGCACATTACCTTAAAGCAATATAGAACAGTTTGTTCGATTGTGGTGATGTTAGTGTGAAGAATCGTCAGCTGCAAATCTTCAAGGGCAGCAATGGCCTTAATGAGCTGTCCTGGTCTTCTCTGAGAAAGAATCTTGATCATGGCATCACCCCCTAAAACCTTCACTTCAACATCTGCGAAGCACGACTTGCTCTCGGCAGTTTCTTCTCGGAGCCCCGTTTCAAAGTCCACGAACTTGTTTGGATCATTTGGATTCAGAGGCAAATTAGGCACCGGAAAGAATGGCACGCCACCACCACCTTGATGATCTGGTTGTGAAGGCAGCACCGCCATATTAGCCGCCGCAGCGGAATCAGCTCCTACTTGTCTTGGAGGAGGCGCTTCGCCTAAGAGCCTTCTCTGCTTCTGTGATTCCAAGCACTGCAGGAGCTGCTCCAACTCTCTAACAAAGTCTATAGCTCCTCCAATTATAGAAGCTTGATCCCCCTATTATTGTTAAGAAGGCAAATCCAATTAACTGAAGTAGTGCAAAGACTTATTCAAAACGTTAAGAATTTTATGTTACGTACCCTTTGTACATACGAACCGGGCATGAGTGACCTGAGAACTCGAAGATGCTCATTCATTTGCTTCCTTCGGTTCCTCTCAACGGCGATATGAGTCATCCGCTGGCTCTCAACTTCCTGACTCGTCTTAGTACTTCTTGGCCTTTTCCTTTTGTTCTTTGGCGGCTCCGGTAGTCCTCCTCTAGGGTTTTGAACATCATCTCCAAGAAACCGGAGCTGCACCGAATTATTAGTACTACCCGAAACCCCTCGAGCTTCCTCTTCTTCACCGGACTTTGTAAATCTCTCTTCCTGATGACTGTCTGGTCCATCCTGCTGCGGAACCATCAGAGACTGATCCTCATCGTCGTCCAACTTATTGTCGTTCAAAACAGGAAACTTAAGGAAGCAAACCGGGTCAATCCCGGATTCGCCTTCTGAAATCTTTGTTTGGTTTAAGGCTAGTTTGGGTCCAAAATCCGCAAACTGCATCACGTCGGCAAAGCTCAGCTTATCAAACGAAGTACTTGAAGCACCACCAAATCCTGCCGGAGGAGGATGTTGCGTCTGCTGTGGTTGTTGATGTTGAAGTTGAAGCTGATCATGGTGATGATCATTCAGAAAGTAATTGACCATTCCATTGTTGTTGTTTTCGTGACTCGAACAAGTCTGGTCGACATGGGATGAGTTCATCAGCTGCTGCTGATCTTGATCATGATGGTGGTCTAAGGTGTAATCGAGACCGTTAAAGCTTGGTGGCAGGAAAGCAGCCTGCAGAAGTTCATAATTATTAGTAGAGCAGACATACATCATGGTGATGAATCAAAGAGAGGAAAGACAAGATTTGTCAACGAAAAAGCTTAGTTTTGTACCGAGTAGTTGTTCTCTTCCTTCTCCATTTATAGGGGAACTACTTTAATCGAAAACCCTAAGGAAGACGATCGAGCTGATTACGCATGCAACGACAAACCCTAGTGAAATTTCGCGACAGGTCGGGCCCTGTACCTGAAAGAGCACTGATCTCTCATAAGTCAATGCATGAAATTACTGGAAGTAAATAGAGAAACAAATCAAATGACTATTTTGCAGAGGATGATCGATAAAGACAAAGCTTGATAACTCTGAGAGAGAGAGAGGACAAACCTGATTGCAGAAGTAGAGCCAAATATTACATATGTTACAGACATAGATGGAGCTAGCTAGCAGTTAAAATGAAGAGCAGAGGATCCAACAAACTGCTTGAGCTGAAATCTAAGAGATGCCATGGATACGTGGTCGAGTTATGTCTATATATGTAAAGGGCCAGGGTTGCCGAGAGAGAGAGAGAGAGAGAGAGAGAGAGAGAGGAGCCTGTTGGGGATTAATAGGGAGAGTCACAGTTTCACCTCTCACTTTCACGGCGGCCTTCTCCTTTAATTAATGGGCGTCACATGCAGTGGCTCTACCTATAGCCTCCTCCATGACCCTTATTATTATTGATCATCAGCGCCTGTGATTCACCAATTTTTACATTTCAAACTTTCAAGTTTTCAATAAATTGATGGATTACGGAATTCGTGATCTTAAGCTCCTTTTCTGTAGTCAGCAACTCTCAGTTATATACTTCCAAAAAAAAAAAAGGCTAGATGATAACCAATTTATTCCATGAATTTGTACCATTTGGTCATAATGTCGTTTTATCCTTTAAACTTACGATTGTAAAAACATGACAAACTAGAATGGTTTTTCGATTAGTTCATTGATTTGTTGATATTTCTACCAACATAAAAAACTAGAATTTATATATTAGATGATAACTTCATTAATATGCAAAGATTTCAATGAAAATGGATACAAAAGTTCTTCGATCATCTCTAAATAGATAGGAGTACCTTGCCTACTTTAGACTTCAAACTCAAAGTCCATATTGTGGCACTCCCGACTCTAAGCAAAGAAGTCGGTTCAAGGCTTGTTTTGCTAAACAAAGTGCAACCTTCTAGCCAGCTCGCCTCGTAATTCCCCAACTACTAACGTACTTCATGCACTAATTGTGTAACTTCGTGTAATGAAATTCAGAACTCAAATAATCACTTTCATGAGGTAAAGCATTACTAACTGTTAGCATCACCTTCAGTTTCTAGTATCTGAATCCAACATGAGAAGCTGGGACCATGTAACAGTGTCTAGCACTTCTACAGATCTTGACAAAGAAAAAAAAAATTGACCTCAAACATCTAAAATCTTAGAAATGTAGCAATTAATCTCAAGTTCTAAACTGACAGTGAATCGGCCAATAGTACAGTACCATGGTAAAGATGCAAAATAATTGTGGATTATTGTAGTAACCATCTTATAAGGGTGCGGAAATATAACCATACGAGCTCTGGCTCTCAGACGTTCAGAACTGAAACAAATAGAAAAGACCGGTAGAACTCGTAGAAGTGAAACAAAAACGAGAATGCCCAGCTTCAATGGCAATATGACATCCTCTTTTTTACAGGACCTTCTCTCTAAAATTATTCTCATCTTGTGTATTCATAACAAAGCCGACTTGCATTTTCCATCTTCAATAGCCATAATATCACTGTTTCCTAAGGATTCGGCCATAGGTATCTATATTTGAAGAGATCGACACTCTGATCATGCAGATAAATACAAGTAAAAGTTGAGCTGGTGATGCAATGCTCGTATAATTTTGATACCCAGATTCAGCAAGACAAAGCCAACTTGGAAATGAAGAAGTCACTAATACCAGCCTTCTATGAAGTATTATGTGTTGGGACACTTAAATAGAATTTTGTATTCTTGAAGTCATGCAAAAGTGGATTGTATCCATCCTTGGTTCTTGTCCTCGAGGGCAATCCAAATTCTTCCATGAATGATGACGTATCAAGCTACAACATAAGCAAATACGATTAGCAAAGTGCAGTGTTTAACATTCTAAACTAATATTGTGAACATGTGCTACAAACCTTAAACATAATTGATCCTTTTACTGGTTCTACCTTTTCTTTAAGTTTTAATCTTCTTGTTCATATTGGGGGACAATGAAAATGGAACCTAAGGTCCCAGGACAGTGTACTTTGACAACAAACAAAATTGTAGCCTAAAGGGTAAACCTGACTAATCTTAATTATCCTTCTAAAAAAACATTATCTTGACAAGCCACTAAAAGTAGAAACTGAAACGTATCTAAGGTCGACAGAAACAAAAACATGCATTACAATAGAACTGAACTCACTATAATTGTTCGCCTCTTCTTTCCTTCTTTGGATGAGTCATCTTTTTGCAGCTTCTTCCATCCAGAACAGTAATGATCAATACGTTCCAATAACCAGAATTCGGTAGGGAAGAAGATATCGGCATCCCCCTGCAAAGAAAACCAAAATTGCACAACTTTTCAGGTTAAAAAAGTTCCTAAACTTTAGAACTTCAATAACTTCAATAACTTCAATAATAATGATAAAATAGGAACAGTTCTGAGCAACAGATCAAAATGCTTAATTGACGCTAGCACATATTAGAACCAAGATTACAACAGCTTGCAATCTAGAATAATGGAGAAAGGGTATAATATTTATACTACTCAGATATTAATCATCCAACTCCGCACCACCGTAGGTTTCTAAGATCCTTTTATTTCTTTCCATCCATACCACTGCAATTATAGCTATCACCTCACAGCCCCAAAGAAATTTGGGTTTTTATCCCTTCCCCGAAGCATTAGAATCTTTACTTATCAAATCCATCTCCCTTAAAGAAGTTGTCCAATCCTCTCCTGCCTCCCTAAACAGCTTCTTCCATCAAGAAACTGAGCAACTAACTATCCTTTAATTCTGCAGTTTTAGAGCAGGATGGAACAGGAGGTAACGATGAGAGAAAACCAATTCATATTTCATACGTAAAATGACTATCGTGAATAAATACAGAAGATTATAAAGCATATAACGGTAGATAAGTAGTCCACCACAGAACAAGCGAGAACAAACCATCTATAGGTAATTAGAATGCACCTGAATATCACCCAGAAGACGACTAATGACCAACACTATATAACATAAAAAGGGAAATCCCTGTACTCTCTGAAAGCCGCAGAGTGCAGATGCCTATAATAAAGACCAGAATTCCACAGTATCTGGTCCACATCATGAGCCCTTAGGTAAGAGTTTATGACATGTAACAAATTCAGCGACTCAAATCTAGTATATGTGCTACGAAAAATATAAAAGAGAAAAAAGAAAGGGTCATAATAGCAATGCTTATTATTACAAGCAAAATAATTTCTCCTGTACATTTTATACAAGGACAAGATGCATCAACACAACACCCATGTTGTATACTTCCAGTGATGCACCTAATCATGCTAAGGGATAAAAAAAAAACATTAAACATCGGCAGTGTAATGGAGATATAAACAGCATTTTGTGCAGGCATGTAAGATTACAATAGAAGTATAGGAATAAATAAACAAAAGCTGTACCTTTGCATCAAGATAACTGCCATAGTCTGTGCTGCTGCCATCTTTCTGTAGATAGAGAAAATCAAAGTAGTCATATTATTGCTAACTGCCAGTGAAATACAATTCCGCACTAGAATTGAGTAGCATGTATAACAAGGTGAACATAGAAGTATGTTAAACTAAAATGCATAATTACCAATCCCATACTATTTACTCCGCGGTCAGAACCCACCATTTAGAATATAATACACACACACACACACCTGATATCAAATACACCTTTATGTTCTTTAAGTATCTAATGAACACACTTAAGCATAGAGAAGGCGAAAGAGAAAAGAAAACTTATGGCGGCTATGACGGATGGTAGTGCCCACACAGGGGGTGCTGCCATCAATTGCAGGAAATAAATTGCCTCCTGTAATGTGTTGCTTTGTGTGAGGAATAACTTTGTGGAAGAAAGAGATGAATGGCATTGGGGAGAGGTGATGAGATGGCAACTTTTAGGGTTTCACAAAATTGAAAGGACGAGAATAGTTTTTGATGATGCAAAGGGTGAAGGTGGAACATTTCTAGGAACGGGTTAGGTTTTAGACATCATATGGGTCAAATTTCAGGACATACAACTTCATTTCATGAATGACATAAACTTGTCTCCATCTAGAGCTGTGCTGGGCCAATCCGGAATTAGATTACCATTGCTTAAATTGGCTCAGAATTATAAATACCAAGTACGCATTTCCAATCCCAAAGTTAAAATTCAAACAAATCAAGTACTTAAAGAATGTTATGATAGATTCAAAAAGAAAAAAGAATATTAGGACAGGTATATCAAAAAAAACTCAAAAAGGTAGTCATACCTTGGTTGAAACCAATGGAGCTCTTTCACCAAGTATTTTCACGTCAGGTAGGTAACTAAAGTCTGAAGCAATCAAAGACATCTTTGGTAGTGCTCCATGTAACACTTCAAGTAGTTTCTGGATGATCAAAAACAACACTATTGCATGATTTCATTTTCTAAAAAACCAAATAAAACAAAACAAATGGACAGATATTGATTTACCAAGCAACCAGTTGGTAGCCAACTTCTTCTAGGTTTTGGGAAGACTTTAGACCAAACACTTTTTAATAATGCACTGCTTTGAGAATCCTGTTTTTTCTCAAAGTCGATGATCTTAATGCATTTCTTAATTAGTGAGTCTTGCAATTTCTTGTACAATTCAGTTAGTGTTTCCCTATCAATTATCAACAAAACAAAAAAGCATAATCAGAAAAATCAAAATCAGGATCTCAAAGTTTTCAACAAGAGCTCAGTGGAATCAAAATGTAATTTGCGTTCAGGTTTTCCATAACTTATTTCACAGCAAACATAAGCAGAGATATGTTACGCTCGTAGTATGCAGTAAGACATGGATATGGCAAGCCACCGCCAGGAGCACACACTTTAACTGATAACTCATCAATTATTTAAATTGGGCACTTCCTTCAAAACAATAGAAAGAGGAAAAGAAAAGAAAAAAAGTAAAAACAAAGGTAATTCAGTCTCAAATTAGACCAGAATCAGTGATAGCAACAACAGTCAGTATCCAATATGATCTAATCTAACCAGTTTCAATAAAAGGTTGATACCACTTGGTTTGTCAGAGATAAGATGATATCAAATGATATTGGAGAACGAATATGATGGTGGACAGAAGGGAAACATAATTATACCCAGTTTCAAACGCGGTACGAAAAGATCAGCCTTTTTCACATCTCTTAAAGCTTTAAGGGGCAACCGAGTTAATTTGGGAGCCATAACATCAAAAGGCTTTTGATCATATCAAAGACTACCTCACGAACCCGCCTGTCTTAGTGCCACCTCGCCCCGGCATTCTGTTTAAACTCTACATCGCTGCTGCTAACTTGTCCATTGGCGGACTCTTGACACAAGATGATGAGAACGGGGTGGAGCATGTCATTTATTACCTTAGCAGGGTACTCATAGACTACGAGACGCACTACTCTCCTATGGAAAAGTTGTGTCTCGCCTTATTCTTTGTAGGTTGTAAGCTCTGTCATTACATGTTGGCCTTTACTACGGTGGTGATCGCTCAGTCCGATCTAGTCAAATATATGCTTTCCCGCCCTATCCTACGGGGCCGTATAGGTAAATGGATATTGGCTTTGTCTGAATTTTCCTTGCAATATGTTCCGTAAAGGGCAATTAAAGGACAGGCCATAACGGACTTCCTCGCTCATCACCCACCAACTGATCTCACAGCGTTCAGCGAGTTGGAGTTCGCCGCTGCTTCTCTCACCCCATGGACTCATTACTTTGATGGATCGCTTACTGAACTCGCTGTAGGTGCCGGAATTGCCATTGAAAACCCTGCAGGAGACCGTTTCTCCTATTCCTTCCAGCTGGATTTCAAATGTACAAATAACCAGGCGGAATATGAGGCGCTCATCATTGGACTAGAAATCTTGTTGGACTTAGGAGTCCGCGAGGTCCAAGTCTTTGGTGAGTCCTTATTGGTTGTCAACCAACTCGTGGGGAAGTTTAAGTGCTTGAGTTCGTCCATTGAACAAAAATCTTTTGACGTCCTGGATCGCTTTGATGACGTCCACAAAGAGCATATTCCACGCGAATTTAACTTCGCGGTGAATGAGCTCGCACAAATTGCATCCGGTCTTAGCTTGCGCGATGGAGTGCGTGAACGACTACTTAAGGTCGAGCGACGCACTCTTCCTTCTTTTATCGCAAGGAGGCATTATCAAACTGATCCTCTTGACATAACTGCTTTAGACCCTATCGACGAGGATTGGCGGCTGCCATTTATCGCCTACCACAAAAACCCTCATGATGCTACTCATTCCCGGCAAATGCGGTTTCTCGCCCTCAACTTTGTGCTTCGCAACGGCGAGCTTCACCGGCACGGCGAGGACGGTAATGATTTTTGCTGCGTATATGTTAACGAGGCTAAGCGGCATATGCGCGATGTTCATTTCGAAGTTTATGGTTTGCATCAGGCAGGACCAAAGATGCGTTGGCTAATCAGTCGCCACGGCTACTACTGGCCTACCATTCTCAAGGACTGTATTACTTTCACCAAAGGTTGTCAGGATTGCCAAGCTCACGGACCAGTGCAACATATTCCTAATATTCCGTTGCAGCCAATCATTAAGTCATGGCCGGGTCGAGGATGGGCCGAGTCGAGGATGGGCGATAGTGTCACTCCCCAACCCATAATTTTTACCTTTATTACTGGCATAGTGGTAATAAGAATTTTACCGTGTTCGTCATTAAGTGTAAAATATAATTGATCCCCAGAGAGGGGTAGGGGACGATTATTTTGTGGGATTATTCTAAGGAATGAATTTTGACGACGGTACAAAATTGGTAATTTTTGCTAGTAAAAGGTAATTTTATTGGGGTATTATTTTTGGGGTGTTAAAGTTTTGGAGTGGGTTATGTTTAAGTTGGACCGGGCTTTGTTTTTGGTCAAAGCCCGAAAGCCTTTTTTTTTTCTTTCTCTCTCTCTCTCTCTCTCTCTCTCTCTCTCTCTCTCTCTCGCTCCCGATTCCCTCTTTTGATAGCGACCGAAACCAGGCGTTTCAATTAAAAACCATTTTGTATCAATTGTAGTATATAGCAAATAAGGGTATCGTTATAAAAGCTGGGGATTGAGGGTACCTTTACAATTTACATTAATTACAAAACAAGATAAAACAAAAGATAATAGTACTAGAGATATGGGGTTTTGTGATTATAAACAAAAGAAAACAAAGAAACAAAATTAAACAGAAAAGATCAAATGAATGAGATGTTAGAGACTTAGAAATCCACCACCAAGTATATTTCAAGACATGTTAACAACCAAAGCTTCAATAATTAAGTCGCAAATCGGTATCAATCAAGAACAAACCATGAACGCACTGCGTAAGTCCTTATTACTTCCCTAGATTACCTACGCAAGATGAACGCACCGTTACCAAGCCTTTAAAATAACCAATCAAGGTATAAACGCTATCCTGTCAACAAATTATTCTAAGCATTAAGATCAATGAAAGTTTGATAGAACAAAGTATGCAAAACTAGTGTGGAACCCCTACCTAGCATGCAATCCTTTTTATTTGGTTTCACCTATTGTCCTATAGGTTTTACTACTTTGAAACAGGCCTTTTAACCGTTTAGGAGATTAATCAACCTATTTCTAGCCCCACTCACAAGTTCATAATGTTCTATGTTGCGCATACATGAACATAAACAAGCAAGAGTTCCCCATAAACCAAAACCAAATAAACAATTTGAAAGACTCAATAATTTGAAACCAAGGTTCAAAACAATATCTAAAACATTCTTGGGGCTTAAAACCTTGCCCCTAACTAAGAGAAATCAGCCACACATGGCTGCAAAGTCACACAAGGAGAATAAAAGATGACAAATGAAAGGTAAACCGTGGATGATGGAGAGATCGATGATGGCTTGGCGGCTTCCTTGTACGAGTCCGCAACAATGGAGGTTCTGATGATGTGAGATTGTTGGCCTCCTCTAATCTTCACGTCCTCCCTTATTTTCGTCCTCCCTTCTTTTCTGCTGTGATTAGGGTTATAAAACCCTCAAAACTCGTCCATGGGCTTGCCAATGTGGTCTGGACCTCGAAATAGACCAAAAATTCGGGCAGACTGACCTTCGTCCACTTAAACGGTCATAACTTTTTCTTCAAAATAGGTATTGATGATCCGTAAACGTTTCTGGAAAGTAGACTCTTTTATCTTTCCATTGATATATGGAACATCTTCTATATCGTTATGAGCTGATCACAATATTTTGTCGAATTTGACTGACGATTTCTGGCAGATTTTCTGATTTCTTTCCTTGCACAACATGGATTCCTTTTCCTTCAAGATTTCTCCTCTTTTGTCTCCTTTGAGCTCCTTGGCTTTATTTATGACCTAAAAACACAAACTTAGTTAATATGAATATTGTTAAAGGAATTACATAGCTAAATAGGGTCGGAAATACATTATAAATGTAGCATTTTGTGCTCCTATCAAATTCCCCCACACTTAGCTTGTGCTAGTCCCTTAGCAAATTCTAAAGCAAAGAAAACAAAACAAAGACTCAAAACAAACTATGCCTTCAACATTATTGTCTCAAAAATCTCTTACTTTGATAGCATCAAGATTAGCATTCAATCAAGAATAAATTATGAGTAATTCGATAGTTAATTAAAACATATACTCCGCATATAAGCATGTAAGACACGGGGGTGACAATGGTGATGGGTGGAGCTCAGCATGTATCCAACAAGTATGATTCAACCTCACAAGATTACCACTCTTTCTTCTCTCAGAATCACGGTTAATGCTTAAAATTTTTTTCACTCAATATATATATGTGAGAGAATAAGAAAACAAGTAGGCTCACATATAAAGAAAGAAACGTACTTTGTGAAATTAAAAAGATCTCATGAAAGATATCAACTACTTGCCAAACGGACCAACCCATATGCTCAACTTTTGTAACCAATTTCCACAGATCGATGGTTGTCCATCTTTTGGATCATAAAAGAACTTATCAAGTTTAAAATTTGGCCAAGGCTAGGGTTTAATGAAACAAAGGATAATGAATTGCAAATCATCCTTAAAAACCTAGTAGAGCCATAAGATCACCTTTAAACATTCATGAATGAGGACAAAGACCATATATCACATCATTAGGTCTTCAATTTAAAACAAACTCCTCCATCACAAAGGGAGACTTAATCCATACTTTCATCATTTTTTTTTCCAGTGCCGCCACATAATTAATTGTTTTTTTTTCTTCAGTGACACATTTTATTTTTCTTTCCAATGAACAAGTCTAACTCCCCCACACTTGTTATTCATCATCATTCCACACGTACAATACATCACAAGATAAGCTCTACTAGGCCCTAAGAACAAAGGTAGAGATATCACTACACTAAGCTCAAGGTGAGGATTACATGAGTGATGACAGAAAGGCTTAACGTAGGCTCAAAGGGGTTAACTAAAGGGTGTGCAGCGCACACAAATAGGGACATGTGGCAATTTGGCAATGGTGGAATTCCCAAGTTCTTTTAATCCCTTCCAAAATCAAAACATATATCGATAAAAGTCTCGACTAGCACAAAAGTGAGTTCTAGCACTAGAGTCTGTTAAACCTAATCTACGGCAAGCAGTCAATCAAGAAGAAAGATAATTAGATCGCTAAGAATTGCCAAGAAAATAGATGATGACTGATTCAATAAGCACTCAGAAAGAATAGCACAATAAAGCTCAATCTCACCAGAGTAATTATGAATCAAAACTCATCATCAACATGCTCAAAGTTCTGTACCAATGTCAACAAAAAACCACATCTACTACACATTCATATGCTTAGTATACATCATAATTAACCAAAGAATTAATTTAACATCATCTCAATTGTGTGATCCTCTTTTGGCCATAATTTCATAGATATTTACTCATCCTAGACAGTTGAAAGGCATGATGACTCACATATAAATTTTCGACTCTAACAAAAACAAAACAAAACACAAAATGTGTGCATTCCCTTCCCCCACACTTAAACTACGCATTGTCCACAATGTGAGAACAATATAGATCAAGTAATGCATAATAGATGTATAGAAGAAAGTGAACAAAACAAAAGGTAGAAGGTGACAAAAGCTCCTTCATTGTGTGCTCTGCAGCCAACTTTCAGCTGATACAAGTCCCTGTTGCACCATCCAATGTCTGAAAGTCCCATTGGAGATGAAAGATGGCATTGCTAGCTTTATGTGCATATGTGGCACGTTTCCTAACTCCAAATGGATTGAAAATGGCATCCCTGCAAAGTTATAAGAAAAACATAGTTTGCACAGAAAAGCTGAGAAATAGACCTTTACTGTTTCAAACCAGATTTCCGGTGAGTTCCGGTGCCGGAATGTAAAATTGCTTCAAATCAAAGTTGAAGCTAATTCAACAAGATTTTTAGGCATATATAGCTTTCCTCCACAGCATGGCTGGAAGTATCCCCTGTTTTGACCTTTTCCCGGCTGTACTGCAGAACTTCTGGTTTCCTGGCAGTGACCTTGCTGCCTTCAACAACGAACTAAGAATGACTCAGGTCTCCAAATCCACTTCTGTAAAATCTTACAAAAACTAGACTCAGAGATCTTTCTTTTCATATAAAGCACACATTCCCAGGTCTTGTGAGCTGCAAACCGTAGCCCTCCAAAGTCAGCAGACTGCTTTTGGCGAGAACACTGTTTTGCCTGAATTTGGAGTATTCTTTAACTTTTCTCAACTCTCACCTGCACACACACAAAACACATCAAAACAAACAAAATAAAGAAAAGCATAGACAGTTGCCTCCCAACAGCTTTTCAACAAGAATAATCAGGAGGCTTAGGCCGCGGTTTGATCAAATGTTTGACCCTCTTCAAAGATATTTCATGGTCCTTTGGTAGCAATTTGAGTAACTTGGGAGCAATGGATATAGAAGATATGAAGTTTCTCTTTTTCTTTCTCTTCTTCCATTGTTTCCAACTTTTCTCTATAACAATAAGAATCTCCTTATCCGATTTGAGACATCCACCATATCCACATGCTCAACAAACTCAAATGATTTTTGGATGCGAAGAACATGTGTAGAGCTTGAGTGAGGGAGTGAAGAATCATGTTGTCTTCCAGATCCATGTACCAGCAATATAGCTTCAAATGTAGGAGGTTGGATGGACTCCTCTTTTAAGCAATCCTTAGGAGTCTCAACATTTCGTGGCTCTTCATTGGACTCCTCCAAATCTGTTTCTTCATCCTCGAAAAATATTGAATCATGGAGTATTGCATCATGAGGTTGACACGGATATGAAGTTGTGGGAAGTTCATGTGGAGTTGTCATCAATGGCAAGGGCTTCTCTTGAGATATTAAGGTGTCTAAACTCCTTTTAGTTTCTGCCCAACTGTTATTGAAAGCTTCTTGCTCCTCAATCCGAGCTTTATTTGAAGCAGCTAGAGCCTCATTTATCTCATTTAGAGACTTGATCATCTCATTGTAATGATTTAACTTAGCTGAGATTTGATGAGATGGTACTTGTGTCCAGCAGTCATGGAATGAATATGGCGAAGCTTGGAACTCATTGGAAAATCCTTGTTGCATGTCCGGATTGGTGTTCCATGAAGAATAAGGAGGATCATCCCATACTGTATTGTGTTGAGGTGAATAGTAATCATTCCAATGCCCTTGGTTCTCCTTGATATTGAATGCTTGGACATGTCTTCATTGAATGGCCTACCATGGAGCATCTAGAACACACCTCGATAGATTGATTCCACATTGAAAAACAAAATAGAAACTTTAGTTAGTAATATATACACAAATTAATCTCAAGTACTAAAACTAAATAAAATCTAATGGGAGAAGTTATAAAAAGTTAAAAACAGAAATATACAAACAAGAACTAAAGCAAATTACTAGGGATTTTTCAATCCCCGGCAACGGCGCCAAAATTGATAGCGACCGAAACCGGGCCTTTCAATTAAAAACCCTTTTGTGTCAATTATAGTATATAGAAAATAAGGGTATCGTTCTAAAAGCCGAGGATTGAGGGTACCTTTACAATTTGCGTTAATTACAAAACAAATAAAACAAAAGATAATAGTACTAGAGATATGGGGTTTTGTGATTATAAATAAAAGAAAACAAAGAAACAAAATTAAACAGAAAAGATCAAATGGATGAGATGTTAGAGACTTAGAAATCCACCACCAAGTATATTTCAAGACATGTTAACAACCAAAGATTCAATTATTAAGTCGAAAATCAGTATCAATCAAGAACAAACCGTGAACGCACTGCGTAAGTCCTTATTACTTCCCTAGATTACTTAAGCAAGATGAATGCAACGTTACCAAGCCTTTAGAATAACCAATCAAGGTATAAACGATATCCTGTCAACAAATTATTCTAAGCATTAAGATCAATGAAAGTTTGATTGAACAAGTATGCAAAACTAGTGTGGAACGCCTACCTAGCATGCAATCCTTTTTATTTGGTTTCACCTATTGTCCTATAGGTTTTACTACTTTGAAACATGCCTTTTAACCGTTTAGGAGATTAATCAACCTATTTCTAGCCCCACTCACAAGTTCATAATGTTCTATGTTGCGCATACATGAACATAAACAAGCAAGAGTTCCCCATAAACCAAAACTAAATAAACAATTTGAAAGACTCAATAATTTGAAACCAAGGTTCAAAACAATATCTAAAACATTCTTGGGGCTTAAAACCTTGCCCCTAACTAAGAGAAATCAGCCACACATGGCTGCAAAGTCACACAAGGAGAATAAAAGATGACAAAGGAAAGGTAAACCGTGGATGATAGAGAGATCGATGATGGCTTGGCGGCTTCCTTGTGCGAGTCCGCAACTATGGAGGTTCTGATGATGTGAGATTGTTGGCCTCCTCTAATCTTCACGTCCTCCCTTCTTTTCGTCCTCCCTTCTTTTCTGCTGTGATTAGGGTTATAAAACCCTCAAAACTCGTCCATGGGCTTGCCAATGTGGTATAGACCTCGAAATAGAAGTTTTGGTCCAAATCAGAAATTCGGGCAGACTGACCTTCGTCCACTTAAACGGTCATAACTTCTTCTTCAAAAGAGGTATTGACGATCCGTAAAAGTTTTTGGAAAGTAGACTCTTTTATCTTTCCATTGATATATGGCACATCGTCTGGATCGTTGTGAGCTGATCACAATATTCTGTCGAATTTGACTGACGATTTCTGACAGATTTTCTGATTTCTTTCCTTGCACAACATGGATTCCTTTTCCTTCAAGATTTCTCCTCTTTTGTCTCCTTTGAGCTCCTTGGCTTTATTTATGACCTAAAAAAACAAACTTAGTTAATATGAATATTGTTAAAGGAATTACATAGCTAAATAGGGTCGGAAATACATTATAAATATAGCATTTTATGCTCCTTTGAGCTCCCAGACCGCCACGCCGGTCCCAATCAATCGGTCTCCTTCCCAGCTTCCATTCAAGACCGGTGGTAGCCTCCCTAGCGCCGCCGTGAAGGAGGAAGCAACGCCGAAAGCCCCGACTGCCGAAAGTTAGCTTTTGCCGGAACTCCTTCCTTCGACCGCCATAGCCGGCGAACCATAGCTCAAAAGAAAGTTCTCCTCCCGTGCTTCAATCCCTCTAAAGGGCTCGCTCCATCTCGAGCTAGGTAAGAAGAAATCGGTAATGAAAATTTTAGGGCTTTATTGTGTGTTTGTGTTCGATTGGCATGGTTAGGCTTAGAATTGGAGTTTGTGGTAGTTAAGAATGTTGTAGAGGAGGTTGAGAGAAAGATGCTGCCAAATTTTGGTGAGCATCGGAGGTCGCTGGAGTTGGTCGCTGGCTGCCACTGCCGACGGAGCCGCCGCCGAGAAAATGTTTTTTGTGAGGAAAAATGTGAGGAGTTTAATGGAATAAGTTTTAGAATTTTTGGAGGATTTTTGGATAGGTTTGAGAATTTTTGAAGTTTGGTATTTTTGGCGGATTATTAATTTAGAATCCGGCCATTGGTTTTTATTTGGTGGAATGTGTTTTTGAGGATGTCGGTAAAAATTTGTGGAGTTTTGAGGTTGGCAGTGGATTTAAGATTTTGGAGTGTTAGGCTTGGTTGAGCGCGCGAAGCATATTTAATTATGCATGTTTTGCTATAAGCGTTAGTATTTTATTTAAGGTTTTATTTATTTGGAACAGGACGTGAGGAGGCTCGAGCGGAAGAGACCTCCGACCGACATCAGGCTTAGGCCTAACCTGTGAGTGGACCTTTGTTTTATTTAATGTGTTCGAAATGCTTTATCGTTTTGAATGATTTTCTGTTGTTGGATATTTCCCGAAATTGAGAATTTCGGTGATTATACTCTTATATGAGAATAGTATGTATATGATTAAATGCTAGCTAGCTATACGTGATTTCCCTCATACCGAGATACAATTCCGGTATGGGTGACGTGAGCATTAGACGCGAGCGTCGTAGCCCTGTGCGACTTTCTAATTTCGTATTTAATTATTCATAGATTTCGTACAAGGAGTAAGCACGTATATATATACCACTCGGCCGCTTTCCCCCAGCCTGAGGTACAATTCCAGTGTGGGGTGACGTGAGCGTTAGACGCAAGCGTAGTAGCTTTGTATGATATCAACTTTATTCAAGTTGTTCATAGATATCGTACAAAGGGTTAGGCGAGTGTGCATATATACTATATATATAATATCCTGGCCTGAGAGGCAATTTCGTAAAGTTTGGGAGTACAACTCAAACCATATGCTTCCAAGTACTTTTTATCTCGAGTCCCTTCCTTGCAGCAGATGCACTGCCTCCACCGAATCAAACCGTTAGACTCTCCCTTGCCATCCTTCCTACATCAAAATCCAACTGTTGTTGAATATGCAGAGTAGAATCTCTCTGCCTGATCCACTGTTTCAAAGGTCAAAGCTCGCACATCGGCGATCGTCAAGCTTCCAAATCCGGGAACATCTACTGCCACATCCTCTACACCCTTATTCGGCTGTTTTTCATTCTCAGACGCATCCATCATTGGTTGTACCTGTGTTTCAACTTCAGTATCAGTATATACGATTACTTTCTTATTAAGTTGTGTACTGTATATAAAGTAGGAAATTACGAAAAAAAATAGTAGACTTATTAAGCAATGACGAACCACTTGTGTTTTATTGATTGGTCTACTCAATTTCATGAGTTAAACTACTTCTTTCATGAAACAATCTATGAAATCTATGATTCACTGATTACCTCTATTTAATGAATCATGAATCATGACAATTAAAAAGAAGACCTAAAATAGAATAGTAGTGTTTTCTATATGAAGCAATATGTAACTGAAACAAGATCATGAAGAAACAAAACTCACCGAAATGGGCGAAAGAGAAGAATATTCAACGCGATAGGAATGCCTGATTGTCATATGGGATCGATACTGATACTGAAGAGACAGAGTTTCGATCAGATTGAATAATCAAGACTCTCGATGAGATTGAAGGATCAAGAGATACAGAGAGTGAGTCTATGTTATAGAGAGCCGCAGACATAGAATGATCTAGATTAATTGATCAAGAAAGAGAGAGAGAAACAGAGAGAGTCCAGGTTTAAGAGACGTTGAGAGACAGAGAGAGAGAGAGAGAGGAGCCATTTAGGTTTAATGATCGAAAGAGAGAGAGAGAGAGAGAGAGAGAGAGAGTCGTCTAGGGTTCTGTTCCGATTGAGAAGCCATAGAAGAACGCCATCTGTGGGTTCTGTTACGATCTAAAAGAACGGCCGTCTGTGGACGTTAACTTTGTATGGTTAACGTGACTAACTGACCTCTTTCACTTTTTAAAGCTGCTATTCTACGTGGACTTACGTGGACCAATATAATAATGACATCTTACAAGGTATTAATACACCAAGACACCTAAGTCTTTTCCTACAGAGAAACCAATACCATAAAAATTCCTAAATCATAGCAGCAAAACACCCGACTTAAACAAATAGTTATCACCTTAATATTTCACCAAACTCCAAAGATAACAGAAATCAAGTCTCAAACATATATCACATATGAAGAAAAGTACATATCTACAGATTACCTATATATGTTACAAAGCTTAAGCAGAGAAACACTCATATAAACAATAGCTAGTAAATAACTGAGCTTATATATCATACACCATAACTGCACCCATATAACACATAACTCCAAAACCACCAGAGATTCTGGAAAAATTAACAATGAGAAATCATATATAGGTCTATTTAACTTGTAAAGTCTATACTATTATGAGAAGAGGAATGATAAGAATCTGAATCGCCTCTTAAAGGTACTTCTATTACCCTCTAGGTGAGGACATATAAACCACTGCAAACACTTTAGAAATTCTTGCACAACTTGAAAAATAATAAATTCAAAAGGTAATATGCAAGAATATGATTGAAAACAAAATTAAATAGTTTGAGAAAAATTTATCAAAGTACAAAAATACGTATATGCTATCTTTATAGAACTTCATTCCCTCCGGCACAGGCAATGTCATTCACCAAAGACAGAAGAATCTTTGAAGCTTTTGGGTGCGGCTAAGATCTTCATCAACCCTTTATCCTTTTCCCACAATAAAGCTAGAGTGGTTTCATTCATATAATGCCATTCTACTCAAAGTAGATTGCATCTCTCCATGTAATACCATCCAACTCAAGCATCACTCATCCTTTTTTGAAAATAAGGTTTCCAACAATATTCGGAAATCACTGAAAACAATAAGTTCTCATAATATGATTTTGGCAATATAAACAGTATTTGTTTGTAAATAAGAGAGGAACACAACAACAGAAATATAAGACTGTTTTGTATCCACTTTCAGAAAAACTCAAATTTTCAAAATCCGACTGTCCAAATTTTTACACTGTTTCCCACTCCAAGTAACGACCCAAAATAGATTGGTTACTCTACACTAAGAATTCTAGCTTATTTTCTTATATATACCAATCTACACAGATCCTAGGGTTCTAATCCCTATGCCCTGATACGAACTTGTCACGTCTTAGATTTTGGGGTAGATTTTTTTTTTTACCCCAAAATCAGGGGCGTGACAGCAACAGACCTTTCTTAGGGAAGTCTGTAAGGTTTGGAGGGAGAAGGATATGTTTGGGTTATTCTTACATGTTCAATAGCTAGAGATAAGGAGGTGGAATGGTTTGGTGTTATTGCGTGGCATCTTTGGCAGGAAAGAAATACGAAGGTTCATGGAGGCCAAGCTTTATCGGTGGAAGGTTTTAATTCTAAAGTTGTGGCTTGGTGGGAGGTGTTTGAGAAAGTGCATTGTAAAGAGGAGGAGAGTAGTAATCAGGGAAGGAAGGCTTAGCGTCACAATGTTGATGGCAGGAGGGGTAGAGAGGTGGCATGGAGGAGACTTGAACATGGAGTAGTGAAACTAAATATTGATGGAGTGTTGGATCACCAAAATGGAGTCTTTGGAACTGGTGCTATTTGCAAGAATGAGAATGGTGATTGTCTTGGTGTATTAGCTGCGCCTGGAACAAGTTTTCTAAGTCCTCACTCCTGTGAGTTCCTTGCTCTGGTTAACGGACTTCACTTCTGTACCCAATCTGGATTTGCAAGGGTTGAGGTGGAAAGTGATTCGCAGCAAGTGATTGTAGCTCTGGATTCTTCCCAAGAGAACCTCAGCGTGGATGGTGCACTTGTGGAGGAGGCGAATTTTCTGATGAGGTGCTTTGAGTCGTGTCGCTGGACCTATGCACCGAGGGAGGCTAACAAAGCAGCACACACGGTAGCAAGGAAAGCGTTGGAGCATGAATTCCCTACTTATTGGTGGCAGATCTTCCAGATTAGTTAATTCGTATAGTTGTTGCTGAGTGATTTTCTTATTTGTTAGTGGAGTGTGGTACTCTTCCCATTTGGTGGATGGGTTTAAGGAGGCCACTGTTAACTTCTTGATGTAATTCTTATTACAAGCAATAAAATTTGCTTTTTGATCAAAAATTAAAAAACAAGAAATCATGCCTCGTTCAAAAATAACAATTAAGTTGTTGAGCTATACATTATAATTTCGGGTGCCTTTCAATAATCACATTCATGCCTCAATTACATTGATAATTAAGCTGTTGATGAGTAGTATCACATTGTATTTGATTTATTATCTGGCTTGTCCCTCCTAACTAGCAAAGGAATAACTAGCAACTCCATATATAATATGATTACTGTTCTCAATATTCAAAATATATAAAGGACCACGTGCACCTCCATTTTGGGTTGCTGCTTGGTTCATTCTAAAGGCTAATTTGTAAATCACATCCAACTTCTCTTGTCTTTGCCATAGGAAAAGAATACTCTTTCTCCTTTTTCTCTCAACAATGAAATTGCAACAAAGCTTTTTTTGTAAGGTCATATTAGATTGTTGTGTCAATGTCCCTTCCAGTTGCTGTTGTGGGATATGCAAAGTGGGGAAAGAAAGTGAAAAACCCCACCATAATTGGAAAATCTGGAACACATTTTTGTCTGAAAGCTCATTCGCTAACTTGGTATTGACCCAGAAATATGTGCAGGGCAGACACCCTAATTTTCCAGTCAATAATTGTTGGATACAAAAGTGCCATGGAGAACAGGGCAGGGATCCGGACCTGTCCTTGTGACAAATCTAATCCCATGCTTAATTGCAAGTGATTAAACTTACCTTTAACTGCTCAAGAAAAACGAGTTCGGCGTATGGTGTGATGGGCAATGGGATTATGGGAGTGGGTGGCTGGGCGTTGACTGTTGTGTAAAGGGCAGCTCTTCTCTGGTTTATGTAAATCTCTCATTTCTGCAGGGTTCTTCTTTGTCTTGATCTAAATTTTATGTGATTCATTTGTGATATATAGTCTGTTAATCGATTGCACGAATTTGCTTACATGTATTACTATGATATGCATCCTTATTTTAGAATTATATTAGATCGCTTAGTTGATGATAAAAGATAAAACAAGCCGATATATGTTGAACAAAATCTCTAACACTATATATTTTGAGTCGGCTTCTAATTTCTTTCAATTCTCAAATACCGTATACCATTTTAACTTGCTTTCGAATTCTCAAAGTCGATTCTAGTTATAAGCCTCCGAATTCTCAAAAAGTCGATTCTGGTTGCTTCATGGTTCCATCAAACTTCTAAGCAAGTTTTTCTTCTCTAATCTAGGATTGTAGAACTTAAACCACAAAAAAAGGTACACAACTTTCACATGCCCTGCCAAAGCCAGAGGACACTCCACAAAAAAAGGTACACAACGTTCCAATGGTTCCCATCTCTCTCATTAGCCGTTTTCAGAGAACAGAACAGTTAAAAAGGAGAAAAAAGGAAACTAATTATACACATAGAAAGCAGTGAGACAGAGACGCAACAAGACATCGCTGTCTAAGCTAGAAAGCTGAGCTCATCTCCGCTCACCCTCGCATGCCTTGGTTCTACTCATCACAATATTCTTTCTCCTCCACACTCAAAGCTCTCTCACACCCTTTTCTTCTTCTTCTTCTTCTTCCTCCTCTCCTCTGCAACTCTCGGGGCTCCTTGCCCGAATCCGAGGTACCCATTTCGTCTAATGTTTGTGACTCATTTATTTTCCATAACTTTTTGAACAACTATTGGTGGGTTTTGTGTTAAGGAAGCTTGAGAGAATGTACTCTGCTATGCATTCTCTGCCTTTGGATGGGGGTGTTTGTGGGCATGGAGAGTTCAGTGGATCGTTGGATGGTACGAACTTGCCGGGTGATGCTTGCTTGGTTCTGACTACGGATCCAAAGCCGCGGCTGAGGTGGACGGCGGAGCTCCATGAGAGGTTTGTGGACGCTGTCACTCAGCTTGGTGGCCCTGACAGTGAGTATTGTGTTTCTTCTTTACTTGCTTTAAAAGTCTTGGTTTTCTTATAGTGTTGCTACTGAATTGAATGTGCAGCTTTTATGGGGTTTTTGTTGTTGTTATGAATTTTTGTCCTTTTTAAGGATTATGTGGTGATTTGGTACTATTATTGTGGTTCACTGTTTTTGGGGTTTGTTTTTGTTGTTGTAAACATTTAATGTGGGGAAATCTCTTTCTTTTTTGTCTTGTATGTTTAATCTTTTTGGATATTACTTCCTCAGTATAATGATTTATGGGGTGGTCTTTATCCTTCTTGTTGGTTTGGTTGGGGGTTGAGGTTGCAATCATACTGTTGAAAACTGACTGAGTTATACAACTATCATACTCATTGTAGTCATGATTATGAGTCATAAAACTCACAATGCCTTTGTGAATTTTGGGGTTGGATCCATTGGGGTTTTGATGATATCCAACCAAGGAGTGAAGAGATATAACACAGAGACTTACCCGGTTAGACAAACTTGCCTGCATCAATGGGGGAGGAAAGCTAAAACATTACTCTTAAAAAAAGTAGAAGGATTTCCTAGGACTTTAAACCACATCTATAGATATACCCCACGCCTTCATCATGATTGCTCTTCTCTTGTAACTTGTTCCCCTTATTATCTTGCACTACACACACACACACACACACTTACAACTTAACACGGGCTTGAGGAAAAACCATTGAACCAGTAAGGAGGGAGCAGGATATTTTCTATCTGAAGACTCAAATTAGGAAGCATTGAACATTATATGAATCAAGTTTACAAATTTAGTGAGGCCCTCCCTGACTAGAAGCTTAGTTATCAATGTCTCATTTGATTTAGGTAAGGAGGTGGACCCCAACTTCAAAGGTATTTGTGATGTCAGAGTTCATCTTATATTCAGGCTTACACTCTTGTTTCACAGTTTTGAGCAACACCAATCTGTATAGGCTGGAGTCCTCATCTTTCCCATTTATTTATCCTTAGCGGTTAGTCAGCAGTGTATACTAGAATAACTTGCTTTCTAAATCTGAACTTTTGACTGGTGATCCTGACATCTGGTTCCATCTATGGATGCATTGCAGAAGCGACACCTAAGACCATTATGAGAACAATGGGAGTAAAAGGCCTTACCCTTTATCACTTGAAATCACACCTTCAGGTCTGTTTCTCTTTCTGATAATTTATTTCGTTATAAATAGATTTCGAATTCTCAAGTGAGTAGGGAGGGAGGGAACTGGTCTTTAAGATATAAAGGATTCAATAAACTTCCTCTGTTACATTTCTCATCTTAGCTACATTAATAGTTTCTTTCCCTGATTTTACTTTAAATTTGTATTCTTTAACTAACAATATATTCTTGATCTATGCTTGCAGAAATATCGACTGGGAAAGCAATCGTTCAAAGAATCAACTGAAAACTCAAAGGATGGTATTAGCCCTGAGCACTTTGAAACAATAAAATGTGTGTTCACTATATTATTAACTACTACTTGAAGATCTAAATTAAAAGGAAGGAAAATCACAAACTTGAAAGACCCAACATAAAGATCCCATTTTTGTTTTGACCCTTTCCATTGTTTATTTACATACTGAGCTTTATTAGGATTTAGGACATTAAAAAGAATGTGCTGTGTCCAGCTGACTGCCTTTTTGTATCCTTGTTTATGCTGTCTCTTGACATCTTGTATCTTCTCTCTTTACCACTGGGTATTTTGGTTGATGTACTTTCAAGGCTTGAAACTTCTAAATCAGTTACTTGAAGTGGAACCACTTCTTTTAAGTTGGCATGGCGATTGTTGTGTAAACATTAGATATTATGTTTATACTAATATCATATTTCTGGCATCTTGTGGTCAGAATGACATGTTTCTGGGGATTATTAGCAGCTATAGCTGTCTAATGATCTTATTGCTTAATGTGTGTTTTGTGTAGGAGATGATCCTAGTGGGAAATTGTGGCTAATGTAATACTTATTAGTTATATAAATAATGTGTAGTTGGGATTGCAGCATCTTGCATTGCTGAATGTCAGGACACTGGGTCTTCGGCAACCTCATCAAGAGTGATTGCACAAGATTTGAATGAGTGTGTGATCTTTCCGATATCACTCCTAATGCTTAGTTGTTTTTATTTTTTATTTTCATATAACGGTGGTTCTTTAAACAGTGGCTTCCAGGTTACCGAGGCATTGCGTGTACAAATGGAAGTGCAAAGAAGACTGCATGAGCAGCTGGAGGTTAGTTTTGTTTGTCTTGTTTATCTAGTAATTTGCAGCTCATGACTTTTTGCATTACCACAAAGAGCTTGAGAAATTGTATAACTATGAGTTTTTTACCAATTACTTACAGTTACAACATCGAACAACATCCAGATTTTCCTAGTGAGAAAACATTTCATAGTCAAGTAGTCAACCCAGCAAGATAATTATGTATTGGTCATTTGACCAATTGACCTATATGCTCATAAGCTAATCCATTTTTGTGAAATCTTCTACTAAAATGCTCTTTGCTCTCCTGTTAATTCTAGTTCCTTCCTCCCAAAGTGGTTCTTGATGCAATATACTTTTAAGCAGCAAATTCTTATGGCTACACTTAAACTTGTAAGCAGGTGCAGCGTCACCTCCAACTTCGAATTGAAGCACAGGGAAAGTACCTACAGTCCATACTAGAGAAAGCTTGTAAGGCTCTGAATGACCAGGCTGCAACTGCTGCTGGACTTGAAGCTGCTAAGGAAGAACTCTCTGAACTTGCTATTAAGGTTTCCAGCGACTGTCAAGGAATGGCTCCACTTGATACCATAAAAATGCCATCCTTATCTGAAATTGCTGCAGCAATAGAGAACCAAAGTGTTCCAAATATACTGGCTCGCATGGGCAACTGCTCTGTTGATAGCTGCTTGACATCAACTGGAAGCCCTGGTTCTCCAATGGGTATGAGTTCACTGGCTGTGAGGAAAAGGCAAAGGCCCTTCTTTGGAAATGGAGAATCATTGCCCTTAGACGGCAACATGAGGCAAGAAGTAGAATGGATGATGAACAATATTGGATGAAGACCTCGATTCTTTAGAATTTGAGACCCTTTCCGTACAACTTTTTTGTACCAGTTGTCTAGTTAATCTAAACACATACCCATATACAGAACACCCATCAGTGTTCTGTATATGGGTAAGCAGATTGTTTGTAGTGTGGGGATCCCCTTTACTTTCATACAGTTGCCATGGGGTTTGGAACCGCAGAACCAGCTCAAATTTTTGTTGTTGTCATCCCATTGCAATTATCAGTAATTACTTTTATGAGCATCAAAGCCGAGATGTATGGAGTGCTGATGATATGATATACAGAAAAATCATTTCAACCCAGTAATCTAGTAGAAACTGGAAGTTAACAAAAAGTAGCAGAAATGGTGCCACTGCACTTGGGAAGGGGGATGCTTAAACAAAATCATAGTGAACCTGGAGATAATTCTACCACGAAAACTAGCTTACAAGTTTAGCAGCGTAACATGTCTGCACCTCACAAACTTCAATGTTTTGAAGATACTGACTTCATTATAATTTGTTGTGCAGAGTGCAGACGCTGACTTCAAATATGTATATTTGTTTGATTAATTCATTAATGTATATGTTTCGGTGTGATTGCTGAGGGGGTGGATCACACAGAATGCGGGAACACCATTTTTAAGCTCTCATAACCTGTCAATCATGAATGAAGAGCGTCAGAGGGAAGACCGGGTGTTCCAGCCTTTAACCATCCGATGCCTAAGTCAGCCATATGTGAGTAGAAATAAGGTGAGAATAGGGTGGAGATGGAGAGTCCCCAAATGAGGAGTGAAGAGTGGTATTTATAGAGATAGGGTGGATGCACTCTAAAAATATTATTTTGCCCTTATTAGAGTGTATTACCATTATGCCCTCAAGGGATAGTGTAGGTTTCTTGGGCTTAGCTAAGGCCCAAGCCCATTTTATGTGGCGACACGCGTCTTCTTAGGCGAGTATGATCGATATTCTACTATGTACTAACAAGTCCCCAAGTCAGCGGTCAAGAGACTCTCTTGGGTGGGAACTTTATCTGATAGAATATCGAGAGTACGAGTCTTACTAGTGGCGACGTAACCAGTCCCCAGTTCCCCAAGTCCCCATGCAAGGGAGGGGATGGACCGGCTCCCTCCGAGTGGAGTATGCCGTGCGTTGCTATATATGATTGAGACACTGGGGTCGTCGCTCCCATGTAGTGTTTGGAGATTGCAGGGTGATCGGAGGTCGAAGTTGAGGTACCGCTGGCGAGCATCTCGCGCGGGCCACGGGTACCGGCATGTTTGTATGCCTTGGCATTGTAGTAGCTTTTGATATGTACCAGCTATATGCTCTAGCTAGTTGAGTTATTCTAGCATACACTCTAAGGGGAGATTGTAGTGACATATTTGTGGTTGCCTCTAGGTGAGTGCTAGAGTGCCTACGTACTCGTTTATGGGATCAAACCAAACGTAGTTCACCATTTCGCCATCGAGGCTAGTGTGCCATCAAGGTGTGGCGAGGAGTGCCGCTGAGGCATGACGATGGATGCCACTAGGGCATAATGATGTTGTCGATAGGGATTGTGTAAAGCTGTCAAAAGGCACGCTATGGAGCATAGCCAAGATGCCGATAGGGCAAGGCGGGTGGTGCCAAAGTATACCGAGAGCACGTCATGAGGCATGGTAAATGCCGGCCTATAAGGCTGTTGCCCAAGTCCCCCAGTGCCGGGAGAGATTATGGTGGCGGGACACCGAAACGAGGACTGAGTTGGCATGGGAGATTTCATATGGCGTGTTCGAGAGGTGAGGATAATATCATGTGTCGGGAAGTGTCTTAAACACGTTGGTGACTTAGGTGCCACGCGCCGGGGAGTGTTTATTGACTCGTCTCGGGTGGCTGATAGATGATAGATGTCGTGTACCGAGAGTGTTGCTCATCACGAGGTGTCAGAACCTCACCCTATGAGGAGCATGTGGCGTAATGGTTCGCGCTATTGGGCATAAAAGTTTGCACTTGTGGCGTAACGGTTCTCACTATTGGGCGTAACGGTTCACACTATTGGGCGTAACGGCTCGCGCTGGTGGCGAAATGGTTCGCGCTATTGGGCACAACGGCTTGTGCTGGTGGCGTAACGGTTTGCGCTGGTGGCATAACGAGGTGTCGGAACCTCTGTGACTCTGTATTTGGAGTAACGAGGTGTCGGAACCTCACACTTGGAGAAGCAATTCTGGAGAGCAATCACATAGAGTCGCTACGTCGAATCCTCACGCGAGGGTCGCGAGGTGACGAGGGAAAGTACCGAGTTACGGTCGTAACGATTTGCGAATGGTCTGCGCTGGTGGCGTAACAGTTCGCGCTAGTGGTGTGACAGTTCGCGCTAGTGGTGTGACAGTTCGCGCTATTGAGCGGAATGGTTCACGTTGGTGGCGTAACGGGCCACGCTAGGAGCGTAAACAGTTCGCGCTAGCGACGTAACAATTCGCGCTAGCGGGCGGAACGGGCCGCGCTAGTGGCGTAACGGGTCGTGCTAATGGGCTTGACGGTTCGCGCTAATGGCGTAACCGTACGCTAGCAGGCGGAATGGTTCGCACTAGTGGCGTACACTCGTGGTGTATGTAGTCTGAGATTGCATATTTGAGTGCTGGCTGTTTACACATGGTGTGTGTAGCCTAAGAGTGCACCGTTGTGTGCTGGCTGTTTACACATGTTGCGTGTAGCCTGAGATTGCACCGTTGCGTGCTGGCTGTTTATACATGTTGTGTGTGTAGCCAGAGAGTGCACCGTTGCGTGCTGGCTGTTTACACATGTTATGTGTGTAGCCTGAGATTGCACATTTGGGTGCTGGCTGTTTACACATGGTGTGTGTAGCCTGAGAGTGCACCGTTGTGTGCTGGCTGTTTACACATGTGTGTAGCCTGAGATTGCACCGTTGCGTGCTGGCTTTTTACACATGTTGTGTGTGTATACTAAGATTGCACCTTTGGGCGCTGGCTGTTTACATATGGTGTGTGTAGCCTGAGAGTGCACCGTTGTGTGCTGGCTGTTTACACATGTTGTGTGTGTAGCCATCTATGGTGTAGTCGAGAGGTCAGCATGACTGTGTGCTAAGAGTAAAATCATAGATAGATATACAACAATGTATGGCTTGCAATCATGTGAAGCAAGTGTCATATGGTTTGTATATGGTTTACAAGTATGTGTATTTAGCATCTACATAAGAATATATGTAACATGTGTACGTGGTAAAGAGTGTTTGCTAACTCTCTATGCCATGTAATAAGCATGCTCAAGGATATGATGATGTATGAGACATGTTATTTGTATGATAATAATTCAAGTGAATAGTGTAAAGTAAGACTTATCTAGAGCCGTGTGGAGCCGTGTGGAGCCGTGTAGAGCCGCTATAAACATAGTAAAAAAATTGGAGTTGTTGATATAAGTCTCGATGTCGACAGAAGAGTGATAGGAGCATTTTTATGCTACGTTATTATTGTTTAACTCTATACTTTTCTTTGTTATTTTGTGTTATTCTTAGATAATTTATTTGTTTGTGTAATTATTAGGTTGCCCGAAGCAAACTAGGAAAAGAAGGCTAAAAGAAGGAAATTGCGAGGAATTCTGATTCACTTTGGATTCTTGATGGACCAAGGACCAATCAGAAAATTAGATGATGACTTTTCTTTAAAGCAAGAGTTAAAAATCCACAAGGAAACAAAAAAATTGAAGAGTCATGAAGCTGAATAAAAAGGGTTTCTAGACGTCAAAAAAAAGGGTGAAAAAAAACGCACAAGAGAAGAGGGAGCCGTCAAGCAACTCAAGGAGAAAAAGAAAAGTTCAGAGCCCAGAAGAGATCGATCTCTCAATTCAGAAGATCGATCTCTTCCCCTATTTTTCATCTTTCGTATTTTCTTTTCTCCCCGAACCTTATGAAATTCTTTTGTGTGTTTTAAAAGATGATGAGTGACTAATTTTCCCTTAGTTAGAGGCTGTTGTCAAGCCCTAAACATGGTGTAACTATGAAGTTGGAGTTTATTTAATTTGTTCCATGGATTTTGGATATTCATAGGTTTATCGTTATATCATTGATCAATTTTGTATGTTTATTGATGGAGGCCAACATTAGTATGCATACTAGGTTGTAAAGCTATGAATGTTTTGTATGATCATCATGTCTGCTTGCATTCTAGAGTAGCGAGTGAGTGACTTGAGTCCATTCACATAAACTAAGTGTCTAGGTAGATTAGGACAACATCAGTACCGACATTGCCTAGCCTTATTCATAATCTTTTAGTCCTTAATGACTTCTAGGTGAGAGCTGTGCGAGAACATTCCTCTAGGCTTCATTCTAGATGCTAAGTTAAGTTGAAAACACCATTCTCTTAACATACCGAGTAAGAAAGATTGATAGGTTAAGTTCAACACATCATTGGCTTAGCTTGAGTAAGGATATCCGAATGAATTGAACATGTTAGTAAACACATCATAGGTGTAATTATTGTCTAGTGGTGAGAAGTAGTTCCTAGCTAGTATTTGTTATTTGATTTCCAAAACCAAAATCCCCAAATTTAGTTCTCTGTTTTTGATCATTCTGTTCGTCAAATTTCTGAATTTTGTTAGCATAGCAAAATTGCACAGTTTTCCCCCAAATTTTGTGTGTGTCTTCACCATTGTGTCTAGTTTCTCTAGATTTAATTTTGTAATTTTTCGTTGAGTCTAGCTATAGTTTTTGGTTGCATATTTGTCTAGTGTCTGTTCAGTTTTTCAGAGTCATATTTGCAATTGTTGAGTCACAATCCTCTGCGGGAGACACCTTACTTTCTTATACTACTAGCGATAACTTTTTGGGATTGCAAGGTTTTTTATAAGCCTATTTTAGGCTTGTCAAAGAGCTTGGTATAAGAATCCCAATGGAGTAGTCATGATGGCCAAGAAGATAATATTAGAGTGCATCATTGAAGATAATATTGCTTGACCAAGGAGTAATGTATGTGTACCGATGTAGGGAAGAGAAGCCATGATGAAAAATATGATAGTCTGCAGCTTGTGCCTGTCATATTTGACAAGTAGATAGATAGACGAGGTGTGGCCATTGATAGGGGCATGACTCATGAGAGTTTATTGTTATGTTGTCCACTGAAATCATAGAGAAGTATGTAGAACTGTAGGCAAAGTGTTATTGACAACTTGTTGTTGGAGCTTGGCTTGATATGATTATATAGTGCCGAGGGGCATGACAATTGAAGACTTTGCACTAGGTAGCGAGCTAGGCATAGCAATTGGTCAAGCTTTGTGTGAACATGTGTTTAAGAAGTAACAACCCCTTCCATGCGTTGTAGGATCAAGTCGGTGGTAATAGAACATGATCTTGTGTAGCACAAACATGACGAACTTCATGTGTGAAGCGAGTGCGAATTTGAGTATCAAGGGGTTGAAGATTGAGCCTTGAGATCTTGGTTCCCATGTAAAGGTAGTGAGTGCGTTGCCGCCGTTGCTGGGAGAGTATTAATTTGGAGAATAGAGGCCATAGGCAAGGTCGTGATAGTCCATTATAAGTGGCTGGAGTTGCTGCTAAGATGTGGGATTGTAACCAATTGCCTGAGAATTGGGCGATTTATTAAGGTGAAGTGTGGGTGCCAAGAGTAAGTGGCTGGGTGCCGAGGCCAACTCTCTTTGTCAGCGTGTCATTGTCTCAGGATCCCGGAATGGGTAGGGCTGTACGATTGGCCCTAAGAAGGAGGAAGAGAGGTATGGCCTCAAGAGAGGCACTAAGACCCGGGAGGGGATCCCCGGGAGAGGGGTGTCAGGCGGGTCACTTGTGCGGGCACGTTCCAAGAGCAAGGTAAGCCAGGGAGGGGGGGCCTCGGGAGCTCGGGGGGCCATTGGGGAAGGGTGCCGGGAGCTCGCGAGGCCAGGTGATGGCGCCGGGAGCTCAGGATGGCGCCAATTGTTTTTACCTGTCTCGGGATCACCAGTCGGGACAAGATCATGAGTTGGGAGGTCGAATCCTTGGTTCTGGGTTCTGTACTTGGGATGATAGGGAGGTTCGCCTGGAAACTAGGGAGACGAAGGGAGTCTGCGGGGGAACTGGCGAGGCCAGGGGAGTCCGTGGGGGAACTCGCGGGACCAGAGGAGTCCATGGGGGGACTCGTGGAACTTGCGGGACCAGGGGAGTCCACGGGGACTGGCGCGAACATGGGAGGGCGTCCCCGGGAGAGGGGTGCCAAGCGGGTGCCAAAGGCTAATACAAGTCCCCGTGGCAGGGACCCGGGGGGAGGGTTCCGAGATTGGGGTTGCGAGACCTAGAGCATATCCCTGCCGGGACCATGTCGCCGCCGTGACTGTCGTGGCTGGTCTCGTTACTGGGATGGGCGTCTAGAATTTGTATCCTACTACCGGGAGAGAGGAGTCCAGGGAGGCCGTGGAGGTTCTGGGTGTCTAAATCAGTTCTGGGGGGCTGCTCACGAAACTGGATTGGATACGAACTTGGTTGACATAAGAACCAAATAATGGACACCATAACTCTTTCTTTGTTTGAGTTGTTATGGCGGGATCCAGGAAGGGGAGGTGCCGAAAGAGATGTGTTTTTTTTTTTTTTTTCTGTATCCTTCTGCCGGGAGAGAGGAGTCTCAGGAGGTCGGGATGGAGAGCTGTGTATGTGTAGGAGTCCGCCAGGGGAACTAGGGAGACTAGAGGAGTCCGCCAGGGGAGTGCCAGGGGTGTCCGCCAGGGGAGTCTGCGGGGGAACTCGCGGGACCAGGGGAGTCCGCGGGGACTCTGGCGAGATCAGGGGAGTCCGCTAGGGGCTGGCGAGACAAGCGGAGTCCGCGGGGACTCTGGCGAGACCAGGGGAGTCCGAGAGGACTGGCGAGACCAGGGGAGTCCGCGAGGGGGCTCGCGAGACAAGCGAAGTCCATGGGGACTCTGGCGAGAATAGGGGAGTCCACGGGGGGCTCGGGAGAGAGGCACCGAGACATGGGTGGGCGTCCCCGGGAGAGGAGTATCAAGCGGGTGCCAAAGGCGAAGGCATGTCCCAGTGGTAGGTGCCCGGGGGAAGGGTGCTGAGATTGGGGTCGCGAGACCGAGGGCATATCCCTGTTGGGACCTTGTGTTGCCGCTGTGACTGGTGTGGCTAATCTCGCTACTGGAATGGGTCTCGCTGGATTGACAATGTATCATTGTCGGGAAGCTACTGCCAGGACGTGTCGTAGTTTAGGGAAGGTGGGTGTCTAGATCAGTTCTTTGGGCACTGCTCACCGGCACGTGGGCCTTAGCTAGAGATCAGGGAGGCCATGCTGGATTCATTGGAAGACGGCGAGTATGATGGCTGAGAAGGAGAGCTACCTTGCGGTGGTACGCACAAGTGAAGGAGAGAGAAAAAGTCAGATCTACTTTCTCTCTCCTCAGGATTTCTCTAAAACCAAGCCAGAAGTTAGACTTATTTTGATAATCATCTGTGAGTAGTGAAAATTAAGATGTAAAGAAGGCTAGCTTCTTGTATGCGGGCAGGGAGAAGCTCGAGAAAAAAGAGAAGGTTGGCGATCGGAAAAAGAAAATTTCCAGAGAGGGAAATATGGGCAGATTATGGATATGCTCATGGTGAGCTATGTGAGAGTTTCCACTTGAGGCCCCTCCTAGCGCCATTGTTTCGATGTGATTGTTGAGGGGGTGGATCACACAAAATGCGGGAACACCGTCTTTAAGCTCCCATAACCTGTCAATCATGAATGAAGAGCGCTAGAGGGAAGACCGGGTGTTCCGGCCTTCGACCCTCCGATGCCTAATTTAGCCATATGTGAGTAGAAATAAGGTGAGAATAGGGTGGAGATGGGGAGTCCCCAAATGAGAGGTGGAGAGTGGTATTTATAGAGATAGGGTGGATGCACCCTAAAAATATCACTTTGCCCTTATTAGATAATGTATTACCATTATGCCCTCAAGGAATAGTGTAGGTTTCTTAGGCTTAGCTAAGGCACAAACTCATTTTATGTGGCGACGCGCGTCTTATTAGGCGAGTATGACCAATGTTTTACTATGTACTAACAGTATATATTCTATAGGACCAAAACCGTAAAGGAAACTACGGACAACAAAAACATATAGCAGATAGCAACCACAAAGGTTATGTTTTAGATTTAGTCATATATTTGCAGGTACCTAATGATATGATGTGCCCTTCATATCTATTAGATTTGATCATATATACCTAATGATTGGAAACCTCCTCAAATATGTGGGATTGAGAGTCAATAATGCTTGATCTGCAATCAAAATATTTAACTAACAGCAGCACCCTAAGCTTTTCATCCTCAATGCAGGAAATATTAATATGGACACAGCAATAGTAGAATTAATTCAATTACTATTGATCCAGACTCTGGACAAAGGATTACCAGACCCAAATGATAGTGGTCTCTGTAAACACTAACCCCTTAATTGTTGTCAAAAGAGGGACACTGGTAGCCATAGGGGAATGCTGATACCTATTCTGGTAAGTCAGAAATAGGTAGCATTAAGGACAGTAAAAATTGGCTAAATTTTGCTAGATTCCACTAGTAATAAACCCCTGGGAAAACGAGTTCCACATATCACGACTTATGAATCTATTGATGAAAAAAGACTTAGGAACCTACATAATTCGAGATGCTAGTTTTATCTAATTACATCTATTTATGTTTCATGTGCAAATTTGATTACGAAAAGCCACAAAAACTGACAATTTAGAAAGAACCACTGCAATTAGTAAGTAGAACTTTCAAATACAAAGCATAATTTGATTACAACAATCCATGAATAACTGATAAATCCAGAAGGAACCATTGTTATTATTAGATTACTAGAAAGCATAACTTACATGGCAATAGCTAAATCAAGACTTACATTGTAATGGAGAGCATAATAGAGTCCATTATCACAAACAAGCTAAAGTCTCCATGTATGGAAAAATAGCATCCTCTTGAATACAAGGATTATGACCCAAAGCTAGAAAATGTTCCTCATCGGCTAACTCAACAGATATCTTGAAGGTCTTATTCACAAGTAGTGTTGGGCAAAAATTGTAAACAACATATATACCCAACATAACTTCGCCCTATCTTATCGACTAAGATAGGGTTTTGATTTTTTATCTGGTTCGACCCATTCAGAATAAAATAAATTAAATTCCTTAATTACAACCCCTGTTTCTCAGGGGAAAACCCTTTGATTCGATTATAAAGTACCAACGAGAACTGTGTATGTTCGAGGGTGTTTGGCCTGTAGAGAAAGGCGAATTTGGATTGGGAGAATCTAACTGGTGGTATCAGGGATTCTGTTTGGAATTTTGGTTGCATCTAGTGGGTTGCTAGACTGCCTACGTACCCTTTTGTGGGATCAAACCGACCGTAGTTCATAAGAGGTTTGTAGGCTTTATGGCTTAATGCCGACTTTTGGCTTAACAGACGTATTTGGAGTCCGTTGACTGTGTTTATTGTGGACACTCAATTTGGTAGAGTATCTGTTGATAATGGCACCCAGAAAAGGTGAGGCAGCAACGTGACAAAAGGCTTGAATGGCTTTGGGCTCAGTCCTTGATAATGGCGCAGGCGATCTCTGTGTGCAGGCGAACTGCTCCTTCATGCGGACTGCGCGCGTGTGTCAACGAGTGGCCTCTGCGTGTATGTCTAAGAGTGGACTCCGCGTATGTGTCTATGAGCGGACTCCGCATGTATATATGTAGGCGGACTCCGCGTGTTCACTTGTGAGCGGACTCTGCGTGTATGTCAGTAAGCGGACTCCGCGTGTTCACTTTTGAGTGGACTCTGCGTGTATGTCTCCGCGACTTGCTTCATCTTTTGCATGAATGGATCTCGTCCCGCTTGCGTCATCATCTCGCCTCGCCTGGGCTTAACTCACCCCTTATGCTTCTGTCTTTGCTTGAATATCAGCTCGCCACCCCTTAGGGTTCCTGCCTTGGCTTGAATGTTGGTTCGCCACTCCTTAGGGTTCCTGCCTTGGCGCGAATGTTGGTTCGCCACCCCTTAGGGTTCCTGCCTTGGCGCGAATGTTGGCTCGCCACCCCTTAGGGTTCCTGCCTTGGCTTGAATGTTGGTTCGCCACCCCTTAGGGTTCCTGCCTTGGCGCGAATGTTGGCTCGCCACCCCTTAGGGTAATAGTCACGTCGCCACCCCTTAGGGTTAAGTAACCGTTTCTGCTTTGCCGCGGTTGTAAGTTCGCCTTTGCTTTAGGGCTTTAAATCGTCTCACGAGGACACGCGAACTCTGCTTCGCAGGACTCTGTCATCTTTTCCTTGATTGAGTCGTCTTTTCCTTGATGAAGTTGATGAGATTGCGCGAACCACATAACTCCAGACGCCTATCCCTATCTGGTTGGGAGTTGGACTTGAGGAAACTGCTCTTCTATAAATTGAGGTGTCGTCTCCTACTTTTTGATCTGGTCAAGGATTTGTTGAGTCATCAAAGGTGAGTTCCTGCTCTTTGAACCCGCGTTGCTTGTTTGTTTCCTTCCCCTTGCATGGCTTTTTATGCGAGCTGCATGGCCATATGTTTGTTGTAACAAGGGAGGAAGGGGGCGAGGTCGTCTCGCCTTAGACTTGGTGACTACCTCGCGGGGTCATCACGCGAGGGGAGATGGTGTCGCTTTCGGGCTTCCGGCGGAGTGATACAGAAAGATAAAGGCAGCTGCAAAAAAGAAAAGAAAGTTAGAATGGGGGCTCCACCTTTGCTCCGGCTCGCCGCTTGTCTTCTACTTTTCTTTCTTCTGCGCTTCGCCTTCTTCTCTCTGTTTCTCTCTCTGGTTTCACCTTCTTTGTCCCTTGCGCCGTGTGTATCTCTTTGCTCCTCTGTCTCCGCGTCTGCGTTGGTTCTCTTTCTTCTTCTCTATGCCTCTTTATATAGAGTGCACGGTTTGGGAGATGAGTTTGTATTGGACTTTTGTTGTCCAGCTATTTGCAAGAGTTGTAGTTGAACTCTGAAGCATTGTGCATGTAGCACAAGAAAAGTATTTATGTATATATACATATATTTTTTTATACATTGGAAAGCATTGTGCTTTCCATACGTTGGAACAAAAATGATAAGGATATATGGTGCCGTTGGCATCTCTCAGTATCCTTATCATTTTTGTTCCAACGTATGGAAAGCATTCTTGGAATTATGGAGTCCTTTGACGAACACTTTACATCATGAGAATGGAGAAATGAGTATATCATTATGGGATCTGAAGATGCTTGGAGGCTTACCGATTTCAGGGATTCCTTATGAAGAATTTATTCCTGAAAATAAAAGGCTGCAGCGAGATGGTCTATACTCTGCCATGCTTTCTGAGCTTTTATGCGTTCATTCTTGACTATGTGTCTTGAGTAAACAGAAATTTGTCCGCTGGGGAGATTGGGTTAGACATTTTTATAGAGGGCAACTGCTATATTCAGGTTACGGAGAAGACCCGCAGTGCATAAGCCATTTGCAACGTGAAAAATTCATAGGTTTCCGGCCTACTTTGATAATTTCAAAGGAAGGGGAGCTAGCTGCATTCTTAGCTTATTGGCTTAGCAGGTTTGTTTTTCCTTCATATAATTATATAATTAGACCTGAGACCTTTCACATGGCATGTTTAATGGCTCGGGGAATTAGAGTGTCTCTTGCACCAGCAGTGTTGGGCCATATCTATCATAGTCTTGGGAAAGTCGTGTTCGATCCGCGAGGGCCTGGAGAGTCACGAAGTTGCTTCCCTGTTCATTATGTGATTGGTTAGTTGGGAGAGCACTTTGACTGTTTATATAGACGTCACGCTGACAGCGAGTTTCCTGAGAACTATCCCCAGTTGAAGAGATATGCAGGAATTAAAGCTCAATATTTCAGTATCACAAGAGCTCGACTTGTTTTTAGGATCAAAGACTCTGTAGAGTATCGTCCTAGTCCCTTTATTGAATCAAAGGGTTACTTTTTGATTGACGATGGGAACTTGTCTGAAGAACACCTTGACTGGCTGGTTTGTATACGTTCTTCATTGCTTCCTGTACGAATTGGTGGTGAGCTCTGGTTAGAGCCATACTATCCCAATAGATTCGCTCGTCAATTCGGTTTTGATCAAGGGATTCCGGCCAACAAACTTCAATTTAAAATTGAGCAGAGGAGTAAATGTGGCGTTGAAGATTTAGCAAAGGCGCAATTTAAACTCCTTAGAACTGATACCGGTTCCCGTTTTTATATTCCTCGTTCTTCTTATGATGGGATGTGCACCTGGACTTATTGCAGGTGGTGGATGTCGACATGTGCCCCCTATCTTGGTCGGTCCGTGTCTTTTGTTTACTTGACTTTGAAGAAGCATGCTCTTGCCAAGCAGAATAGTATTTTCCCGCCATAATCCCTTAAAGGTGTATCCGCTGGCGGACCAGGAAAGGTATTTTTTCCTGACTTTGGGGAAAGAGATCCAGCTATTTATTCCGCAAGTGCTTCTTCTTTCATGAGCAAGAAAACTCATAGGACAAAACTTGATGAGGAAGATCGGGGCAGCAAGCGAGCTCGGTATGATGTTCTCGCGGATGACATTGAATCATCGCGAATTAATCATGCCTTGCGTAATGGTGATAAGACTGTAATTTCGAAGCTGAAATCAGTGGTAGAACCTGACCGGACTTCAGAGCCGCGGGGTCAACATGATCTGATTTCAGGGTCGCGCAGCCCTGAACCAAGTTTAAAAGACTTGCAGAAGTTGAGGTCCGCATCGAAGCAAGCAGAGGTCGAGCATAAGGATGCAGGATGCAAGTCACGTGTTTAGGAGAATCCGCGCGAGTCCACTTCGCGGGAGAATCCGCGCGAAGCCACTTTGCATGAGAATCCGCGCGAGTCCGCCATGCAGGGGAGTGCGCGCCAGTCCGTTTCGCAGGCAAATCTGGACCAGTCTAGTTTGTAGGGACATGTACCAAAACCACTTATGAAGGATTTGGTATTGAAGTCACCCTCCCCTGAACCAGAGCCAATATGTGAGAAGACTCAGGATGATGCAGAGCCGTCATTGATTGGAACAAAGCCAGGATTACTCTTGCTAACATGGAAAGAACCAACTCAGTTGAGGGAGTCGGGACTGGAAGCAGAGAATTTTAGCACATCACCAAGAGATCATTCTGACTCTAAAAATGGTAGTACAGAGCCAGTGAATCCTGATGCGTGCGAGCCTGGAGATGAAGGTATTTGTCAGCCAAATGAAACTTCATCTATCTTACGTATGATCTTCAACTCGGGCCAGAATGAGCGTTGGGGTGATTTTATTATCTCAGAGGTGGAAGACATTTTGCGCAAGATAAGCTTGTCTCAACCACTGGAACTCATTACTGATTGTCGCGGTGAGGTCCAGAAGTCACTTGAGATGTTGGGACCAGTGATTAGGTCCTATGGATCCGGCCAAGATAGATTTGAAAGGTTTGTTAAAAATGTAAGCAAAACCTTTGAATTGGCGGATATGATCTCCAAAAGCTCGCGTGTTGTTGAGGAGTATTCCAAAATAGATGTTGAATACCTCCGTGATTTGATACGTTGCCATGAAGAATGTCATCGTACCAAGGCCATGTTAGACTCGGAATTGTCGGGTCTTAACCAGGAATTTGAGGTTTTGAGGGCCAGCGAAGAGGATGTCATAAATGCAGAGCGTCAAACACAACAATTGCGACGAAATTATGAACTCGCAAGGGAACATCTCGAAGAGAGAATTGCCTTCTTGAAAGACTCTGCTGCTCAACAAAACAGGCGGGATGAAGAACTTCGCCAGGCAAGGATGGAAGCCAAGGAAGACTAGCTTGTAGAATTCGAGCTCCTCAAAAGTTCGCATGAAGCTAAGGAAGAGGAGTTCAAACGGCTAGTCAATTCTTTAAGAACCTTTGGTGAGGCGTAAGCATGAGACCGTGTGCGGACTGTGCGTTCGTCTCGCCTTGCTGTCTTCCCTTTGCATGGCTATTGCGAAGTCATTTTGCCTTCATGTGTTATTTTTCCTTCTTGTCTTGCTTTGTTATTTCGTTTGGAAGATTTGGTACGATGTAAAAGAATTTGTGTTGAACATCAACTTTTATTATCATGTGTACTCGTCTACAAGGAATGTGTCTTGGCGGGGCAGGATATTTGAGCCCGCGTGTCTTGCTGCTAATATTCTCTTTTTGTCTTGCGGACTTGTACTTGTTCTGTGCTCAACTTATGATACCATTATTCAATGATAACGGACTTGTCAAACTAATCTTCTTTACCTGTTTACAATCACAAGGGAGAAAAGAGTTAGTTTGAAAATATGGCTGGATCTAGTTTGTCACTAGACTGCCTATGTATCCTGTGAAGGAATCAAGCCAAACGTAGTTCGCCCATTTGATTCTGGGCCGAGATTTATTTTGAAAACCTTTTTTTTCGCAGCTGGATCTAGTTTTAAAACTAGATTGCCTATGTACCCTATGAAGGGATCAAGCTACACGTAGTTCGCTTGATTGATTCAGGATTTTGTTTTTTGTGTGGTGGCTGCATCTAGCTTTTTGGGATTAGACTGCCTACGTACCCCCTTTCGGGGGATCAAGCCGTCGTAGTTCGGGAGGTTTTGGGCTCTAAATTTTGCCTGGACCGCCCTCCCGGCTTATCAGTCCAGCGAGCTTTAGAAGGCGTAGAACTTTTTCACGAACTTCCCGTTAACACAAGGGTAGATGCAGTCCCCGTCTGCGTTTGAAAGTTCGTATGAGCCTTTGGTGAAGACTTTGGTGACTACATATGGACCTTCCCATTTGGGCTCAAACTTTCCCTTTGACTTCCTGGTAACGATGATAGGCCTTCGGATTGTCAAGACCAAGTCGCCTGTTTTGAATGACCTGAACTTAACTCTCTTGTTGAAAGCCCCTGCGATTTGAGCTTGGTAGATCTCGAGTCTTTGTTGCACTGCCAGTCTCTTCTCATCGAGGGCTTCAAGCTCTGCAAGCCTGATTTGCGTGTTTTCATCTAGATTTGTTAACCTTGTAGCTATCCTTAAAGAAGGCAGTTGGACTTCTAATGGCAGCACTGCTTCAGAGCTGTAAACCAGGTTGAATGGAGTACAACCGGTTGATGTGCGAACAGTGGTCTGATATGCCCACAATGCCTCGGGGAGGCGATCATGCCAGTCTCTCTTGTTTGTTGAGACCATCTTCTTTAGGATGTTGCAAAGTACCTTATTGAAGGCCTTTGCCTGGCCATTAGCTGTCGGGTTATAGCTGGATGAAAATGCATGTTGAATCTTATACTTTTCACACATTGTAACCATGGCTCTGCACTTGAAGTATGTGGCATTGTCAAATATTATTTTGGAGGGAACTCTGAAGCGATAGATGATGTGAGTCTTGATGAATTTTGCCACATCTTCTGCTTTTACCGCTTTGAGAGGAATCGCCTCGCTCCATTTAGAAAAGTAGTTTGTTGCAGCCAATATATATTTATGCAGGCGTGAGGACTTAGGAGCTATGATCCCTACAATGTCCAACCTCCATGTTTCGAAGGGGTATGAGAGAGACGTGGGATGAAGAGGTAATGGAGGCCGGTGTATAAAATCCTCATGTAGCTGGCAGGCCTTGCATGACCGTGCATAATTTACTGAGTCTTGTACCATCGATGGCCAGTAATAGCCTATTCTCTTTAGCTGGGCTACTAATTTTGGACCAGCCTGGTGGGCTCCGCATATTCCAGCATAGGCTTCTTTGAGAGCTTCCGCTCCCTCTTCTTTTGAGAGACACCTTAAGAGTATCCCATCGAAGGACATCTTGTACAAGGTGTCACCAAGGTATGTGTATCGAGGTGCAGTCCGCCTGACATAGACTCTTTTCTTTGGATCTGTAGGTAGCATGTCTGACTGACAAAACTTGATCATGTCCATTCGCCAATCAGATTGTTCGACTTCATCTAGATCTTCGGTGGAAGTGCAGTATGTTGATGCAAATCCTTCTTCGCTCTCGTCCACTTGTTCAGCCATGAGCACCCTTTGTCGTTTGAGCTTCCACTTTTTATTCTTTTGTGATTTGGGATGGATTTCGCCCAATCGCTGAAACACAGAAACTCGAGGTTGGGGCTCTTTTGTAAGGCGTCGAAAAACAGACAGACGAGGTCGACTTTCTTGTGTCATGTCTTCATCACGAAACATCATTTTCTCAAGATCCGTAAAGACACCTGTGTCGGAGGGATCTGCGTCAGGAACTTCTACCTTAAGTATGTCGTTTACCTGCTTAACCGTGACCTTTAGAGGTTGGGGCTCTTTTGTAATGGCCTCGGCACTTCCTGCTTCTTTGCTTCTAGCACGGGTCTGGGAGCTTCTTTTACGCTAGGGCCATCCGATGGCTTGTAGAATTTAGCGTCAGAATAATTTACCTCTTCGCCTTTGAAAGGATCTGTGTCTGCTACGACCGTTTTGACCTCTCCATTTTCTACCACTTAAAGCATTGGTGTAGTGTGGAAGGGACGATACCATAATTATGGAGCCATGGGCGCCCTAACAATACATTGTAAGAGGTAGGAGCATCAATCACGTGAAACAGGGCTGTTGAGAGCAGCTCTCTGATCTCCATTTGTAGGACGATTGTGCCCATTGCTTTTTGACCAGCTTGGTTGAAACCTTGGATGGTGAGCATGGACGGGGTGAGCTGCTTAGCGTTCATTCCCATGATATGTAGCGTTTTGAGAGGTAACAAATTCACAGCCGAGCCACAGTCGAGTAATATTCTATTGATCGTGATATTACCCACAAGTCCTGTGACGTAGAGAGGTCTGTTATGGTGTTCTCCTTTTAAAAGCAAATCTTTCTCTAAGAACGAAATGCAATTCCTGCAATGAGGACAGACTCTTGTAGTAGCTGTATTGACTTCGACAACGTCTTCTTTATACAATTATGGGCTTAGCAATGCCTCAATCAATGCTTCTCTTAACTCCCTTGGCATACACAGGACGTCATACACACTTGAAGATGAGGGGATACGTTTTAGGTGTGACAGCACATCGTATTTGCTCTTTTGAAGAGGCTCTTTTGATGCGGCTTTTGTCTTGTCAGTGACCTTCTTTGTGTCGTCTTTGACCGTATACTTCGTGGCTTGTGATTCGTCCTTCTTTTGAGTTGGTGGTGGAAGTACCAAGCTAGAGCATATCTGGACTTCTTGTACACTTTCAACCTCTGTATCTGAGCTGGGAGGCGAGATGGTTTTAATGGTTACCATGCAACATTGAAGCGTGTCGCCTTCTTCCTTGGTTTCAGGAGTGCGGACTCCGCCTGTGCGCGGGCTGCGCGTGTGTGCGGACTCCGCACCTTTTTCAAAGAATTTCTTGGGTAAAAATTCCGCAAGGGTGATTGGAGTTCTTGGCGGTTGCTTGTATTCCTCCATGTCTTGGACTTGAATTTTCCTTGCGGATCTCCCTTTCTTCTTATTCTTTAAGAATGTCCTCCGCTGGTATTTGTTTGAGGAAGGCGGAGGGGCTTTCACAGTAGAGGGGCGAAGTTGCCTTGTCTTGTTCTCTACTATGCTCCATTCTTCATCTGAATCTTCCAACCCATCAGAATCCTCCCATACATCGAAGCTTAGTGCTGACATGAGCTCGTATAGGGATGGAATGTTAGGGTTTCCAGGGCGAGACATGTCCGGATGTGCCTTGTCAGTAGAGAGGCGAAGTTGCCTTGTATTGCTCTCTACTATGCTCCCTTCTTCATCTGAACTTTCCAACCCGTCAGAATCCTCCCATATATCGAAGCTTGGTGCTGTCATGAGCTCGTATAAGGACAGAATGTTAGGGTTTCCAGGGCGAGGCATGTTTGGATGTGCTTCGCAAATTGTGACCTCGCCATCGACCTCGAAGGCAACCAATATAGTAGCATCTGGTCTAGATGAACCAGTTGTTGTTACATTTGTGGTTGTCGTCACGATCTCATTTTTGTTGATCATATCTTGGATTTTGTCCTTAAGAACGTAGCAATCCTTCAATGTATGACCGACTAGGCGGTGGTACCGACAGTATTTTGGATCGTTGGTTTTGTTCATTTCGGCAGGTCATTTTGATTCAGGAAGCTTGATACTTTCCGATGCAATGAGTTCATCGAAAATCGCCTCAACATCCTCATCATCAAATGAATAAGTGGCATTTTTCTTTTCATTTAGCGTGAGTTTGCGAGGTCGATCACTCTGCACCCTGTTGTTGTCATTTTTGTTTTTGACACTGTCGTTTTTTCTTTGGTTATTTTGGACAGTGTCGCTTTTCCTTTCATTCTTGACGAATGTCGCCATTGTCTCTCCTTTCTTGACGACTGTCTTCTTGGAATCGCTCTTTTTATCTGCAACTTGAATTTTTGCAGATGACTTTTGGCGAGCAACTTGCCTTTCCACATTGCTTGCCTTTGAGACTAGAGCATCGAAAGTTTGAGGCTCTGCTGTGCCAACGTACGTCGCGATTTCTGGGAGAAGGTTATTAGCACACATTTGAACAGCGGAGGTCTCGGATAACTTGTCAGGACATTGGAGGTTGAGACTTCTCCACCTTGTGATGAATTCGGTGGAACTTTCTCCAACTCTTTGTCTTGTGTCTGCCAAGTCAATGATGGAGACTTTCTTCTTAGAGCTGATTAATTGTGCCAAAAACGCTCTTTGCATATCATCCCAAGTCTGAATGGAACCCGGCTCTAGCTGGGTGTACCATGTAAATGCAGCACCTTTGAGGGACTGCACAAACTGCCTGACCAAGAAGGCGTCGACTTGTGAAGTTTCACAGCAAGCTGAATAGAAGTGAGGCAAATGCTCTCGAGGGGAGCTATTTATTCCATCAAACTTGTCGAAGGTTGGCCGTTGATACCCCTTGGGGAAAGGTATCGCGTCATAGTGATCTGGATACGGTTTGCGGTACCCAAGGACCGGTGTAGATAGAGACATTTGAAAGTCTCTGATTCCTTCAGCGATCATGTTTCTAATCCCTTCAGGCGAGAGTGGATTCTCGTTATCCTTGACGAATGAGTACAGCACATTTTGCTACAAGCTCAGCAACCTCGGCATCTTTTTCAGCCATTCTCCTTCTTGACTCGCTTTCGATATCCGCTATCCTCTTGGCTTCGATTTCTCTTTCCAATTGCCTTTGTAGAGCATCGCGTTCAAGCTGAGCTAATTTCTTTGTCAGCTCCTCCATCTGATGTTTTAACTGCTCTTCCGAACTTGATGAGCTTGCCATGAGAACTTGAACATTACCGGAATCGGAGTCACAGCTCTTGCTAGACCTAGCGACTGACGCGTGAAAGGTCCTTCTGTTGGAGCCGAAGTCTCATATAAGGGATTGCCCGTCCATGAGACAAATGAAGGATCATCTTTTAGGGACGAATACCCTTCTTCTGGCGTAGCACTTGCTGATGATGATTCGAGCATCCTCTTTCTAGCCATATTGCGAGTAATTGGCCCTGTGTAGGAATCAACTCCATAAACAGGGTACTCTTTTGCCTTGGACCCCCTTGGCATTGCTGGTCCTGTTGGTGCATCAAGAGCCTTTGAGATTTCCTCCGCCAACTTCTTTGGGTCAAGTTCTTGACTAGCCGTTGTTGACTGTGAGGACGTCGTGGAGCTTTGTGAGCCTTGGAGGGGGAGTCGAGGCTCATGTTCATCCCCTCCCTTGGTGGAAGTCACCATCACGGTCTCCACATTTGGAAGATTAACCTGTATAGAGCCTACCATGATATGGCTTGGTAGGAAGGTCTTCACTTCCTCTTTGGCTGGCTTTGATTGAGCAATTTCTGCCAGGATGGCTTCCATTGCATTAGCTTGGGCGTTTCTCTTCCTTTGAGCTCTTGCAGCTCGCTTCCTCTGATTTCTCAAAGCATTCTTGGAGGCCGCTTTGAAAGTCTGAGTCTTCCCGCTACTCATGCCTAGCTTCTCTTGTTTTGCTTCAAGCTTTGGTTTCACACAAGCGACAGGAGCGTGGCCGATCACGAATGTCATGCGATGACCAACTCGACTTGGGCGAGCAACATTTGCTAGGAGCTTGTGGAAGAAAATAGTTACTTGTGGTGCCATTGTTTTGTTTTTCCTGAAACACACACAACAAGTTAATAACTTTATAAAAGACATGAAAAGGAAAATGGATCCCCAGTGGAGTCACCAAAAACTATGTTGGGCAAAAATTGTAAACAACATATATACCCAACATAACTTCGCCCTATCTTATCAACTATGATAGGGTTTTGATTTTTTTTTTTCTGGTTCGACCCATTCAGAATAAAATAAATTAAATTCCTTAATTACAACCCCTGTTTCTCAGGGGAAAACCCTTTGATTCGATTATAAAGTACCAACGAGAACTGTGTATGTTCGAGGGTGTTTGGCCTGTAGAGAAAGGCGAATTTGGATTGGGAGAATCTAACTGGTGGTGTCAGGGATTCTGTTTGGAATTTTGGTTGCATCTAGTGGGTTGCTAGACTGCCTACGTACCCCTTTGTGGGATCAAACCGACCGTAGTTCATAAGAGGTTTGTAGGCTTTATGGCTTAATGCCGGCTTTTGGCTTAACAGACGTATTTGGAGTCCGTTAACTGTGTTTCTTGTGGACACTCAATTTGGTAGAGTATCTGTTGATAATGGCACCCAGAAAAGGTGAGGTAGCAGCGTGACAAAAGGCTTGAATGGCTTTGGGCTCAGTCCTTGATAATAGCGCAGGCGATCTCTGTGTGTAGGAGAACTGCTCCTTCATGCGGACTCCGCGCGTGTGTCAGCGAGTGGACTCTGCGTGTATGTATGAGAGTGGACTCCGCGTATGTGTCTGTGAGCGGACTCCGCATGTATATATGTAGGCGGACTCCGCGTGTTCACTTGTGAGCGGACTCCGCGTGTATGTCAGTAAGCGGACTCCGCGTGTTCACTTTTGAGTGGACTCTGCGTGTATGTCTCCGCGACTTGCTTCATCTTTTGCATGAATGGATCTCGCCCCGCTTGCGTCATCATCTCGCCTCGCCTGGGCTTAACTCACCCCTTATGCTTCTGTCTTTGCTTGAATATCAGCTCGCCACCCCTTAGGGTTCCTGCCTTAGCTTGAATGTTGGTTCGCCACCCCTTAGGGTTCTTGCCTTGGCGCGAATGTTGGTTCGCCACCCCTTAGGGTTCCTGCCTTGGGGCGAATGTTGGCTCGCCACCCCTTAGGGTTCCTGCCTTGGTGCGAATGTTGGCTCGCCACCCCTTAGGGTTCCTGCCTTGGCGCGAATGTTGGCTTGCCACCCCTTAGGGTAATAGTCACGTCGCCACCCCTTAGGGTTAAGTAACCGTTTCTGCTTTGCCGCGGTTGTAAGTTCACCTTTGCTTTAGGGCTTTAAATCGTCTCGCGAGGACACGCGAACTCTGCTTCGCAGGACTCTGTCATCTTTTCCTTGATTGAGTCGTCTTTTCCTTGATGAAGTTGATGAGATTGCGCGAACCACATAACTCCAGACGCCTATCCCTATCTGGTTGGGAGTTGGACTTGAGGAAACTGCTCTTCTATAAATTGAGGTGTCGTCTCCTTCTTTTTGATCTGGTCAAGGATTTGTTGAGTCATCAAAGGTGAGTTCCTGCTCTTTGAACCCGCGTTGCTTGTTTGTTTCCTTCCCCTTGCATGGCTTGTTATGCGAGCTGCATGGCCATATGTTTGTTGTAACAAGGGAGGAAGGGGGCGAGGTCGTCTCGCCTTAGACTTGGTGACTACCTCGCGGGGTCATCACGCGAGGGGAGATGGTGTCGCTTTCGGGCTTCCGGCGGAGTGATACAGAAAGATAAAGGCAGCTGCAAAAAAGAAAAGAAAGTTAGAATGGGGGCTCCACCTTTGGTCCGGCTCGCCGCTTGTCTTCTGCTTTTCTTTCTTCTGCGCTTTGCCTTCTTCTCTCTGTTTCTCTCTCTGGTTTCGCCTTCTTTGTCCCTTGCGCCGTGTGTATCTCTCCGCTCCTCTGTCTCCGCGTCTGCGTGGTTCTCTTTCTTCTTCTCTGTGCCTCTTTATATAGAGTGCACGGTTTGGGAGATGAGTTTGTATTGGACTTTTGTTGTCCAGCTATTTGCAAGAGTTGTAGTTGAACTCTGAAGCATTGTGCATGTAGCACAAGAAAAATATTTATGTATATATATATATATATATTTTTTTAAATGCTTTCCTTTTCTTTTTATTTATGCATATATATTTTTTTTTGCCCATCAACAACAAGATTATAAGATATGACCTTACCAGGGAAGTGCAACAAAAGATCATCGAATTCTAATTCTTGGGAGGTTCCCTCCTCCTGAGAAAGGCCCAAGATAACAAAAGCGTTCCAATCCTGTCCAGAAAGAGCTGCGACTAGCGGATTAAGATCAACATAATACTTGACAAGCCAGGCAGAGTAGTCCCTCTCCATCTCCAAAACCTCATATCGAGTGCTGCAGTGCTCATAAGTCTCAATGAAATACAAACAGCCACCGCTCTCCCCAAAATGTCTATGAAACAATCTTGGCCATCCAGTGGGAAATATACCAAAATCCTTTACCTAAGTGTTTTGGACAAACAAGGGAACATGAAGATTGGCAGGGGCGAGTCGCAATTGTTCTTCACATATGTCAAAATAGTGTACAACATCATCCTCATCTCTCATCCATCTGCCCGATGCATCATCACATATCCTTCCCCGCCAATGGAATCCAGTATTCGTACTATCTCTAATCCAATGAATTGCGCCATTGCAGTATAAGGCCCTGCTCGTCCACCCGAAATGCTTCAAGTCAGGAGTGTCGAGATGCTTCCACTCTCCAGTTTCAGATGAATATATGTCAATCTTGAGGCTCTCCCCATCATAAGAATGACTATTGAAGCTAGTCACGTAGCTAGTCACGCAGATAATGCTTTCTTCGTACTATAATAACATAGATAGGAATATCGCAGAGGAAGAGACCATTGCAGGACTGAAGAATCCTCAAGTGGGATCCATCAGGGACAGAATTGTTAAGGGTTTTGAAGGGATTCCACCCAGGTGGGATTTCCAGAGGGATGGATTTGAAGGAGTCGTCTTGGGTTTTGCTAGAGAAGAAAGCAGAGATTTTGGGGTTGGGGTTTCGGAGGGTGTGGCGGCAACGGAACTCGGGGTCCAAGATGAGAGAGAGCCAGTGCTTGGATACGCATTGGTAGCAGATCAGAGATAGAACCGGCACCCTTACAAGGATCTGCTTGAGGAGCTCTTCGATATCCGCTACGATTTCTGCTGAAGATGATGAATTATAGGGTTTTTTTGGTTTCCATTCTCAACTCACTCAACTCGAAACAGAACACGATTTGGAAGATAATCAATTGACAAATATATTATTCATCTGACGTCGAAGTATATTATTCTACTCCTAATATAACTCACGTAAACACCCTTTTCAAGTCGGCAAGTCGGTGCATACACGTCAATCATACCCAATTTCTCTATAGCGAGTCATAAAACATTTTCACGGAGACTCTTGGTAAATATATCTGCAAGGAGCGCTCTTCAATAGGAACAAAAGAAAAAGTAAATATTTGCATCTTGCTTCTCTTTTATAAAGTGATGAGTAACCTCACATGCTTAGTATAATTACGTTGTACTGGAAAAAAAAGCTAACATTTTTGGGTTTGACACCAAATGATGTAACAGATTTCTCAACCACAACAACTCACACACTCTATGAGTCATAACTCTATACTGAGACAACATCTATGTGACTCTCGCTTGGATTATGCATGAATTGACTCACCACACTCATTACATATCTCGATAAGTAGGTATTTGGTTTGGATATTATGCTAGACTATGGTTCTGCTCAATAGGTGTGTCGATAGGTGTGCAATCAAACATGCATGTCTATGTCAAATGTACTTCATCTGGCACTCATCTGGCACAAGTAGATCCCTCCCTCCCCACCCCCCTCCCCCTCTAAGCTACCTCAATCCCTAAGAAGTACTTAAGATCACCCAAATTCTTCATCTCAAACTTAGAGGCTAGTTGTCTCTGCAATTTAACTATCTCAACAGTATCATTGTCAATGATTACCATATCATCGAAATAAATAATTAAGATCGTTACCTTCCCATGTTGATGCTTGAGAAACAAAGTGTGGTCTGAATTACTCTGTTTGTAACCAACTTTACGCATGAACAACGAAAACCTCCCAAACCAAGCATGAGATGATTGTTTGAGACTGTTTCTGCATAATCCCGTAAGCTATGCAGAATCACGGTGGAACAGAATTAATGATCAAGAGACAATGACATATAGTGGTTCACCATGCCTCGGGGGACATGGCTACGTCCACTTAGAATCAACTATCATGCCTTTGGGCCTCTGGTGTTACAAGAGTATCCATCCCGCGGGGTGAAGTAAGAGATGGATGGGGGAGTGTATCCATCCCGTGGGGTGGAGAGTTAGAAATGGGGGAGTCTACCAGATATATCCCTTCTACATAGGGGAAGCCTTTCTTTTATAGCTAAGGAAGGTTCCCTCTTTTTACATATTTCTGATGTGGGATTAACTATACATTTATATTCTCATGGTGCCTTCTTGTGGAGCTTGGAGAAGCACCTTCCCGGTGTGATACCAATAATCTTTCACCATGGCGAGGTAGCCTAGATGTCGGTCTACAAGTTTCTTGACTGGTCTATGGGCGGGAAAGGTAGTTTCCTGACTACCGACTTCAAGTCCCCCCAAGTTCCCGTTCAAGACACATCTTGAGTGGGGACTTAATATACAAAATGCCCATAGACCAGTCATGGCTACCCGGTCCCAGTCCCCCCAAGTCCGCACTTAAGACGTGTGGAGAACGGGTCTTACTTTTCTTGATATCCTCAGCAAGGGGACGACCGAGACCCTGCTTCTAGGGATGCGGGGCGTGCCACCGTGCGGACGCCGAATGTAGTGGAGTTGTCAATGCTTCACAAGGTCCTTCTCTCATGCGGAGTCCCCTGCGCGAAGTCATCAATTCGCATAGCACTCTTTTCGCGAAGTCAGCTCGCATGCAACTCATGTCACTGTTTTGATACGTGCGAACTCTTCCCCTCGCCAACTCAGGCCCTAATTCCAGTTCGCGTGATACTGTAGGTGAGGTAACCCGCGCGCCTCTAAACCCAATAATAATCGGGTTCTCAATGACATGGACTATGACTGTCAGGTTTGAGTTAACTTCTCCAGTTTCTTTCTTCTTCACCCCATACCTCTAATACCGGGTGTCCATAGCAATTTTCAACTGCTTACCTGACAAATCAACGAGATGTCGGTGGTAGCTGCCGGGAAGTGTATCCCGGATCCAATGACCATTACGCCAGCAGATCGGGTTGTCACCCCTGATCCCGGGAGCATGCTCTAATATTCAATCCCCAAGAAGGAGATTTCCATGTATTGGTGTGGTCGATTGATGGAACAGGTGACCAAAAAGGTCAGCAGGGAAGGGAAACTGCAGACGATCCATAAAGTGCAAGTTGGTCCGGTGATCCTAACTTCCACATGAACCCCCCTCTCCTGATGAATTCGGCCAACCGGGATCATGAACTTAGCTTGAACTCAGATTTCGCCATCTCGGAGGCAAAGGGACTACCGGCGATCTATCAACGGGACCCAAGTATGCTATACGGATCCCTTTGCTATTTCTGACAAATTTTCATCTCGGTCGGGCAGCGGGAGGAGTGGGTTGTCACCGGCGAAGCTCCCAGCCGACAAAATTGAGCTTCGGGTCCTGGTGACTCTTCTCCGGGTGATGGCTGGAGGCATGGGACATGAGCCGTTGTGGCTCTACTCTTGGTAAAATTCTGATGACAAAAAGAACCCGGGCGGGTCATCTCGCCTCGCTTCCATGCGAGCTATCTCGCCTTGCTTCCCTACGAAGTCATCTCGCCTCGCTTCCATGCGAGCTATCTCGCCTCGCTTCCATGTAGGCTATCTTATGGATTTGAATGGACTGCCTCTCGGTGGAATACCTCTCGGGCGGTAGAACAACATGACTTTTAGTAATGATTCCCACAGACGGCGCCAAATGTTTCTGCATAATCTCGTAAGCTATGCAGAATCATGGTAGAACAGAATTAATGATCAAGAGACAAGGACATATAGTGGTTCACCATGCCTTGGGGGACATGGCTACATCCACTTAGAATAAACTATCATGTCTTTGGTGTTACAAGAGCATCCATCCCGCGGGGTGGAGTAAGGGAGGGATGGGGGAGTGTATCCATCCTGCGGGGTAGAGTGTTAGAAATGGGAGAGTCTACGAGATATATCCCTTCTACATAGGGGAAGCCTTCCTTTTATAGCTAAGGAATGTTCCCTCTTTTTACATATTTCTGATGTGGGACTAACTATACATTTATATTCTCATGGTGCCTTTTTGTGGAGCTTGGAGAAGCACATTCCCGGTGTGGTACTGATGATCTTTCACCATGGTGAGGTAGCCTGGATGCCGATCTACAAGTTTCCTGACTGGTCTATAGGCGGGGAATGTAGTTTCCTGACTACCGACTACAAGTTCCCCCAAGTTTCCGTTCAAAACATATCTTGAGTGAGGACTTAATATACAAAATGCCCATAGACCAATCATGGCTACCCGGTCCCGATGAGGTGTTTCCATGCTTCTAATAGCAAGGTACCGTTGGTTCCCCTTCTACGGCCATCCGGGTGTTACACTTTCTCATGGACAAAGGTAGCGAGCCCTTTCCATAAAAAAAAGTTATAGACACCCAGAGATTAGTCATGTCGAACGGGAGCTTCGTCAGAGACGATCTACTCAACCCGCAGCGTGATCACCTTTTTATCCCAGTAGCTCCAACATTCAGTCTCTGGGTCGAAAAGTCAGTGGCCTCACAAACTAGAGAAGCAGTCTCCGAGATAGGTTTCTGGCGAGAGAGTTCTTGGGGGAGTTGTATACCCAGCTCTCGAGCAGTCGGCATAGCAACAATGTTGAGAGCAACTGTCATGTGGCTCCCGGGGAAGCCCCACCGATCGACCAGTATGGCATTAGACAGTGCAACTTAAAGAGGGGCTCTCTTGCACAACCCGATAGGGTCACCGGGAGGATTGATAAAACATTTGGTGATATGGGTCGAATTTAATCGGAATGATCCAAGAGTAGATCCCGCTGGAGATAAGAATTTTTCCGGTGGAGTACTTGAGGAAGAAGGGATCTCCCCAACATTATCAGGGGGACCTTGAGATCTCTCTGTTGGCAGCACACAGGTGATCTTGTTCCAACTCATTGCCTTGAGATCGGTCTACCCAGAGACTCCACCAACCATAACACCTAGTCCCTATCATTGTCTTCTCAACCGAGAAAGTAATTCACCAGGAACCCGCTGGCATTGTTCATGATGGGAAAAAGAGCCAAGCATCCACAAAGTGCTCACCGGTAGCGTGAAACAGTCTCCGACAGGGCGATAGTTCTCGGGCCGTTATGGCCACAGAGGGCAAGGGGCTCTCTTGCAGTCATCGGGAAGGTTGATGAAGCAACGAGTCGGGATCCCAAAGAGTGCTTCATCTCAAAGGTTGATGAAGCAACGAGTCGGGATCCCAAACATCAATTTTGGCCACCCGATGGCATTGGATTGGAAGCACAATCAGGACATGGAAGTTTAGTCATCATGACTAGACTGAGAAACCACCGAGAGATAGGCATTCCACCCGAGAGGCACTCCACCGAGAGATTGGTATTCCACTCGAGAGGTATTCCACCGAGAGGCACAAGTTATTAAAATCTCGAGTAAGACCAAGCGGGATTGGCATTCCACACGAGAGACATTCGACCGAGAGATTAGCATTCGACCGTGAGATAGGCATTCCACCTGAGAGGCAGTCCACCGAGAGGCATAAGTCATTAAAATCTCGAGTAAGACCAAGCGGGATAGGTAATCCACCGAAATGCATGTCATTGAAATCTCCAGTAACACCAAGCTGGATGGGTAATCCACCAAGAGCCATAAGTTACTGAAATCCCCAGTAAGACCAGGCGGGATAGGTAATCCACCGAGAGGCGTAAGTTACTAAGATCCCCAGTAATACCAGGCGGGATGCCTCCATTCGTTTTGAATGACTACAAGAATGAAAAGTTCAATTCAAACTCTAATGATGGATAATCCACATTAAAATACCGAGTAACATCAAGCGGGATAGGCATTCGACCGAGAGGCATAAGCCATTGAGATCCCGAGTAACACCTAGCGGGATAGGCATTCGACCGAAAGTCATTATATCTTCCTTTTAAAAACAGAGCAAGTGGCTTGATAACCCACAGACGGCGTTAACAACCCGTCACTCAAGTAGTAACACAAGAGGTAACACCTAGGTACAAGACCCATCTCGCAAGTCACCGAGATCATAACACCTAGTTCGCCAGGTACAAGATCCACCTCGTGTGTATTACCGAGTTTCAAGACCCATCTCGCACGGTAGTGCGCGGAGTGAAATCTTTAGCCCACGCAGTAGCCAGTGTACGCGGAGCGAACTCCTCAGCTCGCGTGATAGTCCTTATGGGCAAAGCGAACTCCTCAGCTCGCATGTAGTCCTTGTGCGCGGAGCGAACTCCTCAGCTCGTGCGTACTCATTGCCCACTGAGCGAACTCCTCAGCTCGCGTGTAGTCCTTGTGCGCGGAGCGATCTCAGCTCGAGTGTACTCATTGCCCGCGGAGTGAACTCCTTAGCTAGCGTGTAGTCATTGTGCGTGGAGTGAACGCAGCTCGCCCGATAGTGTCAGCCCTTCTGTGCGAGGCAGACCCCACAGCTCGCCCGAGGTAGACCCCACATCGGAAATATGTAAAAAGAGGGAACATTCCTTAGCTATAAAAGGAAGGCTTCCCCTATGTAGAAGAGTTATATCTGGTAGACTCCCCCATTTCTAACACTCCACCCAGCGAGATGGATACACTCTCCCATCCCTCCCTTACTCCACCCCGCGGGATGGATGCTCTTATAACACCAAAGGCCCAAAGGCATGATAGTTGATTCTAAGTGGACGTAACCATGTCCCCCGAGGCATGGTGAACCATTATATGTCATTGTCTCTTGATCATTAATTTTGTTCCACCGTGATTCTGCATAGCTTACGAGATTATGCAAAAACAGAGACCATATAAAGACTTTTTCAATTTGCATACAAATTCACCAAGAGAAGCAGCTACATACCTAGGTGGAAGAAAGGTACACCTCCTTGGCTAACTCTCCATGAGGAAATGCATTTTTGACATCAAACTGTCAGAGTGGTCAGTTTAATCTAGCAACAAAGGAAAGTAGAACCCGAATAGTATTCATTTTGGCAACACGAGCAAATGTCTCATTATAGTCTATACCATACCTCTGGGTAAACCTTTTTGTAACAAGGCGTGTTTTATACCGATTCACCAATCCATCTGCATTGTGTCTCACGGTAAACACAATTTACCCTTAGGGATTTTTCCCTTTTGTGTATTCATCAATTTAAACAATGTAGATAATTTGTACTCATATTTTCATCAATGAAGTATTTTCTTCTCGACATCGACATGTCACCTATTTAGTAATTGATATGTATTTATTGTTAGTAGAAAAGTACTCCATTAGAAATTTAGGGACCCGAAATTTATAGACCATCTAATACATAAGTCTATCGTTTACAAGCGGAAGGTCTTGAATAAGACTCATACCATACCCGACGGAAATGGTATGTTCACCGAAAAAAAAAATATCAGAAAACAATGAACTCCCAGCATAGGACAAGGAATTCGGATATCCTAACGAAGCCGAATCGAGGCTTAGAGATGGAAGTAGGGATAGGAACAAAGCAAAAGTGAGTCATCACCAATGAAGCACAGACATTCCTTGCGTCATGAATCAAAAGAATCATGATGCTGCTGTACTACTAAAGTCAAGTCGTACAATACTTTGGTGCCGTTAATCATATTTAAAAACAAAGGAAGTGTGATACATGGGGTTTGAAGCATAATGCCTTTCTGTTCTCCAAAACCATAATAGCATCTCCACTTTACCATTCCTCTCCTAAATATCTTTCCCCAGCTTTTTTCTCATCATTCCGTCTCTCTGCTCTTCTTATTAGTCCTCTGTTTTTCTTAGCGTTCCTCTACTTCCACACCCCAAATTCGCATGAAGGCTTCGGGTGAGTATTTTCTCTTTCTTTTGCGGTGTTCAGTGTTAACAACTGATACTCCATGTCAACAAGCTGATAAGACCCGTCTGGAATCCTACTGTCCCCTGCTTGTAAAAGCTTCCCTTCATCAGACAGCTTCCGGTTCCAGTCTAGCAATATGATCTGATCATCTGGACAAGCGAGATCCACTGCCCTTCTACCTGACACAACCTTCATAACAACAATCCCAAAGCTGAAAACATCAGACTTCGCAGTAGCCACGCTTCGTTTCTGGAAGCTTTCCGGTGGTAGATACCCGATTGTTCCACCAATTTCAGTCGTTTCTGCTAGCCGAAACTGGTGGTTTTGCATAGATGGTGTCTTTATCTCGTACTCAATCTCATGTTCGAGCCACCGTGCCAAGCCAAAGTCGCCTAGCCGAGCATTGAAATGTGAATCAAGCATCACATTACTCGTCTTGACATCCCGGTGAATGATCTGAGTTTCCAACTGTTCGTGGAGATAGTAAAGCGCTACTGCCAAGCCACCAATTATGTTCCTTCTACGCTCCCAATTGAGAGGCACTGCTGCCGGAGACCTTATATTCTCAGGTCTCCTGAAAAGTATGCGGTCAAGGCTAAGGTTTGGCATGTAGTCATAAACCAAAAGGAGCTGTTTCTCATGAACACACCACCCTCTTAACCGGACAAGATTCCGGTGACGAAGATGAGCCACAGCCAGCAACTCCGCCACAAAAGTCTTCTCGAAACGCTCTCCTCCCTCCACCAAGCACTTCACAGCAACAAGAGTTCCATCACTAGGCAGAACAGCTCTGTAAACTTTCCCAAACCCTCCACTCCCCAAAACTTGTTCCTCTCTGAAACCATTGGAACCAATATAAAGCTCTGAGAAGCGGAAGATCCTCGGGTTGTCTCCTCCGACCTTGTCCTTGAGCTCTATCCCATCCATGTCCTGAAACACCCCAGAATGGTGTTGGTGTCGACTCTTTCTCGTGCCATGGTGACACAGATTGATCCATTTCAGGTCGTAGAGCCTGCAGAGCGAGTCTTTGACAAAAGCACGAAGATGACTCACGCATTCATGACGGGTATGATTCTTTCTGATCTCCAACACCTCCTTGGTGGGATTGTGCTGGTTTTCTTGGTCCGGTGGCTCGATATCATCGAAGTCGTCTGGTGGCAAAACGAAGCAGAGGTGGTTCAGCTGCATGGTGGTGGTGGACATGAAACTGATGAAAGGACAAGTGTTGAGATATATAAATTGGACCTTGTATAACGGTTTATAAGAGTTTGGGTGATTTCATCTATTATCGATCGGTTTTGGATGTGAACTCCAAATTAGTTTATCATGATATCAAAGCGGGTTACTTACGTCCACGTGTGAAGCCCAAAGGCCACACGAACTCTATGTCACCCAAAAATGTTGTCCACGTGTTATGCTTGAAAATTCGTCATACGTGTGGGAGCGTGCTGAGATATATATCTCATATCGAGAAAAATGAGATCTTGCATGTGATTTATAAGAGTTTGAGTCAATCTATTGTCAATTGATTTTGGACGTGAACATCAGACTACTTCATCACTGAGGAGACATAAATTTTCATATAGAATGTCTCGATAAGTTAGGTTGCATGGTTGAACGTATTGAATGCCGTATGAACCGGCCAAATTGGATTATGCCTACCCTTTTCAGCCTTGATATATCATGGTTTAATCAGTGAGCCTATGATGTCATATATTATAGAAGTTTCTTTTTATGTTATAATCTTTCTAACACAATTTTCTTCTGGTTTTGGTTTTAATTAGAAAGAGTCAAAGTTTCGTTTTCAGTAATCTCACATGAGAATTAGTGAGTTCATGTTCATTTGATGTTCATATTGGCCTACTGGGGGGGGGGGCTTCACGTGGGACTATTCTTCAGATAGATGATCTTCACAGTTATCACCCAACGTTATCTTCTTTCCAGAGAGTGATTTATAGGACAAGTCAAATGACTAAACAAATAACAAACTATAAGAAAAAACCTCTCAGACAGCTAGTGCCAAAGAGGTTGAAACTGGCAGCAACAACATCACCACGAGGAAAGTTAACATCCCAGGTACGAAGATCAGAAGAGCCATGAACCAACTTTGCTAAATCATTGGCCACGAATTTTGCTTCACGGAAAATGTGACTGAAGGAGATGTCTTGAGTGATATTACTATGACCCAGCTATCATAATATTTCTATGATATTAATTTTTTTCTTCTTCTTGTAATTAGTTAATTGACTTCTTATGTTTGATAGTTAATTCCAATACAATTAAGATTGTTCGTCTGTTTTATTTTGGTGCCGGTTTATGGTTGTGCGTTTCAATACTAAATTTCCCTACAATACGACTGAAAGAGATTTATACACTGACTGATTAATTTATTAGCATGTTAGTCTTTCCGTTTTTGGAGTAAGGATGCTTACTTGTGAGCCAGAGTTGTTGTCATTGGGGTTGTTTGTAACTTCAGTTTATAATATGAATTTTACTTTGATAAGAAGAAAAATGGCTCATCTAAAGTCTTAAATATGAATTGTTTTTAACAAGTGGAAAGTCCATATATAGACTGTACTGCCAATCAAAAGTTGATAATCATATCATAATGAGCATCATGAATCAGTTATGTATGGAACTGAAAAATGCAAATTTTATAAGATATTGAAAGAGCAAGAAAACAGTACTAAATATGTAGGGTGTCATTTCCAGCAACTTTTCTTCTGTTTTTTGTTCTTCTGTAATTCAAGGCACTGATTTTCAGAATCCCCAATAATTAACTTCAACCGTATTGATATCAAATTTATGGTGAAGACTGAAGGACCTTACTCGATTTGAAGAACAAGGTACCGCGATGGACTCCAAAAATCCCATGTATGACTGCAAGGATGGACCAGATGGAATTAATTAACACAGTAGACAGTGACAGTAGACAGTGACAGTAGAATCCGTAGCTTTTTGTGTCTTATATATAGTGAATAATTCATTTGCCAGTAGCTATATACAATCTAATCACCAGTAAATTGTTAGGCAATTTGAAATCTATTCAACCACCAATAGTGCATGTTTGTTACGTGGGTTTGGCTGGGACTGGACTACCTTAGACTCGGGACTCGGTTCATTGTCAGAAAATAAGCTTTGTCCTGCGTTTGGTGAGACTCGGGACTCATATTAAATGAGCATATACAATCCCCGCGTCCATTTCTCACCTTCTTACGGAGCGGCCCTAAAATTGGGCGGACTCTATAAGGAAGAGTTGGAGAATGATTGCAGATGCTCCCCAGTGCTCCAGCTGCGAAGTATTTCTCAACTCTTTCACTCACTGTTTCGGTTCGATCTTCTCTCTTTTTCTCTTTCTCTCTCATCTTCAACTCTTCTCTAGTTTTCTTTTTCTTGGAGGATTTGGAATTGAGTAAACATCGATTACTTAGCAAATTGTAATGGGTTTTATGTATTTGATTGATTGATTGATTAAGGATTTTGTGTCTAAGTAGCTTGATCTGCTATGAATTGATGAATTTTATGACTGAATTTTTCTATAAGTAGTTCATTGATTTTTATATCAGATTTCTTGAATACATTACATCAGTAACTCAACTCAGAGAGTCTAAATAGCTTATTTATTAAAATCTTACACTTATTTATATTGTTATGATCAATCTCTGACTTGCTCAGTTTTTTACTTCAACTCATATGTATGCTATGTATGCTGCAGTTGAAAACAAAAAAACAAAAAGCTGCAGTTGAAAAAAAACAAAAAGCTGCAGTTGATAGAGACATGACACCCTCTGTCTCTCAAAATCCACCACCAAGTTTAGTGCTTCCCCCTAGATGGCGGACAGATTAAATCATGGTTAAACAACTTGTTAATTTAGTGCGTAACAACTCTCAAATATAGAAAATTTCTCTTTGGTTGACCTAATTTAGTGCGTAACAACTCTCAAATATAGAAGTTGCCAAAAAAAAAAATAAAAAAAAACTCTCAAATATAGAAAATTTCTCTTCGTTGACCAATAAAAAGATGTTAAGTACTTGAATTCTAAATAACTGATGTCATAAAGTTGGTCGAAATGCTTAGTATGAAATTCTTATGTTAACGTGAGTTTCAATCTTAGTATATTGAGAAGATGTATATTCTGTAATCAACTAGGATTATGTAAATATTTAGGTGTAATTAGTTTTCTTCTAGGGTTAGAACTGTGCTTGTATATATACCCGACTTAAGATTTGTTCAATATATTAGAAAATTCTTAACATTTTGTGTTCTGTTTGACTTAGCATCAGAACCTAAGTCGATCCTGGCAATCTTGGTAATTTGACCTTGTTATTTTCTGCTGCAAATTTGTTCTAAACATATCCCAATTTGATCTGTTCGACGTATCGAAGGAAACTTTCGATTTCGTCGAATTCTGTCGTACTTGTTTTGTTCCTCTGTCATCAAATTCTCTTTGCAATGGATCTTGCAATCTTTGGTGATCAACTTGAAGTTTCCCGTGAACCTGATTTCTATGGAATAGGAGGATACGACCTCACCACAAGTATGTGTTCTCAGGAGAAAAGAGGTAAAAATTGGTATTGCATTAAAAATTTTAGACTTTACTGGTAGTGATACATGGATAATTGATTCTGGTGCGTCTAATCATATGACATTTGATAAATCCTTTTTTTCAAGTATGTCCCCATCTCCCATACCTGAAGTGTCTAATGCAAATGGGGTGTATCCTTCCCGGTTCTAGGTATAAGGTCAATTCAAGTTACTCAAACAATTGTGTTAAACAAAGTTCTTTATGTTCATGCTCTATCACATCACTTAATGTATGTTTCTGAATTGATTTCACAAAACAAATGCTCTGTAACATTTTTTCCTATGTATGTTATTTCCGAGACCTGTCATCTCAGGCGATAATAGGCAAGGGGGATCTGCGGGGGAGACTATTTCACTTGGATTGCATGTATAGCCGGGAAGCAAGAGCACTATCACCAATCGTTGCCCTGACATTGAGTTATGATCGAGTAAAAGAATTTTGGCTATGGCATCGCCGAATGGGTCATCCATCTTTTGGAGTCATGAAGAAGTCGATGCCATCTTTGTTTTTTGGAATAAAAGAGTCAAGTCTTCATTGTGAAACTTGTGTTTCTGCTAAGAGTCATAAGTCCAGTTATTCTCTTAGTTTTTCTTCTAGTTCTGCACCATTCGAGTTGATTTATTTTGATGTATGGGGGCCTTCGAAGAATTTGACATTGACAGGAATGAAGTACTTTGTTTTGTTAATTGATGACTCAGTATTGGGTTGTGTTATTGAAAAAGAGGGATGCTGTGTTTTCGGTTTTCACCGCTTTTCATAGTCTCATCCAAACTCAGTATGATGCTTGTGTTAAAATATTTTGATCTGACAATGGAGGAGATTTTGTTAACCACTCTTTCCGAGACTATTTTCAGCAACATGGAATTGTTCATCAGACTACTTGTCCTCAGACACTAGAACAAAATAGGGTATCTGAGAGGAAAATTGACACCTCTTGGATATTGGAAGAGCTCTCTTTTTCAGTGCCAATCTACCCAAATATCTATAGGGTGAAGTTGTGTTGTGTGTCTCTCACCTTATCAACTGTCTACCATCTACAGCTCTTCAGAATTGGGTTTCCTTTGAGGTATTGTCTTAACATGTTACTATTTCATCTCTCAACAAACTTTCTGCTCGTGTCTTTGGTTGTATGGCCTATGTTCATCTTTACAAAAATCAAAAATCTAAGTTGGAGGCTCATTCCCTTAAGTGTGTGTTTGTTGGATACAGATCCCATTAAAAAGGATATAAGCGCTACCATCTTTTGTCTCAACGATTCTATGTCACCATGGATGTCACATTTAGTGAAGACATGTGATATTTTTCTCCTACGGTATCTCCAAGTGAGGAGGAGAAGCATGTTTTTTATGAAGATCAATTTAGAGAACTAGAAGATTGTGTAAATGTTGACAGTAAGCCCGCTGAAAAGGATCTTCGGCCTGTCACCGACCAGATCTAGAATCCGAGATATAATGCTCTGGAACCTCAAAAAGTGGTTCAATCTATTGAACCTGCCCAAGTTGAGGTGTATGTTCCCTGTTTTGAAAGTGTTCGACATGACTAACAACTGTCCGACACGTCGAAAAGAGGAGAATTCAATAGTAATCAGCCGTTAGTTGTTGAAGATGTACATGCAAGTTCAGTCTCTCCCCCTACATCAACGATCTCTCCTGGCTTGTTATCACCTGAGGTATGTAGTACTATTCCGTTGTCATCCTCCAATGTCCCTAAATCTAGTAGGGTCTTGCCTGCTAGGTCAACCCGCGGTCAACCTCCTAAACATATGAGTTTATCTTGTTAGCTAAAGCCAAATATCTTATAGCCAACTACATGTCAACTCATAGATTGTCTAAACCTTATGTAGCATGTGTGAATCAATTGTTTGTTATGTCTCTTCCTAGTTCAGTGCAGGATGCAATCAAGGAGGAGAAGTGGGTCAAAACAATAGAGGTTGAGTGGATGCTCTCAAGAATAATGGTACTTGGGATTTGGTGTCATTACCACCTGGAAAGAAGATCGTTGGTTGTAGATGGGTTTATACTATGAAGCATAATGCAGATGGCTCAGTTGACAAATATAAGACAAGGTTGGTTGCAAAAGGATACACTCAAAAATATGGAGTGGATTATGATGAGATGTTCGCACCTGTGGCAAAGATCTATATCATTCGAGTCCTCATGTCTTTGGCAGCTAATCTGGATTGGTCCTTGCAATAGTTTGATGTGAAGAATGCATTTCTTCATGGAGATTTGAATGAAGAAATTTACATGGGTCTTCCTCTAGGATATAATACCTCTACAGGCGAGAAGGTGGTGTGCAAATTGAAAAAGTCCATGTACGGATTGAAGCAATATCTATGAGCTTGGTTTGGAAGGTTCACGTCTTTCATTAGGAAGATTGGGTATAGGCAGAGTAACTCATATCATACTTTGTTCCTGAAACACCGACAGTGTAAGCTTAATGCCTTAATCATTTATGTAGATGACATGTTAGTGACAGTTGATGACATTGGTGAAATTAGAAGATTGAAAAATCAGTTGTCTTCTGAATTCGAGATGAAGGACCTTGAGAATTTAAAATTGTAATACCCTAGATTTTCATATCAATTTTGTTGTATATTTTCCGAAATTAATGAGGGATTATTTATGAAAATTCTTATTTGTTTATGCGAAGTTAGAGTTGCAGGAGTATTAGTAAGGTGTCTTGTTTTAAGTGGCTAAAAGTTGACTTTTTTATCCGTAAGTTATTTTCAAAAACTTTCTTCATGAAAGTTGTAGAGTTTGTTGATATAAGTTCGTAGACATGCGGCACGTGTGAAACAGATGTCTTATGAAAAAGTTATGATCAGAGGAAGTTAGTTTCCGATTTTGGAAGGTGTATAAATAGAAAAAAATGTGGGTTATTTAAGAAACCCTACATTTTGCAGAAAAACCTCTGCATTTTCTCTCTCTCTCTCTCTCTCTTCCGTCTCCATTTCCACCCACACACTTCTTCCGGCCATAACTAGGTCATCCAACGATGGATTTGGGCATGCTTGGTATCGTTGGAAAGCTCTTACTCCCCTTTTTTTTATTCATACCAGCCTCACACCCTATGGAGAACTGTGCACGGCGCAGCAAGGCCCGCAAGTTACTGCTGCTGCCGACGGTGAAGCTCCGATCGATTCCGGCGACATCGATGTTTGAGGCTACCCATTTCTGGAAGTTCTTTTCCTTCTGAGCATGATGATACCGGCCTTGAAGCCAAATTCGAAGCGTGGAGCTTTGGAGTTTGAAATGCTCCTTGTTTCTTTCCGGCAACGTTTCTAACCTCTTTTCGGCCAAATTGGCTTTGGTCACATGTATGAAAAGTGTTCCATTTGATGTGACCTACAAGTTTTTGTTGTTGGGAGCTTGCTCAGATTTTAAAGTTGATGGGGGCGCGTGGGGCCCACTCACCGTTGCCTGTGGTGGCGCATGTCAGTGCGTCCGGCAGTGTTCCTAACTTTATTTTTTTGTGGTTAGCTAAGTTTTTTTGTGGTTAGCTAGGTTTTATTGTTGTGAGCACTAAAAAAAAAAAAATTGTATCGGATCCATCTTAATTATGATAATATGCTGAATGTATGTTGACAAAACCAGTTCCGATAGCTTGATCCCCTCAAAATGCTAGATGCAGATACACTGCTCTAAAACAGAACAAAGCACACCTGGAGATAACTTTGGTGGAAATATAGATAACGAAACCATTCCATCACTACCAACCCAAAGAAATACGACAACAGAAGACATGAAACAAAACAACAAAATAAACCAGCATGTATGAAACAACTAAGGTGAAGTCGCAGAGAGTTGCCAATTGGACACAATGGAAAGAAATGACTGTTACTCATCAACTAAACTATTGTTAAAAAAAAAAAAAATCAACAACTAAGCTGACAAGGAATACCAAATTATGCAATTACCATCAGAAAATAGTTTTACTACTAGAAAGAGAGCTAATTCCAAGAAGAAGAAGAAAAACAACTAGATGTAGCGGCTAGAACAATAGTCATCAGACACTGAAAGCAATGAAAAGTCGGTCCTACTTTTTCATAAAAGAAAACATTTAGCCTTCTTCATTAGCTAGAGGGTTTTATCTCTCTATAAGAATACCACCTCAGGCTTCATTCACCACCAGATGTCATCTCCAATGTGGTGGATGGAACCCTCATCAGCATATATCTCCAGAACAACAATACTTGGCTCCTATAAATGCCTCTACAACCAAATCATTCTTTGCAGTGATATCACCATGGCAATCACTTCTCTGATATGCTAGAACTACTCTCACTACTTTCATCTGCAGTTTCTGGAGAGTCGCCAGTCTCAGTTTCTTCAAACTTTGTTTCTGATTCTGCCAGACTTGCATCTGCTTCAGGATACCGCTGCTGTAGTGGGACTGCATCGCTTACGACTTGAGCAGCCATCAATCTCTCCCGGTATGCCTCCATTTCTACTCGGTACCTTTCCTTATCTTTCACAGCTTTCTCCTGATACTCCTACAAATTACAAAAGCAATTGCCAGCTCAAGTTATTTGGGCATAAAAAAAAAAATACTGTGATGAACTCAAATATATGTGATAATGTGCATAGTCCTTACTCCTTTATCAGAGTCTTTCAATTTGTTCCAGAGTTCACCAATCATTCTACTTATCTCTCTATCCTTCCCTGGATGAAGTGGCTTCAGCCTTGCATGCTGTTCAGCAAAGAAAAAGTTATACCCACTTCTGTTTGGTTTTGGGTGATCAGGATCCCTCCTTTTTATTTCGGATTTCTTCCTACGGCGGCGGCGATGGGGAACAGCTACAGCTGAAGCACTGTCATTTTTGCTGACCACCATGCTACAATTCAGTGGGCCTTGTGAAGCCTCCTGTACTGGGTTCTGTGGAATTTGATACAGTACACCTCGTAACTTCTTTGTGCCTTTGGTGACTGTAACAAGATATCCACTTTCAAATTTCCCATCTATGAACCCAAACACAGTATCGTCATCTGGCAGTGCTGGTGTCCCGGCTGCAACAAGAGATGTTACACATAAGAACTATATGATATACACGCTTTACTCAGACTGATGTTGATACACATTAGCCATCCATGATCAGGACTTAAGGACTACGTAACTAATTGGTCTTTTTTTTAATTAAAGTGTTAACAGTATGATAGTTTGTCTTGCTTTCAGTGAATCACAGCACCAAAAAAGTTTAATGAATATAATAAATTCACTAGATATTTCAGAAACATGGTCCTCTGCCAACAAGCAACAATTTTTGACGCAATAAAACAAGTTCTGAAGCATGTTGAGGACATTACAAGAAAAATATATCACAAGTTCATTTCTACTATTTAAAACTGATAGATTTCAAAGAGGAAAAAAAAACTGAGTACAATTTAATCAGATACTGATTCAGTTCAAAAAATAATAATCAGATACTGACTCTTGATATCAATTATATTCAATTTTGCATAATGATTTATGACGGCTAAGTGCTGAGAAAACATAAGGAACCCATTTTGATCTGAGAAAAACTAAAGTATTAGAAGGGGAGGGTAGAACATCAAGGAAAATATAGAATCGACCATTTTTTACATGACCCCACTGCAACACCACTTTTGAGAAACCAAAATAAATAAATAAATAAAAGACTGAAATATTCCTCTAAGCTGAAAGAAGAAATTGAAGATACCTCCAGGAATCTCTGGAATTATATGTGGTTGCTGAAGCACAGGTGTCTGAGATTCAGTTGATTTTCGTTTGGTTCCTCCCCTTGGAGCTGGACCAGGTGTCATATTAGGGTTCTGTGATATATCTGCCGAAAAAGAAAAGAATGTATTATGAAAATGAATAGGCATGCAGGGTATTATATGTATATGAGGCGCAAACGTTCTCTGGGCACACCAGAAGAGAGAGGATTCCATGCTTGAGCTTTGAAATAGTATATTTGTTCATAGTGGAGAAGCAATGAATTATAATATTTCCGCAGGACAAAAGAAGCATTTGTAGCTGTAGAGGGGAAGTTGAATACAGCAGTAACTTCCTTCCATCTTCTATCTTTAACAATCTGCACAATCCATTCAATTAAAACACTATTAGCCAAAGAAATACTTAATTGATACATTCCTACTCCTATCCAAGTATGAAACATACAGAGCGACAGCCGGTTATCAGAAAACAAGAATATGAGGTACAAAAATAACATGAAACTTTAGATGGTCAAAAGGTAAGTTAAGATTTTGGAAACTACTAGGCACACAATTTACATTGTTTCCATGCATGTGTAAATATATCTGTGCATACCATTTAAAATGGAAAATATTAAAGAGCTTATGAATGAAATGGACACCATTTAACTAAACTAATAGTGTGTCAGGAAAGTAACATTTTACATATTCAAATGAGTACCACATAGAACAACCTTGAGCCTTCCATGTAATAGAATAACTGGATACGGTTTTTCTAACCTTTGCCATACCACCACGAGCAGTTACCTCCACAAACAGTTGATGCAAGTCTAACTCTCTTCCTCCTATTATGGGGATCCTACATATAAAACAGGAGCGGGTCAATAGAAGGGCAGAAACATGAGATATTATTGGCATACAAGAAACGGATACAAGTACATAACCATATAGCTACTTCTACCATTTAATACACAGCTGTATCTGTACATATACAAGTCACTCCCTGCCTAAACATATTAGACACAAGAGAGCAGATAGATCCAAATTTCAATCGGGAAGCTACTACTAATCGGCATGACAAAGGCACAAGTAACAGTACAATTGACATGCCAACTATTGATGGCCATGCCTAAAATACAAAATCTTGAAGACATCGACTATCATGGAACATGGGGGAACACATTATTTGACATTACTGGTCCACTCCCTTATACTTAAGACCACAACAGAGCAATCTGTTCAAAAATTCTTAATTCCAGAACTTTGAACATGCTAATAAGCATCACAAAGGCTTTGCGATGCCAAAACTGTTTATTTGTTGCTTGTGACAGAAAAAAAACCTATGGCAAGATGTTCTAACCATCATATTGCAACTACAGTGTAATCCTATCCTTGTTCTCTGTCCTCAAGTATATATCCTAAGGTGTGAGTGAGATTCACCAAGCATCAGGTAACACAAGGATTTATCTGATCCATAAATCCACAATTAATGCACCAGGAAGAGAAAACATCAATGAGAAACTCCAAATTCTTCACATTGTCAAACCAATATTTGAATCTCATCCACTATGTTTAAATACTCTTTGTATATTGTGGCCGCATAAAGTTCACCTTTCTATAGTGAACCAAAACCTAGAGTGCCAACCTGGAAAGAATGAAAATAGATTTTACAGACGTGACACCATGGGAAATTGGAAATGATATACACGTTGCAGAACCCAAGGAGATTATGATAGTAAAATGATCGCTGATAATCGTTCCAAAATAAATATGCACATAAATTTCTTCATATACCGTACCGAGATCTAGGATAAATTTCCATACTGGGGAGCAATTAGGAAAACTTCTCTTGAATTTCCAAGTTTGCAGAATGCGTGATTCACACTAGAAAAATTGCCCTATAGCAGTTCAGTTAAGTAAAATTTTGGTCTTTTAAATTAATTTCTTACAATGTTCAACAGATAAAAAGCTTTGTATTGAAAAAGAAAACCCACTAAAACTAGAAGACTCAACAAAACCGAGTCACTTAAATCTACAGAGATTGGAAAAATGAGACCTGAATCAATCACATCATTATACTAGAAGCTAATGGAGAATCAAAAACACTCACAAATGATATACACACAACGCCATTTAATGTAAATGTCATCAACTTCAAATAGAAAAAGAAATCCAAAATCCCAGTTTAACATCATAGATTAAGATATTATTTGTATCAAAATAGGTAATTAGAGGATCCAAAGATATAGCTTACATGAACTTGGTTCCCATTGAAGCATGGAGCTTTTCCAAAGTAGACATGAACAGCTTAGGATTGGCTGCAACCTCCTCAAATTTAGCAAGAGGTGCTGGGTATGGAATGAAGTTAGAGGTTGTATCTTTCATGGGTAATGGGCTCTTACTGGCACAAGAAGTTGATGCTGCCATTGCCAAAACAATCACACCACATCCAAGTCTCCCTTGTCCCTCTTTATTTAACCATTAATCACACCACTGTTTCACTTGTTCTTCACTGCAAAATGACCATAAATACAAGTGAATTCCAAAAAGGGTATTCAAAAATCAATGGCAGTGAACCAATGAAACTAACTGCATGCAAAACACAGAAAATAAATCTGGAAAGCACACCATGAATATTGCCAAAAACACGAATTTCATGTAGAGTGTCTCTCAAAAGATGAGAAAACCCAAAAGCACAGAAGAAAAAGACAAACTTTAAAAAGATAAGTGTAAAAGAGAAATCTTTATTTAAAAGAAAAGGAACCCAGAAAAATCACCATGCAGATGCAGATTGCTGCAGAGAAACTGGAGTGACAAAGAAGCCTGGGCCATTATGAAATGACTTCAGATGAAAAATATTAAAGCCAATGCTAACCAAGAGGTACAACATAGCTGTAATAGCCTTAAATTCCTTCACGGAATCGGGATGTAACAGGAAGAACCCATCTCAGGCCTTTGAAACACACAGAGGCTAAAAGCTGAAAGCCTTTCAGGCCTATAGCAATAAAGACTCAGATGAAGACTGACGACCCTATATTGCCTTGCCTGACATTCCAAATATATACGATATCTATTAACTACTGCACAAGATGTATCTCTGTATTTCCACATCAAATGAAAATGGGTATCTTCTTTCTCTATCAACAAAGCCCGAGGCTTTCTCGTGTTCCCCTTTCTGTAATATCTGACACTCTTTTCAATATTATGGAAGATACCCAATGCCAATATCAATCCCAGTGTTGGGTTTTTGGAGGTGAGAGGTGCCCAGTGTGCCCATCAATAAAAAACCTCACCATTGGCCAAAGAAAGCTCTCAACTTTCAAATCAAAATTCAGTCCTCCTCCTTCCAATATTATAAAACTAAAGAATTTACCCTCATCACTATTCATTATTTTTACTCTTTCTTTTCTACTTTTTATAATCCTCTTCTCGATTAATATGAAGAAATAGAATAGTATATGTGAGGAATATAGAATGCAAACAACCCAGATGAAGGAATGGGGAAGGAATAATATACCAGTATCTTTCACATAAATAACCAACGAAATTATATAAAAACTTACCAACGGTTTGGGGAGGGATGAAGGTTTTGAGCTTGCAAAATGAAATGAAATTATGGAGGAAGCAAGCTTTAGATTAATCCTTATTAACCCAAAGGGAGGTCACAGGTTTGTATTTTCCATCTTTTTTTAAAGTCTTTTATTAGGGCGGTGACAGTTTAAGAAAGATGACTAAATCCCTCATACAAACATACACAACCTCTCAAGTGACAACTTTATCCCCTATCTGCTTGTGATACATGACCAAGATTTTAAGGGATATTTTTGGGTATATGTTGCATTTTATCTTAGGGAGGAGAATTCAAAATATTTTGAGTGCCCCAATCAAGTATGGATAATAAACAAGAATAACTACTATGGAAATGGCCAATTGGGGTGAGAGGTGTCATGAGATTAGCAAAACGTGGTGTATTGACTCTCCTATTAAAACGGTACACAATCTGAATGTAGACCCAAAAATGATAAGAGAGAGAGACCAAAAAAAAGGGGTAGGGGTGAGACATGGGTGCCGTAACACCAGCTTCATATGGTATTTATTGAGGTGTTTAAATCACCTCTCTACCCCCTCTCTCTTTCCTTATGCTCCTTATATATACTCCTAAGAAGAAAAAGAAAATAATCATCACTAAAATTATCATATGGTAAGGAGTATTTAGTATGTTAATATAGGGTGATGATTTTCCATGGTGACCAAGATGGTAGGGCGATTGTCGTAGTAAATAGTATTTGGACTTTTTCAATTTGTTTAAAATGGAAACATATGGTTACATTTAGTCTAGATTAGTTCTTGTAACTTCTTGCGAGTTTTGTTTAATGTAGAAAGATTGATGACGAAATCTTAAATTGAGAAAGAAATTAAACCATTTATATTCGCTTCTAAACCAATAATTCTTCAGACCTAAAAAATAAACTTTATTCATTTTTTTTATCAGTGAAATATTTCATTAAAGAAACAACCGAAACAAGTAAACAAAAGAGCTACAACTAAAATTCTGGATCTTGGGTATTATGGTGACCTTCTGGATCTTGGTTATTATAGGGCAATGGCAACATGGGGTAACTCTGAAACTTTGCTTCGGTTGGACAGAGCCGTGTGTACAGCTTCATGGTTTGATATCTTCAATCATTCAAAACCTTTTCATCTTCCTCCGTCTGATTCAGATCATGTTCCTACTTTATTGAAGGCAAGTACGACTCCGATAGGTGTAATCCATAAGATCCATCGATTTTATTTTGAGGAGTTTTGGCTACAACATGAAGACTGTGATCGAGTGGTGGACGAGGCTTGGGATTCAAATTTTCTGGGTGCGCCTATGTATTTTGTTGTCTAGAAGATCAAATTTGTGAGACTTAAACTTGATTCTTGGCAGAAGGAGGTCTTTCGTGGAAGACAGATAAAGATGATGGTGATCCGAAAAAGACTAGAGGGTGACCGAAATACTGGATTCTTTCATAAGAAAGCCGAGAGCAGGAGAAGGAAGAAGGCTTTACCAGGCCTTTTTGATAATGATGGAAATTGGAAAGATGATGATGCAGGAATGGAGGAAGTAGTGACCGATTACTTCTAAAAATTGTTTCAGGCTTCAGTGATTGATTATGATGCAGTAGAGACAACGCCGGCAGCAATGCAACCGTGTGTGACAGATAATATGAACGCCTGTTGTGTGGGAACTATTCAGCTGAAAGGATTAAGATGGGATTGTTCCAGATGTATCCTACAAAATCTTCGGGACTTGATGTTATGCGTCCTTTGTTTTTCCAACGTTATTGGGACACAATTGGACCTGAGGTGATTGCAGCTGTTCAAAATTTTTTTGAAACCGGGAAGATACTGAAACAAATCAATTATACTCATGTGTGCTTGATTCCGAAAGTTGATAACCTAGAGAAAATGGATGATCTGAGACAAATTGCACTGTGCAATGTGCTTTACAAAATCTGTGCAAAGACTCTGGCAAACCCGGTTAAAGGTGATTCTCCCCTCAATTATCTCTCCTTATCATTGTTCCTAGGAGGTTAATTACAGATAATATTTTAGTTGCCAATAAGGTATCACACTTTATTCATAACAGACGTGAAGGTAGAGTTATATGGCATTGAAACTGGATCTAAGCAAGGCTTATGATAGGATGGAATGGGACTTTTTGGAGAGGGTAATGAAGCGTTTCGGCTTCTCCCACAGCTGGATTAATCTTGTTAGAGAATCTCCAACAGATTCCCTATTTTCTTGATTTTATCAATTTTGAAGAATATTGAGTTGTTTTGTGGTCCAACAGCTTTCTCATCTTATTTCCCAAAATAAGGACGGAGAAGAAAGAGAAGCACATATTCCCTAAATTTGCAGCAAAGCCTTCCTTCCTCAAATATTAATTATTCGCGTGCTCCAACGATAAGAAAAAAAATTTAGAATATTTTATTGGGTAATATATGTTACAATGAAATATATGATTTTTTTTCTTTGTTATTATTAATAATAATGTATCATTTTTTATTGTTGTAATAAATGCTGAAATCTTCAAAATGAAAAAACTGTTGGAGTTGGAGTATAAATTTTTTTTGGAGATTTTAGCTTTTGCTTTCTTATTTTAGAGAAATTTTGGAGAAGCTGTTGGAGATGCTCTTATGCAATCTGTGACTACTGTTAGGTACTCTTTTCTGGTTAGAGGGCGTCCACGGGGTTACTTATCTCCAACCAGAGGATTGAGACAAGGAGACCCTTTGTCTCCTTATTTGTTTCAGTCGGGAGCAAAAGGATTTTCAGCATTGCTACAAGCTAGGCTGCTGGAGGTTTGTGAATCATCTGCTATTTGCAGACGATAGTATGTTGTATGCAGAAGCTTCAGTTCAAGCATGTGTTATGATCCAAGAAGTTATTGATACCTATAGCAGAGCTTCAGGCCAGGTGATTAATATGGCAAAAAGTTCAGTAGTATTTAGTAAGAATGTTGCAGAGAACAGGGAAGATACTTTGTCAAGGAGCACAAGCCAGAAAAGATAAATACCGGTAAAGAAAGTAATGAGATAAACACGAAATGATTGATATGTGTAATGCTGATTTGAATTGAGAGACAATGTGTAATTGCGTTGACCATTTGGTAGAGGATTTCTAACAATGATTCCTATGGTCATTTTTATAGTAATACAAATCCCAGCCTTAATTGTGCAGACTAATTATTAATAAGTTAGAAATTAAAACTACAGTAACGGATGATTCCAGCAATAAAATACTTTAATGCACATTCAATCTGATTGAAATGTGTTTAGTAACGGTTCTTTAATAACTTCGGTTTTTTTAAATGCGGTTCTTTTGTCGTGATATCTATAACTTTCATAAAACAAACCACGGTAGTCAAATGTGTAGAGTTAAACATTTACGTCAAGTCCACATATGTAGATCAATGATTAAAGTTGTAACTAGGTAGCTCTCTTGTTTTGTTTCTGGTTTTGTGGTTTGGTTGTAGCTCTTTTTTCTTTTTCTTTTTTTTTTTTTGAATCAAATTGTCAACTCTTTATTAAAGAAAAAATAAAAGCTATCAAGAATTACATAGTTCAGCTGCCACTGCAGCTTGCATAAAACTGGGAACTGAAAAATAAAACTCTGCTTGTGGTAGGGAACAAGCATGTGCTGCTAGAATGTGTGCAACGATATTGGCTTTGTGACTTCCATAATTCACATGCCACACACCATCTTCCTTCATCCTTACCCAAACATCCTCAAATAGCCTGCCTAACACAGAAGTGTTAGGCATACTATCTTCAGAAAGTTGTCTGCACACTTCCCGTGCATTAGTCTCCACCCACACTGAGAAGAAGCCATGACTGAGCGCAAAATCCACTGCCAATTTACGTGCTAGGAGCTCGTTCAGCAGAGATGAGGCCTGTAAGAGGCGCTGCACCACCTGCACTGACATTACCCGAGGAGTCTCTAATGACGAAACTCGCACCTCCCCTTCTTGTGACATGATTGAAAGCTACATCAATATTCACCTTCCATACCCCACTTAGAGGAGCCCTCCATTTGACATGCTGAATTCTACTTGGTCTGTTTGGAGTAGATTGATTCCCACGAAATTCCAGTAATCTTGCAGCAATGGAAATACTCAGATCAATGGCTCTCATGGATTTTTGATTCCACACCCTTTCGTTTCTCTCCTTCCACACATGCATCTTACATTACCGTTCTTTACATTCTTAGCAATTTATCTTTTCATTCATTATCTTTCCTACAATTTACATTCTTGTTCTTTACGTTTTCTTTAGCAACCTGCACTTTATTTGCTTCACTTTCACTATTACATCATTCACATAGTTACACAACACCAAGAATCCAGCTAGTAAGTCGTGTCGTGTTAAAGTCCTTGTATCCAAAATAGGGAGAACCCTGCGGTGAGATTGATCATTCCTTGACCCACAATCAACAAATTAGAAATCAGGGTATCACAACATCTACAAATCAGAACAAAACCTCGCTTGGCCTCATGGCTACTAGTTGGCACGCCAGCACACACGTCACCAAAGAAGGACACGTGTATGCCCAAATCTCCTGTGTTTGCGTAAAACCAGTTCATCCAGGTTTTTGTATTAATCCAATCTTTTTTCTCAATGGTGGAATCTTAATGATGTTCACCTGGTAGAATAAGGATGCGAGCTTTACCTTTTTAATTGGTGAGGCCCTATCATAATAAAACTTGTAGTAGGATTGGAGCTTTGTTCTATCATCAAGGGTCACCTGTTAGAATCTTGTTGAGGTCTTAATTAACCAAGATCAGAAGCAATGGAGAAACGATCATGAGCAGGTTGTTGAATCTTCTCAAGGATCCAACGTGCTTGAAAAGGCGATGAAGGTGGTTCAAGTCTATCGGCACATTGTTGTAGTTCGGAATATATCAACCACTTCTCGGCTTTCTAACGCAAGAGAGACAATAAAGGATTTGGTGACGTCTTCAGTGGTGGAAATGGTAATGAGGAGGAAGTAGAGCAAGGTGCAGATCAGGTTTTTGGGTGAGTGACGAGGTAATTATCTTAATAATAAACAAAATGAAAATAAAATAGAAACTTTCTCAATAAAGAAATAAAAAGAGAGATAATGGTGAAAATGTGACGTGGATAACGAAAAGAATAGAAATGATACAAAAACACTAAAAAAAATAAATATAATTGCGCTAGAAGGAGGGCTTGAACCTCCGACCTTGTAGTTAACAGCCACACGCTCTAGCCAACTGAACTATTCCAGCTGCTGTATGCAACTTTTAAAACAAGAGTGGTGAACACTTGACCAAGAATGATAATTTTTGATTATCAGACTTACCCGGTGCGCAGCAGATCAGTACAATCACAGAGGTTTGCTTTCTTCTCTTTTCCTACAAAAAGCTCATATCTTCAATGCCAATATTTACTGCGTTTCTTCAACACCCATTTAAAAGAAAAGATTGATTGTACATCTTGTACTGATTGATGTATGTGTCCCAAATCCCAATTTGTTTCTGCTTTTGTGTATCTGATTCTGTTTCTGGGATTGCCAACAGTTTTGTTTATGGGTTCTTATGGTTCCAAGCATATTGTACCATATTACACTGCAGGCTGTGAGTTTTAAAACGCATTAGACTTACCATGCAATTCTTTGGAATCAAATCATAAAGATTTTCATGGAGCTGCAGCTGCTTGTGTCAAGTCTGGAAAGTGTATTAGTGTCAAAGGAGTTCTTTTAGATCTTTATCGTATATAATTGATTTTGATGTTAGGTGCTACATTTATATCTCAGTTTTGTGGCTTGTTTTTTCACTTGATTAATAACTTTTGTGATTTTCTCAACATCTAAGATATTTATATGCAGTGCATTTGTATGTTTGATGCAAGATTGGGAGATAAGGAATAAACGTTCCAAACTAATTGTCATACAAGTTTTGATTTTGAATTACCCTTTGCTTGACTTGGTTTATGATATATTTTTTTCCTCCAAATATGAAAATTACTTGGCTTGGTGTTTACACTAACTTGTATACATAATCTTTGTTTTCTCTATTCTCCTCAATTCCAAAGGCAAGTCGCCTGAATCAACTTTATTTGGACAGTACATTAGGATAACTGCAACTGTTCATTTAGTCAGTCTTTAGACCTATATGTTCCAGATGTAGGTTGATCGTTTAAAGGCATACATTCTGGAACTATATCTTTGTTTCTGTCTGAATTAAAGAGGCAAGAGATGAAAAGAAATCAATCCCAATCTCTTGCTTTATCATAACCAGCTAGCCGTAGAGGCAAGTATTGCATGCGAATTAGGACATGCAGCATATTAGCACATCTCTGTCTAACAATTACATAGACCTGGTGGTTGGTGGTCTAGTTACCCTTAGCAAGAAGTTGACCTGATAGTAGGCATCAGATAGACCGTATAACAAGGAATTAGTTTCACTGTGAGCTTGACATTCCTGTGTGCAGTAGTCTTGTCTAGTCTTTGCTCATTCCCAAGTTGCACCTGTCCTGATTCCCAGGTTGCCAAGGGGAACTTAGATATATAGAACAATGATGGTAGAAGGGTTTGTGCAGTGTCACCATCCAATAAGAGCATTTTTAAAATCTGCATCTTCAGTTCATGGGCAGGAAGGAATTTTACCATCCTTTAGTAAGCATGCCGACTGTTGAAGGTTTTTTTATTTGATCTAGGCTTTCAACATCCTCAATTCCTTCTGATTTAAGAATGCATGTATATGGGAAGCATGCAGATGTGGCCTTTTGAATTTTACTCATCAATCCAAGAAACAAGATGATTAAGTATCACAGTCTGTCCGAGATTTACCAAGTAATGTCAGGCTCTACAATTATAGAACAACTTAGTATGTAAACTATTAAAAACAACAGTACAGTTTTGTCATTCTTGAGCTCTGCTTTTGTTTGGTGGTTCTCAGGTAGATGTCATCATTAGTGTCTGATTAATAGATTACTGTTATTTTTCCAACTCATGTGTTCGGCAATACATTGTCTTGAGCTGAAGAAAGAATTTTTCATGTTATTTTAGTGGCAACAACAAAAGTTTTTCCTGCATCTGTAAAGATCTGTGTTAAGGCTTCTGTAGGTATGTGCTCGGAATGAATAACACTAGGCAACAAAAGATGTTGACCAAAAAAATAAAGGAGTTTGTTTTTTTGTCCCACTGCATTTTTGTACCAGCCATTGAAAGAGCTGAACTACAATAGTTGAAGCAGACAAGATGTAATAAATCCATGATGACTGTTCACTGTGCCTATTTCTGGAAATCTGAGACTGAATAGAAAAGAGCATTATATACATTTGATGGACGTAGTAACATCATCTCAAGCTACAATACTAATGAGACATTATCCTTAAATTACCCAGACTGAAAATCTATGACAACCGGTAATGACACTTAAGTAATCTAATAGTTTAACACTAACCTTTGAGATTTGTTTGTATGCTTTTGATCAGATTAGAAAAAGTTATATGGTTTACATGAATTGGGTTTTGACTAGTCTTTTCATATCTTGTTATTTATGCAGGTGATTTAAAATTGCATGAAGCTGTTATTTTTACATGAATCAAACAAAATAAGAGCTCTCCATTTTCACACCCCCTCCCACCTGTTGTGTCAACTGCAACCATTCTGAAGCGATTGGAAGCTCAAACTCTAATATGGAGAGCCTTGGAGCAAGGTAACTCTATTGACTCCTGTCATGAATGAGATGCTTTTTGCCATATATATCATGCTACTTTTCGACTAGTAGTGTGCTTGAATCTAGAAGTCGAGGCAAATAAGACCCATACCTTGTGTTTGAGTTCAGAATGCAGTAAGAGGAAACATATGATATATGATAAACCTTTCTTCATTTTTTTTTTCCAAGTAACAAACAAAGATGTCATTGATGGGTGCTGTAATCTAAGTTCTGACCGGTCTGTGGTCTAAGGCACCATGTTTGTGATAATAAAATGAAAGGGAAGCCAATTAAAATTCATTACCACATTCCATAATCTCCCAGCAATTCATTCTTTGGGATTGAGACACTCATATGTACAAATCACTAGCATAGTTCTTAGTCCATTCTCTCGCCATTTTGTTGAATTCCTGTTTGTTTGTTTTGAAGAGATTGCTGCTTGGATTGAGAGGGTCCACTGGATTTGGATCGTCAAGAAGTGAGCATATGGAGAGCAATAAGCTCTCAATGGTTTGGATTGGGTTCCATTGATCTTCTTCTAAAATGTCAATGTAAATATTGCCATTTTCATCGATGTTTGGATGATAAACCTGCATAAGACCAACGTAGACAGTATCACACCCATAAAATTACTTGTTAGAAAAGGGAGGGGAAAATAGGCTCCTGAATGTAAGTTGGGAAGTAGTACTCCACTCAGAATGAGAGATTAGTATTGGAAGCAGATCATGGGTAGGGATAGAAGGGTTTGTTTGATGCTATGAAAATGAGGAAGGAAAAGATTTAGTATGCTTTCTTTGATGCAATTAGTTTTTGAAGGTTAGTGAGTAATATTCTTCCAAAGTCAAGCTGCAAATTTAATTCATCTTCTCTCTTTGATTTAAATTTTAGATTATTTTTTAATTTTCCAAATAGCACGCACTACGTTTGTACCTCATCAAACCTTAAACTGGATCTTGTTTTCATTTCAGCTAAATCTTTAAATAACAGTGGAGTAATATTACATTTATGAACATTAGTATATTACATTACATTTCAAATTCAATCTGTTGTTGACTGACTTGATAGCCTATATTCTGTCTCATTGATATTATGTGATGCTTGTTTTTTAATTCTTCTTTTCTAATTCTTCTCGGAACAAGCTACATATGTTTCACTGTGATATCCAGGAACATGTGTAAATAGGTACCTTGGTTAGGAATTTGATGATGGGAGGCCGTGTTGGATAGTCGTCAGGTAAATCAATGGAAAGAAAGAAGATACCATCTTCATAAGGAGAACCTGGAGGCCCCATAATAACACCTTGCCATTTGCAAGGGTCTTCAAGGCTTACTGGTCCATAACTGCAGTGAGTTGGGAAGTCTGCTTTTATGAATTTTTCCCTTTGGTATATCCAGTGCCTTGCAAGTTCTCTGTCTTTTATGAGAGAATGAAATTAGTATCGATCAATCTTAGTATCTCGTCTATAAAGTGATGAGATTTTTCTTAGGGTATTGTACCTCCTTCGAAGACACTTCCCTGTAGAGCTTGGAATCTAAACTAAACAGCAGATCATACGTCCTAGAATCATCATTTCATTTGAAAGAAACATTTTGCAATAAGAGAATATTTACCGTGTACGTATCTATCTGCCATGTTATGTGTGTGCCTGAAAGAAACAGCAGAAGTCTGAACAGAGCAGGAGAATGCTGTGAAACCTCAAGAATCAGCTTCTATGGAGAAAAGTCAGACCAGAGGGAATGAACTGATACTGGAAGGGGAAATATTCAAGGTCTTCAAGCAAGTCTTAGGACTTTGTCTATTAAGGTACTGGTAGACCGAGCTATATGTGTTATGTATGTGTTGGTTTTCCAACATGTAAAGGTTTAGTAATTTCGTATACGTTGTTGCTTGACTTCATCCGCGTTAATGTTTTGAGAGTCTTGTTTCTTTGGAATAGCAGAAGTTATCCGAGGAAATTTCATATGCAATGTCGTTGGGTGGTAAAGAAGACTTTGTTGACCAGTGAAGGTTATGCAATGACTTGTAAAATAATGGTCATTGTCTGATTGGTAATCTTACGAACTGAAGAGTGAATACTCAAAGGCTACTTGTTTTTGTGTGGGGGGATAAATGAGCAGGGTTTCACACTTTCACTACGACCTCAACATCTCTCCCACTTTATCTCTTTCCGAACATTCTCAAAGGATTAGGGGGGGGGGGGGGGGGGGGGGGGGGGGGGAATCATAAATTGATGAGAAGTATGTTTACATTTTTTTTTTTTCAATCACAATCTATGTACAAAAGAGATGTCGAATCGGTGGTATTTGAGCAAACTAAAGATCCAGGCACAGCACATCTGGAACAACAAACGGATAGCATGTTTCAGACTCGAAGTATACGGGATGACTGCAAATCCTTATGCTATGGAAAAAGCTTGCCAAGGTACGAAACTTTTAACGAAACCTAGTCAGTTTTGGAAAGCTGGCTTAAGCCTAAAATATTTAATAGTTATCCAAACTATTGTAGGTCTTGCAATCGTTTGCTTCTACTTACTGAAGGAGGAAAAGGTTTTTGGTTTCCTATGGGTTTTCTTAGTATAAATCTCTTATAAATAGAGAATATGCCAAGTAATTCACCCAATTTGTTGAATACCTCGACTTCAAGCGGCATTGTTAAATCATCTCAGGTGTTGAGGAGTGTACTTGGTTTTCTGACCATTAATTCAAAAGAGTTGAAGGTGGATGGGGATCACCCTTGAAGATTTGAAAAAGAGAGAGTACAGTAAGTCTTTTGATGAACTTTTGGCAAAAGCCAAAGAATATGCAACACAGCCAGGGGAAGAACTTGAAATTTTGAGGGATTGGATTCTGCATGATTTGAGTTGTAGAAAATCTACAAGAGAAGAGAAGACTGAAAATCGACCTCGTATAGTGAAGAACAAGATGAAAGTTATCTCTACCAAGCCATGCAGTGATATGAGAGAAGTTCTGATGATTTGCAATGGCGAAAATGAAAAAGCTTCTCATCGTTCTTCTGTAAGGAATGATCAGCTGATGAAACATAAGCAAAGTCCTAATGCATGCTGCTCCAAAAGTAGTGAAGATCAAGATGAATGTTTCAATAATCACAAAGAAGCTTCTTCTCCTTATGCTTCTGCATGGAGGAAAAAGAAGCGCCAAATGACCGAAGATCAAGATATATGGATATTACTATACCTATGCAGGTGAAGTTGGTACTATGATAAACTCGACCAAGATGAAGAAGAAGGTAAAGAAGCCTCGAGCTTTACCATTCGATGGTGCACCACCGGAGTTGCCTATGGAGTTTAGAAACAAGATCGAATCCTTGCATGGCTCCAAGGCCGAACTAGTAATACACAAGGAGATTCACGCTACTGATGTGAGCGACCACCATGATCGTCTGAATATGCCAAGAAACCAAATGTTAACCATGGAGGTTCTCAATGAACAAGAGCGAGAAGAGATCGAGGTTCGGAAACATGGTTTGGAAGTGAGAGTGATACAACCATGTCTAGAAGAGAAAACCTTACAATTAAGGAAGTGGTCTTCGCCGAGCGGCAGCTATTCCTATGTCTTAAACAGTGGTTGGAAACATGTGGGGAAGCGTGAGAATAATATTTGCCCTGGTAATACAATCCATGTTTGGTCCTTTCGAGTCGATGATCCCGCCAAGGTTTGGTTTGCCCTTGTGTGCCCTGGGGCCGAAAGATGAATTAGCTAAATCTCTCGCATATTAAAGGTGTAGCATAGGCATTTTTTTTATTACCCATCTTCTTCCTGTAGACGAAAGACCATTCCACATTCGGCAAGTGCCTATTTTGTTCAAAATAATGATGTTAGGTGATTAATATTCCACATGAAGTTGCAGTTAATTATGTGGTACTACAGCATTAGATATATTTTTTGGTGTACCCTTCAACTGTCATATGAAGTGGTTCACTTGCCATTACGCTCTTCAAAAAGATGTATCAATTGATATTGAAACAAAATATATATGTTCTTTCTGATTAATATTTCAGCACTGACCGAAAACTTATGCAGACCTTCAAAGTGCAAAATATGACAGTTGAGAAACTAAATTAAAAGGTTCATATGCATGTGAGAAAAAAAGAAAAATGTGCACCTCCATAAGGAAAATGTTTTCAGCAACAAAACCCAACTCGAAGAAAGTTGAAAACAGAAATGATGAGTCATCTTTTGAGAAATAAGCACAACATGGTTTATGGATTAATCAGAGACCAGAAGAGCATCCCATATCATGTCCATGTCTAAGGAGGGCATTCTACTTAGCTGAACAGCATCCATGTCTGATGATGATATTACATCCTGGCTTTTCTTGCTTTCAAATATCACCTGATCAGATCCATACTGCCACTCTTTTCTTGTACTTGGGTTTTGGCTGATCAAATTACTATTGATGATGAGATTTGAGTTCTTCTGATCACAATCATCAGCTGATGATTGCTTCTTCTTTTTTGGTGATGGTGGTGATGATGAAGACGATGTCTCCATGTTATTCGTCTTCTTATTTGCCTGTTGTGATATTGCAAGTTGTAACTTTGCTTCAAGAAGGGCAGCTGTAGTGCTTGTACTCCCATTCAAAGCATTGGCCTTGAGTTGATGTTTTGAATCTGGAAAATTCAAATGAGCATACTCGCCGCGGAGCATGTAAGCGGCAGTGTCATAAGCGCTTGCAGCCTCCTCAGCTGTGTCGAAAGTCCCCAACCAAACTCTTGTTCTGTTTCTTGGTAATCTAATCTCAGCCACCCATTTTCCCCAATGCCTTTGCCTAACTCCTCTATATAGCTTTCCTTGTGCTGATGGGATTGGTGCTGATGGCTGCTTCTCTTGTTGATTCTGAAATCTTGATCTTCCACTGCACTTCATTGGCTGTGTTTTCGTCGCGCTTAGCCAGTAATCATTGAACCCTTTTGATGGATTGTTTGCTAGAGTTTGACTGATTTTGAGCCATTGATCAAAGCCTGTTTGACAATGCTCAAGGTGAGGTATAGGAAATGTAGGGGTTAAAGATGACAACATGGAGTCATCACACTTTTTGGTTGATGATGGATCTAAAAGGGTTGTTGGTTCCTGCAAAAATAGAGTTAAATTTGGGAGTTTTGATGGCTTTGAAGACAAGGAAGCTGGAGAAGTAGGTGGTTGATCAGAAACATGATCAGCTTTAGGAAATGTTTCAAGGAAATTCACAGGTACAAATGGATATGTGTTGTTTATCAAAGTGGAGTTACCAGTAACCTCATCTGCTGAAGAAGAAGTGCTAGACTCTGGGGACAGTGATGATTTTAATCCACCGATTTCCCAACCGGCCGGATCACCGAGAAAGTTTGATCCAGTACTACTTGCTATTCCCGGAAAATATGGCAACTGCTTTGGGATGAAGGTTTCCTTCTTAGGAAAATCATCATCCATAGTGAAAAACTTTGCTTCAAAACTGAACAAGCAGAGAATGACATAAATTGTACTAATGCAAAAGCACTGTGGTATATATATTAACACTAAAGCAATGAAAGCTTCAGGTCCTCATGTGACTAGTATTTAGAATATTAGAAAGAACCAAACTTTATGTCAAGAAAGCAAAGTTATTGTCCGAGTCAGATCTGCTTGGCAAAAAGAAAGCTCACCACCTTCCATTTCCTCTTGCAGACAATTCGTGCTTCCCAATATTCCTGAATGTCTCATTGGAACCAATGAGAGCCTGACAGCTCAGGCTTCTTACTGGCTCACCCTCCATGATGATGATGATCAGCATATATATGCATGCGGTGAATCTTCTTCTTCTTGCCCTAGTGATGGTGACTCCATGAAATGTTCAAAGTCTTGCTTTAAGATCAGGGCAATATATGATCGATGTGGTTCATTTTTAATGTCTTTTGCTCATGTGGTTTTCTCCACCACCCACATGCCTGATTCCCCAGGTCGTTTTACCTTTGTGATATTGAGTTCAATATACAGATTAATCTATATAATAAGAAACTTCATTTTCTAATCTTCGTTGATGCTGAAAGTTGCATCTAGGACTAGTGAAAATTGGACTCTTATTTTGGGAAATCAACACATTGTTTCGAGTAGCCAAGTAAGTGTTCAAATGCCTAATCCCTTTTTTCTCTTTGATCGTAATTAAATCTCTAAGTATTCAGGAATCAATTCTTGATAAGAAGCTGAGACATATATAAACCAATTCTCATTTCTTTACATGTTAGTAAACACATGCATATTTATTTTTACCGAAACTATTATGATTTGTTTATGTGTTAGTAAACGCATGAATTTGATTATTCCCCCGTAATCGTTCAGTTCCATTCTAAGTGAGTAAATTACACCAAAATCTTTGGAGGTAACAACCTATACATGTTTGTTTATGCTAATAATTCTATAATTGTCTAAATAATCAAATTATGCCAACTGATCAGGTGTTTATCATATAATATTTTTGTTCAAAATTGATGAATTGCAGGGAATTGGTGGAAAGCCAGTACTGTCTCCGTAACAGTCTAGAGCCTTCATTATCAATATTATCATCTACATAATCATTAGAGTTGAACAGGCCTGGATTAAGGGATGCATTAATTTAAATTATGTAATTAATTAGGTGATTAAAACTGTGAATGAATGAGGAAATGATGACTCTCTTTTCTGGATCTATAGGATTAAACAAATAGTGAAAGCTGCTAGGGACACCAACACAGGTATACCTTATTTGGCTTTTTCTTGGGGCATCAAGCAAGCCAATGTGTCTTTTGAGGAGGGTTTGGAGGCACTCAACTCCATTTTAGCACCTCATCATTCTAAAGCAAAAGCAATAGAAGAAGAAAAGGCAAAAGCACAATGACAGTTTGCCACTGCTTCTTCTTCTTCCTGTTCTTCTTTCTCCACCTCAGACATAGTCCAAGCTCAGCCTGATCGATCAGAATCATCAAGTGAAATGATTATAATTCCCATTTGTGTGGTGTAGTTTGCAGCCATTCTAAGCTACCTATCTGGGTCAACTCCACGTGTATGGAACCATTCCAAAGTAGGAAAATACAATACTGGTGAGAAAAAGGAAGAATCTCAAAAAAAAAAAAAAAAAAAAAAAACCCTTTAATTTCACTTTAGTTTTTCTGGGGAAGAAGCTTACATCAGATTATTCTCGGGCCAATTTCTTTGTCAATGTTATCTTACAAATCAAGCACATGCCTATGACTATGTATAACCATATGTGAAATTTTAATTCCTGTTTTCCATTGATGCATGATATATAATCTTTATTCTCTTCCTGTGTTTTGGGCCTCCTCAAAACAATGAAGCGGGACAGAGGATGAAGAAAAAGAAATGCCTTGAACCCAAACATGCACACATCAGCCTCTCTTTTTTTTTTCTTTTTTTCTTTTTCAATTAACCAAATAAAGTACAAAACTACAACACAAAACAACGAGAAACTCTCATTCCCAGCTAATCCAAATGAAATGCATGGGACACAGAAATGAGAAGGCAATAAAACCACAATAGAGGAGTAAAACAAGTAAAGCCAAAAGAGGTTATTTTATCTGCAACAAAATTGGCTTCTCTGTGAACATGTTGGAAATAACAAACATGGAACTTAGACGCCAACCATAAGATGCACACATCAGCCTTGTTCTATACTAATTGTGGTTTTAACAGTCCCGGAGGTGAGCTTAAAGAGGCAACAGCCTTAGGCCCCATATTTTGGGGGGCACCAAAATGGTTTGATCAACCTTGACCCAAAAAAAAAAAAATGGTTTGATCAACCACACACATGAGGATAGTAGCATGATGGATGCATGATATCGATCATATCTACATACATGCATATCTTCTTTATTTTCCCAGTGCAAACTTAACTCATTTTGCATGCTAATTTGTCTCCAAGTGGGAATGTGAACCTATCAAGTTCAACTATACGTAGACATATATATATAGTTAAACTCACTGAAAATATATATGCTAGGCAAGGTTGCATTAAATCCCTAAAGATTTTCTTTTGTAATTAAGGAATGATAAAAGGGTTTCCAGTTTTTAGACATCTTCTATATACTCTAATTAAGAGATTACTAGTTCAAGAGTGAAGAACCACCTCTCTCAATCCTCAATACCAAACCTGCAATCTGAATGAGGTAGCTAGTGTCATTTTTATTTATTATGCATTTATCAATTTCCAAGAAAATAACTAGAAGCTTGAAATTTTCAAGCTTACATGTGTGTTTTTTTATTTGAAAGCGTACATATGTGTGTTTAGTTTGTTTATGATTGGCAAATCAAACAAGCCTATGTGAGACAATGTTGTGTAGTTTTTCTTGATTTTTTCTCGTATAACTATTAAAGGACACTATTTTTAAAATTCACCTCAAATCTCTAAATCTCAAATCCAGCCCTAGGTTTTAAATTAGAGGTCTCTTGATGATCAACGAGTGGATGACAAATCATGCATGCAAGTGGGTGGGGTGGGGTGGGGTGCGGTGGGGTGGGTTGGAGCGGTGGGTTGGAGGGGTGGGACTGAGTTATAATAATACCTTTCCTCACACAGTGACAGGCATTGCTAAATTTTCTTACAATAACAGCTTCGAATATCAGATTCACAGCCTTGGAGACAAGGGTTTTGCAGCCTAACAAAGGAACATAGAGATTGTGCCTGGTTGGCCAGCTTCTTGCTGGTTATACATGGTTCGTTTCAATGTTCCATGTCATGCGTGAGATTGGGGATTACTCGACCCACATTGGAAAAAAGACATCAAAACCATGCCGATCGACTCGATCAAGAAGTTTATATATGTATGTCTCAATTTTCTCTTACCTTATTTGAGATATTTATCTCACCCAATCCTAACCGTTTATATGTAGGGTAAAATTTTGTATAGTCCTTATGGTTTAAAGTCGGCATCTGTTTAGTCATTCTGGTTTTATTTTAATCTGAATGGTCCTTAAAGTCACAATTTTTCATTCAAATGGTCATTCCGTCAATTTTCTCTGTTAAATTGCTGACGTGGCCGTTTGGATGAAAAATTGTGACTTTAAGAACCATTCAGATTAAAATAAAATTATAAGGACTAAACAGATGTCGATTTCAAATCAGAAAGACTAAACAATTTTCAATTCATATATATGATGAGTATCACTGTTGATATATCGATCAAAACTTAACCAATATATTAGGACTAACCTACATGCGTAAATTAAACAGCATCGGATCAAAATTGGTAGTGAACATACAGTCATACACTAGTACTGATCTATCTGTTTCCCAACACTTGTAGCTCTTTGTAGTATCGATCATTGTCGACTATTATATGGTTTCAGAGGTAGCTGCCAGAGCATGTGCTGATAGCATCGCCAACTCAAATAATTAGTTCTCGGCATGATCAAGGTAGCTAGCTCAAAACCTAGCTACGATAAAGTTATATTACCAGGAGGAATATACACAACTGGGGTACATTGCATAAACAACAGATCTAGTCACTTCCAATTATTAATTTTGCTGAATATTAATATAAACTGTGGTCTGGTGATCTGGTCTGGTGTGTGTGCTTGCGTGCATTTAACTAATATTAGGAAGGAGACACAGAATTTTGTCCCTTGTCAACAGTTTAAAACCTTCACTAACAGCTACCCTAAGCCTCAAGTCATATATTATTAAGCATAAGCTGATGTTGATCGAGTCTCAACAAAACAAGCATGGACAGGTTCATGATTTCTGGTTCAACTACTCCAAGAATTTTGCCTATTATAAAGAGATAACTTCCCTTTTACTTTATTCTACTCATCAACTGATGCTTTTTTTTAGGGTTTCGATCAATCTTTTCACTAAGCAAGTTCATCCCTCCACGCCAACACCACCCCCAAGTTTTAGCACACAGAAAAACACCAGATAACCAAATTCCAGCATCACCATGCATGTATCTATAGTTAATTAGGTAAGATGCATGATAGAAAGATGAAAACTATGTACTGCAATATCAAAGTGGAATCCTGTTTGTTCAAATGATTCTCCGATCCTCTTTTGATTTATGTCACTTGGTACTCTTTCGAATCTTTTCTAACTCACTACAAAACAGCCTACTGTCTAGAAAAAGATAGTTAAAGTTTCCAAACAATTTTGTGGATTTGTTGGAATACTGCTATCATAGCTATATGTTCCAACCATGAACTGATCGATTAAATCAAGAACTTAAAGGAAAGAAACTATAAAAACCAACTTACTCAACACTCTTTTTTATTGAACTAACATAACATTCATCGAGGATATATACCATTAAAAGTATTCCAGTAATCAGTAAATTAGAAAATTTACTTCATTCATCAAGGATGTCTACATGCATGAATACAAAAGAATAAGAATTAATACGTACGTACATAGCCAGCAAAACCTCTAAGAAGATGTACTTAAAAAATCTTATCCTGTAACCTGTTGGTGAAAATTATATTCTACTTTTCAAATTTTTTATGCCAAAACCAACTTCTACAATTTGCTAGCTTATCATCTGGACGATCATGAGTAACATCATGACTACCACCAACAAAAGAGTAAGCAAACTCAGTTTATTAAGAAAACCTATATATATAACAGCACGATATATAGAGTGCACTTTATCGTTTATAATTTGCAAAACATGATTATCTATGTCGTTAGGGTTAACATAACATTATCATAATCTCATTTAGTTAGTTTAATTATGGCTTGCTAGAGTAGACAAAACTGCTGCTGCACGTAGAGGAAGAAAAAATAAATTAGGGGTAGGACTCAAAGACATTGGTTAGGTGGTGGAAAAGAACATGTCGAATTGATAATCAATCAAGAAAGCACAAATTCGACATTACAGACTATTTCCATGAAAATTAATTTAAATCATATATATATATACACACACCCATGTATATGATGATTGATCTTTCTAGTAAGAGGTGTTTCTCGTTTTCGCGATCGCTTATGAGATTCACTTTCGGATTACATCTCAATCTCGATCGATGAGAGCTTTCAGCCTCTATGAGTATATTGTTTTCGCAAATATATATGCAATCAACTTAGAAATCGTGAGAATACAAAAGGGATCCCTTAGTGAAATGACTATATATATACACACACATACACACATTCTTCACTTTTTATAAGAAAATACCATAAAATAAGGAAGCCTAGTGAGCAACCAGTTTACAAGATCAAACATTAGAGCTTGCGAAGCTCTAGTTGGCATTGAACTAATTGGTGCACATATATATACACACACACGACCAACACTAAAACAATGAGTTAAATTAGCAATAACATCAGCTACAAAGTTTGCTTTTCTAAAAACATGATTAAACGTAACTGATTCAAAATTGTAAGAAGTTTACTTGATATATATGTTAAATCTTTTATACTGGTGTAGAAGACGTACTACCACTAGTAGAAATAAAGTCTTAAGCGACGGGAATAAATCGTCGCTTAAGTGTCAAGTTTTGTCGCCATATGACTTAAGCGACGACACCGGCGTCGTTTAAGATTCGTCGCATATGACGCGTCTCATAACACTTAAGCGATAAAAAAATTATTATCTTTCGCCTAAGAAAACGGAACAGGTGACGAGTACAGTTTATATCGCCACAGATCAAGGCGACGAAATTTTTTTGTCGCTTAACTCCTTAAGCGACATATCTTATTTTGTCGCTTTAGTATTAAGCGACGAAATTTTTAGTTTAGCGATAAGTTTTTTTTCGTAGCTAGATATAATGCGACGAAATAATTTCCTTAAGCGACGAATTGTTTTCGTCACTGAACTCCTTAAGCAACGTATCTTATTTTGTCGCTTTAGTGTTAAGTAACAAAACTTTTTTTTTTAAGTAACAAAACTTTTTAATTTAGCGACAAGTTTTCTTTCGTCACTAGAAATAATGCGACGAAATAATTTCCTTAAGCGACGGATATTGTTTAATGAACAAAAAATTATTTTTCCCCTAGACAACAGAATTATTGAATTCCGCTTCTAATCTGAAAAAAAAATTAATTTTTTTAATTATGTCTGATCCTCAACCATTTCAACCAGAACCTCACCGCCTCCTACACCACCTCCGACTCCAACTTCTTACAATCAACCCCAATATCTTACAACCAATATCAAGCAACTCAATTTCAACCAAGATCGATAAAGGCGAGAAAGAGTCTGCTGGCGAGATGGGCGCGGAGTCCAATGAAAGAGGAAAATTAGTCCTTCCATGAAAATGGCTGCCAAGGAGACGCGAGGCGACGGTGGCGAAGAAGAAAGAGAGGCAGAGGGAAGAAGAAGGAAAGGTAGAGGGAAGAAGGAGAGGCGACGGTGGCAAAGAAGAAGGAGAGGCGGATGGAAGAAGAAGGAAAGGCAGAGGGAAGAAGGAGAGGCGACTGTGACGAAGAAGAAGGAGAGGCAGAGGGAAGAAGAAGAGGCGATTGTCACGCCCCAATCCTTAAATTTTACCCTATTTACTAGCAGGGAGTAAACAAGAGTTTTACCGTTTTCGTCATTAAGTTTGTAATATAATTAATCCCCAGAGAGGTTGTAAGGGATGATTATTTCGTAGGATTTATTCGAATGAAGAAATTATGACGGCTAGTAAAAGGTAATTTTTATGGGGGTATTATTTTTGGGGTGTTAAATTTTTAGAGTTGAGTTTTAAAGGTGAAGTTGTGGACCGGATTGGGCCAAGCCCAATTTTCCTCTCCCTCTCTTCTCTCTCTCCTCCCGCTCGCGCTCTCTCTCCTTCCCGAGTCTTTCTCTCTGCCAGAAATTCATGTCGCCAGTCCAGTCGCCGTTCGCCGCCGCACCGGTCCCAAACGGTTGGCCTTCGACCCAGCTCTCATTCTAAACCGGTGAGAGGCTCCCTAGTGCCACCGAGAAGCCACAGCCGAGCCCGGAAGTTCCGACTGCCCGGAACTTCCCGTCGCCGAAACTCCCTCTTCCGGCTGCCATAGCCGGCAAATCCTTGGCTCAAAAGGAAGCCCTCCTCCCGTGCAGCAATCCCTCCAAAGGGCTCCGCCATCTCGAGTTAGGTAAGGAGAAACCGGTAATGAAAATTCTAGGGTTTTTTATGTGTTTCCGTTCGATTGGCATAGTTACGCCTGGAATTGTATTTTGTGCTAGTTAGGAAATTTGTAGAGGAGGTTGAGAGGGAGGTGCTGTTAAAATTTGGTAGGCATTGGAGATCACTGGATCTGGCCGCCGACTAGTTAGGAAATTTGTAGAGGAGGTTGAGAGGGAGGTGCTGTTAAAATTTGGTAGGCATTGGAGATCACTGGATCTGGCCGCCGACCGTCGCTGAAAAATTGTTTTTAGTGGGGAATTTTATGAGGAGTTTAATGAAATGAGTTTTAGAATTTTTGGAGGAGTTTTGGATAGGTTTGGGAATTTTTGAAGTTTGGTATTTTTGGCGGATTAATAAGTTAGAATCCGGCCATTGGATTATTTATGGTGGAAGGTGATTTTAAGGATGTCGGTAAAAATTGTGGTCCTGAGATTATCCATGACACAAATGAGAAGATCAAGGTGGTCAGAGATAGACTCAAGACCGCTCAGAGTAGACAAAAGAGTTATGCAGATGTTCGCAGGAAGGACCTTGAGTTTCAAGTGGGTGATTGAGTGTTTTTGAAACTATCTCCTTGGAAAGGGGTAGTACGTTTCGGTAAGCGTGGGAAACTTAGTCCGAGGTATATTAGGCCTTATGAGATAATAGAGCGAGTTGGCTCTCTTGGCTATCAGTTAGTTTTGCCTCCGGGGTTGTCCAAGATACATAATGTATTTATGTGTCTATGTTTCGCAAGTATATTGCCGATCCTTCTCATGTGCTTGAAGAGCGGCCGATTAGTTTGCAGAAGGATTTGTCCTATGAAGAAGAGCCAGTTCAGATTCTTGACCGAAAGGAGCAAGTGCTTAGGAACAAGACAATTCCGCTTGTCAAAGTGCTTCAGAGAAGTCATCAAGTAGAGGAAGTTACTTGGGAATCGGAGGAGTAAATGAGGCAGCAGTATCCTCACCTCTTTGATTAGTAAGTATGTAAATTTCGTGCCCAGTTTGCATCGTTCGGGTGGGGTCTAGAAGGAGACTTCGAGGCATAGTCACTCATCTTTCCGCTACATTTCGCCAGTAGGTTACCTGGTTAATCTACTAAGAGATTGTCAGCTTTCATTGTTTTTAATTTTTAGTAGCTCTGAATACTGTTGGGATTTTTGTATTTATCTTTTCTGGATAATTATTTGGTTGTTGTGGAGGATGTTAATTTTGGTAAAAAGAGTGATTCTTTAATTTCCGGGATAGAGTTGTCTATTTTCAAGGGAGGGTTGCCAAGTTCTTCTGTAAATTTTCCTTGGAGGTGGTCCACACTGGACTTACTTCGGGTTTCAGGGTGAAATTCGGGATGGGTCTTGACAGCGACGGTGGGGAAGAAGAAGGAGAGGCAGTGGGAAGAAGGAGAGGCATAAGGAAAGCTAGAGTACTCTAGAGGTCTCTCGATCGGTGCGTGTAAATTGGGGCAGATGAGAGGAGGGAGAGAGAAGAGAGTCTGAAGAAGAGAGAAGAAAGATTGAATTCAAATATATAGAAAAATAAAAAGTGAGGCAGAGGATGATAAGGAAACTTTCAAAAATTTAGTTCAAATTTTTCTGAAATTTTTAGCGGAATAGGTGTTGCTAAAAATTTCGGTACTTAAGCGACGAAAAGTTATATTTTCGTTGCTTAAGTGATTAATAATTTTAGTTTGTTTTAAAAAAATAATAATTCCTTCGTCTAAGAAAATAAATACATATCACAACTAATTATAGAATAAATTAATTACATATATAATAAATTCATGACATAATTAAATCAAAAATTTGACGTTTTAACACACCATGAGTTTTCAATCGCTATCAACGTAGTCTCTGTCTTCTAAATCATCCTCACTCACTTCATATGAATGATTGTCTGAGTCTTCCTCTTCATCGTCTGGCCGGATGAATGGAAATGAACCAAAGTGAAACTCTAAATTAGAAATAGGAACGTACATACTCGCGGGGTTAGAAGTGGATGTTGTTTTTGATGCGAATTGTCTCCGTGTCGGGGATATTAGACGTCGAGGCTTCTTAATATGGTTCAAGTGTGACATTCTCAATATCTCTATTTGCAATACCCATCTCAAGTGTAGTTGCAATGTAAATATATCTATGTGACATCACGTTAACAACTTTCCAACCCCCACCCTCATTTGGATCATCAAGATAAAAAAACTAGTCTTGCCATTGTAGCAATAATAAACGGTTGATTCTCATACCAACAATAACAGGCCAGATACTGTAAGACAAGTTCATGTTTCCATAGGGATTAAACACGTCTGTTGAGAGTCCGAGCCTTACATTTCGAACGTCTGCAGCGAAATCAGGAAATGATAAGTCAAAATATTTCGAATTCCATGCTTCCCCATTTGCGGGGTGTATTAGTGCATCGTCATCTTCCCTCGGAATATCGTGCCATCTCATATCCTAAAACCAACACATCTAAAAAAATTAGGAACAAAAGAATAACAATATATAATTGACCAGAATACTCCACCGGAAAACTCATCGAAAAAATAGTAGAAAAAAGGGAGAAAGAGCATGTACCAGCAAACTACAAACTAGTGGATGAAGATAATATCATGCATCAAATAAGCCAGAGATTTGCTAGATTGATCTGTGCAGATTTTTTTTCACTATAGCTCGATCTGTTTTTCTCCAGTTTTTCAATCTGGAAGTGATGCAGAGGATATAAAGAAGATTTCACTTAAGCGACGAAATATTTTGTCGCTAAAGTCAAACATACCATCTCTTTAGTGTTAACCTCAGACGACGAAAATTAAATTTGTCGGTTAGGTACAGGATATCATGCGACAATCAATTTCGTCGCTCAAGAGTCAACACTTTCGTCGCTTTAGTTTTAAACTAAAGCGACGAAATGTAAATTTTTCAGTTAAATGCAGGATATCATGCGACAAACATTTTCGTCGCTCAAGTGTCAAAAGTTCTGTCGCTTTAGTTTTAGTTTAAAACTAAAGCGACGAAATATAAATTTGTCGATTAGGTTAAGGATATTATGCGACAAACTTATTCGTCACTTAAGTATTAAGATTTCGTCGCTACATAAATAATTTGCGACAAAATCTTTGTTGTCGCCTGAGTAGGACCTGTGGCGACGAAGTTTAGGGGACAAAAATATTTCGTCGATCCAGAAAATTGTAGCGACAAAAAATGTATCTTTAGCGACGATATTAGTTTTCGTTGTTTAGGTGTTGCTTAAGCGAAAAAATATGAAAATGTCTGTCGCTTAAGCCTTTTTTTCTACTAGTGTACATTCACATAGTCAATGACAAGTTTTCAATCTCCCTCCACTTGGATTCTTCTTAAGCCTTCTTATTGTTGCACATAGGTTAGCACACCTTGCTAAGTTGCTAGTGTTGATGCGTTAGATAACTTATGGTTAGATGAGACTTCTACTAAATGTTTCTACAAGCACGAAGCACCAGCTAGCCTTACGTAGCAACAAGACAACAGAGCCACCCTAAGAAGGTAAAACAAGCTATTCACCACCATGATCCTTAAACCACCACTACTGAAAGAAAAGAACCTAGATGACCGAATTATATTAATTTTATAGCCTAAGTGGGACTTAAACGACGGAAAACAGTTTTGTAGCCTAAGAAGTACTAAAGAGACGAAATGAGGTTTCTGTTGTCTAAGTCACACTTAAGCTACGGAAATATGTACATAGGCGATGAAATTATTGTTTTAAAAAATAATAAAAAATAAAATACTTAAACGATGAAAATGTATTCTGTGGTCTAAGCATCTCTTAGACGATAGAAAATTTTGATTTTTGGAAAATTTTGATTTTTGGAAAATTTTGATTTTTTTTAATAAAGTCAAATTATTAATCACTTACATGACGAAAGTATAGCTTTTCGTCACCTAACTGCCGAAATTTTTAGCGGTAATTTTTCTGCCAAAACATTTCACAAAAACTCAAACCAAAATTTAAAAAAATTTTGTTTTCATTTTAACTTATACTCTACTCTCACTCTCCTAAAAAAAACTCCACCCTCACAAATTAACTCTCTCGCTCTCTCTTCATCAGACCATCCTGTTTACACCCAAATTAATATTTTACTGGACAGTAATTGTCTTAGTGAATATTAATTAAATTCATGGTCCACGTCATACTGGCGAGCCCGAATAATGTTGGGTTTAAAGGTGGGTTGCCTCGCTTGCAATATCACGCGAGTTGGACGTGTGAGAAGATGTGTGATACAAGGAGGCACGTATAATTAAGGAGTCTTCTCCTTGAGTTGTGTTCGGTTCCGCGAAGCGAGATGCCTTCGCCAAGAAACAAAGGAAGAGAGTTCGCATACAAATGTAGAACTGAACAACATTGGCTTCGCATGATTCTCTAATTGCATAAGATACGGCTCGCATGTGAAGTGCGGAGTTCGCATGCTACAGACAAAGTTTGCATGGGATGTATATATATTGGACGTGATAGTTATCAAGTAACCAGCTTTGCTCATTTGATAATTACTCATTATCAAGTTTGCGGAACAGAAGGATCAGAAGGCTAGCTAGTTGCATCCTTAATTGCATTCAACAAGGAGTCTATTTGCATGCGAAGTATAAGGCGGGGCGAGAAGGAAAAGATGGCGGACCCCGCCTGGAATGCAAAACAATGAGGCAAGCTCGAGATACATGCGAGCTGGAAGGACTTCACGTTTAGACATGTTTAATTGCAAAGGGGGTTATCCAAGTTGACCGGTCAACTGTTTAATTGCTTGGTGGAGGAGGCTTCCCTAGAAGTCCATATATATGCGGAGCAGAGACTTCGCCTAGGAGTCCTGGACATGAAGGATTATTCTGTCTATATACATATAGATGAGTATATATCTGCATATATCACTTTGCTATTAGTGCATGGAGGGAAGTAATCAAGTGAGGATGCAACCATCCTAAGCTATGTGTGATCCATGCATACGTTCGTGAGAAGAATGTATTCTAAACCAACTCTATCACCTTCAAGAAGAGCAACGACAAAGAGTTGATAAGGACTGCCTACGATGCAATCTTATCGTTGAAGACTCCTACAAGTCTTTGACATGCTTTGGGCCAATACCTGTGGCCCTAAGTAATTCTATATAAAGAAGCTCCACGGCTTACAGAAGACACACACAATCAATCAATCAACAAATCTCTCTCAAACAGACGTACACAGTCGAAACCTTCGAGTCTTCTCGAAACCCTAACGTTCTAAGCGCATCCCGCTTTAGATCCCGGAGCCCGTCAGGACTCGTCTCAGAAACTTCCCAATTGTTGCTCTGCTCGCTCTCACAGTGAGTATCGATCGACAGGTGATTAAGAAGAGTAAGCTCGGAAATATTTCCTCATCAGGTGACACCGGAGCCCTCATTCGCCTGGTCAAGAAGTCAGGACGCGCACCGTTCTCTTTCCTCATCCGTGAGGTGGCACGCCCCGCACACACCGTTTTTTACATTTGTTCCCTCATCACCCCCTTGCTGAGGACGTGGGCCAAAACATTGGCACACCCAGTGGGACCGGGAGTTTTATTTTCTGGTCATCATAGGGAAGTCAGACTACAATGACAGATTCACGACCAACCCTAGAAGCAGGACCTACTCTGTCCACAGATGAAGTCCGCAAGATGTTTGAGGAACTAAGGAGCGATTTCAAGAATGAAATCGGCTCGCTCAGGAAGGAGCTCGGCTTGAAAGCCAACGCCACCCAGCAAAACATCGGCTCGCTCAGCCCAAAAGTCGACGCCATTCAACAGAGCGTCACCGACCTCGTTGAACAGGCCAAAGGGGACAGGGTCCTCTGGAAAGCTGACCAGGATAACCTCGCCATACTCAGTGAGGACTTCAATCAACATGTCCTTGCCAAAAAGATTGAACTGCCTAGCAGCCAATCTAATGGTGAAGATTTTCCTTTGGATGAACCTACGTCCAAAGAAGAAACTATTTTGTCAATCAATGACAAAGAACCCGAGGTTGAGGCTGGCGAGATTATGGATAATAATCCTATCTCAAAAGTTGACGTTGTTCCTCAGAAAGATGAGCGCGAAGGTTGGGCAGAACAGTCCATCCTGGAAGAAGAAATTGGTTTGAACACTGATGATGACAATCCCCAATTTCGCATGAAGGGTGACCAAGGAGCCAGCTTTCCTATGCGAGACGTATATGTGGACACAGGTCAGGCGCATGGGGGGCAAGGTGTAGTTCACCTACATTCTTTAATTATCCTAGAGAAGCAAGTTCATGAAGCTACTAGACGTCTGGGTGAAAGAATAAGTGAGAGCCTATTTCGTCAACTAGCTTATGGATGTTCTTTCAAGTATGGCCAAAATAGTGGCCAACTTGATTACCAACCAACATGTGTTCTTGCAAAGCCAATACGTGGCTTCTTTGTCCAATGCCATTGGAATTTTTACATGCAAGATCAAAGGCCAAGAGGTGACTTTGGTTTATGTGAGTACGTACATGTCCCGTGCATGTCTCTGGTTGCAAGGAAGGTCGAGCTACCGACCTTTGATAATTTGGCATGTGATTTTGACACAGAGCCAATTTGTGATGAATATGATGAAGACTATATGTTGGTGCATCTGTCTCATAATCATATTCCACAAGAGTTCAGTCCTAGTGAAGCTCTTGATATGGTCCTCTTCCATAAGCAATGCGTGGCTATACCTGATAAGACCATGCATTATGACATGATAGTCGGCGACAAGGCAGGTCTTTACACCATTTTTCCTTTAAGGATGCAATTGAAGATCAGGCTTTGCCAAATGACAAAGATGCTTGGGGGGCAACAAGGCAGTCCCTACGAGCTACCTTGCCCAAATTTTCAAGTTGTTGACACGAAGCAGCCCTGCTCAACACTTGGAAATTCCCGACGACAGGAGTCTCACGCCGAGAACATAACGGCGACGAGGCTTGTAGTGAAGCGTCGGTGGCCACCCGATGGCCTTAAGAAGGGTAACTAATCATACTATGATCCCTTCTTTTCTTTGCTCCTAGCTTTTAATTCAATCTTTACTTCTGTTTTCTTTCATTTTCTTTCTTTCTCGCATTGAAAAAGAAAATACAAAAAAAAAAAAAATCAAATAGCAGAAAACATCAAAAAGAGATTCTTAGTTTTGTTGAAATGCAAGACAATCAATGTTTTTGCCTACAAAAGGCTTAAACTTTATTTGAGGCCTATCCCTGAGGCCTGGAGACAATACCGCAAGCATTCCATATGCCTTGAATTGCTGCCAGCGAGGTCAAGCCAGAGAAGAAATTCCAATAGTTGCTGAAAGTTGCAACATCCAATACCGGACAGTCCACCTCGCCGATCAACCTGGAATGATATAAGAAGAACCAGCAGGCGAGCCCTATATCAATGGAAAGCTCTAGATGTCTACTTTCCAGAGGATTTTACGGTTTGTCATTCCGACATTCCTGGAGGGTGCTATGGCAGTTTAAATGCAGACAGGTCAGGATACGCGCGAAGTGGCAATGTGTTTTTTTCAATGTGTTTTCATGACCTTGCAGCATGCTTTCCTTTACTGGGGGGCATCCATATACGTTTTGTGTACCTTTATTCATACACTGAGATCTACTCAAGGTACTACAACCCCTTCATAGGGGGGCATACTAAAGTTTTGATGTCCTTTATTCGTCGAACAGACATCAAAACTAGGGGGCACATATGGGATAGAGATGTGTTCCAAATACATATTTCAGACTTTAGACCCTTCTTGAGGCGTCTTGGTCATTATTTAGGCCAACACCTGTGGCCTCTAAAAAAAAAAAGACTTTAGACCCTTCTTGAGGCGTCTTGGTCATTATTTAGGCCAACACCTGTGGCCTCTAAAAAAAAAATTTCATTTCAAGGTAAATCTGGGCCGTTCGCCGACATGGTCTTTTTGTTTGACTCTCATTGGTTCGCACTGGGGGGCAGCGAAGTCACTCCATGATCTGAATATCAAAAAGTTGGTTCGCCATCGCCAAGAGCTCAAGCGGAGGTCATTTTTTGAATCCAGTCAAAGTGGACGTTTACTCAAAGTACATCCCTTCGAGGTACATCCATGACGAGTCAACAAGTCCATGGCGAGTCAACAAGTTTTGGCCGCAAGGTGCATCCATGCGAGGAACATCCTCTCGAGGATATTATCCAGTCGAGGTGCATGCATGGTACTATGTTCTCTGAGTGGAGCAGGCGAAGCGCACGACATCATTCATAGTCATTCAAGTCCAAGGTACCTATGTTAAGTTCATGATCATCAGTTTAATATGGTACTAGCTGAATCGTACAGTGGTTTCGCTGCGATGTTTTGTTGTTAAATACTTGAGTTTTAGAGCCTATTCACAGGCTTGTTTACTCACAGTTATTTTGTGTATGAACCGAGCCAATACCAGTGGCTTTGGGGCAGCATGAAACATAAACCTCTTCAGTCATTCTTGACATTCATGACTTCGAGGCTGGGGGGCAATGTTTACACCCAAATTAATATTTTACTGGACAGTAATTGTCTTAGTGAATATTAATTAAATTCATGGTCCACGTCATACTGGCGAGCCCGAATAATGTTGGGTTTAAAGGTGGGTTGCCTCGCTTGCAATATCACGCGAGTTGGACGTGTGAGAAGATGTGTGATACAAGGAGGCACGTATAATTAAGGAGTCTTCTCCTTGAGTTGTGTTCGGTTCCGCGAAGCGAGATGCCTTCGCCAAGAAACAAAGGAAGAGAGTTCGCATACAAATGTAGAACTGAACAACATTGGCTTCGCATGATTCTCTAATTGCATAAGATACGGCTCGCATGTGAAGTGCGGAGTTCGCATGCTACAGACAAAGTTTGCATGGGATGTATATATATTGGACGTGATAGTTATCAAGTAACCAGCTTTGCTCATTTGATAATTACTCATTATCAAGTTTGCGGAACAGAAGGATCAGAAGGCTAGCTAGTTGCATCCTTAATTGCATTCAACAAGGAGTCTATTTGCATGCGAAGTATAAGGCGGGGCGAGAAGGAAAAGATGGCGGACCCCGCCTGGAATGCAAAACAATGAGGCAAGCTCGAGATACATGCGAGCTGGAAGGACTTCACGTTTAGACATGTTTAATTGCAAAGGGGGTTATCCAAGTTGACCGGTCAACTGTTTAATTGCTTGGTGGAGGAGGCTTCCCTAGAAGTCCATATATATGCGGAGCAGAGACTTCGCCTAGGAGTCCTGGACATGAAGGATTATTCTGTCTATATACATATAGATGAGTATATATCTGCATATATCACTTTGCTATTAGTGCATGGAGGGAAGTAATCAAGTGAGGATGCAACCATCCTAAGCTATGTGTGATCCATGCATACGTTCGTGAGAAGAATGTATTCTAAACCAACTCTATCACCTTCAAGAAGAGCAACGACAAAGAGTTGATAAGGACTGCCTACGATGCAATCTTATCGTTGAAGACTCCTACAAGTCTTTGACATGCTTTGGGCCAATACCTGTGGCCCTAAGTAATTCTATATAAAGAAGCTCCACGGCTTACAGAAGACACACACAATCAATCAATCAACAAATCTCTCTCAAACAGACGTACACAGTCGAAACCTTCGAGTCTTCTCGAAACCCTAACGTTCTAAGCGCCTCCCGCTTTAGATCCCGGAGCCCGTCAGGACTCGTCTCAGAAACTTCCCAATTGTTGCTCTGCTCGCTCTCACAGTGAGTATCGATCGACAGGTGATTAAGAAGAGTAAGCTCGGAAATATTTCCTCATCAGGTGACACCGGAGCCCTCATTCGCCTGGTCAAGAAGTCAGGACGCGCACCGTTCTCTTTCCTCATCCGTGAGGTGGCACGCCCCGCACACACCGTTTTTTACATTTGTTCCCTCATCACCCCCTTGCTGAGGACGTGGGCCAAAACACATCCCTCTCCTCTTCTCTAACCTTTTCCCTCTAAACTAGATCTCTTCCCACTTCTGCCCTCTCCTTCTCCCTCTCCACTCGGTCTCTTCCGATCCCCTCTTTCCTCTTCTCCAACCTCTTCCCACTCCACTAGATCTCTTCCCATTTCTACCCTCTCATTCTCCCTCTTCACTCGGTCTCTTCCGATCCCCTCTCTCCTTTTCTCCGCCACCTCAGACGTCGGCGCCGCCACCCTCTCCCTTTCGTCGCTTCCATTCGCAGTTGATATGCACAACGAGGTCGCCCCTCGAATTGTGTTGTAACTGGGTAAGATGAACTGGGATCGATCTGGGTTTCATGAAGTAAATTGCAGATTGGGTTTACTAGGATTGATAAACAATTTTGGTTGTGTATATAGGTTATTGGGTTGGATTGATTAGGATAAATCTTGTTAATCAAAAGATTTTATTAATTCCTTGTTCTGAATTAATGAAGTCACTAACTTTATATTTTTTATATCATTTTTAAAGTTTTGCCCTTTGCTCTTTTTTATGATCATGGAATATATCACTAACTTTATCTTTTTTATATCATTTTTAAAGTTTTGCCCTTTGCTCTTTTTTATGATCATGGAATATATTATATTCTTATTCTACCAGGATATGACCATCATTGTCTTTTGTCTTTATTCTTAATTTAGCAATGAAGCACTCTCGATGATAAGTTTCTCTCGTACTTTCACAATTGTGTTGTGATCATCGCATTTATAATTGTCACATGCAAATTTGCCTAGATTGGGACAGAAGATACTAATAGTATCAGAAGTTTCTTCCTTCTAATTTTGGATTAATATGAATATAAGACGAGATCTTATATTCTCTTCGACTTCTAAAGTTTATGAAGTGCTTATGGTTTCACTTTCTAACAAGTAATCAAGAAAATATATAGATTCATTTTCTTCATCAGAATAAGCGACTTCATAACCTTTTAGGTTAGCATATTCGATAGTATTGATTTTCTTGAATAAGTCAGAAATCTCACTTAGAATGGTCACGTTTAATTAACTATATAATAAAATTTATCTTCAGTTATTCTCTAGTAATGACATAATTTTGCTTAAGAAAATGACACAAACTTAATTTATACTAATTCATAAATGAACATCGGTCCTAGATGACTATTAAATCATCTCGAATAAACTTTGGATTTTTAGAATTTCATGCACGATAAATATCGAAAAGAATGTGTTATTTTTATTTTTGGAGAGATAATGTCGATGTATGGTAAACATGAGAGCATCTCTAACAACTTCTTTAAAATTTCTCTAAAATGGGAAAACCAAAGTCAAAATCTTCAAAAATATTATGCTCAAACTCAAACAGCTTCTCCATTTTGGAGAATTAGACATTTATTACAACAATCAAATATGTTACATCATTATTAATTATAACAAATAAATTATTTATTTTATTATAACAATAAAATACTCAATAAATTATTATATATTTGTATTTTGAGAAAGGGTGACTTTACTGCAAATATAGATAATGAATTATTCTCCTTCTTCTCCATATCTATTTTAAGAAATGAAATGGAGAAGCTGCTGGACCTAAAAATGACTCAATTTCTCAAAATGGAGGAAATCGAGAAAATAAGGAAGCTGTTAGAGATGCTCTAAAGTGTTTCTTTTTGAATAATTTTTTTAACAAAAAATAAGGTTTATGGTATGAAAATAACAAAATAAAAAGAGTGCTGCTAAATGTACCCATCAAATTTTTATGTAGACCCAGCAAACTTTTCACAGCCAGCAAAATTATATAATTTCTAAATTTACCTAGCAACTTTCCAATAATGCCATTTCTTCATTAAACCCAGCAAAACTTGCACACCCAGCAAAACCAAGAACAACCGAACAATACATTATTTGGTTGAGTTATTACCCAGTCCCAAACTCAAGAATTTCCCATCTTAGACTTTGTTGGTCATCGATATCTCTATGTTCTTGGTTTAAACCATCCACAACATCTTTCAATTTTTTATTTTATTTCTTAGTTCAGGTTCTGGAATTATTTATTTATTTATTAACAGATTAACGCATGTTTTTTTTATATTCATGGGTAGTGTTTTGTTTTGCTTTGAATTCAATTTGCTTATGAGGGATTTGAACAATTTTAGCTGTAGGAGATTAGGAGATGCGTACAATTTGATTGAATCTGAATAGGAGTTGAAAACAATTTGTTTTGTCTTTTCTTTATTTCACGAATAGTGAAGTATGTTGGGCTGATCATCTAACAAAAACTCATATGCTTGCATGTATGGGATGATTTGAATCTCTCACAAATAAATTTCTTCCTTTGCTTTATGACTTGTGGCGTCCCCATTCCATAGTTATATTATGAGTTTGTTCAATAGCGAGGAAGATGTTCAGTAGAAGGGCAATCAACACTCATCAATCCTCATTCCTTCTCTTGTATATCAAATAATATCCTCAAATAATATCCTAAAACTTTGTGCTTTTACTTCTTTCACAAAGACAAGAAGAAAATCGATCAGACTTCTCTACTCTGTCTAGATTTGGGTACAAGGTTTCACAAGGTTTTGCGGAAGAAACAACGTGAATATATAATGAACTGCTGAGTACGTTTAAAAACGATTGGGTATTTAAATTTCAATTTCTTATTTTAATTATCATGACTGTTAATGTCATTTGGTAAAAGGATAAAATTGTCTTTTCAAATAAAATTATTTTGCTTTAGAGAAATTTTGATAAATAATCACTTTTAAAGGTTGTAATTGATTTTTAATCATGTTTTACAAATAGTTGAAAACTGACCATTATAATGGATACAAAGTCTTAATTGCCCTCAATTAGTTTTCTAAAACTCATGGATTCTTTTTATCTTTCTCAATAGTCTTAATTGCCCAGTTCTTAATATATACACAAGAGAAAACATGGAAGAAATCCTTGAACATTTGAATATTTTCAACAAAAAGATTGAGCCTCCAACCTTTGTTGGAATCTTTGTTATTAGCAAAATCCACAATGTCCTTACAATTGCATTCACATTTAACATGTAATTTATCAATTCTCACTGCCAAAAAAGCAACCTTGGATCAAAGCCGTAGCTTCAAATTCAATAGTTGCCATGAACTTGTTTTATGATCTCTCAAAATAGCACCAGCACCACCCATTTTGAGAGATCAATTGACTTTGATAAAACGTTTATGGGGAGCGAGGATTTCAATGGTTGGCTGATAGCTAAAAAATACTCATTAACTGAGTTATATATATAATCAATCACAATTGTATTTTACTACACAGAAAGAGTTAAACCTAGAATTCGTAGTGATTGAATCATGATTACTCACCGACTAATATCCCCTTATAATTGGTAGATCATTTCATTTCTTAAATTTCAAACAAAAAGAAATCTCAACATAGAGAAAAAAGCTTTGCGTTTGATGTCCACATGTTTTTTTTTTTGGGGTTTTGAATCTAATCTTTAATGAATGATGATGAAGATTCAGAAAAGAAAAAAAAAAGAAATTTAGATGAGGGTATATAAGACTTTTGATCCATTGATATGGTTATTTTTCAATTCTTTATAAAAATATGGTTAAAAATCAATTACAACCTCTAAAAGTGGCTATTTATCAAAATTTCTCTTTGCTTTACTGGGTACATTTAGTAGCATCCAATAAAAAAATAATAAAGAGTGCGGATATTAAGACCTCTAAATTTGCTCACTAGACCTTACTCTATTATGAATTATTAAATGACATATATATATCCTCATACACAATGACTCTTAAGGACAATAATTATACAAAAAGAAATATTATATTTATTCTCTCTAGACTTTCCAATTCAATAATAATTGATTACATTTTTTATTATTTTTCTTATATATTTTCGTTTTCTAATTTCTTTTTATTAAAAAATATATATATATATATATAATTCATAAGAGCTAAAACAATAATCAAATATATTAATCATGTGAGATACAATTTTGTATTATAATACTTGTTGAACGTATTTACTTATAAGGTGCATAAATATTTTTGAAAAAAAATATATATATATATATTGATTATAGAAAATATATATTTATTAAAATAATTTATTATAAGGTATAAAATAGAGATCAAATTATTCAAAATAAAAAAATATAGAAAAAGTAACACATACAAAAGAAAAAAAATAAAAGTTAAAAAGATATATAGAATAGTTCATGATAAAACATTAATTTGCATTAAAAAATAATCAAAAAATAAATATAGGTTTGATAAAAAAAATGAAGGTATGGATAATGGATGTTTAAAAACAAAAAGGTTTAAAAAAATAAAGAATGAGAGGGTCTATTAATCGAAATATATGTCAATAAATAACTAAAGTTATGTTAAGAATTTAAAATAATATCTACTAAAAAAATGTTTATATTGAAAAGTAAAAAAAATATGTAAAAAAAATAAGAGGTATATTAAATAAAGGGAAAATGCCCATTTACACAAAAACAGCAAAACTAGAACCCGATTCAATGAAAATCTAATTCATAAGCCCATACCAATGAAACTTAAGTAAAAGACAAAATTATCCTCCCTTCTATTCAACTAACCCTCTCTCTCTCTCCTTTCCCAGTTTCCCGATCTGAATTCTTCTTCTTCTTTTTTTCTACCTCTTTCTCTCTCTTGTTGCAGAGATGTCTTCTCAAGTCCTCACCGAAGATGCTGCCGCCTCGGAAGACAAGAATTGCCGGAGATCGAGGCTTCGCCGCATGCCACTCGTCGGTGGCCGCTCGTCTCTCGACGCTCATCGGTCACCGCTCGTCTCTTGGTGCTCGGCCTCGGCGCTCGTTGGTCGCTATTCGACACTCGTCGGTCGCCGTTTGGCGCTCGTTGGTCGATGTTCGGCGCTCGTCGGTCGTTGTTCGGTGCTCGTCAGTCGCCGTTCGCCGTTCGGCGCTCGTCGCTTGTCTAAGCCCAGTCGCTCTCTCGCCTGAAGCTAGCTGATGAAGATCAAGATGTGTAGCGCCTATATACTCCATCGGTTTCAAATTATCACCTCTCATCTCTCTTTCTTTGATCGCCAACCTCAGATCGATCGTGGCCAGCAAATCACCAGAGAAGCTTGGATTAGTGTTAACTTGTATTCTCATTTTGACTTCACTGTTATTTATCAATACTTTCATTGAAATTAAAGTCAGTATTTACTTTCTTCTTATTCTTCTTCTACCTTCTTCTTTTTTCTATGTTTTGACTGTTAATTGAGGGGTAGTAATTGATTACTGGTAGTCAGTAATTGATTACTGATAGTCAATAATTGATTACTGAGTTTCAGTAACTTGATTATTGAATGTCAATAATGATTATCGGATGTTTGTCATTGATTACTGGGGTCAGTAACCAAGTTACTGGGGGTCAGTAACTGATTATTAAGGGTTAGTAACCAAGTTATTAGGGGTCAGTAACTGATTATTGTGGATCAGTAACCAGGTCAGTAACTGGTTACTAGGTGTCAGTAACTGGTTACTGGGGTCAGTAACCGAGTCACCGGTGACTGGAATCCGGCGACCAGAGAAATCCGGCGGTCGGTGACCGGAGTCCGGCAGCCGGTGACCGGAGTCCGGTGAGATTCCGGCCAAGTATTCTCTCTTCCATTTTCTCTCTCTATGCATGTTTACAAGGTGAGGGTAAAATAGTCTTAAAATAATATGGTTTGTTAAGACTTTAGTAAAGATTTGTGCTTCTGGGCATAAAAAAAGTTATCTTATATTGGAATAGGCTAATGAAAAAGATTGTCATTGAAATGGGAAATGAGGGGTTTAAATTAGTACTAAATGATCATTTTCCTTTAAATAAATATAAAGGTAGTATCTGCGGTCTTGCATATTGGCCTGAGTTAGGCTTCGTTTCTGTGTTAAATTCTACTCTTTGTCTCCGTCTAACTATCTCAGCATGTCAGTCTGAAGTCTCAACCCACCGCCCATTTCCGTGTCTCAGTCAGACCTTCGCTTCGAATAGACAAAGAGACAAAGGTGGGAGCTGTATCCAGATACAAGTTTAGGGTTTGGCCTTCTTAAACGTAAGGGCATCTTTCTCTATTTTCATCTGGGTTTTCTGTGCTTCAATGTGGGCTTTTCAATTTGTTCAAGTTCTGCGCTTTAATCTGATATAATCGATTTTTTACTGAGGAATCGAAATTGGTTACCCTCAACATTAAAATTATATAAGCTTAACCCGATCAAAAAGTTCAATCTCCAAATCAGTCTGTATATTTGATCAGTAATCGACTGTCCGTACGACAACTACATCTACAAAGACACCAACTACTTTGTCTCCCATATCTGATTCCCGGGTGGGTTCTTGAATCTTTTTAGTTTGAATTTCATATTGGGTTCTCTCTGTTTGGTTTCGATTGCTTGCTTCAGATGTTAGGACTTGTTTTGGGGTTTTAGGTTTCTGTACTTGTATTATTTCTTAAATTTGATATCCTAAGAATGTGCTTATATTTGTTTTGGGGTTTGATGTCTATATTGTGCAAGTCACAATGTTATTGGGAATCTGGTGATTTCGTTCTTCCTTACTGAACATGTATGGTGACATTAGAATAACTTGTGTTATGGGTCTGTATGTAGTCTTTGTGCAATTAGAACAGAAAAGGGCTGTGATGACCAATACATGTGCAAAATATATAGTGGATTAACTCACTTTGTATAAGTTTTGCCGTTGCGTTACTGTCTTCGCATTGCAGAACACATCTAGAGTTGTATTGTGATGCTTATAAATTCCAATTTTCTGAGTTAAGAAGGAATAACCATAGTCTACTCTTTTGAAATATCAGTATGCAATTACATAGGGGACTTGGCTACTTGATGTAAAATGTACTTTTGCTTATAATCCTTTGTTTGGGGATAAGAATATAGTGAATCATACAATGACAAAGGCGGATTGTGTTTCGGCGAATGGAGGCAAATTTTCTATGATGCCGATTAATGTGGGCCTTTAACTATTTTGGCCCAGTTTAGTATATTGGTACAGGGTCATTACCAACCAATACCAACCGTACCAAGAAGTCGGTGTACCAACTTTGGCGGCTAGTTTTGGTGGAGGATTTTGCCTACCAATCATAAGTTGGTTGGTACATGGTATTGGTAAACAAAGTCGGTATACCTACCAATGCCAGCCCTAAATGTCAATGAGGCGGCCATTGGTTGAAATTCAGAAAGAAAAAAAAGAAAGAAGTGTTATGCGTGAGCTGAGCTTTAGCATTGGTGTAGCAGGACTACTGGTGTAAATTGATAGTCCAGAGATATGTTCAGCTTTAGTTTTTATGTCATAGCATGATATTGTGCATCTGTCTGTTTTTGTCACATCCCAGGACCCTCTCCGCCGTAACACGATATTGTCCGCTTTGGGCCCGCCGGCCCTCACGGTTTTGTTTCCGGCAGCTCAGGAGCAGCTTCCCAGTAGGTCACCCATCCTGGGATTGCTCTAGCATCAACATGCTTAACCTCGGAGTACCCATCCCCTCCGAAGCCGCTGAGCCACCAAAAGGCCTCGCAGTAGAGTGGCGCAACGGACCGGCCCAACCCCACACGATATTGTCCGCTTTGGGCCCGCCAGTGCCTTCCGCACCCGGCCCGCACGGTTTTGTTTCTGGGAGCTCACAGAGCAACTTCCCAGTGGGTCACCCATCCTGGGATTGCTCTGGGCTCAGCATGCTTAACTTCGGAGTTCCCATCCCCTCCGAAGCCACTGTGCTCGAACTCCGAAGTTAAGCATGCTGAGCCCAGAGCAATCCCAGGATGGGTGACCCACTGGGAAGTTGCTCTGTGAGCTCCCAGAAACAAAACCGTGCGGGCCGGGTGCGGAAGGCACTGGCGGGCCCAAAGCGGACAATATCGTGTGGGGTTGGGCCGGTCCGTTGCGCCACTCTACTGCGAGGCCTTTTGGTGGCTCAGCGGCTTCGGAGGGGATGGGTACTCCGAGGTTAAGCATGTTGATGCTAGAGCAATCCCAGGATGGGTGACCTACTGGGAAGCTGCTCCTGAGCTGCCGGAAACAAAACCGTGAGGGCCGGCGGGCCCAAAGCGGACAATATCGTGTTACGGCGGAGAGGGTCCTGGGATGTGACAGTTTTGGTATTTTTGAGATTCATCCACTCTCATGCACCCATAGTTCATTCGATTATAGGCACAATTCAAGTTTAGATGCAGAACTGAATTGGGCTATGTACCATGGAATCGATAGGTAACATTAAAAGATAATATATACTCAACATTGTTTGATGGATAAGCTAGCATGAGGAAGCTTATGAAAAGCTTAGTGTAGTTTCACTTTCTCTTAGATGTTGAAATTCTATTTATTTGAAAATTAATTGGACTTATACTTGGAATTTTCATGGCAGTTCCGTCCTGACAATTGCACTTAAATGGATGAAAGTTCCCTTTCCTTCATTCATGGATCGTGATCCTTTATGGATTGCAATATGGTGTTTGGTAAAAAAATACCAAGTTTGTTGTCAGGACTAATTTACAAATGTGTTGGTCACAAATTCACAATTGACTTGAGAAATTAAAATCTTCTCTACATTTAATCTACCATTTAATGGAATTTTTTTTTGATTGTGTGATTTACTTTGGTTGTTTTCTCCAGTTTTTGCTTCATTTAACTTACAATATGGTTGTTTTGGTTTCAGATCGGGTACTTAAAACCATACTCTTCAAAGCTTGATCCAGACTTGAAAGATGGGATTTGGAGCACTAAGGTCCTTGTGTCGACCCCTTTCACGAACCCTAATTTCTCACACCTCGACTTGCTCCATAACATCATTTGCTGCCAACTCTGTGCACCTGAAACCTGAGCGCCACTTTGTCCCCAGTGGTCAGGCTCCATGGTTTCTTCCGATCCTGAACCATTTTCACAGCTTGACAGACACTCGTTTCCCGAAACGGCGTCCCAGTGATAAGCCTCGTCGAAAAAGATCCAGCATAAGACCTCCTGGTAGGCTCTTCATCCTAGATGGCCCTTCTAATGTGAGGTTCACTCATTTGAGTAAACTAACCTGTTTGATATGTTTCACTATTTTGAATCTGATGATTGGTAAAAAAAAAATATTAAAAAATAAATAAAATTAAGGAAAAAGTAAAAACAAACAAATATAATTGGCATTCAATGTTGTGAATGTTTAGTCAGTTGATTTTGATATACAGGATTAGGAATTTTGGGAAATGATTTAGTGGAAAGTTGGCTTTAATCTAAGACAGTTGTATCACTATATCCATACAGGACCATATGCTGGGGTTCAGTATGTTCCTGGTGAACCAGTAGTGCCTAGCAGACCCAATGAAGGTAGTGTGAAGAGGAGGAATGAGAAGAAGCGCATGAGGCAGCGCCGTGCATTTATTTTGGTATGTAGTTTATTAACTTTTTCACCACTCTATTTGGTTCAGTCATTTTCATTCTATACTGATTTTGGCGGTACAAGTTATGTACAAACTAGAAATAGAAGAATGTTGCACATGAAAATAACTAGGACTTTGTTCTAGGAATCTTCATCGTATCCTGAACTTTGTATGCCTTACTAGGAAGGTGGTTAAGTTTTCTGATCTATAACAAAGGACTTCATTCTGATACCAATTGCACTTGCTCATGTTTAATTTCTGCATGTTTAATTGTGTATTAATTATCCATACACTTGATTGAAGTTTTAGATGGACTAGGTGGGTGAGGAAGCTTTGGTCTAGTATAATAGGCATGCAAATTAATGCTTAACGAATCAGTAGCGCACCAGTGACGCTTCATATCAATGTACCTTGCATATGTCCCTGTCAAAAAATGATTTATCTAGCAAAAGAAAAAGCCAAGTTATCAATATCTCTTGATGTACAGTTCTGTAGATTGAGCATCATACATTTTCTTTGGTGACATTTGCACTTTTTGGAGAGTTCATAACTGATTAAAGGATATTGTACCCAGGACAAGAGAATATGTTTCCCCTTTTTCTGTCATTTGTTGTTAACTGGGCGGAGCTTTTCTTTGCTCTTGTTCTTTAAAAGGACTCTTGTCATCTATTATTGTTTTCTATTGATTAGCAAATACTATTAAGGAAGCTTCTTGTCAAGTGTTGTACTTTTCTCTTTGTTAAGTATTTTCAACTTCTTGTCCCGGGACACTTCATCCCTCTCCATATACATTGAGCACGAACCTTTGCATTTTTTTTCAAGTCCTTTCTGTCTGTGATCTTTCTCTAATGTGGATTATGTTTTGATTTATCCAGTCAGAGAAAAAGAAGAGGAAAGCTCTGGTACAGGAAGCCAAAAGAAAGAAAAACATTAAGAGAATTGAGAATAAAATGGCTGCAGTTGCCAGAGACAGAGCGTGGGCTCAGAGACTGGCTGAGCTGCAGCAGTTGGAGGAAGAGAAGAAGAAATCCATGGCTTAAGATCTTGTCATCAAACCTTATTCCCGATGGTAGGTTACTTTTGTCATTGTTCTCTGTTGCCATTGAACATTTATGCTAGTTTTCTTAAGCTCATTTCGTTGAGTTTTCTAAATCTCATTTTGTCGTTTGTCCATTCATAGGTAACCCCAGCAGAGATGGACTAATTTTGCTTCTCTAACTAGTGGATTGGGTCCAGGACCTTTGGCTTGCTGTGAGGACAGTTCTGCAACATTAGTGTTTTGCAGGTGTCTTTCGCGCAACAGATTCATTTTATATTATTCTGATACCATTGAACATTCAAGATAGCTTCTTTAGGCTTGTTCCATTTTGTGACAGTTTTAAAAGCGTGGTAGAAACATTAGTCATATGGGGTTCACACTATAGAACTATCATTTTTTTTCCTGATAAGAGCGTTCCCAGAGGCGCTCACTAATTACAGCATCATTTATCATCTACAAATTAAAATCCAACTGTTTATACTAACCCCATCTCACCTCCACTCCTCCTTTTAGAGCATTTTGATAACTCGATAGTGCCTAGTGGCTTAGGAAAATAGTGAACTGACATCCCCTTGTGGCTTGCGGCCAATCGGCCATGGTTCTTGTCACTATAATCTGTGCTGCCTTATACCCTTCATGAACCATTTCACCGTGACAATAGGTAATTGCAAAACATAGGATTTCTGGCAAGATTGGTGTGCAACTATAATCACAAACACTGATACATTGCTAGCGACTTTGGTAAAATTTTAGCATACGGGAATAGTGATGTTGCCTGATGTGGCCGGTTGGTAGTGTTCACAGCCCTGGTTGGCATGGTGGGGGAATTGGTGAAAAAAGAAAAAGAAGGGTGCAAGCATAATTCTGGTTTCCTTTTGGTAGCATCCGGGAAGCTAGAACTGTAGTGTTACGTGAACTCAGATGGCAAATTGAAAAGGGGGAGTCTGTTGATATCTAGCATGATCCCTGGCTTCAATTCTTTTCCTAGATGCCCTTCTCAAGGTGTGCTCCAAAATAAGTCGCGGAATTGATAGACCATGATACAAGAAAGTGGGACGTTGGTTTACAGAGACTTCATTTTGAGGGTATTTTCACTTTGTCGTCGGGCTTCAAATGACAGGTTAGTTTGTCACTTTCAGGGTATTTTCACTGCAAATAGTGCATATTTTTTTGCTCGTGGATATTGCATTGGGACTAGTTTTGCGCCTCCGGCACCAACACTTATAAAGAGCTGTGGGCAGCAGTTTGGTAAGCGCAAAATGCTACCGACAGTCGCTCTACATGCATGGAGGATGTGTTTGGATATCCTGCCTAATTGAACTTGCCATAGTTGAGTTAGTTCAAAGGATTATTTGAGCGATGCAAGCTGTTTTTTATGTGCTAATATATGGACTAGAGATGGTGGTCATTTGTTTAGTGTTGTAATGCATCAGAAGCTTGGTTAGCAGATGCGCTGCCAGTGCCTTCGGTGGTAATAGATGATTTGAAGGATTGGTTGCTATTGTCTACTAAGATCTTCAGTGAGCAATCCAAGGCCTTAAGGGTTATTTGAAAGAATCCGAATGCCCAGATGTGGGAAGGTAATAGGCAGCATCCGAGTGAAGCTTACATATGTGTTCGCTGAGTGAATTTTCTACAGCAAATACCTCTGAACAGACTCAAGGGTACAACGAAGGGGCTGGGAGGCTCTTAACAGCTAGCTAGTTGCAGTGCTATTGTGATGGTGGTTTTCTGCCTTCTACAAACAGATGGGGAATGGGAGTTGGGATTCGTGACCATGGTGTGTCGTATTTAGGGCAGTGGCAATGAAGCAACTTGATCAAGTGGTTTCTCCTTCTCATGCTGAACTTATTGCACTTTATGAAGGTATGAAATTGGCTCAAACACAACAGTCTTGTGAATGCATTGAAACAAGAAGCTACATATTACTCTAATTTGGGTTGGATACCTGAAGAAGTGAAAGAGACGATGAGAGGACTACATGATCAGCTATGCTCCTAGAGATGTTTACATGGTTGCACAAAGAATACTATTAACCACATATCAAAAATGTAACCAAGAATTGGAATCTTGTTGTCTAATCACCATGAGCAACAGCCATTGGTTGAGACATCAGATTGAGGTTTTTGATTGAAGATATTATTCCTTTCCACACCTACTGAGCCCTCTGCCACGAGACTGGGTGTCTCCAAGATCTGCCAGTCAAACACAATGAGAGATTGCCAAATGAAATCCATGGTTTAAGAAGAAGATGGAACAGCCCCAATGAATCTAACGTGAATCAAATATATCACCAACCCAAGCATGTCAGGGTCGGGCTTTCTGCCATTGCTGTTGTTGAGACCTATTTTGCAGTACCAAATCTATTTCTCAACAAACTATACCTCTTTCTGTTTGTCCCAGAACAATTTACTCTCTCGTCATCCAGTATGATGAGCTAATGTCAAGTCATGGCCAAGTTACCGAAAGAGAGATGATCTTTACTAACAAAGCAGAAGATCCTTGTGTGTGCTCATCTCATAGATGATTTAAGAAGCAGAAGCATCAAACGACCAAAGTTACAAGGCAAATGGTACATGTCTAAATTATGCCTATCTTGATATGCCTGCATGTCAAGTCAGCACTGCACATACCGAAACAAAAAGCTGAATCCATGCACAGAGACGATTGAAGCATCAAAGCATCCAGAACTCACATCGTTTCTGGCTCAATAATTAGATCCTCTCTACTTTCCAAAAAGAAACTCCATCTTTCTCTTAGCTTCATATGAAAACACATATACTTTACCACAATATACATAATTATTAATCTCCAGATCATGTCAATGACATGCGCTTCAGATTGTCCAGAGCACATGATATGCATCGGACTGTAAGAATCCAAATAACATGGTATCTTTTGGATATGCAATTATACAAGGTCGCCTGCCTGTGGTCAAATTTGCATCTACAACTGATCCCACAGACCCACACTAACTTATTGAAGGAAAACATGCATTACTTAACACTGTAGAGCTGATTGCTGCATTCATTAGTCGTCCAGAGCATACTGACCACATGGACAGACATCTGGCACTAAAAGATGGTTGCTTTCTATCCTGCTTCTATTCATATGTTCAGTCTTCCTACTCTTTCTGAAGAATACTAATCCCAACTCAAACATCTTGAAGATGATATCCGAAGCAACATACAGAAAATACAGAACAGAAATTAACATGGTTAGCCAATGGTCAGTCGACCATTGAGGGGACAAGGGACTATGTGACAACAATACATGAATCGGCATAATGCGACAACTGTATTGGACGTTGACCAGATGCATCAAAATTAAGCCAAAAAGCATCTCCATTATGATGTGGTCAATGAAGGACTCATCAGAATGAGCTTATTTATCAAGCTGTGATCATTATATCAGCCATTGATCTATCTAAAATTCAAAGTTTTGAACTTAAGTTCTAGAGACACCTCAATAACGTCTACATAATTCAAATCAAGTTTCTAAAATTTCATATTTGGCATCCTCAAACTCCATAACATTAGCTAATTTAATTATTTTGAATTGAAGTACACAAACCCACAAAGGCTTTTATGTTATACCAACATCAATAATTAGGAAATAGATCTTTCAGACATCAGTAATTGAATAACTAATAACACAACATTACCAATAACAAAAACAGAACAGGGAAATCTCACGAACCACAAACCAAGCCAAAACACTAAACCAAGGTTCCACCATACGAGAGGCAACTCTTTTTATTTGGTGTTATTTGCTTTTACCTCCGGAGGAGGAGTTTGCTCCGGCCGCCCCTGCACTCTTGTCAGCCTTCTTGGCCAGCTTTTCTTGAAGAGCTTTGGCATCCCTGCCATCCAAAATCCTCAAAAACATAAATATTCACAAACTGGGTTTTCTCAATACCAAAAATAAAACAAAATCCCAAAAAGAAAAAAGGAAAAAGCAAAGAACTTGGACCTCTCTCGACGCTGTTCTGGGGTCAATCCATCGTCTTTGTTCTTGCTAGCCTTGGCCCGAGCCGCAGCTCTCTCCCGATCCTTCTCTCTCTGGTTACCGCGTGATCAAATCTCAGGTTAAAGAAAACCCAATAGAGAAAGACCAAGACTTTGGAACCTAATACTATGAAACAAACAACATACTTGAAACAGGAACGAAGTAGTGAAAAACAAAAATAGTTATGAGATGAAAACATAAATTTTGAAGCAGATAATGAATCAAAGCAGACAAACAATGAGAAAGGATATGAGTCATGATGCGTTGGAGTGCCGGAGCCCAAGAGAAGTCAGAAGGCGAGGAGGGGAAGACAGGAGGAAGAGCAAAAGCAAAGTCAATTGGGGGAAGAGAAGAGATTTGGGTTCCGAGTTGTAAGCTGACTGCCCCAAACCTGCACCAATCAATGTCTAGTTGGACTTGGATTATAATTTTAATTTATTTTTGAAGATCTGAGGCTCATATGAGCAAGGCATGGATTATTTATTATTTTTAATTTGTGAGAACTTTCAGTTTATCATGAATATTTGCGTGATAGAAGTGTATGTTAAGATAATAAATTGATCGGAAATGAGGTAATACAGTAGTAGGTGACCTCCATTACTTTAGCAATTTAGTTAAACATTCATCAAGTTAGTTTTCAAATCGAGGTCCACAAGAATATCCTGATATAGTAAATATTCGCAGTCGTTGGCAAAAGAACTCAATTAAAGGTGGGCATAAAAACCGAAATAAAGAAAAGGAAGAACCGACCCAGACCGTCCCTCAAACATAGCTTTGATCAATGGTTTCAGAAATAACATGTATTTTTAGGGAATTTAATGCAAGAATTTTGACCCACAATACCCTCAAAATTGTTTTCCCCGTTGTTTACAAATTCCATGGTATGGGATACCAAACTGGGAACTCAGGTAGATAGAATCATGAAATCCTGAAATTTAATTAAATTCTAGGGAATTTCCCTCCATTAGTATTTTCCCCAAAAAAAACATCATTAGTTTCTCAGGCAAGGTTTTTCTGTTTTCATTATTCTTTTACATGAATTTGGTTTAAACATTCTTTCTTTCTTAATTTATACATATTTAAATTTTAAACAATCAAATTAACACTGAAATTTATCACACCTTGGTGAATTAGGTGTGGAGCAGGTTACTGCTATGAAGAAAAAGCGTGGTCACCTTCTTGGACGTAAGAATAGGCTCAAAGCAATTAGGCCGACTTCTGAGGATCAAGCTTTAGGAAGCTTAATGGCTACAAATGGGTGCATATCACAACTTTTGTAGCGATTGTCAGATGCACTCCTAGGGGTGTATCTGAATAGAGGTTAGTAGTTGTTTGAATAAGTTGGGGAAGTGCTTGGTTTCGATGTGGCTCATTCTTCGACATCGTAGCGTCAGGAAATCGCATTTGGGTTTCTTTGGTTTAATTTTGTATTAATTGCATGTTAGGTTGTCTTTGTATCATTATATCTTGGTTTTAGGTCAATTATAACAAAGAATTTTTTACATTATCAATGGATTGATGCCCCATTTTGAAAAAAAAAAAATATATATATATATATATATATTGAAATTTAATCAACAAAAATAGAGTGAAGTTGTGTGAAGTAGCTGAGCACCGATAATCTCACGAATTAACATTAAATTCCATGTTATTTTTTTAATTTTCACCTTTAAGGAACCAGAGATAGGAAAAAGGGAAATCGAGGTTGTATTTTATTATTCAAAATATCTCAAAAATTTATAATTATTTCATCCAAACGCATAGTCATAAACTTAAAGTGCTTATTGATTGAGGGTATGCATTTATTCATTTCTAGTCAAAGAAATGAAAGAAAATGAAGGTATGCATTTATTCATTTCTAAAGAAAGAAGAAAAAGAAAAGAAAATTTCTTCTGTCATATTCCTTATTAATTATCTCATCGTTAACGCTGCAAGTATTGTTTGCTTTCAGGGGCATTTGGGAGTTCCTTGTTGGGTTTTCCAGTCATTGTAGCATGGACATTCTTCTTTGTGTCCATATGTGCCCGATGGGACACACAAACATTTTTGACAACACATATTGCAGAAGAACAAACATGGCTTCTTGTGTGAAGTTGCTGAGCACCGATAATCACACGCTCCCTCTCATTCTAAATAAAAGTCAAAACAAAATTAGTCACAACATCCTTACATTGGATATTTTGAAACTTTTTTTTTTATTTTTTTTTATTTTTTTCTCATTTAAAAAGAGGATCAATAGTGGTTCCCCACTTACCTCCAGGAGACTCGAACCCGCGACCTAACGGATGCAAATGAAGCAGCTTACCACTGAGCTATGCTTCTTGTCTAAAATAGATATTTTGAAACTAGGACATACAATATTTTCAATTAAAACAATCTATTTTATCTCAATTATCATGAATTCACAGTACTATGGAGATGTATGATGAGTTACATACGTTCAGGTTTAAGTGATCCTTCTCCGCCTTGCTGTAAATAAAAAAAAAAAAACAAGTTAGATACACATAGAGATCAAGTTTACTATAAAATTTAAATTGCGTAACTCTAAAAATATAAGTATTAGAAACAATAAAATCTCTTATGAAAGGCTAATATCGGGTGTTTTTTCGGGCCTTTTTGTTTGATGGAGTTAATACTAGTGGTTGTAATATAATTAAGGTTTTTTTTTTGCTCTAGTTTGTAGTTTTTTCTTTGGATATCGGGGTGTACGTCTAAACATAAATCATTTTCAGCGAACTTACAGGAAAAATGGTTACAGCAGGTGCAGCTGCCGCACTCCGTTCCCATTGAGCCTACAGTGAAAATAATGATTAATTAGCAAGATATATAGTTTTCTATTTATATAACATTTGAGTTTTTGGAACATATATATATATATAGCGAGATCATCAAAATGAGAGATAGAATTGAGGGATTAGTACCAAAATATTGGTTGCGAAGGCAAGGATGACAAGGAAAGCAATGGAAATCCATGAGAGGCTAGCCATGTTTAATTTGTGTTTTCTCTTCTAGCTACAGTGTAGTTTAATTAGAGCTCGAATGTAAGAAATATGATGCACTTACACTAGCCAGGTTAAGATATATATACTATGTGAAATGAACCGCACATTTAATGGGTGCCAAGTATATGGTAATCTCTTCAATTTTAAATATTCACCTATATAGTAGTAAGGTATCAAGCCTACATTTTTAAAGGTAAAATATGGTCCGCAAAAAATACAGAGCTTTTATTGATCAAATGGAAGGATCAAGGATGGTACACCTGTTGTCCAATGTCACTAGTACACTACTGAGTTGTATGTAGCCAACTCATACATTGCTCATATTCATAAGCTAAATTACCATATCTATGTGCAACTTTACTGTAGGCATCTAATATTAGCCAACTCATAAATTGCTCATATTTATAAGCTAAATTAGCTAATCTATCATATGTGCAATTTTGTCGCAGCTAAATTAGCTAAGTCATATATTGCTCAAATTCATATGCAGATTATTGTATGTAAATTCACAAAAGTATTTAAGGAATGAAGATATATTTTGAACAAATCTTTTAAAAGCATTAAAACTCATCAGACCGACACCAGCGGTCCTACATATCTTTGCAAATATTTTTCTTTCCAAAAATAATAATATAGACCCAAACAATAAGAACTTAGCCGATAACATGTTTCGATCTTATTGAAACAAACATAATAATACATATGTGAATACATATAAAAATAATAATAATAATAATAATAGCAATAATAATAATAAAAAACAAGAAATGCATACCTTGTGCATAGACTCCAAATCGATGTTTGGCTGAATTAATTAATTGCCACTATCTCTATCGATTGATAAATATTGGTATATGATTTATTGGCATCCTTATACAAAATAGAAGAAGTGCGAGTAAGGAAGTTCTAATTTGATTAGGACTTATATATTTGGTTAAATATTTGATTGATGAGCATTGATGCATTATATATAGGGTCAATGATAAAATTGTACATTTAAAAGCAATAAATGATAAAAATATTAACAAATGTTCTTTTATGATAAAACAATACACTCATTTAAATTCTTTAAACCGTTGACCATAAATTTTTTAAAAATTACATGTCATGCCACTGAACAAAATAACAACATATTAACCATGATCATCTCTCTCACTTCTAAAAATACACAGTGCAGACCGACCTCGTCGAGACATCGACGTTTTACAACAGGGTGGAGCTGCGAATTGCTCCTCCGTCGTCCGGCCTCCTCCTGGCGCAAGGTTGGTGTTCACGTCTTCCTCTTGCGGTCCCTCACATCTCTGTTGTATCAGATTTCATGGATGAGCGATGCTGAAAGAGAATCGGAGGAGATAAGTGTTTTCTGGGTTCGCCGGCGAGTTTACTAATCTAGCCACGGCGACGGACATGATTGGTGGTGGTAGCTTCGCTTCAATCTGGAGAACGTCTCTATGACCTTATTTTTTTTGAAGAGAAGCTCGGAGGATGGAGAATCGAAGAGAAGAAGTTTTGAGATTTTCCGATGAGAAATTGACGGATTCCGGCGACAGAGTCGATCTAGCAGGCGGAATCGATCTGGAAGGCGGAGTCGATCGGCGAGCAAAATCGATCTAGCAGGTGGTGGAGTCGATCTAGCAGGCGAAGTCGATTGGCGAGCAGAGTCGATCTAACAGGAGGTGGAGTCGATCGGCGAGCATCATCGATCTAGCAGGTGGCGGAGTCGATCTATGTAACTATTCATTTATGTAACTATCCATATAATTATACATGTAACTATCCATGTCACTACAAATTTCTAGTTACCTAGGTAGTTATATTTCTAGTTACATGGATTTTAATAGATTTATGTTCTAATACACAGTGGGACGCTGCCGTTGTGGTGCAGCGGCACGCTGCAATTATTATTAAACAAATTCATGTAACTATGCATGTAACTAGCCATGTAACTATCAATGTAACTACCCATGTAACTATCAAACTGTAGTTACATGGATAGTTACATAGTTACATGGGTAATTACATACATGCATAGTTACACATGGGTAGCATGTATGTAACTACCCATGTAACTATCAAATTGTAGTTACATGGAGAGTTACATGGAGAGTTACATGGATAGTTACATGGATAATTACATGCATTCGCATGTGAAATGGACTTCGCGTAGAAGTACATTAAGGCGAGGTGAGATGGTTTCACGTAGAAGTGGAGTCCTAAAACATGAAGGCGAGGCAAGATGACTTCGCATATAAGACTTCACGGAGAAGCAAGAGGAGGAGTTCACATACAAGTGAAGGACTATACAAAATTGGCTTTGCGTGATGCTTGAGTAGATAGGGAGGCAAGTGTCCTTAATTGCTTGAAGACCATGTCAAGCTAGGATAATTCTGGGTTGAGGAGTTCGTATGCGCGTGGAGGTGTATGTATTGGTTAAGAACTCTATTCCTTAATTTTATGGATAGTTACATGGCTGATGGGTAGTTACATGGATAACATATATTCGCATGCGAAATGGACTTCGCGTAGAAGTACATGAAGGCGAGGCGAGATAACTTTGCATAGGAGACTTCGTGAAGAAGCAAGATGTAATACCCTAGATTTTTATATCAATTTTCTTGTATTATTTCCGAATTTAATGAAGGATTATTCATGGATATTTTTATTGGTTTATGCGAAGTTGAAGTTCGGGAGTTATTTTAAGGTACTTGTTTAAGTGGCCAAAAGTTGACTTTATTTTCTGTAAGTTATTTGCTAAAACTTTCTTCATGAAAATTGTAGAGCTCGTCGATACGAGTTTGTAGAGATGTGGCACGCCTAAAATAGGCGTCGTATGAAAAAGTTATAGTCAGAGGAAGTTAGTTTCCAGGTATAGAAAGTGTATAAATAGAAAAATGTGTGGGAGATATTATTTTTGGAAACCTAGCAGCCTCATTCTCTCTCTCTTCTCTCCCGACCTCATTCCACTCTCTCATCTTCTCCGACTTGGTTCTCCTTCATCTGACCACCAATGTCAGGATCTGCCCCGAATTTCACCCCGAAACCCTATGTGTTTTGTATTACAAGTCCACAAATCAAAAAAAAAAAAAGATGAAGAAGAATACTGGCAGCAGAACACGCGGGCTCAAATATCCCGCCCCGCCAAGACGTATTCCTTGTATACGTGTACACATGATAAATAAAAAGTTGATGTTCAAAACAAATTCTTTTGCGAAGTAACAAAGAAATAACAAAGCAAGACAGGAGGGAAAAAATAACACATGAAGGCAAAATGACTTCGCGAGACAAAATAGCCATGCAAAGGGAAGGCAGTGAGGCAAGACGAGCAGTCCGCACACGGTCTCATGCTTACGCATCACCAAAGGACCTCAAAGAATTGACTAGCCGTTTGAACTCCTCTTCCTGAGCTTCGTGTGAACTTTTGAGGAGCTCGAATTCTACAAGCTGGTCTTCCCTGCCTTCCATCCTTGCCTGGCGAAGTTCTTCATCCCACCTGTTTTGTTGAGCAGCAGAGTCTTTCAAGAAGACGATTCTCTCTTCAAGATGTTCCTTCACGAGCTCATATTTTTGGCACAATTGTTGTGCTCGATGCTCTGCCTTTATAACATGCTCTTCGCTAGCTCTCAAAACCTCAAATTCTTGGTTAAGGCCCGACAATTCCAAGTCCATCATTACCTTGGTGCGATGACATTCTTCATGGCTACGTATCAAATCATGGAGGTGTTCAACATCTATTTTGGAACACTCCTTAACAATACGCGAGCTCTTGGAAATCATATCCGCAAATTCAAAGGTTTTGTTTACATTTTCAACAAACCTTTCAAATATATCCTGACCAGATCCATAGGACCTAATCACTGGTCCCAACATCTCAAGTGACTTCTGGACCTCGCCGCGACAATCAGTAATGAGTTCCAGTGGTTGAGACAAGCTTATCTAACGCAAAATGTCTTCTACCTCTGTGGTGATAAAATCACCCCAACGCTCATTCGATCCTGCATTGAAAATTGTGCGTAGGATAGATGAAGTTTCATTTGGCTGACAAATACATTCATCTCCAGGCTCGCATGCGTCAGGATCCGCTGGCTCTGTACTACCACTTTTAGAGTCATGAATACGGACGTAAACGTATATTGGAGAAACTCCTGAGTCAATCTAGTGGTCTTTACCTCACTACGATTTGGATTATCGAATCCCATGTAGTCGCCAAACAGGATCTTTGAGACTCCGACTCATACAAGCTTTGGCATGATCGACTTGGTCATCCCGGAAGGGACATGATGATCTGAATTCTGCGTAATTCTCATGGACATACCTTCTTCAGATCAAAATGAAAACATTTGGGATATGATATCACTTTGAATCATAGTGGTGACACCTCAAATGGTCATCATGGCCCACAGGGGACTTTGATGTCTCCCGGGCACGACATCAACTTCCTGGCTGCCGCTCGGCCGATTTCTCAAGCAATTGAGGTGCGCCATTCTTCCCTTGATGTGTCATTGACTCTTTCAAATGCTCATCATTCGTTTTGCAAAGGTTGCTCTTTAGCAAAGTAGTATCGAGACCGTTTTACGCTAAAGATAACACCGAGAACATTCCATTTTTACATCGTATCCAGGGTGATATTTGTGGACCCATCCATCCAGATTGTGGACCATTTCGATACTTTATGGTTATAGTGGATGTTTCAACGCGTTGGACTCATGTCACGCTCTTGTCCACACGTAATGATGCATTTCCAAAACTCCTAGCACAAATTATGAAACTCCGGGCTCACCACCTGGATTATCTAATTAAGTCAATTCGACTGGATAACACGGGAGAATTTACATCAAAGAATTTTGATGACTATTGCATGTCTATCGGGATTGAAGTTCAGCATCTTGTATCCCATGTTCACACGTAAAACGGTCTCGCTGAAGCTACGATTAAGCGACTTCAGCTTATTACTTGAGCGTTGGTAATGCGCACCAACCTCCCAATTGCGTCATGGGGCTATGCAATATTACATGCAGCCTTACTTATTCGTTTCAGACCCACTACCAAACAACCATTTAGTGCATACAAGTTGGTCACTGGACATGAGCCTGACATTTCACATCTACGCATTTTTGGTTGTTCGGTTTATGTGCCAATTATGCCTCCACTACGTTCTAAAATGGGTCCTTAGAGACGATTAGGTATCTACGTTGGTTATGAATCTCCAACGATTATTAGAAACCTCGAGCCATTAACAGGTGATCTTTTTACCACAAGATTTGCGGATCGTCACTTTGATGAGACATTCTTCCTGTCGTTAGGGGGAGATACGAACAAACATGTTCATATGGAATGACATGAATTGTCGTGGTTTGTCCCCACTCTGTCTCATTACGATCCTCGCACCTTACAGACTGAAAGTGAAGTTAAACGTATTCTCGAACTTCAGAAAGTAGCAGATATGATGCCTGACTCTTTCTCCGTGATTGCGAAAGTGACAAGATCAGATATACCAGCTGCAAATGTTCCTGCTAGGCTCGAAGTCCCTAGAAAGGGCACGGCCATGCCCGGGCTCGGTACCGCCGCCGGCGCCAGCACCGCCCATAGTGGGGGGATGGAGGCCATGGCTCCCCAAAGGAAAAGGGGGAGGCCACCTGGTTCGGTTGACACCCATCCGAGAAAGAAACGGACTGACAAGGCACAAGTAAATCCTTTGTTCATCGATGTTGAGAATCCTTCTCACGAGATCTTCTCTTATTACAGTTATGTCCACAAATTGATGTTAGAATCCATGGGGGACACCTCAGGATCAATGTCAATATCAGAGAACATAGAGATCTCCATGTGTTATGATAACACTTATGAATTGATGAACCGGTTATCAACCCATGTCGATGATATATTAGTTTATTCCGTGGCTAATGAAATCATTGAGCACGATAACATCGAACCACGCTCTGTTGCAGAATGTCAAAACAGAGCAGATTGGCCTAAATGGAAAGTTGCAATCCAGGCAGAATTAGACTCTCTAACAAAGAGACAGGTCTTCGACCCAGTAGTGCTAACTCCGCCGAGTGTAAAGCCTGTTGGACATAAATGAGTTTTTGTTAGAAAGCGTAATGAGAAAAATGAGGTACTTCGGTATAAGGCCCGCCTTGTGGCGCAAGGTTTCTCACAACGCCCTGGCTCATGGACGTCATAACTTTCCGCTACTTAGTCAGTTTGGTAGTGTCCGAAAAACTTGACATGCAGCTCATGGATGTGGTTACGACATATCTCTTTGGGGATCTGGATTCAAAGATATATATATATATATATATATATATATATATATATATATATATGAAAGTGCCTGATGGCATTACGTTACCTAAATCAAGTGACTCTAAACCACAGAGTGCGTATGCTATAAGGTTGCAACGCTCACTTTACTGATTAAAGTAATCCGGACGAATGTGGTATACTCGTCTAAGTGAATACTTGATTAGGGAGGGATATAAGAACGATGAATTATGCCCGTGCGTGTTCATAAAGAAGACAAGTTCCAGATTTACAATAGTAGCCGTTTATGTCGATGACATGAACATTATCGGTACTCTTGATGAAATCAAAAGGACCGCGGCTTATCTGAAATCCGAGTTTGAGATGAAAGATCTTAGGAAGACTCGTTTCTGCCTAGGTCTTGAACTAGAGCACCGAGTCTGTGGAATTCTTATCCATCAGTCTGCATATGTCTAAAAGATGCTCAGGCGATTTAATATGGACAAAATGCACCCTGTTAGCACTCCCATGATTGGTCGAAGTCTGGATATAACTAAAGATCCATTCAGTCTAAAAGTGGACGACAAAGAGGTCTTGAGTGCAGAGGTTCCATACCTTAGTGCAATAGGCGCATTATTATACTTAGCTCAATGCACTTGACCAAACATTGCATTCTCAGTCAACTTGTTAGCTAGATTTAGCTCAGCGCCAACCCAACGTCATTGGACCGGAGTCAAGAACATCTTTCGATATCTTAAGGGTACCGTTGACTTAGTACTATTCTTTCCCTACACTGATTCAAAAAGGACAGAATATGGTCCTATGGCTCATGGAAGGCACGGCACTGATCCACCAAGGGACCGGACTGCCGCCATGGACGCCGTCGGCACGACTACTGGACACGGGTCTAATGCTGAGCACGCCACCACCTCCTTGTCCTATGCCGAGACACCCAATAATACGTTGGTGGGTTTCATCGACGCATGATATTTATCTGATCCTCATAAAGGACATTCTCAAACTGGTTATGTATTCACCATTGGGAATACGATGATATCTTGGAGGTCTACTAAGTAGACTCTAGTGGCGACATCTTCAAATCATGCAGAGATTATAGCTTTGCATGAAGCTGTTCGGGAATGTGTTTGGTTGAGATCAATCATTAAACACATTAGAGGGACTAGTGGATTAAATTTTACAACTTATAGACCTACATGCATTTATGAGGACAATGCAACTTGTATTGAGCAAATGAAGTTAGGTTACATCAATGGTGATAATACAAAGCACATTTCACCTAAGTTCTTTTACAACCAACAATAACATGCGTTTCTTATTATTCAAGTGAACCAAGTTAGTTGTGAAGGAAACGCAACGGACTTATTTACTAAGTCCTTACCTAAGTCTACTTTTGAGAAACATGTAAGAGGTATAGGTATGCGTCCGATATCAAGTCTCCTTGAATAATGTTCACATCAGGGGAGTATCATCTCAATGAAGTAGGCTGGTGCATTGTACTCTTTTTCTCCTACGATCAAGGTTCAGTTTTTCTCCCACAAGGTTTTTGTGACTTGACGAGGTAACAGATCAACACCATCGACATATTAAGGCGCGGCACAAGGGGGAGCGTTCTAGGATATTATATATCTTTCTAGATATTCCTTATGTGTGTCTTGGTCTTATGCCAATAAAATATGTAATTTGACTAGATCTATGTATTCTTTATTCTTACTTAATTGGTATTGTGTAATTCCCTATATAAAAGGGCCCATTTCAATGAATAATACACACATCTTTCATGATTATCTATTCTTAAATTACTTTCACTTTATCAAGTTATACATTTTAGTAAAAAAATTACAAATAAGAAAGCATGATAAATAACAATATATAGCCTCTACTTATTATATATACTCAATTATGCACCAACCAGTAAAAGTTGTGAAAAAATTAAAAACAAAGCGCACAACAGGGGCTCGATCCTTGAATGCATGATCAAGATTTGTTATTCTTTCTCATTTCATACGTTACTCTACCACATACATCCCATTGTGTTGTTGGGCCTTCACTACCGGCTCAACCTCACCATCAGACCTATTGTATCTATATTTGCCTCACTTAGATCCTAACCTAATTGACTTGCCTTTCCTAACAAGTAGAAAACCAAAGCTGATCAGAGTCTTACACCACATTTTAGTCACTAAGATGACTCGCCCACACCACGTTCAAATGTGATCGAAATCAAATTCCAGCCTCACCAGAATTGGCCATCATCTCGCCACAATATACTATCACGCATAGTGATTCGTGATGCATTTTAGCATCCGCCATCCTCCACACCCCTCCACCAAGCACAACCCCTAAAACTCTTTTGACCTGACGCTACCAAATCCTTTGTTCGTCTTTTACGTCCAACTTATCTATCTAATGAAGATTCCTAATTGAGTATGGAAAAAGAGTAGTTAGATATATAACTAGCTGTTTATGTCTTAGAACCTCAATTGTGTGCATTGACAAAATGAGATTCACTGTTTAAATCACGTGAATGAAAACAATCAGTAGTTAACTCTCTTTTTTTAATTTGAAATAGACTTTATTGATAAGAAATATTAGAAAAACATTAATAAAGGTATATCTCAAAAGAGAGATCCGCAACTAAACTCTATGACACTTGACAATAAGCTCCTTAAATAAACGAGTTACAGTAACATATATTGTTCTAATTTTGAGATTTACAACAAAATTTTAAAAAATAAAAAGAATAAAAGCGCCTCTCTGTATTACCAGTTACCGCTGTTACTCTCACATCTCTGTGCCTCTCTTTTGATCGAGGGAGGTAGCAATAGATTAGAGAGTGCGCCACACCCATTATAATGCGCACACCTCTCCTCTCTCCCCTTCGTCTCTCAAACCCTTGTTAGATACTTGTCACTCCTCACCTTCTTTTCATCCATCTCTCTTCCCTCTTGCCCTAGCCCTGCACCACCTTCTCCTCCCGTTCCTGCTCTCCTCTTCCTCCAGATTTTGAGGTACCCAACTTTCCATCTTTTTTTTTTTATTTAATTATTTTCGGTATCTTCAGTATTGTTAATTCTGGGCTGGATTTATGCTCTAGCTCCACCTCTTGGGTTGCTCTGAAGCTCTTATTTTCACTTCTGAATCCAAATCTTCACTTGGGTTTTGTTATAAAAACATGTTTTTTTTGTAGGGGATGTCTTTGTTTTCCGTATCTAATAGCTATCTGGTTTGTTCAGTTAGCTTGTCCGATTTAATGTCAATTATGGGCAATAAGGGCTCTGTTAAAAGAGTAAACTTTGTAATGGGTTGTGCTTGGTTTGATGTATTTGAGTAGATAATGGAGTTGGTTTGTGCATTTGTCTATTGATTTGTTATTGATTGTTTATAATCTCGTGTTGTTCGTATTAATTTATTGGAGTGTTTGGATTGATTTAAGGGTCTTATGGGGAAGAAGGTTAAGAGGAAGGCTAGAGCTCCTCAAAAGGAGAAGTGGGTTGCATCTGATTCCCCGAAGAAGATTGCCGAACCAAGTGACCCGAGCATTGAGGATGATGGTGATGATGATGGAGTTTCAGTTGCAAAAGTGAGGAAATCTTGTCCTCACATTGACAAAGGTGTTGATTTGAATAAGTTGCATGCTAAAATTGGGTCTTCAGCAGCTGTTAGGTGTGAAGATTGTAGGGAAGGCGCCATTGATAGGAAGGGGGGTAAAGGCAAGGGAAAACATGCTAAGAAGAAAGGTGGTGCAGATTCTAAATCTGAATCAAAATCCGTTTGGCTTTGTCTAGAATGCGGTCATTTTGCTTGTGGTGGGGTTGGACTTCCAATAACCCCTCAATGCCACTCAATTCGGCATGCAAGGCAAACTCGTCACCCATTGGTGGTGCAGTTTGACAACCCACAGTTGCGGTGGTGCTTTCAGTGCAACACACTGATTACCATTGATAAGACGGGGGAGAATGGTGAAGAGAAAGATGTCTTTTCTGAAATTGCGAAATTAATTAAGGGTTGTTTGTCAGAGGAATCATCTGGTGATGTCGAGAGTGTATGGTTTGGTAGTGGCAGTGTGACAAGCGAAATCAAATCAACCAGTGATACATCAAGCCTTTTTGATGGAAGAGGAGGTTATGTAGTAAGAGGCTTAGTTAACCTTGGTAACACTTGCTTCTTCAATTCTATTTTACAGAACCTTCTAGCTATTGATAGGTTGCGGTGTCACTTTTTAAATTTTGAAGCACCTGCTGGACCACTTACTATTTCCTTGAAGAAACTCTTTGCTGACACGAAACCAGAGACAGGACTCAAGAATGTGATAAACCCCAGATCGTTTTTTGGGTGTATCTGTTCCAAGGCACCCCAGTTTAGGGGCTATCAGCAGCAAGACAGTCATGAATTGCTTCGTTGTTTACTTGATGGATTGTGCACTGAGGAGTTGAGTATGAGGAAACATACAAGTCCTTCCCAAAATGGGGATTCATCAGATCCAGTTCCTACATTTGTTGATGCTGTATTTGGAGGACAGATATCAAGTACTGTTCGCTGTGTTGAATGTGGTCACTCATCAACTGTCTATGAATCATTCTTAGATCTTTCACTACCAGTCCCAACCAGGAAATCTCCACCTAAGGCTTCCCAACCAAGCTCTCGAGCAAGGAAAACGAAGCTTCCACCCAAGAGGACTGGAAAGGTTCGATCAAAAATTAACAAAGACAAGAACCCTGTAGCATCTCCAAGTGTTGCAACCCCAACAACCAGCTGTGAGCATTCTAACCAGGTACAGTCAAGTTCTACTGACCTAAATGTTCCTGATCGTCCTACTGAGCTAAATATATCTGAACAAAGTACCAGCAGTGGCTTGGTTATGAAGAATCTATCAGCTGTCCAAGAATCTGAACATGAACAAGTCTTTGAGGATGCAGCAGTTTTGTTGAATAACTTTACATGGATGGATTATCTTGGTGACGGAAATATGTTAGATGACTGTGATTTAACTTCAGAAAATGCTATTGTTTCAGTTGTTCAAGATCCTAAAAGTACCAATGCATCTCTTATTGATGTCTCACAACAGAGTGGCTCTGAAATCAGTGATAAGGATTCCAAGGTTACTGGAGAACAGGATGTAAAACCAAACTTTTCTTCAGTGAATTCAGTGGATGACGAGCTCCCATTACAAGTTCAAAGTTGTGAAATTTTATTGCTTCCATATAAAGAGGATCATAATTCTGAAGTTTTGTTGCTTCCACATAAGGAAAGATGTCCTATCACTGAGGAAAATGTGGGAGGAGAAGGAGAGGCATCGTCATCAACTGTGGGTTGTGGACAAGATGATTTTGATGGCTTTGGGGACTTATTCAATGAGCCTGAGGTTGTTGCTGGGCCCAGTCCAAGGCCCTCTACAGGGGAGGAAGGTACAACAATTAGTCTTGTAGTTAGTGAGTCTGATCCAGATGAAGTTGATGATACAAATTCTCCAGTCTCAGTAGAGAGTTGCTTGGCTCATTTCATAAAGCCTGAGCTTCTTGCCAATGAAAATGCTTGGCATTGTGAGAATTGTTCTAAATCTCTGCAGCGCCAAAGGTTGGAAGCAAAGAAGCGGCAAAAAGCAACAACTTATGGTTTGACAAATGGGTGTGAGACTAGAGTCCAAAGTGTTTCTTTGAGTTCAGACACTGCTGATATCAGTAATATTAGTAATGGAAATATTCAAAGCATTACTTGTTGCAACCATTCTGGTGAAAACTTGGTTTTGGTTGAAGGGAAGATGAATTGCTTGAGTGAAAATTGCACATCAATTGAGAATGCTCCATCAGATAAGATGATTCCTGTTTGTCAACAACGAGAAGGAAACAGTGAGATGAAAGATGTACTTCCAACAGAATCAAATACTTCGGATTCCAATAACAGTTGTACTCTAGAAAGTATCAGTACTCAAGCCATTGATTCATGTGCTGATGAGCCTAGTAGTGCTGGATGGACCTCTGAAAATGCTTTACAGACAAATTCCAAGGTATTAGCTGATTGTGAATCAGAAGCAAGTGAAGACGAGGAAATAAATTCCAAACATGTGAAGGTGAAGAGGGATGCGACAAAACGGGTCCTAATTGACAGGGCTCCACCTATCTTGACCATTCATCTAAAAAGGTTTAGCCAAGATGCTCGTGGTCGCTTAAGTAAATTGAACGGTCATGTGACATTCAGGGAAAAAATTGAGCTCAGACCATATATGGATTCCAGGTATCTCTTCCTTTTCCCCATATTTCAGTTTAGATTTCCAAACACCATAACAATGTTACTGCTTGTTTTGGTTGGGCCGGGGAATCGTGAGTGACTTCAAAACTTGAAAATTGAATATATGTTTCTTCGATATATGAATTATGGTATGACTTCATATGATATGGCTGCATTTATTTTATTTTAATTTATTTAGTTTTGGTGGAGAAGAAAATATGAATTTTATATAACAAAGAGAGATAATACAAGAATATAGTAGCTAACAGTTGAACACGAGAGCAAGATTAATCAAGATATAATCTGGTGAGACAGATGCACAACGTAATGGTTTCTTTTCACTACTATTTTCATTTACATGTCTTTATTCTTACCCTATCTAATGTATTTAGAACTTCAGCAAAGCCGCTTAGGTAATTATGGCCATAGATTGAAGATAAACTTATTGACTAGTAAATTTCTTCGTACAGCTAATGTTTTCTTGCGTTGTATTGTTGCTTTAGTTAATAAACACGACCATGGTTCATCTATATAATTCGCATCACAACCCCAGAAAGATCAATGCACTTCTACCTCAATGCACTCGTTGAACATAAATGTGTAGTTGTACCAAAGAAAGAAGCTAGATACAGTAAGATAGTTCTACATGCCATGATGAATGCTTCAGGACTGGACACTTAAGTTCAGCTGTCTCAGACTTGTTCAGATATTACCTTTTTTTTTTCTTTTTCAAAGAGGCTCATAATTTAGATTGAATATTATTAGTATTTCCCAAAACAGTATTGATGTTTTATAAGCAATTATAACTTTCTTAAATAAAATAAAAATAGTGAAAATAGTCCCTTTTGTCTTAGGAAAATACCCTTTTGTTTTATAAGCAATCATATGAATAAGTAAACAAATATAACAGTAACGCACATCAGTTTTGGCCTCTTGACGATATAACTATAAATTCAGGCTTTTAAACTTTCTACTGTCATTGCTGTTTTGTATAAGCCCTTCTGGATTGCTGTTCCTGTGTGCCTCAAATGTTTGAAATGATTCAATTTGTTTCCTACGTGCTTATCTCTAAAGCCACTATGGTGAGCTTAGGTGTTTGATTTATCAGAATATAGCACATATACTTTGATGCATCTATTGACTGACAATCATGCTTCATTCACTTCTTCCTGTACCTATATCTGCTTCAGATTGTACTCAGTTTATCTGTGTCCTGTTCCTAGTTTGTTTAATAAACTAATCTGAATGAATTGGTTGCCTAAATAGGTTACATTGCTCATTGAAAATGTCATTAACTTTGTCGCTACTGTGTTCTTTCGAGCTCTCACAGGTGCAGAGAAAAGGAGAATTATGAATACCACCTAATTGGGGTTGTGGAGCATTCTGGGACCATGAGAGGAGGCCACTATGTTGCATATGTGAGAGGTGGTGAAATAAGTACAGGGAAAGTTGGGAATGAGAAGATTGGTCACACGTGGTATTATGCTAGTGATGCACATGTACGTGAGGTTTCCCTGGAGGAGGTTCTCCACTGTGAGGCCTATATCTTATTCTATGAAAAAACTTGAGCTGGATTTATCTTACATTATAGTTTTCTAAAGATACAGTTCAGGTAGGGGAGAGGGGATGGAGAGAGAAGGAAAGTGGTTTTGTGTGTTTGTGAGAGAGAGAGGAAAACCAGAGGCAGTGTGTCAACCATATGTTTTGATACCCATTCTTTCAAAGTGTAATGAGCTTTTAGGCTTTAGATGTATACTTTTAAGTTATATCATCAGAGAAAGGAGGGGGGGGGGGGGGGGGGGGGGGGGGGGGGTGTTCCTTTGGAGTCCAATCACCCCAGGGACCTTAACTACAAGAGTTATCGACTTCTTTTTTAAGAGTAGTACTGAAATCTTAGCAATTTATTCACAGTAGTGTTTGTGATTTACCTTGCGCATCATGAATTCTTGTTTTTGAGTCTTTTGGTTAGCCTATACACTATTTTACATGTAGCTACGTCAAGGGGACTCGGAGTTAAATCCATTGGATAAATGGATACGAGGCTCACTTCAAATTGTTAGGAAGAATCTATTCCCAGTTTCATCGTCCCTCTTGTTTAGATGGATATAATATACCCTCTTTTGGATTTATCTTTGCTTGTGTGTTGGCTATCTGTTGTGTAAAGGCATTATTATGAAAATGACCAATAACTGAGAATGGATGGGGATGGAATCGAGCGCAACTCAACTGTTTCAGTGGATTTTCATTGCGATTACAAGGCATTTTCATCTATATTTTCACTTGTAGGCTGATCTGATATGATAAAAGTAACAATGCATTATGTTTTATGTAGACGGGTTGGTCAAATTTCGAGTCTTTGACACTGAAATTTTGAACAGTACAATATATACTAGTATTAGAGTTATGAATCGAGATACAATCGAGTATCAAGAAGAGAAGTTGTTTAGGATCTTATCACCACATGGTTAGATACAACTCATACAAGAAAGAATGTCATTAGTCCCTAGCGGTTTCATTTTGTACCAAGTTAAAGAAAAGAGAAAAAGTTTCTGAAACCTATTCCGTTTAAAATTTCCAATATCCAATTCCTCAACCTCCCCACCCCCCACCCCCAAAGTTTTATTTAGCATGAGTTGACTCAGACCTAGTTTAACTAAACTTCCTGTTCCTGATCAATTAAGGAGTCAGTTTGTAGTTTGTTTCAAGGAATAAGTTTTAGTTTGTTTCAATCCCTATATGGCTATATTTTTATTTTCAATACTCGATCCGAAACTTAGTTCTTCAGTCTTAATGAATGGAGATCATTGAGGGGAACAGAACCAAGAAGATCATCAAGTCTGTCAAGAAGGCAGCTACCGCAGATGGCTTGAAAATCAAGAATGGTGACATTGTGCCCTCATCGGCACTACCACCAGCATGGAAAGCTCATGATACTTCATCAATGCTGGAAGGGGGACATAATTTAGACTTGTCTGGTATCATGACTATGCCTAAGATACAACTAAACATGGTACTCCCGCAGTTACCCCCTAAGAAACGATGGTTTGTATTATATCGACGATTGTTAACAGGGCCAGCCCTGCAACAGCATCTGCAGAAAGAGATCAGTAATGGCATTTGTTCTTCGAAAACTAAGTATTCTGATTAATCTTGAAAACCAGGATGATTAGGTAGGGATCCCAGGTATAAATGTTTGAAGCAGGCGTACCTACTACTGGTGTAACAAGGATTATATTCACCTGGTTCCTTGTTGTGGTTGAGAGAGAGAAAAATTGTGGTCAAGAGCCGGCAATATCATTGGAATATATGGTAGCGACGATAGTAGAACCGCAGGAAGTACTGTATGCAATGACTGATACTGGGATGGGTAGGCTCCCCTATTTGTCCCTCCCTTACTCCACCCCGTGTGGGGATTCTCTTGTACCTCGTGAGATGGATGTTCTTGTAACACCAAAGACATGATAGTTGATTCTAAGTGGACGTAGCCATGTCCCCCGAGGCATGGTGAACCACTATATGTCCTTGTCTCTCGCCCATTATTGTCTCTTGATCATTAATTATGTTCCACCGTGATTCCGCATAGTCTTCGGGTTTATGCAGAAATATTTGACGCCGTTTGTGGGAAATGTTACTAAAAGTCATGTTGTTCTACCACCCGAGAGGCAGTATGGAAGCGAGACGAGATGACCCGCCCGGGATGAGAGGCAAGATATCTCGCATGGGAGAGAGGCGAGATAGCTCGCATGGGAGAGAGGCGAGATGGCTCGCATGGATGCGAGGCGAGGTAGCCCGCATGGGAGCGAGGCGAGATGACCTGCCCGAGTTCTTTTTATCAGCGGGATAGGAAGTCCAGCAGCAGAATAGCTCGCATGGATGCAAGGCGAGATGACTCGCATGGGAGAGAGGCGAGATGACCCGCCCGGGATGAGAGGCGAGGTAGCCCGTATGGGAGCGAGGCGAGATGACTCGCATGGGAGAGAGGCGAGATGACCCGCCCGGGATGAGATGCGAGGTAGCCCGCATGGGAGCGAGGCGAGATGACCCGCCCGGGGTGATAGGCGAGATAGCCCACAGGGTAGCGAGGCGAGATGACCCTCCCGGGATGAGACGAGGTAGCCCGCATGGATGGAAGGCGAGATAGCTCGCATGGAGGTGACTTTACATATGTGAGAGGCGAGATGACCAGCCCGGGATGAGAGGCGAGATAGTCCGCATGGGAGCGAGGCGAGATGACCCGCCCGGGGTTATTTTTGTCATCGGGATTTCACCAACAGCAGAATCCCGCCCGTTGTTCTTTTTGTCCCGACTGAGATGAAAATTCGTCGGAAATAAGCAAAGGAATCCGCCAAGCATACTCGGGGTCTCGTTGATACCCGATCAGCCGGCCCAATGGTCATTGAATCTGGGATATGCTTCCCGGCAGCTACCACCGACATGTTGATTTGTTTGGTGCACAGCCGAAAATAGCTATAGAGACCCGGTATGAAAGATGGGGTGAAGAAACTGAAGAAGTTTACAAATCTTGTAGGCGACCCGACCGTGCTGGCAACAAGAATTCATCGTCCGAGATTAGTACGGGCATGAATCTGCACCTCCTGTGTGCACCCATTCGGCAGCTATTTTCGCTGGTAAGTCCCTCATTCGATTGCCATTGAAAACACAAATCAGGATATGAAAGTCCAAGTCTTCATGATTAGACTGAGAAACCACCAAGAGATAGGCATTCCACCGAGAGATTGGCTTCGCATGGGAGACTTCGCTAAGAAACAAGAGGCCCTCACGTACAAGGAGGACTGAAATTATCATGCGAGGGGATGAGTTCGCACGTATCAAAACAGTGACATGAGTTGCATGCGAGTTGGATGCATGTGGAGATGTGCTACGCGAAGTGATGACTTCACGCAGGGGACTCCGCATGAGAGAAAGACCTTGTGAAGCATTGACAACTCTACTACATTCCGCGTCAGCGAGGTGGCGCGCCCCGCATCCCTAGAAGCAGAATCCCGGTTGTCCACATGCTGAGGATTGTTGCCAAAACAATGTGCGCGGGTCCCGGTCGTCCAGTTCGGTCATCACTTTCCTCTGGCAACGCCTGCTCTATGAGGTACCAGTGGAACCAGTCGGGATCATCAGATCTGCAAGCAGCGGGTCCCGGTGGCAAAAAAAATAAAATTGAATTGCTATGGACACCCGGAGCTCAGTCATGTCGAACGAGAGCTTCGCCGGAGACGATCTTTTCAACCCACCGCCGGATCATCTTCTTATCCCGGTGGCTCCAGCGTCCAATCTCCGGGTCTGAAAGTCAGTGGCAGTCTCCGGGATAGCAAAATCCAAGGTTCATGCTCCGGATTCATCAAGCTTTTCAGGCGACAGATCTCGGGCAAGCCCCACCGATCGGCCGGTATGGCGACAGAAAGGGCAAGGGGCTCTTGTAGGGTCACCGGGAGGATTGATAAAACATTGGTGATTTGGGTCGAATTTGATCGGTATGATCCAGGAGTAGATCCTTCCCGGGATAAGAATTTATTCGGAGGGGTTCTTGAGGAAAAAGGGATCTGCCCAACATTAGTAGGCGGACCCGTTGGCAGCACACATGCATTGCACTCGAGAGGCATGTCATTGAGATCCCGAGTAACACCTAGCGAGATGGGTAATCCACATTAAAATCTCATGTAACACCAGGCGGGATGAGCATTCCATCAAGAGTTATAAGTTTTTCCCATTAACACTAACCAGGATGGGTAATCCACATTAAAACTTTCTCTTGTAAGACCAGGCGGGATGGATAATACATTAAAATCCCAAGTAACATCAAGCGGGATAGGTATTCGACCAAGAGGCACAAGTCATTGAGTTCCCAGGTAACACCTAGCGGGATAGGCATACAGCCGTAAGTCATAAAACTTATATCTTCCCTTTAAAAACGGAGCAAGTGGCTTGATAACCCAAAGACGACATTAACACCCCGTCACTCGAGTAGTAACACAGGAGGTAACACCCAGGTTCAAGACCCATCTCGCGTGTCAACAATATCATAACACCTAGTTCGCCAGGTACAAGATCCACCTCGCGTGTATTGCCGAGTTTCAAGACACATCTCACACGGTAGTGCGCAGAGCGAGATCTTTAACCCACGCAGTAGCCCGTTTTCCCAGAGCGAGATCCACATCTCGCGACTGAAAGAAGATTGGCATTCCACCAAGATTAGCATTCGATCGAGAGAGTGACATTCAACGTTCTGTATTACACAATTGCATGAACCATTTTTCTTTTCGATAATTATTATGTCATAACCATACTTGGTTGGCCCCATAATTGTGTTGATCCAATGCTTGTCGATCATTTGTTCATTGTGAAGGTACAATAATCCTCGCCCGGCCAAATAAGTTTTGAGGCCGGGGATCAGGAGGGGCATTTCTTATCTTCTAGGCGGACTCCACAGCTCGCCCGGTAATATAGTCATGTGTGAAGCGAACTCCAACAAAGCGGCACGCAAACTCAACTCGCGCGTTGTCCTTGTGCGGAGCGAACTACACAGCTCGCGTGTAGTCCTTGTGCGCGGAGCGATCTCAGCTCGCGCAAACTTTTGCCAGCGGAGCGAACTCCTCAACTCGCGTGTAGACATTGTGCGCGGAGCGAACTCAGCTCGCCTGATAATGTCAGCCCATCTGTGTGAGGCGGACCCCACAGCTCACCCTATATTGTCAGCCTTCTGTGCGAGACGGACTTCACAGCTCGCATTTTTAGAAGACCTCGCTCGGCCGAATCTGTTTTGAGGCTGGGGGTTGGGAGAGACCCAGCGGACTTCAAGATATCAAGAAAAGCAAGACCCGTTCTCCACACGTCTTGAGTGCGGACTTGGGAGGACTGGGACCGGGTCGGGTAGCTATGACTGGTCTATGGGCATTTTGTATATTAAGTCTCCGCTCAAGATGTGTCTTGAACGGGAACTTGGGGGGACTTGTAGTCAGTAGTCAGGAAACTACTTTCGCCCATAGACCAGTCATGAAACTTGTAGACCGACGTCCAACGAGTTTATGCAGAAACACTGAGAAACTTAGAATGCAAGACATAGCGCACAAAAAAAGCCAAAGTGACAGCTCCAAAAGTATCGATGCTGATCATCATCAGCAGCAGTAGGGACTAGGGAGTGCTGATCTCGTGAGGATTTCCCTTCCAAGTTTTTCAGCTTCTAAAAGTAGATGAGGTTTCATTTACAATGTACTTTCTTTGATATTGCATTATGCTATTAATTTCTTGTTTTTGGACTGAACATCACCTCATGAACCAAATGCTTTACAACTGATTCAGTTTGTGATTCATCTGTAATATTGGTATATAGGGCAGCGACACCCTTGATAATGTTCTAACATATTAAACAGATGCTTACATTATTGAATTCATCTTCTTTATGAGTCTGCAAAACTAGGCACAGATCAAAACTAATACAACTTTTACAAGGGTGAAACTGTGAAAGGGAATATGCATTAACTGTACCCAAGATGAACTTCAGCTTGTAACGCTCCCTACAAAATACAAGAAATCTATATCCTTAATAATAATTCTATCAGTGGTTAATGATAATTCTGAGCATCACAGTATGAAGAACAACTATTATGATCTTGGAGTCTTAAATTCTATCTGGATTTTGCTCTGAAGAGGCTTACATGGTTTGGTTTTAGCAACAGAAGTAATTTGTACAATAACACATGTTTTTATAACTTGGGGGAATGCATCTCACCATACCTGAAATTCATGCAACAGTTAAGTCAGATCATTGCATCTTAGAATACTGATACTCAAACTAATACGTGCTAATACCAACCAAGCAAGATCATAGGCAACTAGAAAATAACATAAGCTGCTGATGGAACGGTTATCAAACCCAAGACATATAAAGAGCATGTTTTTAGCAGTTACAGCTTTAACAACTCCCATTACCAATTTTCGTACACCACCTACCAAACTGTTTCCAGATACATATATCATATATGGTTACCTCTCAATAAGTATCATGGCATTACTCATACATCCAAAAATTCATGAAAAGACAACAGCATTCAGAATACTGATGTATAAATAATGAAATGAAATTTTGTTCTCTTCGCATGCACTATGTTCAACATAAATGAAATTCAATCTCCTCTACTTGTTAGAGATGATGACATCATGTTATTGTGTACTACTACTTCCTTTTGGTTTATCTAGGTTGATATAATAATATCATCTATCTCCTAACTACCATTTTGACGGTCTAACTCATCCCGATAAAGCAAAGTATTAACCAGAGAATTTTCAAGTATATGATTGAAACTCCAAGAAGGGACAAGATTTGCACCTGATGAAGAAGATAAATTCTGATAAAAATTGAAGTCTAATGAACAAATCTGCCTTGTCAAAAAACTCGGATCTGCACAATCAATCAAGTAGCGTACCTCCTTTTTTATGAAGATTTTGAATATGCAATTTGGCGTTCACTATCATCTGGCTCTTAACCATTATCCCAAAGAGTTATAAACCAGATGGACTAGTTATTAAGTCGTTGAACAGCCCACTTTCCAAATCGCAAGCATCCATGTCTTTTACACGCATCCACTACACTTGTTAACATTGGGACTGTGGGATCAAATGGCATGTTCCTTACAAAACTTTCAAGCTCATCCATGTACCCACACTGGCTGTAGAGATCAATCATGCACTCATAGTGCTCTAGTCTAGGTACAATACCATAATCGGTGCTCATTGATTCAAAATACTGCTTTCCCAACTCAACAAGACCTTCACAAGTACAAGCATACAAAATGCCTCGAAATGTAATATGGTCCGGCTTAATTCCTTCATCCTTCATCAAATGAAACAATTTAAGTACTTTTCTCGTTCTATTACTGCGACAGCATCCCAAAATCAAGGAGTTACAAAGAATCACATCTCTTGAAGTCCCTCCATTGAAAACCTTAAAAGCATACTTAATAGAACGACACTTGGTATACAGGTCAACCAAAGCCCCTCTAACCACGGTATCTATAATGTAACCATTTCGAATCATGAAACCATGAATTTGTTTGCCTTGCTCAAGTGCAAAAATATTTGCACATACTGACAGTAGAGTTGCAAATGTAATCTCATTAGGTGTTGTCTCACATTGCATCTCATAGAAGATGGTCATAGCCAGTTCACTAAGATGATGTTGAGCATAGCATGTCAACAAACTATTCCAAGAAACTGTATCCCGTGATGGACTAATCTGGTGAAACCAAACTGTTTTGGAATTTCTCATGTTACGACATTGACCATACATGTAGAGAAGACCATTTCCAACAAACAGATTGGAACAATATCCATGTCGGTAAATGAATCCATGAACCTGTTTCCCCATTTCAACATCTGAAAGGCCAGCGCATACATTCAGGATCAACCCAAGAGTGACTTGGTCAATATCTGTAGTGGTGTTCCGCATCAAAAATATAAAATTCAAAGCCTCTTCCCATTGGAAGTAACGAGTATACCCTGCCAACATTGCATTCCAAGATATCACATTCCGTTCAGGCATCTCATCGAACAAAGTCCTCGCCTTCAACGTTTGTCCACTCATAGCATACCCGGAAACAATTGAAGTCCAAGAAATCATGTTTTTCAAATGTGGCTGGTCAAAAATCGCATGCGCATCACCTAGCTTCCCGCATTTCACATACATATCAATAAGCGAGCTCGAGACAACCTCATCATCCTCAAACCCCATTTTTACCGCAACTCCATGTACCCTCTTCCCCTCCACAAGCGCAAAACAACTCGAACAGGCCACAAGTGCATTTGAAAATGTATGACTCAACGGCCTTACTCCTGCCACAAGCATCCTAAAAAACATCATCACCGCCTGCATTCCCTCCCCCATCTCAAGATACCTCCTCACAACTATATTCCATGAAACCTCATTCGGCTCCTCAATCTCCTCAAACACTCTCCTCGCATCCCCCATCTCCCCACACTTCCCATACACATCAACAATCGAGCTCCCCAAAATCACATTCCCGCCAAAACCATACTTGACAACAAGCCCATGCACCTGCCTCGCCACCCAAACCTCCAAAACCGCACCACACGAGCCAATCACACTAGCGAAAGTAACCTCATTCGGCAAGAACCCGGCCTTATTCATCTCCAAAAACGTCCCCAGAGCCTCCTCAGGGCGCGAGCCTTGCGAATATGCTTTGATCATGGCGTTCCAGGACCCGCCGTCTCGCTGGGGCATTTCGTCGAACAGCTCGCGTGCGTCTCCGAGGGACCCGCATTTGGCGTAGGACTCGATGGCGCGGTTGAGGAGGAAGATGGGAGGAGTTGGGGAGAAGGTGACGAGGTGAGACTCGAGCTTGCGGGTTTCGAGGAGGGAGCGGGAGGAGGAGCAGAGATGGAAGAGGTGGGAGTAGAGGGAGAAGTGGAAGGGGAATGGCGAGGAGAAGAGGAGGGAGACGGCTTTGCGGAGATGGCCGGAAGAGAGATGGGAGAGGATGGCGGCGGCTTTGGCTTTGGCTTCGGATGGGTGGGAGGGTTTGGTGAGGTGGGCTTTGTCGTAGAGGAGGCGGTTTATGACGGAGCCGGCTTTGACACCCATGCAAGGGAAGAAGTGATATTACGGTAAGATTCTACCTAGGAGATATTTACCGTATATCTATTTTTTGAGCTGACGTCATCACTGTTCGCAACGGTTATAAAGGAACAGTTTTATAATTGTCTTATCTCTTATCTTCTCGCATTTACTATATACTAAAACTTGGTCGATTGTTCCTAAGCTTATGAACAGTGGTTTGTGTGTTGTAAGCGACTGTTCATAAGCTTATGAACAGTGATTTTCGTGTGTGTAAGTGATGTTCGCAAGCAAGTGAACAGCGATTTCAATCTCGCCAGTATGAACAGTGGTTTGAGAACAGTGTTCGTCTAAAAAATTTTTTAAAAAAAAATAGTGATCTCGCCCAAGAGATAGAAAATCTAGAGACTGAGAGAGAGTTCGTCCAAGAAAAAAAAAAGTTATCTTCCAGCGGACTCCGCGCCTTTCTAGAGAGAGTGATTGAGAGTTCGTCCTAAAAAAAAAAGTGATTTTGTGAACAATGATTTTCTAATCTCGCCCAAGAGATAGAAAATCTAGAGAGACTGAGAGAGAGTTCGTCCACAAAAAAAAAAAAGCAATTTCACACCCTGAGAGTTCGTCCAAAATTAGAAAATAGTGATTTCACACCCTGAGAGTTCGTGCGACAAAAAAAATAGTGATCTCGCCCATGAAATAGAAAAATCTAGAGAGATTGAGAGAGTTCGACCGAAAAAGTGATATGCCAGCGGACTCGGGACCCATCTCTCAGGTGGACTCCACGCCCTTCTTTTGGGCGAAGAGAGAGAGTCCAAAAAAAAAGCGATCTGCCAGCGGACTCCGCGCCCTTCTCTTGGGTGGAGAAATAGAAAAATCTAGAGACTACTAGTGATCCCCGAGCGACTGTTCACAAGCACTGTTCATAAGATTATGAACAGTGGTTTTGTGAACAGCGATTTTGTGTGTTGTAAGCGGTTGTTTGCAAGCAAGTGAACAGTGATTTTGTGAACAAAGATTTGTGTTCTCGCCAGTGAACAGTGGCGGAGTAAAATACCGCTAGCGGACTTAGAGCCCATCTCGTAGGCTGAGTTCGCACACTTCTCTTGGGCGAAGAGAGAGAGTACGAAAAAAAAAAACGAACCCCCAGCGGACTCCGCGCCCATCTCTGGGAATGAAGAGAACATAACCGTCATTAGTGAACAGTGACTGCCCCTGTCTCTCTAGATTTTTCTATTTCTCCGCCACAGAGAAGGGCGCGGAGTCCGATTATTCTTTTTGTTTTCTGTCCACTTCATTCCCAGATATAGGCGCGGAGTACGCTGGCAGATTTTTTTTGTGTGGAAGAACTCTCTCTGTCTCCCAAGAGAAGGGCGCGGAGTCCGATCACTTTTCTCTCTTTTTGTCCTCTTCATTCCCAGAGATGGGCGCGGAGTCCGCTGGGGGATCACTATTTCTTTTTTAAACTCTCTCTCACTCTCACTAGATTTGTATGGACGAACTCTCTCTAGATTTTTCTATTTCTCCGCCCCAGAGAAGGGCGCGGAGTCCGCTGGCAGATCGCTTCATTTTTTTTTTGGACGAACCCTCTCTGTCTCTCTAGATTTTTCTATTTCTCCGCCCAAGAGAAGGGCCCGGAGTCCGATCACTCTTTTTTTTTACAAACTCTCTCTCACTCTCATTCCTAGAGATGGGCGCGGAGTCCGCCGGGGGTTCGCTTTTTTTTTTTCAAACTCTATGTCTCTTTAGATTTTTCTATTTCTCCGCGCCCTTCTCTGGCGCGGAGTCTGCTGGCAGATAGTTTTTTTTTTTGGACTAACTGTCTCTCATCGCCCTAGAGAAGGGCGCGGACTCCGCCCGCGAGATGAGCGCGGAGTCCGCTATCAGATCGTTTTTTTTTTTGGATGAACCCTTTCTGTCTCTATAGATTTTTCTATTTCTCCAGCCCAGAGAAGGGCGCGGAGTCCGCTGGCAGATAGTTTTTTTTTTGGACTAACTGTCTGTCATCGCCCTAGAGAAGGGCGCGGACTCCGCCCGCGAGATGGGCGCGGACTCCGCTGGCAGATCACATTTTTTTTTGGACGAACCCTCTCTGTCTTTCTAGATTTTTCTATTTCTCCGCCCAAAAGAAGGGCGCGGAGTCCGCTGGCAGATCGTTTTTTTTTTGCGAACTCTCTCTCAATCTCTCTAGATTTTTCTCGCTTTCTTTGTCGCTGTCTCTCTAGACTCCTCTCGCTTTCTCTACCGCCCAAGATTTCTCTATATATAAAAAGGCTCTTCTCATATTATGTCGCCCAAGATTTCTCTCTATTCTCTCGCTCCTAATCCATTGATCTAGCTCGCAAGTCTATACTCAGTAACCGAATCCAAATCATTTCCATATTTGATCTAAGTACCTTCCTCCACTATTCAAAACCGCCAATTATAATCTTCGCTCTTGACAACAATCAGGTGAGTTGTGAATTTTTTTTTTGATCTATTAACTTACACTCCTCCATCTACACTGATGCGTGTAGATTGGATGTTTGGGCTAAAACTTCATCCATGATTTTTTAAATTCGGTACCTTTTTTCTTTTTCCTGCAATAGATATTAGATTACAGAGAACAGTTGTTAAATAATTTTTCTAATCTTTACGCATCCTTTCCTGCAAGTATTACAGTTGTTTTTGCAATCAAGTTATAATCTTGAGCAGATTTACAGCTATCAGACGTGCGTATCATTTTTTGCTAAGTTGAAGCTTACACTCCCAGTAACATATACTTTTCAAAATTAAAAATTATTAAATAGCTGTAATCTATTGCTGTTTATTACTGTCATCATATTGTTTGGGTAACATAGAATCAAATACATACTCAATTAATTCAGTTAGAGTGGTAAGCTTTCATGCTTGGTCCATCTCTTCACCATCTCGCATAACACTTCTAATATATAATTTCAAGTACAGTGTCTTCCTAATCAACATCTGAAGAAAAAAAATGGAGGGTATTAATTAATTTATAACTATGGTTATATCTTTTTTACTTTATGTTTATAATGCTGGATATGATACATAGCAAACTCTCACATATTTTTTTTTTATGTCTTATGCAGTCCACAATATTTTTTCTTTTTAGGTTGCAATATAACATGAGCTGAAGTAAACAAATTTCTCTACAACAAATATTTCAAACACCCGCAGCAAAGTGCGGGCCTAATTTCTCGAATATGATATTGGAGATATTAGCTAATCTCGCTGCCACTTTACCCCTTGCTCAGCGTCGTAACTATACAAATGCTTTCTATGCACTGTATAAATTTTTTTGAGCTGACGTCATCACTATTCATAAGGAACAGTGTCGCTACTATTCTGAAGGAACAGTTTTATGATTGCCTTATCTCTTATCTTCTCGCATATTATTGCTCTGAAGGAACAGTTTTGGGCCTTGGGTTGTTATGGGTATTTGGATTGGTGTTGAACACAAGAAATAGAAGCATTCATTTATTCATTCCAACAATTATAATAGCTTCTTATAAGCTGCTTTGTTTCCGCATATCTTATATTAACTTCTTTTCAGTGTCTCCATGATGATTTATTGGATGGATATCACATAAGAGGAAGAGTTGAAGATGATATTGGAGATATTAGCTAATCCCGCTGCAACACGCGAGCAGCTTTCTAGTTTAACCTATATCTATTCTCTGAGATAACGTCAGCACTGTTCACGAAACACTGTTTCCGTGAGCAGTGCTGGGCCTTGGTGTTGGAGAATGCTGGGCTTCGGTGTTGGACGACTTGGACCTGCATCCCTTTCTGGATTCTTCTCTCACGATCCCTCTCGACTCTCTCTTTTTCAAGAATTTCTCTCTTTGCACATCGTGTCAATACCTGATCTCTCTATCTCTCTCTAATCATTCCGGCTCGTTGTCTCTGTCGAAACTCTCTTCTTCAAGAACTTGCTGTCGCGTCAAGACAAAAGTGTGAAACTCTCTTCTTCAACTCCTTTATCAATTGAAGAAGAAGACAGTTTGGGTGAGAGGTTTATACGATTCGTCCGTTATCACATTTTAGTTTTTTCTGTCGCTGGGAATTGCGTCATAGTTTTCTGCCTATCTTTTGTTAATCATAAGGAAGGAGACAAGAAGAATCAGGCTTCATCCATCGCTGTTCAGCTTCAAGTACTTAGATCACAACATGAATTTAAGTTCAATCCTAATTTGAAACTCCATAACCCATAAAAATAGGTCTGATAATTGTACTCGACTTCCCAGCTACAAGGTTTAACCTTTGATTTTATTAGGTGATTACATATTACTTCTTATTTAGCAGATCGGCTTATGTTGAGTTCATGCGAAAGGAGACAGTAGACAACACATTATCTTTGGATGGCACTTCCTTTATGTCACGGATCCTTAAGGTAGTAACATTGTAATTGCATCTTTTCGTATTTAGTTAGAGAGTGATGGCTTGGCAGAAGTCTTAACATATGCATCCTGAAATCAAACCTTAGCAGCATGGATATTTGTTGCATTTTGACACCCCAGCATTTTACTTTCTTGATTGCCTATATATGGTTTGGATTATATTCTAGAAGCATCGTTTGCATTTAAGTGAATTGATAAATCCCAGCTTTGACAGACTTCTCTATAACTATATTTTTACGATGAAGTTCAGGTATGTGTATAAAGCAAGCTTTGCATTTCATTTTTACATATTTCAAATTCTCTGCATATACCATGGATTAGTTTCTTTTAAGGAAAATTTTTAGTTTACTACCCTGAACTTTAGGTCTAAAATCAATCCGATACCTCTGTTTTTTTATAATCAGTTTCATCCCTAAACTTTCAAAATGACATCAATCTTGACTAAAATGACTAAAATAGCCCTTATTAATTTTTTACCCTCCTCTCTCTCATCACAAACCCTCAAATGGTGTCACCCACTCCCGAAATCCTCCTCCGACTCCTCCAGTCCATGCACTCTGCCACCAAAGTCACCGGCGACCACCACTCCGCCCTCCTCCAAGTCATTGGCATCGTCCCTGGCCTAACTACCTTCGACGACCTCTGGTCCAACCCCTTCTAATGGAAGCGACGGCGATCGCTCATCGGAACCCTAACCGGACCCTAAACGACCTCCCCGATGAAATCCTCCTCCACATCCTGACCTTCTTCCCGACCCTCGACGCTGTCCAAACCTCCCTCATCTCCCGCAAATGGCGGCCCCTTTGGTCTCGCCTCCGCTTCCTCCGCTTCTCCTACGAGCACTTCCCCCTAAATGAGCCTCCCTCCGATAACCGCGACTTCTTTGCCGAGTTCGTCGACCGCGCCCTCATCCTCCGACCCCACCACCCCATCGACCACTTCTCCCTCTCCTTCATCTACCACCCCTTCTTCGGCCTCCACGTCGCCTCCTGAGTCCGCTCCATCGTCATGCCGCACCTCCGCGCCCCTGAGCTCCACCTCGACTTCTTCATCGACCGCGAGTACCACCAGACTGACAAGTCATTCAACCACAAGTACGACTTCCCCTTTGCCGTCCTCCCAAACGGCGCTGTCGTTGCTCACTCTCCCGGCGAGCATGGCTTTAATGGCTTTGGGTTTCGTGGATCTTGCGAGAACAGAGAGAGAGAGAGGAGGGTAAAAAATTAACAAGGGCTATTTTAGTCATTTTAGTCAAGATTGATGTCATTTTGAAAGTTTAAGGATGAAACTGATTAAGAAAAAAGATGAAGTATCAGACTGATTTTAGACCTAAAGTTCAGGATAGTAAACTGAAATTAATCCTTCTTTTAATAAGAAAATTTCATCCTGATCAGGAATCAATGGAAGCCTTTAGACCTTTTTGTATGCCCCTTTGTTTTCTTGAATTTCTTGAATTTACATATGTTCCATGAATTTCTTGTTGTGCCATCATAGCATTTGAAAGCATATTCATCTACTGTGTCATCATAGCAAATTTTAGTCGATTCAGTCTGCATAGTTATATGGAAGATTATATAGTAAGCATGATAAAGTGACTGAAGAAAAGTATGTGAAAGATACAGGGCCATATATCAGTCTTGCAGTTTATAACGTTTCTATAGTCTATTATATTGTTGATGGCTTTTTCAATTATCCTGTTGATTCAATTACAGATCAGAGTTAATGAACTCAATACTATATTTGGTTTTATTGATGATATTGATCGACTTAAGAATAGAGAACTGAGTATGTTTAATTAGTGTAAAGCTTCTATTGATATTTAGCCTCTCCTTAACATGGTCAACATCATTGTTTGGTCTGCTTGTTTACTGTGTATCTATTTGTTGAGTATTGTTCATAATTACTGTTCAGTACAAAAGTGTGCTTCCGGATTTTGCCCTCATTGTTGGGTTGTACAATTCTGATACTGCTCTTGCCTGTTTTCCTCCAGATGCTTCTCGATCAGCCGCTCCGCTCCTTTCTTTATCCGTCTCAAAACTTCACTTTCCTCTTCTGGGTTCTCTTCGCTCTCTCCCTCTCTCACCTGATGTTTTGCACGGCTGATCGCTCTCTTCAATTCTTGACAAAAATATGTGTAGTATTTAAGATTTTGTTCAAACTCTCAGCCTCCATGACACGAGGTTCTCGCGTCTTCCAGAGAGAGAGATCGGAGAAAGGGATATCAATTTGTTTCGATGCTGGAGTTCATTCCAACAGTGCCATCCAAAGACGCCTAAGCCTCCCATTCTTCTTCGTGGTTTCTACATGCACCTATCTTCTTCTATTTTCTTCTCAAGGTAAACCAGAAATCCCTACCTTTTATTTATTTCAAAATTTTCCAATCGGAAATTCTGATCCAGATCCAGTCCGATGTTGAAGCTCTGGAAGACCACAAGCTATGTCGTCGTTATCTTCCTCATCAGACCCGCCGCCTTCTTCTTCTTCGGTATGGGCCGATAACCTCGAGGCCGAGTTCGATAGAAAGAGCGGAGATCAGTTTGTTTCGATACTGGAGTCAATTCCAATAGTGCCATCGAAAGACGCGTAAGCCTCCCGATCTTCTTCTTCGTTGTTTCTGTGTACACTGATCTTCTTCTATTTACTTTCTCTTATTGGATTTGAATTTGTAGGATTTGACTAAAAAGTACTGCACATGACTTTCCTATTATGCTGCGGGGCAAAATGGGTTGGACAAGGAACAGTGCATACATCAGCCATGCCATTGTACTTTGTTCACATGTTTGAATATGCAAAGGAATTCAGTGTTGCCAAACATTGGATTTGGGGAAAATTTTGAGATTTTATTGTTGAAATTCTTAGTGGCTATTTGGTACCTATGATTGCTGTGAATTTGGATGCAATTAAATTTGACATATTGTCTAATTGGTTGTTGATGGGTGTTTGATGAAACAAAGGTATTTCTCGAGAGTTTAGTAGGTGGCAAGATGGTTCATCCTTTTTAGATAATTGTGTGCATATATTTGGTATGGCAGAGAAGGAGATGGAGCACATGTGTGAGTTCATGTTGCACGGGAGTAGCATTGGATCCAATTTCTTTTCAATCACAGCTACAATAGTGTGAGTGATTAGTTCCAACCTTCCAATTACTTTTCAGTAGCAGCTGCAATAGTTTGAGCCATTAGTTCTAAATTTCCAAATTCATTCCAATCTCACCTCCAATAATTTGTGGTTGGAAAGTTGTTATGAAGTTTGATTTGTGTAAGTGGTGTTTACTTGCAGGTGCCCCCAAGAGGAAAGACACTGCAATTAGAGACCAAGGTTTACTGCTATGAACTCGCGACCATGAAATAGTTGGGATTACTCTGCACCAACACTTGATGAAGTAAGTTTGTTTTGAACATTAGGACTTGGTGTTGTGGATTGTCTCATTCACTCCATTCATTGCACCTTCAGTAACCTCCATGTGATGGATGAGTTCATTTGATGGTGTTAAGGTAATGAAACAGATATAGAGTTAAATGATAAAACAGATGGAACTCAGAATATCCCCATTGTTGGGAAATACATTGTGTACATAAATCGTCATTTCAGGTCAAGGAACGGAGTAGGCACGAACATGAAACACAAAGAACATGGGCAAAGAGTACCTTGAAGCAAAGATTCCAGTTTCTTCAAGCATTTTTATTAAATAGTTGAAATTTATTACTCCTAAATTAATATAGGTGTCATGCTAGAACTTTTTGTTTTGCGGAGTGCAGTTTTCTTTTAAAAGCTTAAACAGATACAGATACGCTATAGCTCAGATTAAACATATAGCTTTGTCCAAAAAAAAAATCAAGATATAGTATTGTTTAGTTGCCATTGTCTTTTATTACTGCTTTTCTTGGCTTGAATACTGTCTTTTACAGTGTTCTATATTACTGGTCATGAGGAGAACATTCTCAGTGATGATGCAATAGCTGAAAAGCAGATAACATACAATCTCAGTAATGTATAATCAGTGTGTGTGTGTTTTTTTTTGCATATGTTGGTACAATTGAATCATGGGATGGGAGATTAATAATTCTTCTTTAAGTTTGATGGGACTTGGTTACTTCTTTTCTGTAATCCTTCAGCTTTGTAATCATGTTCCCAGATTTTTAATTTACTTACACTTATGCACAGACACTGTCTATTCACCACAACTTTAACCGCGTTGCTGATAGTAAATCCCTTATTATTTCAGTAAGTTGTTAAAGGGAAGTAGTGGAAATGTCCTCATTAAATTCATAAGCATATTGTCAATTGATGCAACATTGGAACCAAAAGGTTAACGTGTGACATATTTTTGACAATTTTCAATTCTGCGTAAATACACTTGACCTATCTAGTCTGTTTTTGAATGAATGCAGAAAACTAGCTTGCAAGGATTTGGACTTGATATAGAGTCTGTCAAGAGAGGTGGTTATATGGAAAGAAAAAGGGTACTACTGTGCAGACCTATTATCAGAAAGTAGAGCTATATGCTCAAAATCTAACAATTAAGAGGCCATAGTTAATGTTAAGAGTGTACAATTTGTAATAGTTATGATCTTGATTTGATTGTTGATTTGATTAGATGTGGGTCGCAAGTTGAGACGAGCAAGATTACCAAGCTTCATATCAAAAAATACCTCTATATCTACTTATTCATGGAATTTTCAATGTAATCTTGAAATTTTGGATCATATATATGATAAATTGAACAATCCAAAAGTATACCCGCAACATCGCGCGGGAACCTGACTAGTTAAGTTACTGATCAGTGACTGATAAGGTTAGTGGCACTATGTTTAGGGAAAATCCTACAATACACCATAAATAAACTGTGCAATCTTCTTAGTTATTTATATTGAGACATTCCTATAGGACTAATAAAGTCATAGATCTTAATTATCCACATGTCACATGGTGTCGTGTATTTATACGTCGTGCATATAAGACTGAAATTTCAAAATTTGTGTTAGTAAGTTGGACTAAGGTTGGATTTAGTTTAGTGACATAAGTTTTTATTTATTAATGACACGTCTTCATTTTAACTCTTGTTGTTGTATGTCAATTATAACGCAAGAGTAAAACAAATGAAGAGTGTAGCAACATTAATCTTGAATTATATATCTGAAACGGGTAACTGATTATCCAATAATTCAATGCTACCCTGGAGAGGATCAAATCACTCGTAGTTCAAGGGTTCCAACAAGTGAATGACTCGTTGGATGACTTTGACTTTGGGATGAGAGTAGTGTTTGAAAATGTGTTTGGATTTGTGTCTGAAGGCATTTGAGCTTTGGAGCGATATTCTGGCTTCAGGCGATCCGGTAATTTATTTGGGTTGGTGGTTGCATCTAGATTTTAAATCCAGACTACCTACATACCCTTGTAAAGGAATAAAACAAATGTAGTTCGAAATGTTTGGTTGTGGATTTGATTTTTTTGGTGCTTTAGGAATTTGACCAGAATTATTTGGACTGGATGAATTCGATTGGTGATTGTCAGGAATTCTGTTTGGAATTGTGGTTGCATCTAGTGGGTTGCTAGACTGCCTATGTACCCCTTTGTGGGATCAAACCGACCGTAGTTCATAAGGGTTTGTAGGCTTTACGGCTTAATGTCAGCTTCGGGTTTGATAGATGTATTTTGAATCCATTAAATGTATTTCTTGTGGACACCCAATTTGATAGTGTCTGTTGACTTGACTTGGGCACCCGAGATAGATGATGCATCAACGTGACCAAGAAACTTAAATTGTCTTGGTCACAGTCCTTGTTTGGGGCGTAGGTGATTCCTGCAAATCCAGCCTCTGTGTGTAAGCGGACTCCGCGTGCATGCGGACCTCGCGTGTAGGCGGACTCCGCGTGCATGCGGGCTTTGCATGTAAGCGGACTCCGTGAGCATGTGGACCCGCGTGCAAGCGGACTCCGCGAGCATGAGAACCTCGCGTGTAAGCGGACTCCGCGAGCATGTGGACAACTTTGTGAGGCTATCCCGCCTCGCCTGGACTTCCACCTTTACATGACATCATCTCGCCTCGCCTGGACTTCCACTTTTGTGAAGTCATCTCGCCTCGCCTGGATTTCCAGTTTGTGAAGTCATCATGCTTCGCCTGGACTTTCAATTTTGTGCAGTCATCTTGCCTCGCCTGTGCTTTAGGACATCAGCAGCTTTGCTTTGAGGCTTCTGCTTCCACGCGAGGTCATCTTTGCATGTGAACTGTTATCCATCTCGCATGATAATGTTTTAACATGAACTTGTTGTCTCGGCCAGAAAAACTTGTAGCTTTAATGAGATTGATGAGGACATGTGAACCACATAACTCCTTAGAGACGTCTTTCCTAGTTCGAACCATGTTTAACACCACCTCGATGATTATCATCTGGAGGATAGAAACTTTTTTGCAGATGAAAATCGCATGTGATTGTGAATCGGACTTAAGGAAACTGCTCTTCAAATTCACGTTGCTTGGAATGCTTGTTTTCTTCTTTTGTACGGCCTGTTATGCGAAGCGCAATGCCATATGTACAAGAGGAAGGCCCGAGTAACCTGTTCTTCAAACTCGCGTTGCCTGGAATGCTTGTTTCCTTCTCTTGTACGGCTTGTTATGCAAAGCGCAAAGCCATATGTACAAGAGGAAGGGCCGAGCGTCCTGGTCTTCAAACTTGCGTTACCTGGAATGCTTGTTTCCTTCTCTTGTACGGCTTGTTATGCGAAGCGCAAAGCCATATGTACAAGAGGAAGGGTCGAGCGACCATGTATTTGTTGCAATAAGAGAAGGCGGGGGCGAGGTCATCTCGCCTTCTTTTGGTGACCATCGCGCGAGGTCATCTCACGTTAGGGGGAGATGGCTTGCATGCTTCCGGGCTTCCGGCGGAGTAAGACAGAAAGATAAAAACGCTGTAAAATAAATAGTTAGAATGGGGGCTCCATATTTGTTGGTTCGCCGCTCTTCTTTTGATTGTTGCTTCGTTTCTCTGCTTTCTTCTTCTCCTTTTCGCTTTTTGTCTCTCTCTGTGTTTCTGTCCGCCCCCTTCTTTTGGAGGCTTTGACCTCTTTATATAGAGTGCTTGGTTAGGATGATTGAGTTTTTATTGGACTTGGATGTCTGTATTGTGTTCCTATTCAGACACATTTTTACAATTGAACTCAAAAACATTGTGCATGTAGCACAAGAAAAGTATTATTATTATTTTGTAATCTTTTTTTTTTCCGGTATCAACAGTATTATGTTGAGGGAAAATGACTATTTGCGAGTTCACGTAGTATTCTAGATAAGGTTTGACTTATGCACCATTAGATAATACCCACAGGTAATTACCCACCCATCTCCAAAATGGGTAAATACCCACTGGGTAGATACCCGGTTTAATTTTTGTGGGTATTTCCATACCCAAACCCATGGGTTGATGGTTGATGGTAAATACCCACTGAGTTGGTGGCTCGGTCGTCGTTGGCGGCGGCGGTAATGATCGAGCCCTTGTCCTTGTGGTCGGTCGGAGCTTCCACCGATTGGATCAGGTTCTAATTCAGCTCCGGCAAGTTGAAATTTCAGAGAAGTTGAACTTTTTGCCTCGGAAGTTGAGCCTGCCATCGTTGATTTGGAATTAGAAGAGAGCAACGCTGGAGAGAGAGACTGGTGAAGCAACGCTAGTGAAAAGGTTTGGAATCAGAGAGAGAGAAATCGAAGCCATGGAGGGTGGAGGAGGATGATTTGATTCCAAGGCTGGCCATGCCATTAGTGAATGGTTATATATGATCATCTCGTCCATAGATTTGTATAGCTTGGCAGAGACAGCTGTGATTGACTATAGAAGGAAGAAGCAATAAGCATCAAAAACTAATGGAGAGAGAGAAATCGAAAGCCATGGAGGGTGGAGGAGGATGACGTGGATTGATCTATTTGAGTTGTGTGTGGGGATGATACCCACAGAAATACTTATTAACTGTGCGGGTATTGTCTACCCATTACCCATGGGTATTTTACTGTCATACATTACCTATTTTTTTTACCCATGAATAATGGGTATACATAAATACCCATACCCATGAGTTTTTATGCCGACCATAATTCTAGAAGTCCAACCATTGCTGGTGAATCGGGTTTTTATTACGAACTACATCTTTCATATATCTGTGTTCGTTCACGTATAGGAGTGAATTCAATGAGTAAACCAGAAATGGTAAAAAAAAAAAAAAAAAAAACCCACGGTAAGCTTCCTTGTGACACTCGAACAAGGCAAGAGTGTAAGAAAGCATTGTTCAAACTTACCTGATTCAATTCGTCGATCGATTTCAGTCATCACTCCTCGCTATAAATATAAGAGAAAAATAGAAAAAGAAAAGCAAACAGCGAAAAAAGCAAACAAAACGAAAAAAAAAAACTCCCTCTCTCTCTCTCTCTCTCTTCCTTTCCCAACTAGCTAGCTAGTTCAGCACTTCAGCTGCTGCCTATATCTCTCACCACCCTACAACCCTCCACCTCTTCTTCCATGGCAGCAGCACCACGTTCTCTGCTCCTCTTCTTCCTCCTCCTCACAACCCTCGTGTGTATCAACACTACCGGAGTCAGAGGAGCCACAACAACTTGGTGCGTGGCGAGGAGTGATGCCAGCAACCAGGCTCTCCAGACGGCCTTGGACTATGCATGTGCCTCCGGCGCCGACTGCGTTCCAATCCAGTCTGATGGGCTGTGTTACCTCCCTAACACTATCCAAGCTCACACCTCGTACGCTTTCAACAGTTACTACCAGCGCAAGGCTATGGCTCCTGGCTCCTGTGACTTCTCCGGCACCGCCACCGTTGCCCAGACCGATCCCAGTATGTACTACTCGTTTTAGCTCCTCTCTTTTTTTCTTCTTTTTTGTTCTTCTGCGAAACAAAACCCTGTAAATTATTTTTCTTCAGAAGAAATTTTTCTGGTATTCATGTTTTCTCCATTTTTGGGTGAATGTGTAGGTTATGGATCTTGTGTGTACCCTTCTTCTGTAAGGTATGGTTTCACTGTCTCAATGATCTTATTGGCTTTAGCAATGTGGATGTTCGTATTGTCTTCTTTTACGACTGTTCTTCTGGTCGGAACTATTCCCTTAGAAACAAACATAAAAAGAAGGCATTTTTTCTAGGATATATATAAATATATGTTGCATATATATTATGAGTTAATTTAGGGTACAAGCTAGTAATTGTTGGGAGATATTCCCTTAGATTTGTGAAAGTTTCTTCATCTACACGCAAAATTGGCACTTCCCTTTTTGCTTCTTTTGTATTTTTTAGCAAGAAAAATAAAGATTTGGATGAATTATAAGTAATAGAAAGAGATGCACTTTTTTGCACCATGAACCACTCTCTTTGCCTTTGCTAGTTGGATACACTCTCTGGAGGAATCCCAGATTTCCATCCCCTCACAAATATGTAAATAAATAAAGTTAAAAAAAAAGTACTAAAATTTATTTCTAGGTTTGGTGAAGAAAATAAAAACACAAGTAACATTTGCCACATTGGTTAGAGGTATCTTGGGTGAAGTTTCTTGTGGATGTGTTTGACACGTGTGTCTGCAAGGGGTTTTGTTGAAAATCCAACCGTTCATTTGCAAGAAATGCCTGAAAATTTTGTTTCTATCTGTCAGACGACCATCTCTCTCTCTTCCAAGTCTTGGGTACTAGTTGGCTTTGTTCTGTATCACACTTCACATTTCAGTCAACATTGTGCTGTTCACCTTTTTATGGGGCAGCAGAGCTAGCAAGCTCAGCTAAATCTTTTCTGGTGCAAGATTTCTGGGTTTAAGATTGCTGCCAGTCCAGTAGGGTCTGTCAAAACACAATGGAAAAGGAATACCATTATTAATAAATATTACAGAAAACAATCAATTCCAATGTTTAAGTAGGGCCCTTGTGAGGTAGAAGTGGGTTTTGACCGGTCTAGTCTCAATCTTAGTGAGGTGGACATCTGATAATGATGCCTCAGCTTCAAATCTTTCATGTTCAGGTCTGAACTCTGAAGCAGTTCATCAGAAACCTCATAATTCAATATCTTTCATTTCATTTTTGATTTTGGTTTTTTTTTTTGGATTCTCATTTGAAAATTATATAGTTAACTTTTGGGTCATTTTGATTCCCATTTTGATTCCTAAAGAGTGTAATTGGTTTGTGTCTTTACAAGCATGATCTGCTGGTCACCAAAGCAAATGGTCCTATTCTGCACCCACTTTGAGCACTTTTACCCTTTAAGGTTTTTACCTCTATGCTCATTTTATTTCCTGTGTCCAGGTGTAAAAATGTAAAATTGTAAATAAGTATGTCTTGGAATTTAAGAGTGACTAATAACCGTATGTAATACAAATTTGCAGCACGGCCGGAGGGACAAGTACTACACCAAACACAACTCCGACCACAACTACAACCATTCCAAGTCCACCAACCACGACAACGACGAATCCGACCTTTGGCAATGGCGTGGTGGGTGGACTCACTCCAGTAACAACTCCGGCTGTCCCCGACGATTCAAAAGCAGCATCCCTTCAATTCATGCTTCCAACATTGATTCCTGTCTCCTTTATTTTTTACTTGTTCTTTTAGTTACCTTAATTAAAACCCATCTAGGATTGGTTAGTTTTTAATTTTTACTAATCAGAGGAAGAACATCATGGAGCCATTATGGAAGAAGAGGTTACACATTTTTGTTAGAGGTTGGAATCTTCTTTGTACAACTCCATCTAGCTCATTAAGCTAAGCCTCATGGTTATGATCTGAACCTTCTAGGCCTCGATCTCAAAATCAAATCAATTCAATAGTTCAATTGTGAACCTTGCAGGTCCCAAATTCAATCGTATTACTGTTTTGTTTAAGACATTGACTTGCATAATGGAAAGAAATACTACAATGGACATTAACAATGTTTCTTTTTGTTATATACAAGTATCATTTTATCCACAAAATTTTTCAGCGCTACGTGAAGACCACGTGACAGTATGACGTGGTTTTACATTCCAATCAAATATTGATACTTGAATTTTACTAAGAAAAAATTACATCAGCTATTTTATTAAAAACAATTTTGGGTTTGTTGTTGCTTTTTAAACCCTAAACTATAAACTCTAAACCCTAGACCTTAAATCCTAATCCAAACTCAACAAAGACCCATAAAAGTATTTTCATAAAAAATAGAAAACTTTAGTTCATATTTTAGTTGTAATAAATTCAAGTATTAATATTTAATTGAAATGTAGGACCACGTCATACAGTCACGTGGTTTTCATGTAACATCTAAAACTTTTTCCTCTCCATTTCACCCAATTTGATATCCTAATTTGACCTCAATAGACGGATTACGAGTTAACATATCTAAGTTTTGCTCCCGATCGGCTATGATCTACGTTAATTTTGTACAGGCTTGGCCCTAAACTCTAAATAGATCACACCTCTTGCATCAATGGCTGTTGAATGAAATATTCTGTTTTAACTTCCTCCAATATTTCAAATTACATGCGCTATCTTAAAAAGTAAAAATGAACAAGCTTATAAATCATTCTACTGTCTCCATTATTCCAAATATATGATGCTTATCTTATCATCGATGAAGAAAAATAACTTCTTATATGAGAAGAAATACGAGTCTTCAAGCTGTATAAAGGGTTCATGTGTCATTCAAATTGCTAGCACTCTTTGTCAGGCATAATAAATTTTCTTTAGAATGCTAAATTTGTGAATCACTAATCACTACTAGATTGTGATCCAGCTTTCGCTAAATATCTGGAGTCTGGTATGAGAACGGAAACAGTGAAATGTCAACCCCTGAAGTAAACCATATGTACAAAGTTATACTGAGGCTGAAATAACAATTTTGGAAGTTGAAAATGATTTAAACAATTCACAGAATCACAGTTATGGGAAAAGATTATTTACCCTGGATATCATCAAGAAGCTCCAGTCAGAACTTTCCTGCTGCTGGACCTGAAGTAAAATTAAATGCACATAAAACCACCATATTTTCACCAGGAATTGTATATGGTTGCGGGCAGTTTCCAGGGTCATCCGCTTGTGCAATTTCCATCATCTCACTGTTACCGCCATCACCAACTGTGATATTTACAGGACCACAAGGATCTAAAGTGTAGTTATATACTCGATTTGACCTCTCGTAGGCATTAACCTGTTGATTTTTCCACACAATCACAAATGTCAAACATACAACTTGGTACTTGCTTGAAATCTAAAATCAAACTCAAGTGTTTCTGCAACAGATTGAAAAACCATACAGCAAATGCTAACAAAATTGGAATGGTGTACCTGTTCTTTTGACCCCCATTTTGTCCTAAAAATTTTCCTTCTCAAAGATTTTGTGTTTAGGCAAGGACATTGGTTTGAGATATAGACAGTTGGTAAAATACAGAAATATCAAGGATAATCTGTCATTACAAACAACAGAACTTGGTGTGCTAAGTTCCAACAACCAATCAAGGCCACCTTCTAAGAAAATTTATTATAAGTTTGATTGCCTATCTTACATTTCGTTATCCTGAATCATTATGATGTTTCACACCCATCTTCAGACAACTTTGTTTAAGACTCACCTCAAGAAAAGACTGGAAAACTGTAAGAGCAGATAAGAGGATACTTTATACTTTTAAGACAATGCTATGTTGAAAAGTTTGTGTGTGCTGAAATGACCTCTATTTGGACAGAATTAAGAAAAGATTTTCCTACTGTAGTCAAAGAAATAGCATTATGGATGTTGCTATTGGCCTAAACTTTTATGGACTTAAATAAATAAAAAAGTGGTCGTTGAATACTAATAATGATATCAAGAAAAAGAGATTTTAACTAACATCGTCCAGAAGACAGAAAAATTCTTAAAGGCCTAGGTCAACCTGTCCTGCTTGAACAGAGGAGATCACATGTAAAGTCATGTTGGTTATAGAATGATATAACCATATATACTACACTCACATGGCCATTGAAGACGATATCAATGCCATACTTATAAAGTATGTCTTCCAACTCAATTCTCATGCACTCCGCTTCTCTGTAGTGTGCTGTGTAGGTGCTGTACCATGGTGGGTGCCATGCAGCTACCAACCATGGAGTCACATTTCTGTCAACATTCGCCAGATCTAGCTCCAACCAGTTATACTGGTCCCCTGTGAGAGAAAAGTAAGAATCTGACTAAATGCTAAGTTGTGGCAATGACTGGGAAACGTGAAAAGATCTAAGAAAATAGTTGTAACCTGATTTGTCATAGGATGTGTAGGCACCAAGCATTACAAAGTGTATCCCCCCTGCATTGAAAGAATAGAATAACCAAGATGATGATCCACTCTCTTCTGAGGGAAATGCAAATCGCGAATTGTAAGCAGCAAACATTTGATTTGCAGCCTGTTTCTCAATCTCATGGTCCCCTTCTACTACCATTACTGGAACTTTGGACACTAGAGGCTGTATGTACCTGATAACAAACATACCACAATTTAGTGTCTTTGAGGTTAGATAATTTTCTACAATACTAAAGCAGTTCCTGAAAAAAAGAAAAAAATGCAGACAGCATTTCAATTTCACCTTCCCCAGTAATCCCAACGGGGCTGATAAGTTTGCTCATGAAAGCACCCATCCACAGTTCCATTTGTAAAATACAGATTAGCATAACTAACATCCCCCACCAATAAAAGAAGATTGGGATGGTTGATCAACAAATGATCAACAGTTGAGGTGGTGTTATATGTAAGACCCAGGTCCCCAACCACAGCTATTCTGCTAGGGTAACTCTCGGGCCCAGATACTGGCATAGTCTGGAAATAAGAAACATTACTCATTGCTGGAATAGAAGGATCTCCACATTGATACTGATACAGGGTGTTGGGCATCAGTCCTGTGAAACGACATTAGACCTGAGATACCTCATGAAATCAAAACTTGGTGCTTGTACATACAAATAGAACTAGATGCATAGAATCAAACATGTGATTGAAAATCTGATTCATCTTACTTCATATCAATTATTGGTTTCATATGCTTAAAAGAATAAACTAAAATTGATATTTGAATGTCAGGTTAGCTAAGTAGTCATTAATCATATATTTAAAAAAGACATTTACCAATAAACATCCAACCCAATTGCTCGAACTAAAAAACTCAAGTACACTATCGACTGAAAAAAGATAAACAAAAATATGTTGGGCTAAAGACACAAGGGTAGAGGATGATACTCCTAATTTAGAATGTATATCCTCTTTTAGGGTATGAAATAAGCACAGTACTACTTATAAATGACAATTCTCAAACCTATCCAAAACTCTTCCAAAAATTCTAAAACTTATTCCATTAAACTCCTCACATTTTTTCCCACCAAAAACATTTTCTCGACTGCCGGTGACCAACTCCGGCGACCTCCGATGGTCACCAAAATTTGGCAGCGTCTTCCTCTCAACCTCCTCTACAACATTCCTAACTACCACAAACTCCAATTCTAAGCCTAACCAATCCAATCGAACACAAACACACAATAAAACCCTAGAATTTCACAAACTGATTTCTCCTTATCTAGGTCGAGATGGAGCGAGCCCTTTGGAGGGATTGAAGCACGGGAGGAGGGCTTTCTTTTGAGCTACGGCTTGCCGGCTATGGCGGCCGGAGGAAGGAGTTCCGGTGAAAAGAGGCTTCGGGCAGCCGGAGCTTTCGGAGGCGAGAGGAAGGCTGCCACCGGTCTAGAACGACAGCTGGGTCGGAGACCGATCGATTGGGACCGGCGCGGCGGTCTGGGGCGGCCGGACGGTGACGGTCGGGCGGCCGGAAGGATCGGGCAGAAACGGGCTCGGGGGAGAGAGGGAAAGCCGGGAGGAAGAGAGAGAGAAAAAGAAAACGGGCTTTGACCAAAACAAAGGCCCGGTCCACTCTCCAACTTATACCCAAAAATCAAAATTCAACACCCCAAAATAACACCCCAATAAAATTACCTTTTACTAGCAAAAATTACCATTTTTTACCGTCGTCAAAATTTCTTCCTTAGAATTATCCCACAAAATAATCGTCTCCTACACCTCTCTGGGGATCAATTATATTTTACGCTTAATGACGAACACGATAAAATTCTTATTACCATTATGCCAGAAATAAAGGTAAAAATTATTGGTCGGGGCGTGACAAAATTTCCCCTCCTTACAAAAATTTCGTCCTCGAAATTTACAAACTCGCTACTCAAAGAGATAAGGATACGGCTGCCTCATTTGCTCATCTGACTCCCAAGTAGCTTCCTCTACTTGGTGGCTTCTCCAAAGCACTTTGACGAGCGAAAAAGACTTGCTCCTAACCACTTGCTCCTTCCGATCTAGAATCTGAACCGGCTCCTCTTCATATATAGGACAAATCCTTCTGCAGACTAATCGGCTGCTCTTCCAGCACATGAGAAGGATCGGCAATATACTTGCGAAGCATGGATACATGGAACACATTATGTATCCTAGACAACTCCGGAGGCAAAGCTAACCGATAGGCAAGAGAGTCAACTCACTCTATTATCTCATAAGGCCAAATATACCTCGGACTAAGCTTCCCAAGCTTGCCAAAACGTACTACCCCTTCCAAGGAGATAGTTTCAGGAACACCCAATGACCTTTACTTGAAACTTAAGGTCCTTCCTGCGGACATCTGCATAACTCTTTTGCCTACTCTGAGCAGCCTTGAGTCTATCCCTGACCACCTTGATCTTCTCATTTGTGTCATGGATAATATCAGGATCACAAAGCTCTCTTTCTCCCACTTCATTCCAACATAATGGCGTACGACACTGTCTCCCATAAAGTGCCTCAAAGGGAGCCATACCGATACTCGAATGGAAGCTGTTGTTATAGGCAAACTCCATCAACGAAAGGTTCTTATCCCAACTCCTCCTAAACTGCAAGGCACAAGCTCTCAACATATCCTCCAAAGTTTGGATAGTCATCTCTAATTGCCAATCAGTCTGAGGATGAAAAGCAGTGCTGAAGTGTAGTCGGGTACCTAAAGCTGCCTGAAGAGCTCCCCAAAAGTTAGAAGCAAATCTAGGATCCCGATCTGACACTATGGATTCAGGTACGCCATGAAGTCTGACAATCTCATTCACATACAGCTCAGCCAATTTATCTAGCGAATACTTCTTTCCCACCTGCAAGAAATGAGCAGATTTAGTGAGTCTATTCACTATCACCCAAATATCGTCATGCCCTTCACGGGTACGAGGTAAACTGAAGACAAAATCCATGGTGATGTGGTCCCACTTCCACACTAGAATAGGCAACGGCTCAAGCAACCCTGAAGGTTTCTGCCTTTCAGCTTTCACTTGCTGACAAATCAGACACCTACTCACAAAAGCTGCAATTTCCCTCTTCATGTTTGGCCACCAATAATAATCCTTCAGAGTCCGATACATCTTTGTACTCCCCGGGTGAGCAGCATAAGCAGAACTATGAGCTTCCTCCATTAACTCAAACTTTAACTCTTCGTTCCTCTTTGGCACACAAAGCCTATTTTTGAACAACAATGACCCATCTCTTCTTACCGAAAAATTTACGACGGCTCCATTCGCTGCTCTTTCTATCAACCGAACTATGAAAGGATCATTATATTGTGCCTCCCGCACTTTATCAACCAAAACTGGCCTCACATGGAAACTAGCTACCAAAGCACCCACTTCATCCACCGCTAAATCCACCCCTGTAGCTCGCAGCTCACAAAGAAGTGGAACTCGAACCATCCTTAAATGAAACAAAGACACGAAGGGATTGCGACTAAGAACACCAGCTACCACATTAGCCTTTCCTGGATGATACTCTATAGTGCAATCATAATCACTGATCAACTTCATCCACCTTCTTTGCCTCATATTCAACTCCCTTTGTGTGAACACATACCGAAGACTCTTGTGATCGGTAAAAATCTGACACTTGGCTCCATAAAGATAGTGTCTCCATAACTTGAGAGTAAAAACCACAGCTGCAAGCTCTAAATCATGAGTGGGATAATTCACCTCATGCGGCTTCAATTGCCGAGAACCGTAGGCAATCACTCGATCATGCTGCATCAAAACCCCACCTAGACCTCGTCTAGAAGCATCACAAAACACCACATACTCCCCGCTATCATCCGGAAGTGCCAACACTGGAGCACTAGTCAAGTGGATCTTTAATTCTTGAAAACTTTGCTCACACTGATCTGACCACTCAAACTTCACTCCCTTCTTGGTCAATCCCGATAATGGAGCTGCAATCTTTGAAAAGTCTTGTACAAAACGCCGATAATAACCTGCTAACCCCAAGAAACTATGAATTTCAGTCACAGTTGTGGGTCTTTTCCAATTGGACATCGCTTCCACCTTCTGGGGATCCACACTAACACCTTCAGCTGAAACTACATGACCCATAAATATCATCTTATCTAGCCAAAACTCACACTTGCTGAACTTGGCAAACAACTGAGCATTCTCCAAAGACCGCAATATTAATCTTAGATGTTTGGCATGCTCCTTCTCACTTTTCGAGTACACCAAAATACCATCTATGAACACGATTATGAAGTGGTCAAGATATGGACTAAACACCCTATTCATGAGATCCATGAACGCCGCGGGTGCATTAGTAAGTCCAAAAGGCATCACCACAAACTCATAATGACCATAGCGTGATCAAAAGACAGTCTTGGCTACGTCACTATCCCGAATCCGCAACTGATGATAACCATATCTCAAATCAAACTTTGAGAACACCGAGACACCTCTCAACTGATCAAACAAATCATCAATGTGAGGCAACGGGTACTTATTCTTCATTGTAACTTGATTCAGCTTCCTATAATCAATGCATAGTCTCATGGTGCCATCCTTCTTCTTAACAAACAACACCGGAGCACCCCATGGAGACATGCTAGGCCGAATAAAACCTTTATCTACTAACTCCTGCAATTGAGTCTTAAACTCTTTCAAATCCGCTGGAGCCATTCTGTAAGGTGCCTGAGAGATAGGCATAATTCCAGAAAGCAACTCAATAGAAAAGTCTATCTCCCTTACAGGAGGCAAACCAGGCAAATCCTCGGGAAACACGTCCGGAAACTCACTTACTACAGGAATATCCCCCACTTCCAACACTCCTACACTTGTATCCACAACATGAGTTAAGAATGCCTGACAGCCTTTATTTAACAATCTCCTGGCAGCCACAGTTGATATCAGGCAACCCGAAATCACATCTCTTTCTCCCTGAAAAACAACCTCAAAACCATCCAGACCTCAAAGCACTACTTCCTTTCAGAAACAATCTACCACAGCTCTATAAGACTCTAAGACGTCCATCCCCAAGATCACACTAAACTCCACCATACAAATCGGCCTTGAAATTAAATCCATCTACTAGCACTTCACAACCACTAAACACCCAATCTATCCTCATCACCTCACCAGAGGGTAGAGAAACATGCCACTCGCTTGGAAGAGACAATGATGGCACATTGGCATGAAGGGCGAATCTACTAGACACAAATGAATGCATGGCTCCGGGATCAATTAAAGTAAAAGCTGGCTGACCAAAAATTAACAACGTACCAATGATGACATCTGGAGAAGTACGACCCTCCTGCTGGGTCATAGCATGTAGTCTAGCGCGAGTCATGAGACGTCTGCGCTGACCACTCCCCTGCTGAGAACCACCCCTGGCTGCTGAACCACCACGAGAACCACCACTAGAGCCTCTAGCTGAAAACTGACCGCCTTGCTGAGAAAGGGCGGTCCTCTGTGCCAACAAAGGACAATCTCTCCTGAAATGATCCAGACCACCACACTTAAAGCATCCAAAAGACTGCTGCTGACCAAAAGAAAAAGTCTGACCACCAGAAGATCCCCCTTGGGAACTACCACCAGCACTAAACTGACCGGCCTGCTGCCTACCCAACTGGCTCTTGGAGGGTCTCCTGAAATACCCTCTATTTCTGCCCTGAGGACCATAACCCGATCCCCCACTACTGCCACTGCCCGCTGAAGATCCAGAAGCGGACAATGAAGCAACCTTCTTAGATGGTCCTTAACTGGGACCACTGAAATCTTGAGGTCGAGCACTATAAGTCCCCTTGGTCTCGATGGCCATAGCTACCCCAACTGCATCAAGGAATGTCAGATAGACAACACCGACCATCTTGTCTGCAAACACTCCTCCAAGCGCGTCAACAAATATACCAATCCTGGTCCTCTCATCAGGAATCAAATGGGGCACATGATAGCTCAAAGTGGTGAACCTCTGCTCAAACTCAATGACTCCCTCATCGTCTCTCTTCTTCATATTCAGAAAGTCTGACTGGATCCTACTACGATGAGAGTGGTTGAAATACTGACCCAAGAAGAGCGCCTTAAACTGCTCCTAAGTCATAGTCTGAGCACCATCATTATTTCTCCTGGCGAGAGTCCACTAATGATGAGCTGAATCGTCCAGAAAAGAAACTGCCATCTTCACTTTCTTTTCTCCTGGCAGTTCTGTGCTCTCGAAAGCCATCTCCATCTTGTCCACCCAAGAGTAAGCATCAAGGGGTCCCTTGGCACCCTTGAACTCTACTGCCCCTGCATCAGCAACATCGCTCTTCTTCACAGATCGAGGGGGTTGTACCCTATCCAGAACACCTCTCAACATAGCCCCAATAGAATCCGCTAAACCTCTCGCTTCCTTACCCTCATTGGCGTTGGTCGAGGTAGCCACACGGGGTCGACGTCTAGGAGGCATAGTACATGAGGAGGAAGATATTTAGTAGTCTATAAACAAGACTAACAGAAACTACCACATATACCCAATAACACATATTATCCAAAGCAGAAACTACCGATGAATCCGCCGTGGTCGGATCATCACTCTACAAACACTATGGCTACTTAGGCAAATACGATAGTGAATAGGAAACAAAAAATGAAACCTAGAGCTCTGATACCAACTGTCAAGACCCGCCCCGAATTTCACCTCGAAACCCGAGATGAGTCCTGCGGGGACCACCTCCAAGGAAAATTTATCGAAGACTCGGCAAACCTCCCTCGAAAATGGACAACCCTAACTTATAAGAATTTAAGAACCACCTTTTTACTCTAAAATAAAACTTCCGCTACAACCCAAAAGTAGTCAGAATATAAAATTACACAGAAGAATTCCAACAGTATTCAGAGCTACTAAAAATAAAATAAAATACAGCGGAAACTAACAAACTCCAAGTAGATTAACCATGTAACCTATTGGTGAAATGCAGCGGATAGATGGGTGACTATGCCTCGACGTCTCCTGCTAGACCTCACGCGAACTCTGCAGACTGGGCATTTTTAAAAAACGAAGAGCCCAGGGGAAAATATTTAACATGTCAAAGTGAGTAGACAAAACGATTCCGAAAACAAATAAATATTTCCCCAAAAAAATGCTTTCATCAGCGGCAAAAACAAGAGCTCCACTGGAAAGATTTTGAACTGGGGTCCAGCCTGGCTAAACTCCCAAACTTTAAGAAATTGCCTCTCAGGCCAGGATATTATATATATAGTATGTATGCACACTCGCCTGACCCTTTGTACGATATATATGAACAACTTGACTAAAGTAGATATCATACAAAGCTACTATCACTACCAGGACAAGTACTTTAGCCGACGAAAAATTTTCGTCGGCCTGTTAAAAAAATTCGTCGGCGAAGCTCTTAGCCGACGAACCTTCGTCGGCTATAGTGTCGTCGGGAAAGGGTCGTCTGTGATGACTTTAGCCGACGAATATTTTGTCGGCTATAGTCCGTACCTTAGCCGACGACATTTTGTGTCGTCGGTTTTCTTCCAAACTTTAGCCGACGAATAATTTAAAATATTCGTCGGCTAAAGGTTGTAATAAAAAAATATAATGGGTCTATGGCCGACGAAATATAGCATATTTCGTCGGCTTTATAGGGATTTAGCCGACGAAATATGCTTTAATTCGTAGGCTAAAACTTTTTTTTTTTTAAACTTTAGCCGACGAATTAAGGCTTTTTTTGTCGGCTATAAGTCCATTCGAGTAAAAAAAAAACCCGAAATTTCTGAATTACCATTCCAAGCAAGTTGCAAAAAACACCAAAACAATTCCATATAACCAACAACAAATACATAAAAGTATATATCAACTACATAAAAGTATCAATTACATAAAAGTATCAAACACATAAAAGTATATATCAACTACATAAATTCTATATCGTCTAAATTAAAGTCCTCTTCTGGGGGCTGCTGCGGAGGTTGCGGCGGCTGGGGTAGCGTCATGGGCGGAGGCATGGGCGGAGGCGGAAGTCCGTGAATCTGGGCAGCTGCAAAGTCCTGCAGGTACTGGAACATCTGCTGCTGCTGGGCCTGCTGGATGACATGTATCTTGGCAACATAGGCTGCCTGCGCGGCATTAAAGGCAGCCTGAGCAGCTTGTTGTTCTCGTAGTCTCTGAACTTCCGACTCTAGCTGAGTCGTCCTGTTGATCGTGGACGTGGTCCTGCTGCTGGTCGAGGCTGCCTTTCGTTGAAATCTTGGAGTGGTCTTCAGGACCCCCTCGCCTCTCTTTCCTAGACCCCGACAGTAGAAGTTGTTTGCTCTCGGTGGGAACACCGTAATAGTCAACTCCATTCCGCCCACCATGTGCCATGACCACAGAATTCTGTGTTCTCCTTCTGCTATCTCTTTGTTCGCATATAAATTGCACGCCATTCACCTTGCACATCTGATAAACTCTTGAGACTATCGGCTTCATCGCTAGAAGTCTTAGTTCGTGCGACCAATTTGGGTGACCATCAAATTGAATATGATTCATCTGCAACCAACCATCTCAACTGTAAATATGGATAATTATGCAATAAACATAAACCCGTAGAGAAAAATTAAATTACGTACCCAACCGCCAAAATAATCTGCGAACTCCCTGTTGTGGTACTCGAGATCACCTTGAATGTCTGGATAATGTAGATGGATGTCTTTCCAGTATTCAACTTCTGGACAGTTAATCAATACCCACCAGTGGGCAGTGACTAGCTCATGTGGTTGCAACTTGTAGGAGTCTGGCAAAATTCCATACACTTCAACATCACTAGAGACTATGGAAAGATTGAACTTCGGTACATCTACCGGCATGGTTTACGGAGTTTCCTTCAACGCTCCTAAATACAACTTCATGTAGGTGACGCACTCGTGCGCAATATATGCTTCAGCTAGACATCCTTCAGGAGCGGATTTATTAGCCACATAATCTTTGTAGTCTCCAAGTTGCCTGTAAATCAAGTTGCAAAATGTTATGATTATTGAACATGTATATATATTGAGGAATTCAGGTGTAAAAAACGTACCTTTCCATGGGATACATTCAAGTATAGTGTACTAGACCGGTAAGCAACAATTGCTCAGGAAGATGGATCATCAGGTGAGGCATGATGTCAAAAAAATTTGGAGGAAATATCATCTCAAATTTACACATGATATAAATGATGTCCTCTTGCATTTCCCGGAGGTCACATCGAGACACTTCCCGTGTGCATAACTTCTGGAAAAATCTTGTCAACGCTACTAACGGCTCCACCACTTGACGGGGAAGGAACGGTCGAATGAAAACAGGGAAGAGACGTTGTAGCAGGATATGACAGTCATGACTCTTCAACCCGTACATCTTATTGTCCCGGAAGTTCACACACCGGGCTATATTTCCTGCATAGCCTGAAGGATATTTCACACAACTCATCCACCTGAAAATTAGGTTCTTCTGGTCAGGCTTCACGGTGTAAGGAGCTTGAGGCATTTTTTTCTTCCCTTCTTTCAACCATAAATGTCTTCTTAGTACGCATTGTTTTAGATCAATGCGTGCCTTAGGACCGTCTTTCGTCTTCCCCTCCAAGTTCAGCACTGTCGCACACATTCTTTTCTATGTGCATCACATCTAGGTAGTGCCTGATCAACAACTTACTCCAGTATGAGAGTTCCCAGAATATGCTCTTATGTGTCCAGAATTTGTACATGTCGGGTCTTTCAGGTATTGCCGCCACAATGTTGGGATGATTGCTGAGCTGCCCAAAATCGTACTCATTAAGCACTGCTAAAATTCCTTCCCCCGTCCATCTTCTAGGAGGCACACCGTGTTCTACGGTCCCATCAAATGCCTTGTCATCGAACCGCCATTCGTGATCATATGGAAGGAAAGCACGGTGACCCAATCTGCATATCTTTTTGCAATGACTGCTGCTCCCCTCATCGCTAAGGCACTCTGGACAAGCCTTGTATCCCCTAACAACGTTGCCCGACAACATCCCACGGGCAGGAAAATCACTGATGGTACCAACAACCATGACATGCATCTGGAACATCTTGTGCGTGTACTTGTCATAAGTGGGATGACCAACGTCCCACAAAAATTTAAGCTCTTCAATCAAAGGTCTCAAATACACATCGAGACACTTCCCCGGATAACCGAGCCCCGGAATCAACAAACTCAACATATTGTATTCCTTCTTCATGCACATCCATGGGGGAAGGTTGTACGGTACCAAAATCACCAACCATATACTGTATTGAAGACTCATGTTGCCAAAAGGGTTGAACCCGTCGGATGAGAGCCCGAGCCTCACATTTCGGACATCTGACGCAAAATGAGGAAACTCCCTGTCTATATGCTTCCAAGCCTCCCCGTCAGCAGGGTGTATAAGGGTATCTTTGTCATGCAATTCCCTATCAGCGTGCCATCTCATCACTTCGACCGTGTGTGAAGACATGTACAACCGCTCCAACCTATCCGTCAAAGGGAAATACCGAAGTACCTTTACAGGTTTCCTGTTGCCTGCAAGAGTCAGCTTATATCTGTCAGTGTGACATACCGGACATGCGTCGAGGCCACCAAGGTCATTCCCTTCTGGATCTTTACCCCAAAAGAGAACGCAGTCATATCTGCATGCATGAATCTTGATGTAGGAAAGCCCAAGATCTTTCAGGATACATCGGACCTTACGATGAGTGGTAGGAAGACGATGACCGTTGGGCAGCATCGAAGCAGTGTACTGTAAATACTCATCAACAGCCTTCAAGGTCGATTTTGTCTCAACTTTAATCTTCATTACGTCCATCACACTTTCAAGAACGGTCTTCTGACAACCGGGGTACACAGGGGTCTGTTGGAAAGCAAGCAGTTTGTTGTACTTTTCAATACCAGCAGTGTTCACATCTCTAGGGAAGGGCTGCACCGGGTCAGGCATATACTGTCCTTGAGCGCATACACCGCTCTCATAAGGAAATATGTCGTTGATGAATGCCGTTGTTGGATCGTTGGATGTACTAGCACTGCCCGTCTCAGAAAATTGGCCATGATCATGCGGACCCCCTGATGATGTTTCACCGTGATATAACCAACATCTGTACTTCTCCCAAAACCCGTTACTCCTCAGGTGCTGCCATACTTTGTCAATGGGAAATCGATGCATATCACTGCGACACTGACATTTCGTGCACGGGCAATAGAAAATTGTATTCCCGTTAGCATTAGCCAGCACATATTCTATAAAACTCATAACTCCTGCACCGTATCTTTTGTCCCATTTTGGAAGCGAAATCCAACTCTTATCCATATCCTAAAAATATAACAAAATATATATATATATATATATATATATTTATAACGCTGCTAGCTAATTATTAATGAAATTTCATGCCATATATAAAATCTCAATTCATTTAGTATATATTCTACGTACTACAACTAATTAATAACAAATTAATTAACACACACACATATATATATACTTAATAATTACAGAACAATATTATACATGCATATATATATCTACATCATCACAAAATCATCATTGTGGTATATACCATCAACACAATATTATAAATTACTTAACATATATATATATATATATCTACTACTTAATTATAAACAACTTCATATATATTATATATCAAATCATCAACCAAATCGATCAACATATATGTATATATATACATCCAACATACGTACTCAAAATCAATTAACTCGATCACAATCAAAATCATATATCAACATCATCACAAAATCATCATGAACTCATATATATCATCAACAACTTCATACCATGCATATCAACACAATAATATTATAAATTAATTAACATATATATATATATCTACTATTTATTAACGACAAATTAATTCATATATATTATCAATTCAAATCATCAACCAAATCGATCAACACATATATATATACATCCAACGTACTCAAAATTAATCAACTCAATCACAATCAAAATCAATAAACTCAATTAATCACACTTAAAATCGATCAACTCAAATAAAACTCAATTAATCAACATATATATACATATACGTACCTATATATAGCTCCACAAACTGATTATGGACAGATTTCGACAACACCCAAACTTTTTCTCCCCTTTTTTCTTCTCCCGTTTTTTTTCCAGATGAGCTGCTGCTGCCCAGATCCGCAAATATAAAGCACTTTAGCCGACGACTATTAATTTCGTCGGCTAAAATTTTAAATATTTCGTCGGCCATAGTTTGTGAACTTTAGCCGACGAAATAAATTCTTTAGCCAACGAAAGTTTTTTTCGTCGGCTAAAGTTTACCATAGCCGACGAAAATTTAACTTAGCCGACGAAAAAAACTTTCGTCGGCTAAAGTGGGCTTCATAGCCGACGAAAATTTAACTTAGCCGACGAAATTTTCTTTCGTCGGCTAAAGTGGACTTTAGCCGACGAAAAAATGCTTCGTCGGCCTGGTTTTTTTTTTTTCTTCGGCTAAAGCCTTTCTTCTGGTAGTGTATGCTTGCGTCTAACACTCACATCACCCCATACTGGAATTGTACCTCAGGCTGGGGGAAAGCGGCCGAGTGGTAATATATACGTGCTTACTCCTTGTACGAAATCTTTGAATAATTAAATACGAAATTAGAAGGTCGCACAGGGCTACGACGCTCGCGTCTAACGCTCACGTCACCCATACCGGAATTGTACCTCGGTATGGGGGAAATCACGTATAGCTAGCTAGCATTTAATCATATACATACTATTCTCATATAAGAGTATAATCACCGAAATTCTCAATTTCGGGAAATATCCAACAACAGAACATCATTCAAAACGATAAAGCATTTCGAACACAATATTTAAAACAAAGGTCCACTCACAGGTTAGGCCTAAGCCTGATGTCGCTCGGAGGTCTCTTCCGCTCGAGCATCCTCACGTCCTGTTCCAAATAAATAAAACCTTAAATAAAACACCGACGCTTAACGCAAAACATGCATAAATAAATATGTTTCGCGCTCAACCAAGCCTAACACTCCAAAATCTTAAATCCACTGCCAACCTCAAAACTCCACAAATTTTACCGACATCCTCAAAAACACCTTCCACCAAAATAAAATCTAATGGCCGGATTCTAAATTAATAATCCGCCAAAAATACCAAACTTCAACAATTCTCAAACCTATCCAAAACTCTTCCAAAAATTCTAAAACTTATTCCATTAAACTCCTCACATTTTTTCCCACCAAAAACATTTTCTCGGCGGCCGGCGACTAACTCCGGCGACCTCCGATGGTCACCAAAATTTGGCAGCATCTTCCTCTCAACCTCCTCTACAATATTCCTATCTACCACAAACTCCAATTCTAAGCCTAACCAATCCAATCGAACACAAACACACAATAAAACCCTAGAATTTCATAAACCGATTTCTCCTTACCTAGGTCGAGATGGAGCGAGCCCTTTGGAGTGATTAAAGCACGGGAGGAGGGCTTTCTTTTGAGCTACGGCTCGCCAGCTATGGCGGCCGGAGGAAGGAGTTCCGGCGAAAAGAGGCTTCGGGTAGCCGGAGCTTTCGGGCGGCTTTTCTCCCGATCGGCAGCGCTAGGGAGGCTGCCATCGGTCTAGAACGACAGCTGGGTCGGAGACCGATCGATTGGGACCGGCGCGGCGGTCTGGGGCGGCCGGAGGGCTCGGGGGAGAGAGGGAAAGCCGGGAGGAAGAGAGAGAGAAAAAGAAAACGAGCTTTGACCAAAACAAAGGCCCGGTCCACTCTCCAACTTATACCCAAAAATCAAAATTCAACACCCCAAAATAACACCCCAATAAAATTACCTTTTACTAGAAAAATTACCATTTTTTTACCATCGTCAAAATTTCTTCCTTAGAATTATCCCACAAAATAATCGTCCCTACACCTCTCTGGGGATTAATTATATTTTACGCTTAATGACGAACACGGTAAAATTCTAATTACCATTATGCCAGTAATAAAGGTAAAAATTATGGGTCGGGGCATGACATCACAATTAAAACATTTTACATGATAAAATGGTCCCCTCATAACATCTTAAATGATAAAAAGGTCTATTTTCATATTTTTTTACATGACCATTATACCCTTCTTTCTAATATCACATGTTTTTTATCATCCTGAGTTTTGTCGTCTCTCTCTCTCTCTCTCTCTCTCTCTCTATCCTACATCCAGACCAGACGTGAGGCCACATGCTCCGCCTGCTAGATAGACTCTGCCGCCTGCTAGCCGCTGTTTAATTGACTCCGCCACTCGATCGACTCCGCCTCCTAGATCGACTCTGCCACCTGCTAGCCGTTGTTAGATCGATCGCTCCGCCGCTTGATTAACACCGCCACCTGCTAGATCAATGCCGCTGTTAGATCGACTCCTCCTCTTGCTGCTTCACGAAGTCTCCTATGCTAAGCCATCTCTCCTCGCCTTCATGTACTTCTACATGAATTTCATTTCGCATGCGAATGCATGTAACTATCCATGTAACTACCCATCAACCATGTAACTATCCATGTAACTATCCATGCAATTAAGGAATAGAGTTCTTAACCAACATATACACCTCCACGCGCATGCGAACTCCTCAACCAAGAATTATAATAGCTCGACATGGTCTTCAAGCAATTAAGGACACTTGCTTCCCTATCTACTTAAGCATCACGCGAAGCCAATTTTGTATAGTCCTGCACTTGTATGCGAACTCCTCCTCTTGCTTATTCACGAAGTCTCCTATGCGAAGCCATCTCGCCTCGCCTTCATGTTTTAGGACTCCACTTCTACGCAAAGCCATCTCGCCTTGCCATCATGTACTTCTACACGAAGTCCATTTTTCTATGTAACTACAGTTTGATAGTTACATGGGTAGTTACATTGATAGTTACATGCATAGTTACATGGAAAATAGATAGTTACATAGATAGTTACATGGGTAGTTACATGAATTTGTTTAATAATAATTGCAGCGTGCAGCACGCTGCACCGCAACGGTAGCGTCCCATTGTGTATTAGAACAAAATTATATTAAAATCCATGTAACTAGCAATGTAACTACCTAGGTAACTAGCAATTTGTAGTTACATGGATAATTACATGCATAGTTACATGGATAGTTACATGAATCAACGGCAGCGTACCGCTGGATATTAGAACAGAAATGTATTAAAATCCATGCAACTATCCATGTAACTACCTAGGTAACTAGCAATTTGTAGTTACATGGATGGTTACATAGATGGATGGTTACATAGATGGATCGACTCCGCTACCTGCTAGATCGATGCTTCTCGCTGATCGACTCCGCTACCTGCTAGATCAACTCCGCCTCCTGCTAGATCGATGCTGCTGTTAGATCGACTCCACTCGCTGATCGACTCCGCCACCTGCTAGATCGATTTTTCTCGCCGATCGACTCTGCCTTCTAGATCGATTTGGCCTGATAGATTGACTCCGCCACCGGAATCTGTCAATTTCTCGCTAGAAAATCCCAGAACTTCTTCTCTTCGATTCTCCCTCCTCCGAGCTTCTCTTCAAAAAAAATAAGGTCATAGAGACATTCTCCAGATTGAGGCGAAGCTACCACCACCATTCATGTTCGCCGCCGTGGCCAGATTCGTAAATTCGCCGGCGAACCCAGAAAACACTTCTCTCCTCCGATTCTCTTTCAACATCGCTCCTCCATGAAATCTGATACAACAGAAATGTTGGGGATAACAAGAGGAAGACGTGAACACCAGCCTTGCGCCGGGAGGTGGCCGGACAACAGAGGAGCAATTTGCAGCTCCACCCCGCTGCAAAACGTCGACGTCTAGACAAGGTCGGTCTAGACTGTGTATATTTGGGAGTGAGAGAGATAGTCATGGTTAACGTGTTGTTATTTTGGTCAGTGGCATGACATGTAATTTTTAAAAAATTATGGGCAATGGTTTACAGAATTTAAATGGGTGTATTGTTTTATCATAAAAGAACATTTGTTAACATTTTTATCATTTATTACTTATAAATGTACCATTTTATTATTGGCGTGATTTTAATTTTTTTTCTAGCTTACAAATTATGTTATCGTTCATAGGAGTAGGCTTGCTTAATAAGTGGGCGATATGTTTCGAATATACGTGGTCTATCCTAGATATCACTGTAATTTCTAGGTTGCGATGCCTTGTCTATTCTTGAGTGGTAGCAAATGAATATGTAAAGGCATCTTGGCATGAGTATCTCTATGAAATGAAATATCATTTGATTCAAAATAATAATAATAATTATTATTATTATAATAATAATAATTGCAGTTTACATATTTTAAAATATTTTACTTGTCAATCTCTGATTATGACGTTATGGCTCTTTTAGTTTTAACTGGGCATGTCGTTGGGTCAGGAGAACTCAGTTTCGTAACCAGCTATCTTTGCTTTTGATTTGGCAAAGGAGGAGTTCTGGCAATTGTCATTTCCTCATTGCTTTGATGCTAAATAGAAGTGGCAACAACATGATGTTGGACAGATTGGTACTCATATCATTTTTCGATGTATTGCAACCGATTAATGGTATGGATGGAAATAAATGAATCACAACACAAATTTTATTGTTATTGTATATTTTAACATTTAAAACAATGCATGATTGACACATGGCTGAGTGTGGCTCATACACAGTTAAGTGAGTGTGAGCATAACACTCCCCTGATTCCCTGAATAATAATCTCATTCTTCAACTTATACCCGAAATGCACATTGGTAAAGCTTTTACATCGTGTTTTTGAGCATAAATTTGTACCCGGAGGATTATCTAGATCATAGAAGAAACAATCAAGGACGAGAGTCTGATCAAGGTAGTACAAATGAGAGTGAATTTTGCACACCTTCAGTTAAAATCCACATACCTTGGCTCACTTTTTACTGTGAAAATATCAAAATTGTCCATGTGTTTTCTCTTCAAATTGTCCAGGATAGAGACATTTTTAACAATTCCACAATAAAAAGTTGGATAGGTTTTGTGAATTATAATTGAAGTTGTGCAAATTTCACTTACCGTTACAGATTGGAGATGGATTGAATATAACCTAAAAAGAAGAAGCTTTAATTGCATTTTGGGAAAATCGGGGATGTGTAGATAGCATATCCGAAATTGGCATTTCATTCATACCTCCGAAATTGGTATTTGGACATCCCTGACTTCTCAATCCACCTCCAGTTTACTTTCACAAGTAAAGAAAATATGCAATTTTCTCCTCCTACATGCTTTTATTGTCAACCAATCATCTTGCTTCTTCAGCCTATGCTTTTATTGTTAACCGATCATCTTGCTTCTTCAGCCTATGTCTTGTGCCCCAAAACGGGTCACTCACCCTCCTACTTCTTACAAATTTTACTTCAATATAGATTGCTTGTAATGAAAGTAATGAAAGTTATCTTGCCTTGTACAATTAAGATTAGAAGAAAATCCGGCATTAATAGCAATGATTCCTATAAATGTGTATTCTAAAACGCACCTAATAGATGATGCTTTTTGACTATGGCAACCGCATGTGCATCTATAGCCACGATGAGCTTATGAAGGCAAAATGTAATATGTGTTTATGTAGCGATTAGTCAAAAAACATCATCTGTGGCTCAGGTGGTACGACCCGTAGGCCTTTTACCTCCATGCGGCATTGCTCTGTCAGGCTTTCGCCCATTGTGGAAATTTCTCCACTGCTGTCTCTTGTAGGAGTCTGGGTCGTGTCTCAGTCCTAGTGTGGTTGATCATCCCCTTGGGCCAGCTACTGATCATCGCCTTGGTAAGCTATTGCCTCACCAACTAACTAATCAGACTCCTCGGGCGGATTCCTAGAGTTGCATTTTTCTCAAAGACAAAACTTAAGATTGTGTCGGGTTACATGTCAAACAAGAAGTACACTTCAACAGCAATGTTGAAGCCCATTGACTAACCAAAAGAAAAGCCCACAAAATGACAATGATTTAACGGCTAGTTCAAAGTACCAATTTCCAACAGGATTGAGAAGGAAGAAAATAACAACACCAACCACAACAACAACAAAAAAGAAAAAAACAAAAAAAAAAAAAACAAAACCCTCTCTTTATAAAGCGACACAAAATTTACCCAAACCCTCACGCCTTCGCCTCTCTCTCTTAAAAAAGGATCAGAAGCACACCCTTTTCTCTTCTCTATTTCGGCTCCCCCCAACTCTCAGTCCTCCCCCCCCCCCTCTTCGCTCTCACCCTCTCTCTATCTTTCCAGCACTTACAAGGTGATTTTTTTCTCTCTTCTCCCTTTCAAATTTCACTAACATTTTTATATTATTAATTTTATTTAGATAAAATGATAACCCAAATGCAAATTTTTCGTTTACTTTCGCCATAAGGTACTTGATAAATCTTGTAATATGGTTATATTGCTGTAAATTTACATATATCAAATGGGTATGAGGTTAGGGGGCTTTAGTTCTATTTGGGCAAAATTGCAATATTAGGTTGGAGGGGGTTATGGATGAGTGAGAGGGTTGGTGGGACCCACAAATGTGATTCTGCTTCCATGGATGATGGTGATGATTATGGATGTTTTATTGTGTTTATGTCTTGCATGGTGGAGTGAATTGAATTTGGTAGTGGTTCACTGTGGTTGATATATATATTTTTGTTTCTTGTTCTAAAAGGCATTAGTTCACATGGCAGTTTGGATGATTCTGGTGAATCAAGGCATTCGTGTGGAATCAGGACACTGACTTTCTGTCTATCTGACCCGAAAAAACAAACGTGGGCATAGTCTCCTTGGGTGAAGCGGGAAGAAAATGGAGGTGGATAACAATGCAAAGGGAACTACTTTGGCCTGCATACTGAATCCAAAACAAAAGAAAGTCGAGGTGGAGAAGAATGTGAAAGAAACTGCTGTGGCCTGCAAACTGAATCCGAAACAAGGTAAAAAAAACAAAATTTATGTGTTTGGTCTGGAGCACAAAATCGTCGTGAGAGATATCAAGGATATTCAGGAGAAATTGAAGAAGAGCACGTATGAAAGAGTGGTTTTCCTTTGCAAAAGAGCAAAGGAAACACTCGGTAATGCTGAGAAGTACACTGAATTCTTGAAGCAATTTCACATGTGTGCCAGTGGAGTGATAGATGCGACGGAGTTTTTGAACTTGGTGGATGACTCAATTCAAGCAGATCAAAGTCTTATGCATGATTTTGATGAGTTTTTGGAGCACTATGACAAGGTAGATGCACTTGTGTCTCTGAATTTTGGACTAGGAGTAGGACAGTGAGAGTGAGATGTTATTTGCTTCGACCATGTCTTCTAAATGTCTCTGTATATGACCCTCACTTGGTGGGCTAGTTTCAATTTGTTGTTGTAGGATTCTGTTGAATGTTACTTGTTAGTTTGGGTTCTGTATCGGCGGGTTCTGTTTGTGAAGAACTCAGTTATTTTAATTCAATGAGAACGCTTTGAGAAACTAAGATGACTTGGTTCTGTTATTTCCTACTTACTCTTACAATCCAGGGATTCCAACCCAATTCTTTGGAAACCGTTTGAAGCAAATCACGACTGGCTAGTCCTCTATTTGATACTCTCAATCCTGATTTTTTTTGAGTAGTTGCACTACTAAAACAGAGCGTCCTACTTTCTCACCTTGAAGAGGCCGGAAAAGTTGTTGAACTCCAAAAAACACGAAACTGTATCATATTCTGGATTGACGTAAAACCATTCTGCTGCATTGTGGATGTACACCAGGTTTGCGACGATGCAGTTTGAGTTGGTGGTTGTTTGATTCTGTTACTTCTGTTAACGTTTGTGAAAAGGTTTTCCAAGTTGGTTCGCGTGGTGTATAAACTATTCAGTATCTAGCAAAAGCTCTACTGTTTTGGGTTCCAGAGTTTTAGTACCAAAACCAATGAGCTAAAAGTTGCAAAGATTCATGTACCGTGTCCCCCAAGCTTATCTGGTTCCTCACCTTTTCTTTCTCTTTTTGTAGAATCGAGCATGTGAAGCATAATGTCAAGACAACCCATTCTCATAAAGACACTGATTTGTTTATGTGCACACGGAGCATATTGATAATGAAAATGACTTGGAGAGGTTTGTTTGGTCAATCAAGGGCCGGCCTTAATATTTTTTTTGGTTAGGATCAAGGTCCTTTACATGATCCAAGTTATATCAGATTGGGAAACTGTAAAAAAAAACCCACGAAAACATTTCGGGAAAGTCCACCATCTATCTACATGTATAACATCTCTCATGGTGTTTGGATTGCGGTATAAGGGTTGCTAGTAAAATCGGATTTTCATCCTATACTTGCAATCTTTCTATGAATACTCAAACTTTTGATTGGTATAAATGAAAATGGCAAGGTGCTGCACTAAAATCTTGCACCAGGGTAAGAATACAAATGATTCATTTACAATGCAGATTAACTTACATAGACAAAACTGGTACATCAGAAACAAAATCACGTATCAATATAATCTACAGACTGAATGGTCCTTACAAGCTCCTTCAAATTGGCCAGCACATGCCGTGGCCCTAAGCTTTTTACACCAATGAAATTCAGAAGCTGTTCTAAATCCTACACCAGACAAAAGAAAAATGCTACTGTCAAAAATAGAAATCTGGAAACTTATGATTGATATACTTAAACCTCAAGAAAATTAAATGAATCAAAACAAAATAAATAAATAAATCTTTTCCCTTATCAACATAAGAGAAAGCAAGTAAAAAACAGACTTGGATGAGTTGCCAGAATGATATCTAAAGTTAAAAGAAAGAATCATTGTGCTAGAAGTTTATGATACTACAAACTTTCAGTTATTCCAAGAAACTCTTGCAAATCACTAAGTTGTTCAAAAGTACCACTAATTCTTTCATGGAAATCGTCAGGATCTTATAGGCTTTCTAACATTTTTTGAAAAAAGTATCCAAGTAAAGCCACACAAACATTATGTCAGTTGCATTAGCTGCTGAAAATGTAGCTACAAGTTCTAAATATTTGGTAAATAACCAGTTAATTTCTTGGAATTTATGATACCAAGTCATTCTTAAAATTGAAGAACACTATGGACCATGAAATTTATTATTTCCCCCCAAAATGACACACTGGACCATGCAAGGGCCTTGACACATAGACAATTCACAGACACAAGACTCATCCTTTTATTTATTTATTTTTATTTTTCGAGAATGAAGATTCATCTGCTTCTTAAGAAACCAAGGTGTACAACTTCATGTAAAGGTTCCTAGCACTCGTGGAGTAGACAAATGTGCTAAGCAAAAATAGATTTTGTGGCAGCCATACAGAGACTGAGTAAATCTCTAATCACGGACTTAATAGTTAACACTTGGAATCTCTTGGGAGAACCAGACACTCATGAATCTACATGAGCAACATCAAGTCAAAACCCTACTCTAAGGAAATCAGCAATAGTGTTAATCCACTAGTAGGTCATAAGTTAATTGTTGATATAGATAAAAAGGACCACCTACTGGAATAATCTATAAACATATTAATATCCAATATCAAAATCCATAAAGATCACCTATTAGTTCAAGGGAAATTAAACGGATCATTCACCTAAGGAAAAATGTACATACATACACATAAATAACTGGCACTACAGTATTGCAGATTGTATCGATGTACCACAAATCTTTAATTAGTTATTGTTCCCGTCTCTTATAACTTATCTCTATTCCACATCAATTTGGTTTCAGGGCAAACTTTGTGATACATAACTAAGTTGCAAAGTTTTACTATAACCAATAATCACATTATGAAGGATACACTTCCAGAATGATAAAGCTCATGATTAGATAAGAACCACATGCACATCAATGGAAAGTATTCAAATCTCAGTCGGTAGTATGGAGACAGTATATATGAACAAAATTGCACCTTGTTTAGTAAAAATACAGCATAAGCTGCTCTTGTCGTGTCTTGACCATCTAAAAAGAGAGGGAACTCCACATGTTTCACATCCGTGGAAACCACTGTATTTGACGTTAAATCAGATGTGGTAGGGTCTACGGATGGTCCATAATCAATAATATAGGAATGGGAACCACCCAAGCGCAAAGGATAACGCAATGGAACTTTTAAGTAGGAGGCTATAAGGCAAACAGCCTGCATTCAAAATCAATGTAATAGATGATCTTACTTAAAGCAACTTCGACAGGAAAAAAAAAGGCAAAAAAAAAAAAACAACGCAAAAGATAGCCTAATATAATAAAATATATGTATTTTTATTATATTAGGCTATAATATATATATATATATGCAGGCCGGATCAGGAGCAGACGTTCGCACGGCCCTTAAAGTGCGGACGTCGCTCCGTTCTCCACCGTCTGGTGCCGACGACGGCGTGCCTCCACCTGAGCAGACACCAGAGGCGTCCCCCCGACCACTTTCCTTTCCCGGCGAGATCGATTTGAAGGTCTAGGCAGCAACCTTCACCCAAAACTTCAGACAAGTTCAACCTCGCCGGAAAACTGGAATTCGGCGGACTCGCCGGGAAGGGAAAGTGGTCGGGGATGCCTCTGTTGTCCGCTTGGGTGGAGGTGCGCCATCGGCATCGAACGGTGGATCACAGAGGAACGTCCGCACTTCAAGGACTATGCGGGCGTTCGCTTCTGAACGGATCCGTACATATATATATGTATGTATATACAGATTTTCTCAGGTGCGAATGTCCACATTTATTCTTACGGTGCGGATTTCCACTTTACACTCATTTTTCAATCGAATTTTCACATCTCCACCGTCTAGTCTTTAGATACTAATGTATAGATCATCTCTGCAAAATTTTAGCCAATTTGGTTATCATTAAGGCACTCAAAACTGCGTTTTTCTGTTATAAACATGAACGGTTCAAGTTCGACAAAATTATGTTCATCCATTGGTTTAATCGAGTTTGAGTGCCTTAATGATAACCAAATTGGCTGAAATTTTGCAGAGATGATCTATATATTAGTATCTAAAGACTAGACGGTGGAGCTGTGAAATTCGATTGAAAAGTGAGTGTAAAATGGAAATCCGTACTATAAGAATAAATGCGGATGTGTGTAACAGAGAAAGCCTGTATATATATATATATATATATATCTGCGTGTGTGTGTTGAAAAGGTCGATATCTGTTGGAACAGGAGATTAATGACAGTTTAAAGTAAATATCCTAATGTGTCATGTATGAAGAAGCGATATATATACCAAACAAAGACAAAAGCTACTCACATGACCGACATATCCCAGGGCTGTTGCAGACTTCTGAACCTCTTTCTTGTCAGTGAAGAAACTCATCATTTTAAAAGGCAGCATAGTCAAATGCAAGCCTAAAATTGTCAATGTTCCCTGATTTGCAGGTTTAAATCGAGCAGAATTACCTGGTAAAGTTGGAAAAGAAACAGAAAAACTAGACAATCAGACCAGAATCACAGCAGGATATCTTGCCAAAAGTATTGACCTTGAAAGCAAAAATACACTAATTCAAAAGCCAATTCAACAATATTCAAACTTGCACTAAAAGAAATTGCATCCATCTTACATAGATTTCCAGGGTCATGCAAACCCCTTAGGCAATCTCAAGAACTCCAAAAAATAGACATATTATAAGCTTAGGGTTGGGAAATGATTCAAGCTCATACAGTACCAAATCACTAGTATTACCTGATCTACTAGTGTTAGGAAATGATTCAAGCTCCTGTTCGTGTGCAGGACCCATAGTGAACTTTACAGGATAGAGCAATGAAACTTGTGTTATCATATTTTGTTGTCTTCTTCTTAGCATCTTTTGCAAGTTTTTAAGACGAATATATCCGTTGTCTCTGGAAAGTAGCTGATTTGACTCCTGTAGAAGAATCATAATTAGATTTTCATCATACAACAATATATCTAAAATGTCAAAAGCAACCCATACAACCTGAAAATAGAAAAGAGAAGAAAATCAAAAGGATTTTAAAGAAGCAAAGAATACAATTTTGACTTTTGAAATCGACCAGAAAATTTTAATAAAGACAAAAAGATAGGACAAAACAAGCATATTTATTCCTTATATCTATCAGATGAAATGAAATAGAAAAATCTTCATAGTTATATAGGACTAGTTTAGTAATGATGAAGAAAATGAAGAATATATAATTCAAAAAGGTAAACCAATCTAAGCTTAAAATCTGGATTTTGGGAAATTTGCGGAGGCAAAAAAACAAACATGAAGTTTACAGCTCAAAAACGTAGAAATCCTCTGCCATTATTGCAAATCTAACCACTTTTTGGTACATAATAATTATATATTTTACCTCCAGTCGCTTCCTAGCTACTGATAGAGCTGTCCCAGCAACCAATAGAGACCTTAGCTCTGTACTAAGCTGTTCCTCTTTCTTTTTCGTATCTTCAACGGCAAGCATAGAATGCATAGACATTTTTCCCATTACCGCTTTCCTAGCCTCCAGTTTCTGCTTCATCTCCTCAAGCTCATTTGATCGATTTAATGATTCAGCTTCAACCTGCCATCAGTGTTGCCACCCGCTAACCCGCGGGCTAATCAATTAAGGCTCAATAAGTCATGTAATAACGCTATATGCCAAGGACAACTTAGTGCAGAA